>OY978529.1:32422054-33622054 GCA_963854835.1 Megamerina dolium
ACTCCATTTGCGATACCGCTGCCTAAGAAGCTTTACTTCAAAAATCGAAACACAATGCAGAAAGTTTTGTAATATTTTCTTTCTTTTTAATCGTACAATTTATGACTTAGTACATCTTTTACGTGAATAATTTATGAATCCATGACTTTCAAAAACAAAATGTTATTCCTTTTTTTAATTGTATTTCCTCAATTTATTTATTTATTTATTTTTTTGTTTTCATTTTAATATCTTTCTAAAGACATTCCGAAAAAGGCTAAGAAATCACTGTCATGTTGCCCATTAGGTTCATCCTTATTATATGTATTCCATTTGTTCATTATTTCTTTGTCATCTTTCTCATTTTCATCAAGTGATTCAACGTATTCATTCAACTCTTTCTCGAAGTCAGCTCTAAATTCCTTTACACGCTCTAAAAATGTTTGCTGGCCTTCATCACTTTCATTCCAAATTTTCTTGGTCTTGTCTGTAAAATCATTCCAGAAGTCTATCGAGGAAGATGGGGTTTTTGCAACTTTTTTATTTTTTACAAAATCAATTATATGCTTTGCATATTCATCTTCCTCTTTCAAATTTAGCACAGTCCTCCATATGCCGTTCATATATTTTACATATAATTGATCACGTTTACTCAACTCGACATCACTTGTTGGAGCTGCTCTCATAAACTGATAAAAATAATATCACAGATAGTTTAATATGAAGTTTTGATGGAAAGAATACAAAATCAGTTCTTGAAGTTGTTTCTTGTTTTCTGATAGTTTTTGTTTATTAGTCTTACCTCCACCAACGTTAAAGCACTTAATATAAATATTGCTAATTTCATATTCACGCTAATAGTTCAAAATTGCAACGAAGACTGTGAATTGCAAATACATTTCAGCTCTTTAAATACTCTGAAGTATGTACAATTATATAATTTTAAATCAATACTTAAGGTGCTTATCATCCAAAAGTAAGTTAGGTCATTCAGTGACGCTACCAAAAATCGTAGATTAAATTAAAAAAATATATATATATATTAAAGTATTTGGTAAACTTGGAAATTATAATCATTTGGTAAAAATATTTTTTGTTAATTAATTGAATTTTCTAATTCATATTGTACATCCATCTTAAAATCCATTATCTGTATCAAAGGTTCAAGTATAAAGCAAGCAAAACCCAAAAAAAAAAGAAATAAATAAATAAATAAATAAACAGATGACTCCTAATCAAATGTTATCAAATTTCAGAAATGTTATCATTTATACATTCAGGTTCACTTTCTCTATTTCTGCTTGAAATTATATTATTATTATTATTATTATTATTATTGTATTACGTAATAGATCAGGACCGAGCTTAAGCTTTAGTGATAAGCTTCTTGATATCAGATTGCAATTCTAATGTTGAGTTAAATATTTAAAGCACTAACAATGAATTTGAAAAACACAGTCTCTATAGAAATTTTTAACTAGGAACGTGAACATGAAATCAATAATATGCATTAATACGATATATACGATATAATACGATATTATGTACTTAGCCGTTGTTGCAGGTAAAATCGTTTGTTAGAAAAACAAACAATACCATTATTTTGATTTAGTAATTTTTAATATTATTATTACAAGTTTATTACAATTGCTCCAACAACAACGAACAATGACAAATCAGTCAAATCGAATGAATTAGAGTTGAGTAAACATGATCAAGTATAACATATGCTGATGGAATTTACACAAATATGGTAAAATTAGATAAATCTGAAAAGGTTAAATATATAGGAGACGAAACAACTTGAAGATAGATTTCATTTGATTGCTGATTCTTAAGGGTGATGAAAGATTTAAGGAAGTCAAAGAAGCTTATTTGACGCGTGTGACACTTGATGAAAATGAGAAAATGAAATGAATGTTTATATCAGATTATACGAAAACTATAATAATGTTTTCAAAATGTTTGGCAAATAATGAAGAAGGAATAGATTAAATGAAATTTATGGATGGAAAATAAAATATACAAATATCAATATATAGCGATCTGATTTAGTATCAATATACTAAATCAGAGCGTTTTGCTGATATCTACGAGGAAACTAACAAAAGTTCTTGCAAGCTGCATGAATAAAAACAATAAAAAAATTGGTTTAGTTTGTTAGTTTTAATCTTCAGTATTTTTTATCTTTTCTACATAATCACCATTAATTTCACTACATTTTTTAATCTGTAGATCCACTGATCAAAGCAATCCTCGAAATCGCGTTTTTGTTGTTTGTTAAGTTCTACGTTAACCGCATTGGTTATCTCTGTATTGCTACTAATGATTTCCCCTCAAAATAATCAGCAATCACAAGGTGCCAGATCCGGCGAATATGGTGACTGGTGAATTCCTTCGATGCCAGAGAGTGCAATTTGTTTCTGTTACCCAACAAAATTTCAAACACTTTTGGTAAGCAGTCTTCAGTATACCATTTCGCAGTTACTGTCTGACAAGTACGTATTTAAGGGCATAACGCTACAATATAGTTCTAGTGTAAGTCATTGTTGACTTTTGTGGCCTTGCTCCTTTTGAGCTCCATACCATTGACTGCTGTTTAGTTTCCAGGTCATACTTGTAACACCAAGCTTCGTCACCTGTTGCGATCATACTGAAGTTGCTAGACCCTCCGTTTTCGAATTTGCTTAGAAAATATTGAGCAAAACGAACTCGAGCTTCTTTCTGACTGTCATTCAACATTCGTGGGACCCATCGATCAGATTTCTTCGTGTATTGTAAATCATTCCGCAATATTCGCGATATAGCCATAACATTCAAGTGCAATTCACTGGCTATCATGTATCATTCGTGGATCTTCGTTTATTTTTTCTTAATCAGAGTCACGTTTTTCTCGTCGAAGATTTGGGCCTTCCTTCGTGATACTCGTCCTCCACGGAAAAATGTCCAATCTGGAATCGTTGATATCACTTAAAAATAGTCTTAAGAGAAGGTGCGTTCGTTCCATATGCTGTTCAGAATACACTAAAAATTTCTATGGGCATAAGTTAAAGTCAAAAATTCGTAAAGAACTGCATGTCGAATTTCTTCTGACGTTGGTGGCGGAATTTCCATCAACCTTTCGTCAGTAATTTTACGTGTTCTAATTTTCATTCTTAGATTACTACAAAACGTGTACTATTTTTTAATTCTTCAAAATCACATAATATATACATCTAAATGAAATCGATTGGTAAATAACGTAGATCTGATCATGCCTAATATATTTTTTGTTCAATTTTCATACCCTGCATAATGCAATATGCATGGTATATTCATTTCGGTCAGATGTTTGTCTCCACTTGAAGGAATCTCCGGAGATATAGACATGGATATATATTCGTGATCAGCGTCGATTAAATTTTCGATGTAACGATGTCCGTCGGTCCGTCCGTCCGTCTGTCTGTCACCTGGCTGGTTCGCACGATAACTTGAGTAAATATTGAGCTATTTCGATGAAATTTGGCATAAGTAATCTATGATCCAAGTGTACGGAGGGGATTGATATTGGGCATGATCGGTCAATAACCACGCCCACACCAAGCATTTAAAGCGACTAACCTCGAAATTTTCAAAATCTTTAACTTGCTATAACTCACATAATATACCACTTGGGACAACAATATTTTGCACATAGAGTTATATTATACTACTATATAACCTCGCCAAAAGTGGGTGAGCCACGCCTACTTTCTAGCGTAGCTCCCATACAAAGTGTCTGTACTTCTTTTAAATTGAAACTGCTGTAACTTCTACAATCTTCTGTCTAGAATAACCATAATTGACACTTAGATTAACACGGCAGTCAGAAATAATATAGCAGAAAATCAATGTGCCACGCCCACTCCTTTTTGGGTCTCCCATACAAAGTTGCGGAAATTAAAAAAAATGTTACCGGTTATAACTTGTAAACTATTCAGCGTAGAATAACGAGATTTAAGGTGTGAATTAGTATTGTACGAGCAACTAGGCTCACAGAAAATGGGCGCACCACGCCCAGTGTTTATCGTAGCCCCCATACAAATTTTTAATTGAAACAGCTGTAACTTCGGCAATCTTCTGTCTAGAATAACCACAATTGACACTTAAATTAATATCGTAGTCGGCAAAAATCTGGCAGAAAATCAGTGTGCCACGCCCACTCCTTCATGGGTCTCCCATACAAAGTCGAGTGAATTAAACTAAAATTTTAAGCTCCATAGCTTACAAACCATTTAGCCTAGGACAACGAGACTTAGGGTATGGATTAATATTGTACGAGCAACTAGGCTCACAGAAAATGGGCGGACCACGCCCAGTGTTTATCGTAGCCCCCATACAAATTTTAAATTGAAACAGCTGTAACTTCGGCAATCTTATGTCTACAATAACCATAATTGACACTTAAATTAATATCGTAGTCGGAAATAATCTGGCGAAAAATCAGCGTACCACGCCCACTTCTTATTGGGGCTCCCATACAAAGTTGAGGAAATTAAACAAAAATGTTAACCACCATAACTTAGAAACTATTCAACGTAGGACACCAAATTTAAGGTGTGGATTAACATTGAAAAATTAATTGGATTTACTAGAAAGTGATAAGCCACGCCCACTTTTTATATAGCTCCCATACTAAGCCTCGGAATTATCTTAAAATCCTTTTATTTCGTCAAAGTCAACCATATTTCGGGTGTAAATTAGTAGTATATGCAAAAATTGTTTCTCGAAAAGTGGAAATAAAAGAAAAGTGGGATATTCGAGTAAACTTTTTATATATAAATCTACATATGCAGGGTATAGTTTGGTCGGCCCCAGCCGACTGTAAGGAGATTTTTTGACTTTATTTGGCTGAAAATTAGAGGTGAAAATAAACATAAGAAAAATGAAATGGAAGTTTATGATTGATCTAGTATTTATTAAGAATTTTCACTGAAAAAGAACAACAAAGTCAATGATTTTAAAAACTGGTAGAAATGTAGTTGTTTCGTCCTGTATGGAAAGCCCTCAGGCGCAGATCGATACACAATGCAGCTTTGAACTCGTTGTATATATATTTCGATTTCTTAATGCATGCTTTCTCAATGCATCGGAAAGCATTTATCTTGTAATTGTTTTCCAACCAGTATTTTTGATCGATGAAACTATCTCTGAGACGTCTATGGTCACACTAGAGGTTAATGGATCTTCCGATTTATGACAGTGATTGCGCAAAACCTTTCCAAGTCATACTTTTCGCATTCACTACTGTTAAATCAAGCAGAGATCCAGAGATGCCATGATATCGCATTGTCTGATTATTGCCTGACACAGAATATAATACAATCTTATCTTTCAAAAACCTTTCAATGCTGGTTGGCAAATTATATAAACGGTAGAGCAACATTCGTGGAGTTTAGAAACAAAATGTTGAAGCATCGTACAGCTGTCATCAGGAAATGATATCAATGTTATTTGTTGATTTCTTCCTTAACCACAACATGCGGATTTTAGCAAGCAAATTTTCATCTTCCAATTATCATCGGAATGCACTGATGCCCACAGGGTCACACTTCAAAATTCTTGGTGTAACCGTTGAAAACATGTTAACGTTCGCAACCCACACAGCCAATGTAAAAGTCTGGCTGAACAAAGGAAACAATGTTCTGAAGTCTCTTGAAGGAAGCTCCTGGGTTAGAGCAAGGGTGAAGATGACAGCGCAACAGAGCGCAACAGAGGACGTAGCATAGAGAATCGTATTGAAGAAATTCCATACTAGAACGGTAGGTGAGGTAACTCAGAAACAACACAACATGGTACTTAGTGGTCGCACACCGCCGTCGTCATTGCTTGTGAGAGAATTACCGCATTGCACCAGGGTGACCCTAGCTCAGCTCAGATCGGGTTGCTGTCGTATGCGAGTTATCGTGACTGCATTGATCGTGAAATTCCAAATTTATGCCCGAATTTTGGCATGGGCCTGCACGCAAATATACTTCAAGATCTTCACATATACGAATTAAAATGTTTTCTTTTTCAATTTGATAACATTCTCGATGTCATTAAAATTATTATACAATACAATTTTGCTAAACTCATAATCAGAAGACAAAGCAACAATCGTCTACATAATTGTTCCTTTTCGAATGTCTTACAGAAAGGTAAAAAAATCGAAACACGATGCAAAAAGTTATGTAATATTTTCTTTCTTTTTAATCGTCCAATTTATGACTTACATCTTTTACATGAATAATTTTTGAATCCTTGACTTTTTCAAAAACAAAATATTATTCCTTATTTTAATTGTATTTCCTCAATTTATTTATTTATTTATTTATTGTTTTTTTCATTTTAATATGTTTCCAAAAAAAATCCAAAAAAGGCTAAGAAAGCACTGTCATGTTGCCCATTAGGTTCATCCTTATTATATGAATTCCATTTTTTCATTATTTCTTTGTCATCTTTCTCATTTTCATCAAGTGATTCAATGTATTCATTCAACTCTTTCTCGAAGTCAGCTCTAAATTCCTTTACACGCTCTAAAAATGTTTGCTGGCCTTCATCACTTTCATTCCAAATTTTCTTGGTCTTGTCTGTGAAATCATTCCAGAAGTCTGCCGAGGAAGATGGGGTATTTGCAACTCTTTTATTTTTTACAATATCAATTATATGCTTTGCATATTCATCTTCCTCTTTCAAATTTAGCACAGTCCTCCATATGCCGTTCATATATTTTACATATAATTGATCACGTTTACTCAACTCGACATCCTTCAACTCATTTGATTTGTCTGTTTGGTCATCACTTGTTGGAGCTGCTCTCATAAACTGATAAAAATAATATCACAGATAGTTTAGTATGAAGTTTTGATGGAAAGAATACAAAATCAGTTCTTGAAGTTGTTTCTTGTTTCTGATAGTTTTCGTTTATTCGTCTTACCTCCACCAACGTTAAAGCACTTAATATAAATATTGCTAATTTCATATTCACGCTAATAGTTCAAAATTGCAACGAAGACTGTGAATTGCAAATACTTTTCAGCTCTTTAAATACTCTGAAATATGTACAATTATATCATTTTAAATCAATACTTAAGGTGCTTATCATCCAAAAGTAAGTTAGGTCATTCAGTGAAGCTACCAAAAATCGTAGATTAAATAAAAAAAAAATAATATTAAAATATTTGGTAAACTTAGAAATGATAACAAAACGTTTGATGTCTTAAACATATTTTTTGTTAATGAGTTGATTTTTTTAATACATTATACACCCATCTCATAATGCATTATCTCTACCACAGTTTCAAGTATAATATAAGCAAACAATAAAAAAAAAAAAAAAAACAAACAAGCAGAAGCAGACTCCTAGTCAAATATTATAAAATTTAAGAAATGATATCATTCATACATTGAGGTTCACTTTCCCTATTTCTGCTTGAAATTATGATATTCCCATAGATCATGACCTGGTTAGACTTTATTGATAAGCTTCTTGATATCAGATTGCAATTCTAATGTCTAGTTAAATATTTAAAGCACTGACAATTAATTTGAAAGTCACAGTCTGTATAGACATTTTCAATAAGGAACATGAAAATGAAATCATTAATATTGATATTATGTACTGCTATGAATTGGAATATATTTGGCAACTGGACATAGTAGAAATAAGGAAAAACTCGACCTGAAAACATTTGTGCATACATTTCTGAATGTAAAATAAAATTTAAAGAATAAACTTCTTAATTTTTGAAGATTTGTTTCATTTAGCAAACAAGTTCCATTCCAGGAAGTACTACTGTATGAAGCCTACTTCTAAAAAATGAATCAAGAAATCAAAGGTAACGATTTAGCTTGACTTTACTCTTGGCCACTCGTACACAGCAATTATGTGTCACAATTTATATATTTATGTGCATATAAATCAATTTTTAACTTCTTTAAGAAACCCCTAGATGGATAAAATATATGGAAAATATAGCCAATTTTTCTATATATATATATATACTGACGCCAATCTCTAGCATTTTGACCACATTGATGTTTTCATAATTATTTTCATATAGTACACTATTGAAGTAATCGTTTGAGAAGAATATCAAATATTTGTGACATTCCAAATTGTCTATGAATGAATTCTACAATTTTGAATACCGAAATATACTATGTTTGCAATCATAAAAATGTACAAATTCTGAATAATTGAGATTATGTAAACAAATATAATTGAATAATAATAATAACAATAATAATATGAGAAATTGCCTACTAAAAATACATTGATCGTTTCTGATGAACTTGTTAATCTAAGCTCATCGATTAATTAATTCACGACGCCTTTAATAAAATATCAAATTAATTAAGACATTTTTTCTTTAATCTTTCGATTAGACTATTGTGGATCCTTCGACATGTACTTGCCATTGGAAGTCTGTAAATTTGGATGTACGATATTTCTTTTTAACGTCACTAGGTCACTAGGAAAGAAATTATACATAGGTATTCAATGAAATTTCATTAAATTAATAAATTAAATTTAATCATTAAAATACTACTCCACCTCTTCGCTACCAATAAGAGACGCAACCGGCACACTCGTGACACCAGCAGAGCAGCAACTGTCCATTTGGACACAATACTACACCGACATGCTTTCCAATACTACGGGCTCTGTCGAAAAAATCTGCACATGCACAGCGCATGAAGAACGAGACGATATATAAAAGCAACAAAACCCCAGGACAAGATAAGATATAACCGGAGTTATTAAAAGCCAATCCCGAGACCAGTGCACATCTAATTTACCCCTTAATAAAGGACTTCTGGGACACTGGTAACCTTCCTGATGAACTGAAAGAAGGGGTAATCATAAGAATCCCAAAGAAAGGAAACCTCTCAGAGTGTAAGAACGGGAGAGGCATCACACTGTTGAGTATAATCAATAAGGTAATCGCGCAGATCATAAACAAAAGGCTCTCATGCGCACTTCAACCCGAGCTCAGACAGGAACAGGCTGGTTTCAGGCCATATCGTTCTTGCATTGACCACATAAACAGTCTCCGAGTCATCGTCGAACAATCAGTTGAATGGAGGTCTCCACTTTACCTTGTGTTCATTGACTTTCATCGTAGTGTTTGACACTATACACCACGGTGCTATCCGTAACACTCTTGAATGCAAAGGAGTCCCATGCAAAATGATCAAACTCGTCGAGGCACTCTACACCGAAGCAGGTTGCTGGGTAATGCACGAACAACTTCTAGGCGACAGAATAAAGATACTCGCAAGTGTACGACAGGGGTGTGTATTATCACCACTGCTTTTCAACATCGTATTGGACACTATTTTGAAGAATGCCATAAGACCTGAAAGTGGGATTACCTGGAGCCTGCGGGCCATCTCGCTGACCTCGATTATGCGGATGACATTTGCCTACTATTTCATACCTACTTGGATATGGAGACGAAATTGCAACTGGTACAAGATGCCGCCTCTGAAGTCGGCTTGGCATTCAACATTCCGAAAATTAAAGCATTGCGTATAAATACCCAAAATACGCATGCATTCGCGATTGATGGTATCCAGCTGGAGGAGGTACATTCTTTTTGCTATCTGGGTAGCATCATCTCGACGTCGGGTGGTTTGAGCGAAGACATCCAAAATCGCATCCAAAAGTGCATTCGGCAGTCTACATCCAATCTGGAATGCATCACACATCTCGCGGCGCACAAAATTGAAAATATTTAAAAATGTTAAACCATCTTTGTTGTATGGTTGCGAGACGTGGAACACATCAGCGGCGCACAAAATTGAAAATATTTAAAAATGTTAAACCATCTTTGTTGTATGGTTGCGAGACGTGGAACACATCAGCGGCGGATGTAAATGCACTGCAAGTTTTCATAAACCGCTGTTTACGCAAGATTCTGAAAATTTTCTGTCCTAACACTATATCAAATGCTGACCTATGCAGGAAGACGCAGCAAACGCCAGTACTCATTGAAATTCTAAGGAGAAAATGGAGCTGGATCGACCATGTTCTGCGTAGACAAAGCGAAGATCTAACAAGAAACTCCATCGATTGGAACCCACAAGGCACCCGAAGACGAAAAAGGCCGGAGAATACTTGTATAAGACTGCTGAAGTCGGAAACTCGCGCTGTGAAACTTAGCTGGAGCGAAGTTAAGAGGCTGGCACAAGACTCCAAAAACATTTCAGTTCATTCCATTTACAATTAATTATAGTCTACATATAAGCTTTTAATATTTTAAACAAAAAATAGACAAAATTGTATGGAAGGTACTAATATTTTTTAATTTATAGTTCTGAAATTTTTATGATATTATTAGTTTTTCATGAAAATAATACTTCGTAAGAGGAATTTATGTCATTCTGTTAATAAATAAATGCAATCCCCATACAAAATAGTACTTTTTTGAATCTTAAATTTTTTTTTTTTTTTTTAACAAGCTTTTTTATTGGATCTTTCTAAAATTACTTAGAAACTAACAATAAGTAATCAAATCTTACAAACTAACTAAAATTATGTGATATTCCCAACGTTCCATCACAATTTGTTGAGTCACGAGGTATAGCAATTTCACAGCATATTCAGTGTGTCTTTTCTTTTTAATCGACGATGCCCCGTGCTCAGCAACAATTGCCTAGCAAGGGGATTCGGATGACTGTCTAATTTTTGAATGTAGCTTCTGCAAGACATTGCAACTTCCTCAGAAATTGTGGGTACATTTAAATTTCGATGGATGTTAACGTTCCTCATATACCAAGGCGCGTTTACAATAATTCGCAGACACTTGGATTGTATTCGCTGCAATTTTTCGATATTTGAGGGAGCTGCGGTGCCCCAAAACTGAATACCATAAGTCCAGATTGGCTTCAGGATTGCTTTATATAATAGCACTTTGTATTCGAGATTCAACTTTGATCTTTTGTGTATCAGCCACCATAACTGATTAATTTTAAGCTTGATCTGAGTTTTCTTTGCCTCTATGTGATTTTTCCAGGTCAGCCTTCTGTCGAGGTGAATACCCAAGTACTTTGTTGAGGAACATTGTGGAACTGATTGGCCATTAATTTTAAGTGGGGGACATGTATCTAGCCTTAGCGTGAAGGTTACATGTACGCTCTTTGATTCATTGACTTTTATACGCCATTTTGCTAGCCAGATTTCGAGAGAATCGATATGAGTCTGCAGGAGTTTAGTAGCTTCTATGGGGTTAGAGCGAGTGCACAATATTGCCGTATCATCTGCAAAGGTCGATATAAATGTATAGTTATTGCTGGGCATATCTGTAGTGTATAAGAGATACAGTAAGGGGCCCAAAACGCTTCCCTGAGGAACGCCAGCGTGAATATCCAATGGATTTGTTGTGTAATCCTTGTGATGTACGAGAAATTGTCTTTTCGTGAGGTAGCTACTAAGCAATGAGGAGACATTTGCAGGCAGTAATAGTTTGAGTTTGTAAATAAGGCCATCGTGCCATACTTTATCGAAAGCTTGAGTGATATCAAGAAAGACAGCTGAGCAATACTTTTTTTCTTCAAAAGTGTTCCTTATCAGAGTTACAATGCGGTGGACTTGTTCTATTGTGCCGTGCTGTTTTCTAAATCCAAACTGATGTTGAGGAATCAGTTGGTTGAGATTAATAAATGGACTTATATTCATGACAAGTAGCTTTTCGAATACTTTAGAAAGTAGAGGCAGGAGGCTGATAGGTCTGTACGATGCAACTTTTGTAGGGTCTTTTCCTGGTTTTGCTATCATAATAATTTTTGAAGTTTTCCAGCATTTGGGATAGTGTTTAATACGAAGGATAGCATTGAAAATGTGCATCAGATGAATTACTGAAGCCGGAGGTAGCTCTTTTATCATTTCACCGGTAATTTTATCTGAACCAGGTGATTTTTTTGGGTTTAAATCTTTATAAATTGCTTTGAATATGTCCTTTTTTTTTAATTTTGAGCGTTATTGAGCAAGGTTGAGAAGTTAATATTGGTAATGAGGACTGTGAAGAGGGTGGATTGGGTGTAAACACAATTTTTAGGTGGTTTGCAAAAGCCAAACCCTTCTCACAGTTGCTTCTAGCCCAATTACCGTCACTCAAACGGATGGGGGAATCAGTGAGAATTGGCCGATTTGAGTTTTTTGCTGATTTCCACAAAGAGTAGTCTGACGCTCTGTTTTTATTTTTTAAGGCTTGCTTTAACTTTCGAGTGCAGTGCTGTAGCTGTGTTTTCAGATTCGGTGATCTGAATTCTTGCCATTGTCTTCGGAGTCTTCTTTTCTGTCTTACTAGCAATTCAATATCGGCTGGTGTGTATGGGCTATAGTTTGATTGCTTGCATACCTTTGTGCAGGTGGCTGGGCTGAGAGCTAATGAGAGCTGCTGGTTGAATTTTTCGAGTGCTGAGTCTACATCGTGTCCATTTATTAATACAGTACTCAGAGGAAGATGGGAATTTATATATTTCTTGAATTTTAACCAGTCTATTTTCTTTCTAACGCAATTGCCTTGGGGGCTTGGTGATTTTATAGATATTACCGTGGGTGAGTGGTCAGATGATAGATCATAATTACACTCTGTGGAGATATTTTCCATCTGCAAACCTTTGGCGACTCCAAAGTCTATGAGATTGGGTATTTTCCTCTTGTCCGTCGGCCAATATGTCGGTTGACCATTTGAAATAACATCGTAGCCGTGGTTAGTGATGATTGAACATAGCCTTCTGCCTTTTGGAGTTATTAAGCGGGAGCCCCAGTGAGTGTGTTGAAATCGGCGTTGAAATCACCAGCAACCAAGAATTTGCTACCAAGAGTTGAGAAAAATTCTTTATATTGCTGTTCGGTAATACTGTATCTTGGGGGACAGTATATCGCAGATATTACTAGCTTAGAGATGTATTCTTCCAGACATATAGATGTTGCTTGCAAGCAGACGCTACTGAAATCTTCGAGAACATGATGTTTTATTCTGTTTTTTATCACTATGGCAGTTCCTCCGCTTGCCTTACCATGCGGATGATTTGTGGTGTACAGATTGTAATATGGTATTTGGTAGCAATTTTTGTCAGTGAAATGGGTCTCAGATATCATCATTATGTCGATTTGGCTGGATTCAAGGAATTGAATTAGCTCCAAACGGTGCTGGCTTAAGCCGTTGGCGTTCCAGTGACATATCTTGAGACAACTCATGGTCTGGATAGCAATGTTTGGAGTAACATCGATTGATTTTTCATCATTTCTTGCATCATTGTTTGCATTGAGTTCATGAATTGGTTCATATTCTGAATTAATGTTTGAAGCAAATGTTCAAGGGTACTTGGCTGTTGGGTGAGCAGTGAGTGTTTCTGGTCATTATTTACATTGCTTTGTTGGTGTGGAAACATTTTTTCAACTTATCATGCATATTTTAGTTTTGCACCAAAATAGTTTCCCACATAGAATATGAATGTATTCCGTTATTTTGGAATACATGAAACTTTGGAGGTCTTAGTCCTTCACAAGTTATAATTATTATAAATAAATATATAGTCTCCAAAAAGAAACATTTTTTTTGGATTCGCCCAGACACTGCGTTTGGATGAATAAAGACAATGTATTAAAAGAGATTTGCTATGTCCTATCTTTTAGAGCTGTCGAAAAACTTGCTGATTCATAGGTTCCAAGATTTTCACATTTAATCTTACGAAACATTAAAAAGTGACCCTTACAAGAATAAATAAAAAATGAACATTTCGCAAAATTTGTTTATTTTACTTCAAATTTACTCTTTAATTTTTTCATACTTCCATTCTCATAATAATATCAAAAACAATATATCTTGCAGCAACAAGGTCAAATTCTTCTTCCAATTGTTTCAGAGACTTGTTCACATCATCGAAATTTTTATTTGTGGAACCTTGAATCTGTGTCAGATAGTCCTTTAATTCATTTACAATCTTTAAATAGAATTCCATACTACGAAGTTTAATAATCATTTTTCCATCATATTCTTTTTGATTTTCAACTTCTGTCAATTCTCTAATTAAATCGCGTTTATATGCATTAAGATCAAAATTAGTTGTTTGATTATTTTGTTTTGCCAATAGAAAATTAGAAAACTGTTTATATTGTTCATTTGGCTCAGATGGGTGGTATCTCAGAATGGTTGTATAAAATTCTTTAATAAAAATTGCATAAAATCTATATTTGCCGTTGAGATGTGTGAATTCATTATTCGTTGATGGCGGTGTTGGTGTTGTTAACTAGAAATGCATAAAAATAGATAAATAAAAAGTTGAAATTATCGAAATTTGCTATAATATTTAACTTACTTGTACCACCACAATTGTACTCAATAGTAAAAATATTAATTTCATGTTGAAGTTAACAGAAAATTCGTACAGTTCCTTAACACACTCTTAGTTGAGACTTTCAACTGAGACTAAACTTCAAAATTTTATTCTCATTTATTAAATTGAACTTATTCTTATCAATTTGTGATGCTTATTCTCATGTATATTAACATTTTTATGAATATTGGAAAAATACTTAGTAAAAAAAATTTAGGTAACAAAGTCAAGAACGAATTAATAAAGAACCTACATTACAAAGTTTAGCTTTAATTAGTAAATATTTTATTATGATAAGATGAACACTGTCTGTTATCAAGTACGGCATTTTAAAATTATACAATTTCGAGCTGAAATTCTTCTAGTTGGTTAGTATTTGTTTTTTATTGCAAAAGAACCGGCAACAAATTCTTTTAATATTCTATTGAGTATTAAAAATAGAAATATAAAAATAAAATAAAAAATATAGTAGTCCAATGGCAATTGATGCATCTGTGAAGCCTTGGCCAAACGGAAAGAAATGGGCCCGTTTCTTAAGGGCACGGGGGGCACACGACGCGTTATGTAAAAATCACTCATGGTCGCAGCGCGGTAAAGTGGCTCAAACAGTGGCCAAATTGAGATCACGAATATTTATTCGACTTTAATATCGAAAAAAGTTATCTTTTGAACGGTGTCCACCTGTCGGCAAGCAATTGGCAATTCTGCTGGCAGTAACAATTTGCTATGAAAAAATACTTCTTAAAGACCTCTGTGAAAAGGTTCAGAAAAAGCTCAGATGTCACAAGGATTCTGTAGTTTGGAACCGGCTAAAACGCACAACAGTACTTCAAGAGAAGCTCGGTGGTATCACAATAGGATAGTCTGCCTTCTCTCTCAGAGGGCAGCCACACAAACCCCACCAAGACTTCTTTAGTGATAAGAAGTAAAAATTATGGATTTAGCTTTACCTAATTCCATATCAGGCACCAGCAACTCTGAAATACAATCTTAGGAAAATGTCTCTTACATTTAGAAGATCTCTCGAGAGAAATCAAATTAATTTGGGATTTTTTTTTTTTATTTCACTATTAAAATATTGTGGTTATTAACCCCAAGAGAATTGTGTTTAGAAATTGAAAGTACGTTCATTTACTTTCAATTTACAGATTATAATGATTTTTACAAAAAAAAAAAAAAAAAACAAAAAAACAAAATCTAAGTAAATTAGAATTAATGCTTCTCATCCATTAAATTAATAATGTGTTCTTAAATCGGGAGCATATTTAAACATTTATGGTTTGATTATGCGATATCAAGCGATCCCACAGCGTAATTTAGTTAAACATAAAGTTCTGAGAAAATACATTGTAGTACTCTACACTGAGAGAAAAAAATTAAAATAGAATATGAAAGATCTTGGAAAACATTTCTTGTACATTTGTATTAATTTGTAATTTATTATTTTTTAGAATATTCATATAAAATTTCGGTGATAATTGGCTGGTGATGGTAATATTAGAATACAAATATAAATATGTTTTCAATGTAATTGCTATATAATTGCAAGTATTGTGATTTATTCCAAGTTAATTTTCATATATTTTTTCCAGATTGAATATTGTTCACAATATGATGGAATATTTTTTCAATATTGTATTTGCTAGTATTAAAATAGGAAGTATTTCATATTTAATTATGAAATAATATAAATAATTCCATCATACATATATTCAGTTCTTTTGTTGACATAATTTGATTTTGATGTTTTCTCTTTATATTTTATTTCAATTGACGAACGTGTAAATCATGAATATGAAAAGTTCTCTGTGTGTATTTGTTATTGTGTTACTGACATTGTAAGTCATTATTTTAAACAATAACTTAAATAATTATTTCATTTGAATAAAACATTAATCATCGTTCAGATGATCAACATTTGCGATATACTTATTTTGTACATATAAGTCTTAAATCAGAGTTAGTAGGTATTATGTATGTATATAATTATATGTGTATATATGTATTTTATATTTATTAGCGATTTGTACTACTTGTATGTAAGTACAAATGACAAGTAATTATAAACAACACATATGGTTGGAAATTTAATTAATTTTATTTATGTACATATTTACATATTTTATATTTATAGTAAAACCAAGTAGAAATAAAAAATACTGATACGTCATGCGTGTTATGTATAAGTAGTATGTGAGCGATACATATTCAGAGCAATCATATGATGATAGTTTGATTGATAGCACTGATGTGGTGGCTACTATTGTTTTTAATGTCGCGACACGAAAGACGTGTAATTTCTACGTAATGTAGATAAATTCAATGGGAATGGCTGTTTTGTTCATCGTCAACATGACTTAATATTAAATTTGCCTAGGAAATTTTTGCAAGGCCCAATCAAAGTATACCATTATTTTTTAATGATTCTTCATGAAACTCTGTGATCAATATTTGTTCAACAATATATTACCCCGTACTACAATTGAGGTCACGTTGGTTATAAATAAATATATTCTTTAAATAAAAAATAAATTAAAAAAATCTCCTTACAGTCGGCTGGGGCCTACCAAATTATACCCTGCATATGTAGATATATATATAAAAAGTTTACTCGAATATCCATCTTTTTCTTTTATTTCCACTTTTTGAGAAACAATTTTTGCATATACTACTAATTTAAACCCGAAATATGGTCGACTTTGACGAAGTACTTTGTATGTTATGAGGGGAGCTATATAATAAATGGGCGTGGCTTACCTCTTTCTTGTAAATCCAATTAATTTTTCAATATTAATCCACATCTTAAATTTGTTTGTCCTACGTTGAATAGTTCGTAAGTTATAGCGGTTTAAATTTTTTAAAATTTTCGCAACTTTGTATGGTAGCCCCATTAAGAAGTGGGCGTGGCATGTTGATTTTTTGCCAGATTATGTACAACTACCATTTTAACCTAAGTATTAATTATGATTGTTCTAGACAGAAGATTGCAGAAGCTCCAGCTATCTCAATTTAAAAGAAATTCAGCTATCCTGTATGGGAGCCACTATAAACAATGGACGTGGCTGGCCCATTTCTTGTAGGTATATTTGCTGTTATAATACTAATTCACACCTTCAATCTGGTTGTTCTATGCTGAATAGTTTGTAAGTTATGGCGGTTAAAATTTTTGTTTAATTTCCTCAACTTTGTATGGGAGCACCAATAAGAAGTGGGCGTGGTACGTTGCTTTTTTGCCAGAACATTTCCGACTACGATATTAATTTAAGTATCAATTATGGTTATTCTAGACGGAAAATTACCGAAGTTACGGCTGTTTCAATTTAAAAGAATTTCAGTCATTTTGTATGGGGGCTACAATAAACAGTGGGCATGGCGCGCTCATTTTCTGTGGGCCTAGTTGCTCGTATAATACTAATCCACACCTTAAATCTCGTTGCCCTAGGCTAAATGGTTTGTAAGTTATGGAGCTTAAAATTTTTAGTTTAATTCCCTCGACTTTGTATGGGAGACCCATGAAGGAGTGGGCGTGGACGGACGGACATCGTTAAATCGAAAATTTAAGCGACGGTGATCACGAATATATATTTATGTCTATATCTCCGGAGATTCCTTCAAGTGGACACAAACATCTGACCGAAATGAATATACCTTGCATATTGCATTATGTAGGGTATAAAAATAAATAAATATATTTGTATGGAAAATATTATTAATTTTCAATCCATCATTTTGAAATTTTGTATATAGTAATTTTTTGACAAAGTACTATTACCGGCTAATGTAAGTAGGCCCCTTCTAATCCTGTCCAAATTTATCACGCACAACAATGCCTAACCTAACCTAACTATTACATGGAAAATTTGAAGTCATTCCTTTTATAAATAAATATATAGAATTCTCATACAAGATTTTCAATTTTTAAATGAAAAATGTGATATTTGTATGAAAGACATCGATATTTTCTAATATACGAATCATAGTGAAATTTTGTAAATCGCAGTTTTTTTCTAAAATAGTACTCAATATAAGATTTGAAGATTTTATAAATAAACATTGTATTCTTAAAAATTGCTTTTTTTAAAACAAAAATATCATTATTTCTACGGAAAACAAGGCATTTTGGTATAAGGATTCCTTTTTTGATACTCATTTTTTTGTAAATTAAAAAGCGATATGCAAGTTCTTTGATATAAAAGATCAACCTTATAATGTTATTTTCTTCTAGCTTCTTGTAAAACTTCTTGTATTTTTATTGCATTTGATGAGATACATTTATTTAACTTTTACTTAATAATTAATTAATTGAATTTAATAATAATTTAAACTTGTTTTTGGTTTTAGAAATCCATTTTTGATGTTTATTTTGTTTAAAAAACTACGCTAGATGGCGCTACAGTGGAATCTTATGGCATTTTACTTACTTACAAAATGTTTGGTATTTGTTGTTACTTTTCACGAGTTTTTATGTGAAAAGGAGAATATTTTATGATACGAGAAATCCTTTGCTTGAGGTTAATTTGCTCTAAAATTTACACAAGATGGCGCTGTCGTTAATCTTAGTTTATTTTAACAGCTACCTAAAATTGCAGTAAAACAGCTGTTACACATAATGAATGCAATACCACGCTTTTGTTATTTCCCCTCAGCATGGAAAATTTCCCAAATAATTATGATTGCGAAACCTGGAAAAGATTCAACTAATGTATCGTCGCATAGGCCTATTAGCCTGCTGCCTATCCTATCCAAAGTGTTTGAAAAACTATTAATGTTGAAGATACAGCCAATTGTTGAAGCAAATAACATTATACCGTTGCATCAATTTGGGTTCAGAGCAAAACATGGTACAGTAGAACAAGGTCCCGCAAGGAAGCGTCTTAGGTCCCTTTTTATATATAATCTACACTTCAGATATACCAACAAATAGCAATCTTTTCACATTAACTTTTGCAGACTATACAGCAATCTTGAGCGTCGATGATAATCCCAGAAAAGCGTCAGAAAAACTGCAAAGTCACTTAAAAAGAGTACAACACTGGCTGGAGACATGGCGTATTAGAAGCAACGAATCAAAATGCGTCCATATGACTTTCACGTTGAACAGAAAAACATGCCCTCAACTACAAATTAATGGTCAAAAAATACCACAAAAAAACGAAGAGACCTATCTAGGCTTTCATCTCGATAGAAGGCTAACCTGGAAGAAGCACATTGAAACAAAGCAATCGCATGCTAAATTAAAAGCAGCCAAACTTCATTTGTTGATTGGAAACGCCTCGAAATTGTCACTTCATAATAAAATGCTTATATTCAAGTCCACCATTAAACCAATTTGGAGCTATGGCATTCAGCTTTGGGGCACTTCTTCAAACTCTAATATTGAGAAAATTCAGCGTGTTCAATCTAAAATCCTTAGACGTCTTTGCCGAGCTCCTTGGTACATCAGTAACACAAATATACACAAGGACCTACAGATTGACACTATTAAAATAGACATAGGGAAAGATTGCCAACGTTACTCTGAACGACTAAGTAATCATCCTAATACTTTAGCGAGAGAGCTCCTAAGCTTAAATATATTAAAAGACTAAAAAGGAAAAATGTTTTAAATATATCTTTCACATAATCTCTCATTACTATTATATATGTCCTTCATGACATCACATGTTATATTTGTTTGCTTTAATATATTTTAATTAAAAAAAAAAATGTTTTTAATGTTTTAGGCCCATTATAGACTTTTCGTTTGTTTTAAAGTCTATGCCAAATGGTGCTTAAGTATATTTTATGTATTTCTTATATATTTTAAGGGCAAAATGAGTACCTTTGAGCTTAATATACGATATTACACAAATAATATTAGATAAGTAATATTTTTCTTTGTACAACGTGATTTTTAGTATCACCTAAATCATTCTATATGATATTGGTTGAAGTCCTAAAGAATAATCCGAATTTTGTTGCACGATGTAATCATATGAATAATCATAGAAAAGTGTATTAATTAATAAATTCATTTCATATTTCATCAGTTATTATTTGAGTAATATATACAAGTGTATAATTACATACACATATATACATATACTATATGTATAGGCCATATTGTACCCACCCACCCATCATATGATAGCTGACAAATAATTAGTTTAAATGAATTCTATATACTTACAAGGTTAAATATATTTTTCTAATATTTAGTAATGAAAAAGCAATAAAATGCATTTGACGTTCAAATGTATGCGCATAAACACGTAAAAATACTTAGATTTAATGTTACAAAATAGTAATAGACAATAATTTTCCCACGATGAGAAAAGTATTTCAAATCAAACTATTACGTATGCACTTACACACACACACATATACACTTTTAAACAAATGTACATAAGATATTTAATTAAGAATGATATGACTTCGAAAAAACATAGCAACAATAAAAATGAATGATTATTCGAAAGCTCAATTCGCAACAGCCATTAGGGAATTTGAATATGCACGTGTTTTTATATGTCACTTCAGAGTATGCAAATACTTATATGGGCTTAGTTGCTATATATGATATGTATAGGTGTATGTGTACGTTATATATAAGTGAATATGTAAATATACTAAATTGGGTTATTATCATCATCATTGAGAAAATAAAAAATAACATTAAAAATACACAATTCTATAAACGCAGTTTTAACTGTCAACATGATGGTTGTTGTTGTTGTTGTTATTGTTGTTGTGTTTATAAATTCAAGTCTGGCTTGTTTCAAATTGTTAATGCGTTGAATTGTTGTTAATTTGCTGCGGCGACTGTTGTCAAAAAGACCCGCATTTTTGTTGTTCATACAACAAGTACAAGCAATTGTAGGTAAGCAGATACGTACTTATTGAAATTGTGTACTTAGCGTATGATTGTAGCGTAAATAATATTATTGTTGTTGGAGGTTTTTCTTTTTTCTTCTTTCACAGTGCGGTTTTCGTGTGATCAAATGAAGGAGAAGTAGTAGCTAAAGAAATACGTACATACGTAGAGTCATACTTAAGAAATTGAATTGTTTTTTTATTTACAAAAAATTTTAACAAATTTTCACATGAGCCTAGGTCAAGTATTATCATTGTATATGATTATATGTACTTATATTCATGCACATATGTACAAATGTATATGTAGGTTTGCATGCATATATAATTATTGTCACTTGTCATGTGAAGTGATTGTAGTAGAGATGATTTTTCGAATAATGGATACCGATTACTGATAATGAAAATTATAAACGTTACGATGATAATACCGCAACACCACGACAAATGGAACATATTCGAAGAATAGTATTTTCTCTAAAATGTAGGGGTGGTTTTTATCCAATAACAGCAGGCACGTTCGCAGGTAAAAATAATCTTACTTGCAGAGGTTCATGTGCAAATTATGAAATCAGAAGTTCGAAAACGAATTTTTATATGGAAGATAGTCGTGATTTTCATTCGATCAGGTCGATTCTTAAAGTTATATGTCCATTAATAAAAAAAAATCTTATTAACCAAATTTCAGTTTCATAGCCTTATATTTATTTTCCTACGCAAAACACATATTCGAAAATAAACTTTTCTATGGAAGGTAAACACGGATTTTTCCCGATAATATTGATTTTTAAAAATACTTGTTCGTTGATAAAAATAGTCTTATTTGCCGAGTTTCACTTCTACAGCTTTATGCTTCATGCGTGGATGCCGTAGCTGAGTGCTTAGTAAGTTGGCCTTCTGATCTGTAGGTTCTCGGTTCAATCCCCGGCTGAAGCATAACAAATTTAATATCGAAAACATTTTTCTTTCGAACGGTACCCAATTGTCGGCAAGCAGTTGGCCATTCTCAGAAAAAGCTAAAGTTCTGCCGTTCGAAACCGGCTAAAATAAGTAGGTCCCTTCTAGTACTGTCCAAAATTTAAAACGCAGAACACTAATGGAAGAGAAGCTCGGCAAAAGAGCCTTTTGGGGCTTATAAGTGCCTCATATTTATTTTTTTAATGTTTTCGTGCGAAAAATATGAAAATTTACTTGCGAAAAAACAACATTTGTATAGGGAGTAGGAGTGATTTTCATTCGATCCTGATCATTTTCAAAATCACATGTTTGTTGATAATTATAATATTACGTACCAAGTTTCAGCTTCATATCTTAATAGTTTCGAGCAAAAAAATGTGAACTCCAATATTCGATTTTATTCTTAATATTGTTTGTTTGTTGGTAAAAATAATCATATGTAGAGAAATTCCATTCTATATTTTTATATTTTCATGCGTAAACACACATTCGTAAATCAACATTTTTATGGGAGGTAGGTAAGAGTTTTGTCGAATTGCGCACATTTTCGAATATATTTCTTCACTAGTAAAATAAATTTAATTTACAAAGTTTCGGTCTGATAGCTTAAAGTATGATAAAAAATTGACGCGCCAAAACTTATTTTTGTGTGAAAAGTATGCGAAATATATATATTTATGGTATAGTTGAATACACAAAGACAAAAGTATGCCCTTGAAAATGAAATTAATTGTCATCTTATCAAATAATGCCAATATTTAATCTTATTCTTAAGTAATTGTTTATGTACTCTACATATAGGAGATTGTTGTCTGTTGTTCTAAATGTGTGTATGTACATATGTATACGCTAATATTTCATATGTATATACACGTGCAGATTTTAAATGAAACAATTAGAATAAAATTAATGAATTTATTGCGCAGATTAACTTCCCCGTCTACATATATATTAAGTATCGCTTCTAGGCACACATATGTTTCATCTGAGTGAATTTAATACAATAACAAAATTTTGTATATAAGGTAGTTACTCATTAACCAGTACTCATTAGAATTGAGTTTGTGTTGACTTACTGCTTGTTACTGTTTCATTTACAAGCATACATTTAGAGAGAACAAAAAAAAAAATTAAATTAACATCCGATTAATGTGCCACCCTCCCTTATAATTGCATACATATATGCATGCAAAAATATATATACATTTGTACATATATATAGGAGTATATAATATAGGTATATGACAAATATATTCATTTACTAGCACTTCCAAGCTTAAATCATACAAATAGATATGCATGCATGTACTTTATATATGTATAAGTACTTTTATTTTTTCTTAAATATTATCTACCTGTTGCTTGTAATTGGTTTTGTTGTCGGTTGTTGTACATATGTACTTGTAGTCATGTACATATGTAGTAAAGTGCTAATTTCGATTATCTCATACATATGAGTATGTAAGACTATATACCTTACATACATAGTATTGTATTGTCTATATTCATGTCGTCGTCGTCGTTGTCGTCGTCGCAGTTATTATCGTCATTGTTGTCGTTACAAATTTAAATTTTAACTTTTAACTTAAAAGTAAAATTTCATTAAATGCGAAAAAAATATATTCATGTATTCTTATGTGAAAATTAATAGTCATATTAGTCGTAGTAGTGGCAAGTTGTAGTAGTAATCAGTAGACAATTGTTTTTAGTAGTATTTTAGACGTGTTGCAATACACTACGAAGATTCTTTATAGATGAGCTAAGACGTTGATCCATATAGTAGCACTTAGAATATTATCACAAACACCAGTGCTAAAGCATATATAGGCGTGTGAAATATAGTACGAAACAATAGTTGAAATTGTGAACTTGAACTTGTTGTGCAGTTCAAGTAACGTTCACATCTAAAATCGTTCACATCAGTGATCGTTGGTTGATCAGTATTACCGTTGTCCGTAACAGTGTGAAGGAGATAATCACAGTTTATGATTGAAAATTATTAAATATATGTGTTTGAAATAAATTAAATGTCCCAAATGATCATTAAGGATCATTAATTATCAGTCGTTAATCAGCATCATCTCTATCTCTATTAATGTGAAACACAAATGCTGAAATATCATCGAGGATCACTACAGATTTAGTCATTGATCAGCATCGTCGTTATCTGTGAAAGTGTAATGTGAAAAGTAATTATTATTGATTACAAATAATACAATGGGTCTATTTAAAGTATTTTATTAATTAATTATCAATTCTCATGTAGATCATTAGATTAACATAGATCTCTGATGATCGATTTTTTATTTTCATTGATCATAGTGATTTTTGAATCAATAAAATAATTTTAAATATCGTTATTTACATTTAAGAGTTAAAAAAAAATTTAATTAAAGTCAATTATGAATTCATAATTCATTGAGGATCATTGAGGATCACAAAAGATCAGTCGCTTATCAGCATAATCATTTTCTATTCAAGTGTAGAGTGTAAAAATAATAATTATAAATAATATTGATGTCAAATTATGCAATGCGTTTGTTTGTAATATACTAATTAATTTGAATAGAGATCATTGAGGATCAGTTATGATTAATTGATTGCTATGATATAATTTTTGAAAAAACAAATAAATTTTGAGCTATTGTGCGATTACAGATGGATAAGAATTTTATTGTTTATGCTTAAAGCTTGTTAAAATTGTTCGTTTAAAGTTTCCCGAAAAATTAATAAGAATCGCAAAATATCAAGGTTTTTTCTTTTTTGAAATATTATAATATTAATGAATAATGTTAATTCCCTTCGAGATCAATAGTCATCATTGAGGATCGATTTTTGATTAACTGATCACTTAATTTGATGTAAATTATAACTAGCAAAAGATCATTGCTGATTGTCATAATAGTTATCCGTAAAAGTGTAAAGTGTTAACTGAATTTAATTAATTATAAATAAGAACAAAATGTGATATAATTACCAATTTGCATAAGGATCGTTAAAAATAATTGAGGATCGATTTTTAATTAATTGATCACTGTGTCATATCATTATTTTTATAATAAAATTTTTCTAAAATAGTATATAGTCATGCTTAAAATATAGTATTGAACTAATGAAAGATCACTGAAGAGTGGTACAGATCAGTAGAGATCATTAATCATATTTGCTAATAAAATACTAACATTCATTGTAGATGGATCATTGATCATTATTATCATTTCGTTTGATTGTGTTGAATAAAATAAATTGTTTTTTGTAGGGAAATTCTAAAATAAATTAAGTTTGAAGGATTTCATTACTTTCAATGAGAATTCAGAGTTGCATTGCCTACCAGTGATCTGCGAGGATCAATTTTGGATTAATATTAGTTTTGGATTTTTAAATATTATAATAGAAATTATAAGTTACTAGAATTCATTAAACATTGTTAATTACAATTTGAGCAAAAAAAAAAAAAAAAACGAATTATATAGATCATTGAAGATCGTGAGAGAAAAGGGAATAAAGTCGTTAAAATTTGGCAAAAAAAAAAAACAAATTATACAAATTAATTATAAGAATTTCTAAAATTCGTGATACAAGAGAGTGCAACCAAAAAAAAAAAAAGTGATAAAATTAATAAATAATAATTATTTAAAAAAAAATGTCGTCAAACATGCATTTAATTGCTTTTGTGTTAAGTGTAATTGTGTGCGGAAAATATGTTTTGGCTAAACCACAACTTGATTTACCACCACTTAATTCACCCACACCACAACCGGAAATATATTATAATGGTTATACAGCGAGTACACCAACTAATCCTATACAGCAACTAGGCGATAATGATCGTAATCAACGTTATGGACCGCCATATCCTGAAGATGGTATCGGTTATGATGGATCTGATGATTTTCGCGTATGTTCTGTTCACTTACTTCGCAATAGTTACATAAATAAATTCGAATATAAATACAATTAAATATTTCTTATAATTTAGAATGGTCAAACCTATGACGAACGTATGCGTTATGGTTATGCCTATCAACAGCAACCATATGATGGACGAAATTTTACACGTGAAACACCATTTAGCAGTGACAATGTAGATACTAATCCGAATTATCGTTATCGCAATCATAATTATGATAATACAGATGATCGTTTCGCCAATGAACGATATAATTATCAAACGAATAATATAAATGGCCAACCAGTACCACCACCACCCCCACAACAAGTTTCACCGTTGCCATTTAATGAACGAAATAATTATGGGCCAACATCGGTGCCGCCACCGCCACAGCAATCACCATATTCAGGTTATGTCACACCAACGAGCACGATCAATCCGAATGTAAATCCAAATAATGTTCCATATGGAGGTGGATCAGTATCTGATGATCGTAATCGTTTTCAAAATCCCTATCTTACAAACGAGGATCGTTTTAATTTAAATAATCGCGAAACAATTGAGAGACAACGTTTCGAACAAGATCGTCGTTATCGAATTGAATTGGAAAAATTGCGAACATTTCTAGCAGAAATCGAACATAAAGGATCGGTAGAATGTGAAGCTAATGTAGGGGCACAATGGAATTTTGAGACAAACGTTAATGAATTTACACAAGCGGAAGCGGTGAGTAATCAGATTGTCATACATTCACTATGACGTCTATTTAATTTTATCTAATATTGTATACTGGCTGATCTTGCACGCGATCGTTATTTAAATGCATGTAATAAGCTTGTGCCTTTAATTTACTGAGAATATTTCGCAGCAGTTACATTTTTATCTATGTATTCACATGCATAATTCTTCAGCTTTGTGTGTGTAGAGAACTACCATGTGGTTAGTGAAATCTAAAACTGAAGGTCGCATTTGAGTAAACAGAATAATCATCGTGTTCTTCAATGACAATTTTATAAGCAGTGAAAAAAATGTTCTTTCTAAAAATTTTAAGAAGAAAATTCTTTACTAATTTTAGTAAATTTACTATTTTCATAGCTGAACGCTCAACAGCACTATGTGGATTTTCAGCGTGAGATAGCACAACTATCGAAAAATATCAATAAGGAATTCATTTTCGATCGTCGACTTTATCGTCAGCTAATGTTACAATCGGAAGTTGGGCCAAATGCACTGCCTTTGGATACGCTAGAGAGAGTAAGTAAACAAATTACGTAGCTAAAATGTATGAAAAGAAAAAAAATCAAAATCCAATTTTGGCTTGAAACGACGAGGTTACATTTCGTCCTCATCCTAAAAAAAAGTATGAAAATTGAAATAGGAGTCCTAGAATTGTCCCTATAGGGTTAACGTATATGACTGATCCCTATTAATTTTTATTCCTTAACAATTCTTCTAAATATACTTATCCCCTATCTCAATTACTTAAAGGGGCTTCCCTGCAAACTTGACGTTTTTTCGTCAAATTTCGCTATCACCGCCCTCTAGAGTATCCTTTAAAGTAAAATATATATTCAGCTACTATTCATTTTTACTACTCAATATTTTATCTGAATATGGTTTTCCTCTATCTTTAGTCTTTAAGAGGGCTCCCATACAAAATGGACGTAAAATCATCTGAAAATCGACAAATATCTCAAAAGCTGCGCGGGAATTGCTTTTAGAGCGGATCCCAAATAATTCTTCTGCCCAAACAATTTCCCCAAACATACTTATACACAATTTCCACTTCTTAGGGAATCCCACTTACAAAACTGAATAGCAATTTTGTGGAAAATCTCATTAAGAGGTGAAGAGAAAAAAATAAGTGTGGTAAGTGAAACATTTTTCTCTCTAGACGCGATTCTTGGACTGCACAAAAAACTGTTTCAATTTACAAATGGTTGTGTTATGTAAAAAAGTTGAGCTTGAAAATGATTAAATTTCTCTCTCTTTGTTTTGCAGTATAATCGGCTGATTAATGAGATGCTCTATATCTATAATGGTGCCAGTATATGCGCATATCAGCAGCCATTTCAATGTGATCTTCATTATATACCACAATTGAAAGAGATTATGGCAAAAAGTCGTGATTGGGATGAGCTACAGCATACATGGGTTGAATATCATCGTAAGGCGGGACGTGAAATGCGCGATTCCTATGAGCAACTGGTTGATGTTATGAATGAGGTGGCCAATGTAAATAGTAAGTAGCGAGTGGTATTATTTTTCTTGTTGGCAAATGATAAAAACTTCTCCCACTCACCTCTTAGATATTACAAATGGTGGTGAATATTGGTATTTGGCATACGAATCGGGTAATTTCCGACAGGATGTCGAAATTGTTTGGGAACAAATACGACCACTCTATGAAGCGTTGCATGCGTACGTACGTCGTAAATTACGTGACTATTATGGACCGGAACGTATTAATAATGATTCACCATTACCATCTCATATCTTTGGCAATATGTTTGGTCAATCATGGTCGAATATACTTGATATAATTATACCATATCCGGGTCGTAAGCTGATCGATGTGACACCACGTATGATCGAACAAGGTTATACACCATTGGTAATGTTTCAATTGGCCGAAGAATTTTTCACCTCGATTAATATGTCTGCCGTCGGTCCGGAATTTTATCGAAATTCCATATTTGAACAGCCTTTGGATCGACGTGTCCTTTGTGAGCCATCAGCATGGGATTTTTGCAATCGACATGATTTTCGGGTTAAGGTGTGTGCAGAAATTAATCAAAAAAGTCTGATAAGTGTACATCATGAAATGGCACATGTACAATATTTTTTGCAATATCGGCATTTGCCGAAAATCTTTCGTAATGGCGCCAATCCAGGTGAGAGTTTCAAATGTGAAGCTTTTAGTAATTTGTATTAATTATTCTTTTCAAACATTTCAGCGTTTCATCAAGCTATTGGCGATGCTATTGGTCTATCAATTTCGACACCAAAACATTTTCAAACATTGGGCCTTCTACAACGTTCTGTCAATGAAGGCAGCTATGATATTAATTATCTCTTTACGACGGCAATCGATAAGGTAGGCTTGTGCTTGGGTGTTTCTTTTTAAGTTGCTTAAGGAATTACACATTGATTCGCGGTTTGGATAAATAAAAAACATTTTTTCAGTAAGACAAAAATGTTTTCTTTTAAATGGCGCAGAGTTGTCTTAAAAAATTGACGCCTTCAGCGCTTCTATTGTATTTACTATGACCACCAGAAGATAAACCAAAACGATAATCTTGATAATGGCTCAATTAAGTTCTATATCATTGCTAAGATTAATTCCTATTCTTTTTTTATTTTAGGTTGCTTTCTTGCCATATGCTTTAGCTTTGGATAATTGGCGCTATGATGTATTTAGTGGTGCCGCAAATAAACATACGATGAATTGTCATTTTTGGGAATTAAGGTAAAATTAAGAGCATGGTTTTGAAAATCTACTAATTTATTATCGTATTATTTTTTGCAGAGAGCGTTATGGTGGCATTAAACCGCCAGTTTTACGTTCGGAAAAAGATTTTGATGTTGGTGGCAAATATCATATACCAGCAAATATACCATACATCAAGTAAGTTCTTTTAGTTAGATTATTTTCTATAAATTGACAAAATTTATGATGAATCTATAAGGCAAAATGCCATCCACCGTTTTCTGAAATCGTTTTGGACATTAATATTTTTACCTGTAAGCATATATGCATTGGCAAAATAATCTATATAAATATTGGGGTGCATTCTCAAATTATCTGCCAATTCTTTGAAGCTTTGACATCAGTATATCGGCTGATTATTCGATTTTCAAAGACAGTGGGAAAAAATCAATGGTTACGTTGGCTGTGTGGCCTCGTCCTGTTGAAACGATATGTCGTCCATGTCATCTTCTTCAATTTTTGGAAACAAAGATTCGGTTAGCATAGCACAGTAACGTTCGCCATTGACAGTAACGGCGGTTTTTTTGCTAATTTTCGAAAAAAAATTGGCCCAAAGATGCCGCCGAACCAAAAAACAAACCATACAGGCACCTGTTGTGGATGCATTGGCTTCTCACCAATGTGACAAATTGACTTATTGACATAGCCTCCATGGTGGAAATCAGATTCATCGGAAAACATGTTTTTTCGGTAAAAATGCTCATCTCCGGCCAAAGGATCTTCAGTCCATTCAGCGAACCGAAAAAGCATCGGATGGTCAAGAGGCTTCATTTCTTGGACTAACTGAACTCTGTAGGTTTTCATAACTCGGTGTCTATGCAAAATTCTGTTTGTGAGAACGATGACGAGTTGATGTTGATGGATGTTCACGCATACTCTGAGCAACAGCAGCAATGTTCATGTATGGCAATAGCTATGTACGTGACAGTAACGATTCAGTTTCGCGAACTCCCTTCACAAATTGATCCACCAACTGTGTTGAATGCACTTCTTTTTTATCAAATTTTTTTTGTAAATTTGTTGTAGTTTTGGTAGAAGACTCTCTATTTAAGAAGTAAGTTTCCCAACTTTGTTCAAGCACAGAACATCCCATTTCGTAAATGTCAAACTTAAAACTACCTTTCTATCAATTCATGAAGGTCAATATACCTCTCGAAATCAAAATAACCGGTAGTTTAAATTCCAAGCGCACTCTGTATATTTTTCAAAATATTTCAATTTTTAAATTTTGATTGCAAAGTATAAATATTTTCGAAGAAAAAAACGATTTTCGTAACTTTTTGAAATTTGAAGTACTGCGAAATATCTAATGTTGAAATATAATGACCATTTTTGATTGCATCACGTCAAAGTCAAGCAAAGTTGCTTTTAATCATGCAGTATATTGGCATATATCGTTCTCAGCATATACCCATAAGAAAATGTTTCAATTGTGATTTTGATTTGCTCTTAAAAATTGTTAATTTTCTGAACGATTTTCAATATTTTTCAAAGTTGCACATCTCTCTTTCGGTTCATTGTTCATTCGTGTTTATATATTATTTCAATTATATTACATATGGTATTCAGATACTAAGAAGATTAGAAAAAGTTGCTTAAGCTATTTACCTATGGTAAAAACACTTGCAACAAGATTAATAGTCCGACTAGTTATAGCTATCAATCAGTAGTTTATGCATACAGGTGAATATTATACCCAAATAGTAATGACGCGATGAGGAAATATTTTCCAAAGCACTATTTTATCATATTCCACCACATACATGGTCCTCTCTATGTCACTTACATCCATCGAATAGTTTAGTAATGCTATACAACTGGTTATTAGCATACTGCAAATTCGTGTGACAAAAAGAAAATAGATTATTACTTTTACTTTTCGTTTAGGTATATAATATTGTTGTTGTATTAGGTATATGTCGCTATATTTTCCACAAAACTTTTTTTTTTGTAATATTAAAACCACATGCTTAAAGACTCCATGGTATATTGAATATCTGCCTTCGTACGTAACAATCATAAAGATAGATGGCTTTGCTTGTATATACTGTCTCCTTGACTGACACCAATGTCTTCTTCTGAGCCCCTCTTTTAGACTTTTGCAATAAGAAAAAAATAAAATCATACATATTTATCTGTCATAGTATCTGAGTGCCTAAGCTTCGAAATGATCGTAGTTAGTTCATTTCAATATAAAACTGCAGTCTACACCTGCGCATTTTTTTTTTCAAATTTATTTAGCATTATTGGTTATTAGTTCATAGGTCACAGACATCAGAGTATATAAAGGGTGTCTTTTTCAGGAAGCACACATTTTTAATTGAAATAAATCAAACAAATATTAATGTAATTGATTAAAATTTTTCTTATCCGATACATAATGTCTTTCAATAACTAAGAGACACAAAAAACAAATTGGATTTACCTTACAATTGGCCCATTGTGAATAATAAGACTTGCTGAGTATTACGCGAAATTAGCTTTAGAAAATTTCCAACACCTTCAAAATAATTATAAATCTACAATAATAACATAACAATCGTTATTTCCTAATTTTATAGAAAAAGAGAAAAATAGACATTTCAAAGGTAAATTGCACACTCCACAATGTCACCATCAGGTCACTGAAAAAGTACATAATCACCTGAGATTGCTTCAGGAACTGGTTACTGACAGTCTAATTTTCGACAATTTTTTGGACAACATTTGTTTTTTACAGATCCACCCAGTCCTTTGCCTATTAATTATTTTGAGTCAAAATTATGTTTTTTGAGTAATACTAGCAATTAGTTAACAGAAAGATGTGTCACACGCTTCATAAAATTACCGAGATATATATAAATTTAAAGGAATTTGTCAATTGTGCGATAATTGAGGTACGCCTTTTAATCATCCGGTCCATTAAATTTTTCGAAAAACATACTTTTATACTCAAAACAAATTTTTCGAAGAGAGCACCCGGCATGGATCTTTCACAATAATGAACATTTGCGAAGAACTTTCTCTTTGTTGTTGTTTTTGTCGACCAATGACTTGAAATAATGCCCTGAATAATGATCCTGATGCGTCATGACGAACAATCTTGTACATCCGCTGTTGGAAAATTTAGAAGTCAACTTCTGGTCCTGCAAAATTTACAGTAAATATGACATGTGGAAGCGAAAATTGTAGATGTGATCCAATCTGAAATTTAATTTACCTATTTAGCTGGGTGTTATAAATCATTTTGTTAGATTTTTGCCAAATGTACATCAATGCTCGACTAGACATCCCTGGTTTTTACTCACTGGAACCAGTTAGAACTCCTAAAATCTGTTAGGTTCCTTACAAGCGGTCATTCTCTCATATGATGAGTCTTCCGGAATTTTTTCTTTGTTGACGCTGCATACTTTATCTTGCCATCGTTCGCCGTAAGTTCCATTTGACGTGATTTACTTTACATGGTAAAGTATGCTCATGGAGAATATGTTCACATCAACAACAGCCAATTAAAAAATAGAGGAAACAAAATCTCCATCACATCCTAATGTCCACGATCGTGACACATTGCGCCATATCTCTTGATGAGAGAGCTCATCAGCACAGTTGACTTCTAACGCGGCTGTCCTGTTAGCACCCATGTAGGCTGACCAAAATGGTGGCTGATGAGTAAAATCTCACACGATCTATTGAGCGCAAACTAATTTGTAAATAATTGGTATTTGAAATTGGTATTTTGCAGACCTAATGGAGCACCGTAAGATATCAATTTATACCTATCTAGCTATCTTACTTATGTGGCCATAACAACCGAATATCGATTTAGGCCGAATATAACATGATTCGCCAGCCATATATGTTATTCGCTAGCTAGGGAAAGAAATTCCAAGCACCGTTGGTTTTCCCGTACTTGGTCTTTCCACCGGAGGTTAGATCTTCCTCTTCTGCGTCGTCCTCCAGCGGGTTCCGAATATAACACCTTCTTAGCTGGAGCGTAGCCAGTGCAGTTGCTGGATTTTGATACGCTTTACTATGTCAATATCGGCATACAGCTCGTACAGCTCATGGTTGTGCCTTATTCGGTATTCGGTACTCGCCACCGTAGTTTTCGTTCTTCGAGAGAGGGCTCGACTTCTCAATTGCTTACTTAGCCCAAAGTAACATCTGTTTGCAAGAGTGATCTTTCGCAATATCTCCAAGCTGACGTCATTACTGCTGTTAATGCTGGTTCCAAGATAGACAAAGTCCCTTACTACTTCAAGAGCGTAGTTGTCAACAGTGATGGGCTGTCCAAGATGCCGGGACTTTTTGTTTGTTGACACTAGATACTTCGTCTTGCCCTCGTTCACTGTAAGACCCATCCGATGCGACTTTCTTTCCAACTCTGAGAATGCTGCACTGACTGCTCGCGTGTTCATGACGATTATGTCAATATCGTCGGCATACTCTAACAGCATGACACTTTTGTTAAAGATAGTGCCATTATGTCGTAGATCAGCACCTCGTATTATTGTATTATTTTCTCCATAATAAGATTGAAGAAGTCGACGATAACGAATCACCTTGTCTAAAACCCCGTTCGGTATTAAACGGTGCGGAGAGGTCCTTCCCAATTTTCACTGCACAACGGGAGCTAAGCAGTGTCATTCTACAAAGTTGAATGAGCTTTGCAGGAATACCGAACTCAGACATTGTTGCGTAGAGGTAATCCCTTACTGGACTGTCGAAAGCGGCTTTATAATCAATAAATAGGTGGTGTGTGTCCATCTGTTTTCTTGGGTCTTTTCCAGGATTTGACGCGGTGTGAAAATTTGGTCGATGGTAGATTTACCAGGTCTGAAGCCACACTAATAAGATCCAATCAGGTTGTTGAGCATGGGCTTCAATTTTTCACAAAATACGCTCGATAGGACCTTGTATGCGATGCTCAGGAAACTTATTCCACGGTAGTTGGCGCAAATTGTGGGGTTTCCTTTTTATGTACGCGACAGAGAACACTGAGCCTCCAATCATCAGGCATGCTTTCATCCGACCATATTCTGCTTATGAGCTGGTGCATTCAGGCGAGCAGTTTTCGGTCTTAAACAACTTGGCAGGCAGGCCATCAGCATCTGCAGCTTTGTTGTTCTTCAGCCTTAAAATGGCCGTTTTAACCTCGTCATAGTCGGGTGGTGGAACATCAAACCATCATCTGTAATTGGGGTTATCGGGCAATCTTCCCCACTGGCGGAATTGTTCGTAGCATCGCCATTCAGTAACGTGGAAAAGTGTTCCCTCCATATTCTCAGTACACTCTGGACATCTGTAACCAGATTCTTCCATCACGACAAGAAGAGAATCCGGGATTTAAACTGACACTCAGGCGCTAGATCTTTTCGAAGAATTTTCGAGTCTCATTCTTGTCGGTATACATCTCTATCTCCTCACACTCGCGTCTTTCCAACTCCCTCTTCTTGCGCCTGAAAATACGTCTCTCTGTACCGCTCCTTAACAGCTCGCGTTGCGCCTGCACGCAGGGTTTTTCTGTAGGCGGCGTCTTTATCTGCGGTAGCGTCGCGACACTCCTGATCATACCACTCATTCCTTAGAGACCGGTAGTAACCGATTACCTCCTTGGCAGCAGTAGTCATGGAGTTGGATATATGTGTCCACCGTGCGCATGTATCATCAAGTTATGTATATCATGTTATGTATGTATAAGCAGATCCCATAGTCGAGTGGCATATGCATCTGCTGTCTATGGTGATTGCAGCTTACTGACGTCGAGCTCTCTCTGTGTGGGAATTCTCTTGTTATTTGCGACACCTAAACGTGTGCGCACCTTAGCTGCAACAAGGAAGTGATCCGAGTCGATGTTGGCACCACGGATCGATTTCACGTCCATCACACTGGAAGCATGCCTTCCGGCAATCACCACATGATCAATTTGGTTTCTTGTTTGCTGATTTGGAGACAGCCAAGTCGCTTTGTGGATGTCGAGATACTGGAATCTGGTATCACCAATTACCATGTTTCGTGCTGCGGCAAAGTCGATCAGCTTCATTCCGTTATCGGAGGTGTTCTGGTGGAGGCTGAATTTTCTAACAGTTGGACCAAAGGTATCTTCCTTGCCCACCCTGACATTAAAGTCGCCAAGCACGATTTTGATATCGTGGTGGGGGCAGCGGTCTTAAGCTTCTTCGAGGCGCTGAAAGAAACTCTCCTTGGTCACATTGTCTTTTCATCCGTTGGAGCGTGGGCACATATAAGGCTGATGTTGAAGAATTTTGCCTTGATGCGGATTGTGGCCAGTCGTTCGTTCACAGGCGTGAAATGTGAGAGAAGAAGTCGTAATCTCGTGCTTTCAGCATGGCAACTGTAGTATATGTCAAAAGACGCTCCAGTCCATCGCATTTCCTGGAGAGCAGTGATGTCAGCTCTGTATTTTTCGAGGACATCCACCAGCTGGATAGAGTCATTCCAGATGCATATCCGTAAATCGTGGTCCTTTGCGTTTCGTTTGCGGGGGCCATCAACAAAGCGGTAGTCCTTATCCGAGGCATTGTTGTTTTCTTCACTGGGGGGATTTGTTATGTGGAGGGTCCCGAACCCAACGCACAACCTCTAACCGAGGAGATTTTCGCCACTCACTCTAGCCGCCTTCCAGCGGGTGCCAGGAGGATGTTGCCCGGTGGTCGTCACGTGGAGGACCCCCATTAATAATTATGAAGGCGCCATCACATAGTAAGCAGAGCAAGCTATATGACTACCCCTCATTAACAAATAAAGATATCATCACATAGCGCTCAGATCAAACTACATGACAGCCAGTGAGTTGACTTGCGATGAGTTCAACAAGGATTGCGCTAAACCCACCTGGTTGAGGCTGTTAGACACGTTACCTTGCGAAAACACCACCAGACCACCTATCTATCTAAGACCCGATAATACCTCCTGTCCATCAAAAATAGAATTTATCGGAATTCGACGGTATTTCTTCGATCGGTTTTAAATTGGCGTCACTTCATATGTATTTATTTTGTTTGTTGACAAAACCGCAAAGACAGAATTATGCCTCAGCGCTGAAATATAGTTTGCACTAAAATAGTACGGCTCCACTTCTAACTGTTCCATCACCCATAATTTGAACTCACAGTATGTAGATGGATATTTGTTTAGACATTGCGTTCACTAAATCGATTAATTCGACCGAAGATTAGACGAAGTACTCTACAAACTATTTTTCATTGAAAACTGATTTTGGGAATACTTGAATTTGCAAGCCATTTGCTGGAATAAGTCTTGCGTGGTGAAAAGAATATTCAAATTGAAGACAAATCAACAGTCAACTAACAAATTGACTATTGCTGGAAAAACGATGTTGCCAATTCGGTAAAGATACCTCATGGAAATCACCCTTTTTGTATATGTGTGTATAACGAAAATTTTGTGTAAATTTTCCTCAAAAGTTGTCAATTCACTTATACACAGACAAACTATTTGGTACATGCATGTAAACACAAGATACCAATATAGAGTGGCGTTCATATAATGATCATCAAATTTTGTTAAAATCATACCAGCAGACTCTAACTATCTACTTCATTTTCATCGCCCTCATTTTTTTACATATCATACCTACTATATGTGCTATGCTTCATGCTTACGGACCCGTTTCGAATTGTCTGATTATTTGCCATGATCGTTTTGTATGGCTGACTTTTCTACTTATTACTTTTATGATTTTTTCTTCTATCTGGTTTTGCACTTCGTTGGTTCAAAATGAAAATGAAATTGAAAATGTTATGCGTTGCCGTTGCTGTTGTTGTTGTTGTTGCTCTTTTGTATACAGTATATTACAAAATTATTCCGACACACGTAAAACTGACCTAATAAACTCAATATTTTAAATCAGTAAGTAAGAGCTGTAGCTATATATACTCGTAATATTGCAATAAAAATTGTGTCACCGCAATACTTTATGTAGTAATAATAATCAGTGCAACTAATAGGAAAAACAAAAAAACATGAAATTTTATATATACAACAGCATACCTTACCAGCGACCACAGACAGTGTCATTGACTCTCGATTGAATGCCAGCAGAAGGAGGCGGTTTTTTGTGTATTTGAAAATTATGTGCAAGTAAAATTTCTTGCTATAACATTGCATTTTTTTATTATTTCAATCTTTTTATACTTTTATGCTTTTTTTTCAATTAAAAGTTTGAGTTGAGTTTTTCGTAATATGATATGTATTGTAACTACATATTTAGTTTTGAGTCAATTAACATTTTGCCTTCTTCTTCTTCTTTGCCATACCGGTCTATGACAATATTTAACACGTTCCATCTTAATCAATGCATTATTGCCTGCTTGTTTATTGTCGCTCTTCAAATGGCAATGGGACAATGGCGTATGAGTGATTTTGATCTTATCGTTGGACAAGTACAATATTTGAGTGCATGTGTGTGTGTGTGTGTTTATGATTTTGGCATATTGAATTGCAATTTATGATGATATTTTTGTTTTGTTTTCGTAACTATTATTATTATTATTATTACTATTATTGTTATTGCCTTACTTATTGCAACAATTACAATATAAAATACAAATGCCTCTATCACTTGATAAGTCGTCAATCCGTCAGTTGCCGTTGGCATTTATGAGACACAACTGCTTTTGTTGATATGATTTGATTATATGATTATATGATTATTATATATATGATTATTACTTCTATTCATTCATTATTGGCACAAAAACATTGAAGCACATGTAGGTTTAATGTATATTGTATTCCTATACGAGTATATGTATTTACATTGTAGATATATTTACATACATACTTACTATATGTGATGAAAATTATTATGTTATAGGCGTATCAATATTACAAAATTGTAATCGATTTACAAATCGGTATATCCAAGTGTAGTAAGTCATATTGTGATGCTACAGTATGTCAGCATCGAATTCGCTACGAAGCAAAACCAGCATAAGTTTGATACAAAATGCCAGGTGTGCTTTTCTTGTAACTCCATTTCAATTTAAAATTTCTCACATTTCTGTTGAATAAAGCTTAAGTAAAGATTTAGGGAGATTCAGTGGTCGAGGGTATCCAATATAATTTGATATATTGTAGCTATGCACATGTGGATATTTTTTGACCATTTCAGTGATTTTCCTCAATAATAAAAAAAAACCAAAAAAAAAAAATTAAACCTAATGTGAAAATTTTGTTTTGGATTATTTTACACATGAAAGTGCTCGAAATAAAACTTTTGTGGTATTTTTGAAAAGGAGAACCAATATTACCCTTTAATATAAGAGATAACGGCATAAAATTATTAATAAAAAAATTTAACTAAGGTCCATCGATATTAGAAGGAGGAAAAATTTTATATAAGAAGTGATTTTTTGGCAACATTAAATGATGTCGAAAAATTATAGAATGCGCAAGTATATTTTAAAGAATTTTTTCTGAAATTGATACAATATATTAGGACTAGCGATTAATTTTAAAGAATTTTTTGGTAAAAATATCTCTTTATTTCAATAACAACATGTACGAAGACATTATTCAAAGTATTGGCCATCATTAGCTATGACTTTCTCCCATCTTTCTGGTAACTCTGGTACTCCTGGTAGTAGTCCCAAACGAACTGCTCATATTTTGAGGCCAAAAATAAATGAAGCCAATTTCGGATACCCTATAATGAAGTGAAGCGTATTCCAGTAAGGGCATTTTGCATCGATCGAAATAAATGGTAGTCAGACAAGGCAATGTCTGGGCTATAAGACGGGTGAGGTAAAAATTCCAAGCCGCTGTTTTTCAAATAATTCTTAATCGGTCTTGAAACATAAGGCCGAACGTTGTCACGATGTGATTGTCTGACCCGATTTCAACAGATCATAATACAACACACCCTTCTGAATCCATCAAATGCAGAGTATTACCTTCGTGCTATGGATATTCAAGTTTGGAGTCCATTTGACTGGTTGGCCAGGTCTCACATATGACTTTTTGCACTTAAAGTTATTGTACTAGATGTAGAGCATAAACGGCTACCCTTTATATTGCTGAAGCAGCATATCAGACACGCAAAATGGCCTTACGATGTCTCTTGGTTTCAATTTATATGGAAGACAATATTCCATTTTCTAGATCATTCTTATATTCTTTAGATGCAATGAATTATCTTGTCGAGTCACTTTTAAAGATTCAGTAGGTTCCTTTGAGTTTGACACGGGTCGTTGTCCAATAAAACCTCCAACTGTTTCTAATAGCTTCATATGAAATAATATCGAAAATATTTGTTTATATTTTGTAAATTTTTGTACGAATAAGTTGAAATAATGTCGAAAAACTAATTGAGTTAATGTCAAAATCATTGCATTTTTTTATATGATCGCAGTACACCTTTCGTTTGTTTATACAGCTGGCAAACAATTTATAATAATGTCGAAAAACAATGGAATTTATGTCGAAATCTAAATGTTTCGATATTATTGCAAATATTTTGCGACATTATTGTAGTACACTTTTCTTTTGCACATGCAGTGATGTCAATTTTGATTAATATTTGAGGAAATTTCAGATAATATTGCGCAAAATCGAAAATACAAAAATGCAAGTCATAATCAATAATTAGTTCACACAACATAGTTCCAAGTATCAATAGCGCCATAACACTTTATGTTATATTTTAGTATTTAATATGAATTATTTATTTAGCAATAATTATTGAAATAATTGTAATATTACCATAGAAATTGCCATAAAACTTCAAAATATAAAAAAAAAAAATATCATTGAACGCGAAAGCTAAAAGATACAATTAAACTAATAAAATAAATGTATAAACCAAAAATTATACTGTAGTTGTTACTATTGTTGTTGTTGTTGTTTGTATAGTATTTATTATTATGTAACACTACAACGAAAAATATTTGTGTGACTTTTTTCGCTATATGGCATTTCTACATATGCAGAATATACTATACAATAGGTACAATGCCTTTAAATCGGTTAACAGCACATGTCCTATAAACCGACAATGACAACGACAAGCCACTTATAGGTATGTGCATTGTGATAGAAAGATATCAGCTTATAGATAATATTGCCATTTTTTATTTTACTATTTTTTCATGGTGTTTTTAAATAAACTCCAAATCTTACATATAGAAGCATAAGTTAAATGACTTAAATGATCAATTTTCCCAAGAGTCGCTGCATATATTGTACATATGTATCTACACTATAGTAGAATGGAACTGCTTAAGCAATGTTATGTGACTGATTCCTCATCGATTACCATTATTTACTGTAACTATATTTACTTGTTAGACAATGTCAATAATCAATTGCTCTTCTTGCATTACCTGGAATAAGTTGTGAATTAACTACTAAGAGTTATAAAAATTATTAGGTAATTGATAAAATAAAAAATTAAAGAATTAATAAAATAGTAGATTAGAATAAGTGTCCAATATTCAGACATTGGTTCAACTAGTTTCAAGAGGTTAGAGAAGAAATTCAAATTATGATTTAAATTAACTCCATCAGCATTACTTCAAAATATTTGTGCGAACAATTCCTTTTGAAATAAGCATTTATTTTCTAAATCAAACTCCAATGTAACCAACTCTATAACTAACTACAGGGGGCAATTGATTCTCAATTGCACTGAAGGTTAATATAAAACTAAATTCAAACAACACTTGCAGTATATATGCACGAAATGAAAAATTACAACAAACTGTTGGTGCAATAGCAATAAGAGAAAAATACTAATAGAAAATTGAATGAAAACCAGAGAGTAGAAGAGTTGAACATAGGAAAATATAAGAAGAAACAAAAAAGTAAAAAACAAACAATAATCATTATTATAATAACAATAACAATACATGCAACACCAACGACGATCAGACTTGCAACAATAAATATTATACTACATATGTACGTGTACATGCCGAGTACACAGGCAAGTCAAGGAACAAGTTTGCATATGGAAGTGATAATTCAACAAAAACATTTCCTTCAACGGTTGCTTACCAAAAGTAATCGCAAGTAACAAAAGATACATATATCTACGTATTATTGTATGTGACAGTGGTGTTGTTTTAAGGGAAATATCTTTACATGTGCAAAAATTGACTTTTCTTTTTTGACGACTTTTTGTGAAATTTATACAATAATTTTTAAAATACATAAAATAATTATTTACATAATTGTAATATGTTAGTGAAATTTGTGTCATTTTAAATTGAAAATTTGTAGTGAAAATTATAATAAAACATTTTATTTCTCGAAAATGCTACAAGAACGGTTCAAAATGTTCTATAAAATAGTATATAAAGGGTTAAGATGTTCGATAAATTATTATTTTATTTTATATTTATTTTTTAGTCAAAAAATCATTTATCACAAAACTTGAAATTATGCGGTGTATAAATATGCATACGTGCAATACCAATTTATCATTTCTAAAACAAATTTTGTATATTAGGTACCGTTATTTAGCATCCATAATTCTGAAATTTTGGAATTATAATTTGTTTTATAGGAAATTCAAAAATCTGTATAGAAGTTGCAATCATATTTCAATGTATTAGTTTAGGACTTTGCCAATAAAATTATTTAAATAAAATAACACTGCAAATAAAACCGTTTCGGTCAAAAAGAAAAGGAGGTGCCGTATAAATTTATCATTTTTGAAAACAAAACAATATTCTTTTAACAAAGTAATACTTCACACAAAATTTGAAATCAATCTATTCATAAATAAACATAGTTCTCATATAAAAACATTTTTGAAAAAAAATCAACAATTTTCTATGCAATGTTTTAATGCATTATTCTGAAACCTTAGTGATCAAATATGCATATCATGACAGCTGCTTGCACCAAATTTGTAGTCATTTTATTAGTAAATAAATGTAGACCCCATATAAAACGTTCATTTTTGAAAGAAAAATCAACAAAACTTGTATGGAAAATATCATTATTTGTTTTGCAACTGCAAAGTTTAGAGTTCTACATCAAAACAACGCTTCGTATAAAATCTGAAGATATTCTTTTCATTAATAAGCAAAGTCGCCATATAAAATTTGCATTTTTGAAAGAAAAATGAATAAATTTATTGTTGTTAATCATTATATAATTCTTAAATAGTAGAAATCAATTCTTTTTTTCAAAAACATCTCCTTCCACTAAGTTTGAAGTAATTTTTTTTAACAAATAACTAGAGTACCCATATAAAATGTTCATTTTTTAAGCAAAAAATCAAGCTAAACATCAAATGGAAATCACAAAGAAATATAATTTGTTCACTAAAATAATGCTTCATACAAAATTTGAAGGTATTTTCTTCAAAAATAAGCATAGCTCCCATATAAAATTTCGATTTTTTAAATGAAAATCGTTAATTTTATATGCAAGATACCACAATTTTTCATTGTATTTCTCACCATACGATTTATGAGTTTTCATGTTTATAGTAATACCTTTACCAAAACAATTTCAACAACTTCATATATACATACGCTTATATAGTAGGTTTATTTAGGTATATGATTGAATACTTCGTAAAAACCCTCCGTAACACTTGAGCACAATATAGCGCTGCATTTGGTAAGCAGTGTGTGGCAATCAACTATTACAAGTTGTGTTCATAAAACACTTTTTTATTGCCACACTATACATATATTATATTGTACGAATATGTTCATACGAGCACATATATAAATGCAATGTTAATTATTCGATTTCGAATTATTATTTAATGTAGAACAAAGCAAATGTAATATTGAGCATAAAAATATTTTAAAATAACCTTGTAAAATTTTTCTAATTTATATTTAATTATATTTGCCAATATCCAAATTGTAAATGTATAATTTTTGAAAGTTATAAATATATTTTTTACTTATTTTTAAATTACTTATTACGAAACTTTTATATATGGTTACATTCATAAATCGTATATAAGAGTGGTATTATTTATATTATTTCCTGCTTCGTAAAATCATATATATATACATATTTTTTTTTTCAAATATTGAATATTTGGATACACACAAACGATACAGTAAGCGATAAGCTTATACATTGGGGGAATTGACAAAGTTGGATTGATTTAGATGTGTTCAACTGCTTTAACATTGAAGTGTGTGTTGATATGGGATTGAATTAAAGATTGAACACTAAGATTTCTAAAAGTATAATTTTCTAGGTTTTTCCTTTTTTTGGCCCAGTGGAAAAAGAGAAGGATCATTTTATTTTTGATTTATATTAAGGTAATATTCGAGTTTGTAAATGGAACCTAACTCAAATATTCGCCCTTCTTCGAAATTGAAACACATTGTTTTTCAGAGTATCGCACTTCATCACATTATCTGAGCGTTTTATTTTATTCATCATCTACTATTTTTTTTTTTTGCTTATTTTTTGTTTGTTTATTATTTCTTAGACACACTTTCAATATTATAATATTTGGTAAAATGAAAAAAAAAAATAAAACAAAAATGCTACATTAATTCTTTGTTCTCGCTTTAAAACTAAAACAATTTACATACAATAAAAAAAAATTGAAGCTAATTTATGTATAAGAAAATATTTAGTTGTGTTATAATAATACAATGCGGTCACAGTAACTCCACTAAGCGAGCTATTTACGAACTATTTAAACAAAAAAAACAGAACAAAACAGTATTATAATAATATAATATTACAATACAGCATTAATTACTGATTAACTATGAGTAGAAAATATATAAATTACGCATACATTTCATACCTATATGTAAAATTTCATCAATACAATACTAAATCTTATACGCATTACGTTGAACTTGTACGTAGTACAGACATGATGCAGTTGAGCTGGACGATGAGACACATGGCGGAGAACCACTTCAACGATAACGACATTGACGACAACGAGGACGATGACAACGAGGAGGAGTAGTAGTAGTAGTTGTTGTTGTTGTTGTTGTTGTATTAGCAGTTGTTCTTGCTATTGTTCTTGTTGCTGTTACTGTTGTTCTTGTTGCAGTTTTATCTCAGCCCACGTGTTCATATATGTATGTTACACCAAATTAATGTTATATTTTTTTTGTCTTCAAAATATACAAAGTTACAAACTAAATGTATGTACATAATAATTATGGCTTAAACTAAATTCGAGATTATTTTTTCATATATTTTTTTTTTTCGTTTTTTTTTTGTTTGTTTAAAAGCATAAAATCAAATATATTTGATCAGCTAAGAGTATATATGATGATAAGCTCCTTCTATTTTTGAAGGCGGCTAAGAACAAAAAAAAAGGTAGTAAAACTAAAATAGCTAAATTGATTAGGTCTTTTGTCAGTTTCTTCTCACAAAAAAACACAAAAGAGCACAAAAAGTATCATATCATATCATGTATATTTGCAAATATTTCTCAGCAATGCAAATCACTCATAACGTAAGACATTTCGGTATTCTGAAAAACCAATCTCATTTGCCGTTTCCGATTTCAAAATGTTCCGCGCTCTATCATTTGTTTCATCGATTCCGCCCCCTTTCACATTATTTAGCATTTCCATTTTCAAAGCTAAGCCGTTATTCTTTCTTTTTTTTTCTTTCTTTCCTTCTTAAAAAAAAAAAATAAAAAAAACCTCTTTCTTTCTTAACCAACATTCATACCTTAATGCTGTAAAGAGAAGAAGACAAAAAAGAAATAACGTCATTAGAAATGACCATGACCATAAGAATCGCCATAATCAAAATTATGATGATCCACCTCATAGTGTCCTTCATGGCTAATGGGCTCATGATGTTCCTCATATGAGATCGGTTCATGATGCTCCTCATGATGTTCATGTTGGATTTCTTCATGATGGATATGTTCATGATGACCATGATGATGGTCTTCGATTTCCTTGAAATGAAATTCGGGTTCCTTGTAGCTGATATGTTTCTCATGGTATTCGGGTACATGTTTCTCAATGTGAACGGGTACTGGCTTCTCAACGGGCACCTTAACCGGATATGGTACGTGTTTCTCAATTTTAACGGGCACTTCTTTTATAACTGGATATGGGGCTGCAACATGTACCTTAACTTCATATGGTACTGGCTTGTCAACATGCACGGGCACTGGACGATCGTAGGGTACGTGTACGGGTACTGGTACCTTTTTGATAACAGGTACTGGCACTGGTTTATCAACGTGATATGGTACCGGTTTCTCAACATGATATGGTACCGGTTTCTCAACTGGCACCTTGACGGGATAGTGTACAATCTTCTCTACTGGATACGGTTTATCGACATGAACATGTACTTTAACCGGTACATGGACTTTCTTCTCAACCGGATATGGAGCTGGTACATGTACTTTAACCGGCACGTGCACCTTCTTCTCAACTGGATATGGTGCTGGTACGTGAACCTTTACCGGGACGGGACGATCGTATGGTACATGCACAGCATAATGTACTTTCTTCTCAACTGGATATGGTGCCGGTACTTCGTAGGGTACTTTAACAATTTCCTTCACCTCATATGGGATATTCTTGATAACTGGATATGGTTTGGGCACTTTCACTTTAATCGGCACCGGTATATGTTTCTCAACGGGCACATGTACAATCTTTTCAACTGGATATGGTTGTGGGATCTTCTTAATGATCGTCAGTGTTTTCTCCTCATGTATGGGATAGTGATGATGATGATGATGGTGATAATCTTCGTAATGATGTAGACCACGTTTCGGTTTTGATGTTTCATCCTCGGATCCTGCTGGAGGAGCTGCTGCAGCAGAGCTTTCAGCAGCTTCTTTCTTGGCCGGTTCAATGGATTTATCTTCTTCTTTTTTTTCTTCCTCAGCTCTGGTGGTGGCGCTCGTTAGAAGCAGCACCATAGCGAGCAGATATGCTGTCCGCTATAATTGACAATACGAAATGACAGTGAAATTAGAATGAAAACTTAATATATTTACAGAATTTATTTGAGTAAACCAAATGAAGTTGAATAGTTATGAACGTTTTTCTTATGTGAGACACTTTTTTCTTTGAAGTGTTCATTGAAAATTTGAGTGAAATTCTCAAACATTTTCATATATTTGTAATAAACATTAAAGACTAAACAATAGTGAGCGGCTCATTTTTTGGACAATACAAAATATATTTGTATCAAATTATTTTCTTTAAGTCTTCGGGTGATCTTTAATTAAGCTTTAAAGCCTCAACTAACTTTAATTTATTAAACAGTTTTATAAATGATTGATGATTCTTAAAATGCATACTACAGGACCTTAATTGCTTGCAAAAGTGGTCTGAACCACTAAAAGGGATCTATTTTAATAGCAAAAACTAGCCATGAAAAAATATTTGCAAAATGTCTAAGTTTTACGATGCCAACTATTTCAGAGTTTTCAAAATTATTTCCAGCAGCTGACTGAAATATCATCAGATTGTGGAAGATATGGTTTTGGAGTAACTTTATTTTGTGTCATTAATATTTGAGAAAGGTTTTAGAAATATTTGAGATATTTTCGAGGAATTGGTAGCTTGAAAGTTTTTTAGAATGTCATAAAAAATGCTTTTGAGTAAATGTGGGTTTCGAACATTTAGATTCATCAACGAATTTGAAAACATTTTCAATTAATTTTGATGCAAAATTTAAGCATCAGACCAAATGAATTTTCAAAAACTGAATTTAGGAAGATTTTAGAAGAATTTTAATGTTTTGAATTTCGAATATTTAATATTTTAATAATATTTTACAGTCTTCAAATATTTTTCAACATAGTTTCATAAATTTTGAAGTTTATTTCTGCGAAGCGTAATAAAATTTAAAAACGCATTCATGGGGCTTAGGATACTAAAAGAAGTTTCTAGAAGTATTTCTATAAGATTTTACAACTATTTGGACTATTTGGAATATTTGCATAAGAAATACGTTTGAATGAATAATGAATGAATTTTCGAATATTTTGTTTAATAAAAATTTAATTGATTGATTTTATCAACAAAAATCAGGCCATAGAATGATTTCTGACAATTTCAAAGCACTTTTCAAAATATTTTAGAAAATTATGTGCAATTTTTTGAATTTTGAATTTTTTGAAAAATCAGACTAGAATGATTTCTGACAATTTCAAAGCATTTTTCAAAACATTTTAGAAAATTATGTGCGATTTTTGAATATAATAATTTTTTGCAACAATTTGAGTCATAAATTTAAAAGTTTTAAAGTCTGAATTGATAAAAAAATAATCCAAAAAATACAAAAATAAAGTTTGTTAATTTAATACGAAATAATATTAATGCATTTACGATACTGTTTACAGATTTGAGTGAAATTTTATGAATATTTTGAATATTTCAATTTTGACAATAATACTTTTAAAAATTTGAGTGGATGTTTTTATAGCCCTTACTTATTGAAGGTACAAAACGTAATTTTGAACGAATTTTTAACGTTTTCAAATATAACTGGCTAACAAATTGAAACAATATTCAAAAACAAAGAGTTCTTAAATCAGTTCGAAGTAATATGAAAGCATTTTTTAAATAGATTTACGATTTTTCAAAATGCTTTAGTCAATTTTTTACAATTTTTTCAGGATAATGTTTTTTGTTTGTGATAAAACGTTCTATAAAATTTAATTGTTTGATTTTTCAACACATACCAATGATGTATGTATTAAAATTTTGCATATTTCTAATGTATTGTAATTATCATTTTCAAAAAATCTTTAAATAATTATAAAAATATTCAAACGTAAGCTTTTGAATTGAGTGCAAAGCAATTTGATAACATTTTCCAAATATTAGGCATTTTTTCTTAATAAATTTTATCCAAATTTCCATATTTCAAACAATAAAAATTATTTAAATGTTTTTTGTTTTTTTTTTGCACCTTCTTTTAAAAATTTCCAATTTGTTTTCAATTATAATTCAAATTTAATTTTTTTTGCACTTTCATTGTCTATTTCGAGTTAATCAATTAATCAATTTGGTATTACTTCAACATTTATTATTATTTTTTCCACATTTTTCTCGATTTTTTATGCAACACTTTCAACATAGATTTTTATATAACACTTTTGTATTTTCGCTCTCTTCATTTCATTATCCATAGCATGCATGCATGATTATTTTATGTATGTACATTCTCTTCACTATTCAATACATACCATAAATTTCATCGTGAACAAGATTAATTGAAAGAAAAAAACAAAATTTTAATCCTTATAAATTCACTATACGCTGATGATGATGATGATGATGGTGATGATATCCTTTAATATGAAAGAAAACGGCAACGACGATTAAAACAAATTAACAAAAGACTTAAGCAACAAACTCGGATTTATCCACTGTCAACAAAAGTGAATTTGATCAATGTGTTAATATGGGATGGTGTCTATTTGTTTGTGTTTGTGTGTGTTTCAGTGTGGCACCGCACGAAACAAGAGCTTAACGGAACGCGTACTCCTTTTCTTCTCCTCTTCTTTTTCCTATTTAGCTATACCTATATACAAATATAGTTGATATGTGAATAGCTGAACAGTAAACGATTTAATGATACCAACTGTGGCAGCTGGTCGCACTTTTATAGTTAAATCATTCGTTCATGCAATCGACACTATGCCGAAAATACAAAAAAAAAAAAAAAAATTATATGTGTTGGTGATGAAGAAAAACCAAACTATGAAAATACAAGACGTGGTAGTAGAAGAAGAAGAAACGAATACAATAATAAAGCCAGCAATAGTAACAATAACTAAATACAATATACTCGTACTAGGTATATTCGGTATGCATGTATGTAAAAGTAACAAAAGTTTATATTTTGGTTTTATGCATATTGTTTTATCCATCGTATATGCATTCAGAAGCCAAACCAGACAGACAAATAGACAACAGACAACAGCCATACTATCACAATAATAACAATTGATGACAAACAGTACGAATATATGACGATAGCAACGGCGATGGCGACTACGACGACAGCGACAACGACAACGACGACAACAACCAATATGCATGCTTTGTTGCTTGTTGCATTGTGCCATTTGTTGCAACTTGCTTTGCTGACTTTTTGACGCTATTTTCTTATATATTATTATTTTTTTTTTGATATTATGACTCTACTCATTGTTATTGCTGATGTTAATATTACTATTGGTGTTGATGGTTGGTTAAAAACGCACGCATATGCTAAATGGCAGCAGCAGCGTATCTAAAGCGTTATGTGATTAAGTTTGTATGTGTGAGCAACGCAACAGCATTGGCCAGTGGAGGAGCACAAATGAAATCACTTTTATTTTCATTGAACCATTGCAATTGCAATTCATATCGATGTTGTTATTGTTTTGCATTTGCTAATTTTTTCTTTTTCTTACGTGTACCAACATTACCCACCTTTGATTATGGATTATGCTTTCTTAATAAATTATGACTTGTGCTTTATGATTCAATTAAGACTGAAATTTATTCAAGATGATGTAAAATTATTATTTTTTATTTATATATTTATATTTATATATTTATTTATATTATAAATGTAAATATATGGAGAATTAGTAAAAGCCATTGCTTAAAAAAAAAAAACAAGAAATTAATAGAAAGGTATTCCACTCAGAAATTTGGATTTCACTTAGAGTTATTTTTCGTAAATATGTGGTTCTATGCATAACATGCATAACTCAAATTAGGTACATAATGTTTTTTTTTTAATAGAACAAAGATATATTCGAAAATGGATGTAATCGTTTAAAAAATACGGATAGCTCTCATACAAACTTATACTTTATTGTAAATATTTTAACGCGTTTTGCTACTACGATGAAACTTGGTTCAAAAAAATTTATTTACTAATGTAAAAATGAGCGAAATCGATCGAGCTTCCTTATGTATGTATTCACATTTTTTGCGCGAAAATATAATGATACCATATTGCTACTTGGTGTATGTGAGTATATTTACCAATGTCAGTGCAAGTAAAAAAATGGGTGGGCTCAGATTAAAACTACACCTACCTCCTATACAAAAATATGTCTTCGAAGGTATGTTTTCACACTTTGACCATGAAAAACTTACGTTATTCAGCTGAAATTTGATATACATGATTATTTTTGCCTATTAATAAATAAATTTGAGAATGGCTGCAATCTGATGAATATTACTTTTAGCTCTCATATAAAAATATGTTTACGTATGTATGTTTTCACACAATGCGCATAAAAAATTAAAGTTATCATGCTGAAACCTTGTATATTTTATTATATGTACTAATCAAAAACTACATAAGAATTAATAACTAATTAAGAACTAATGAAAACGATGTCTACCTCAAAAATATATTTTCGAATTTATATCTGTATATTATGTGAACGAAGATAAAGGGTTTTCCATTAGGGACATAACAATTTCGTATCTTTATATGAACGCACCCTTAAACTTTTTTAATCAACTGTCAATGTCAAAACGTTAGTTAAAGTCAACATTTTCATCATGGTAAAGTTCACGAATCAGCAACGTTTGGAAATTATTAAAACTTACTACCGAAATTCTGAGTCGATGGTCGCAACTTTAAGAGTGAAAAATCATCTTCAGCCATGAAGCTCATTTCTGGCTCAATGGCTTTGTCAATAAGCAAAATATGCGTTATTGGTCAGCAACAAACCCACAAGTGCTTCTTGGGACACCGTTGCATCCGCAAAAAGTTACTGTTTGGTGCGGTTTTCATGCCGGAGGTGTGATTGGGCCGTATTTTTTCGTGGATGAAAATGACCGTCATGTTACCGTCAATGGAGAGCGCTATCGTGCTATGCTAGAAGATTATTTGTGGCCAGAATTGGATGAACTTGACATTAGCAATATGTGGTTTCAACAAGACGGTGCCACTAGCCACACAGCACACATCACAATAGATTTATTGCAAGTCAAATTCGGTGAACGTGTTATCTCGAGAAATGGTCCGGTCGAATGGCCGCCTCGTTCATGCGATCTAACACTATTGGATTTCTTTTTATGAGGCTTTATTAAGTCACTGGTCTATGCCAACAAGCCAGAAACTTTAGACGAGCTCAAAGACAACATCCAATTTCCAAAGAAATTGCCAACGTTCCAGTCGAAATGTGTGCTAGAGTGGTGGCAAATCGGGTCCAAAGAATCGACCGCCGTAAACGGTCTCGTGGTGGTCATATGACCGAAATCGAATTTCATTCATTAAATGTAATGCTTGCAATATATCCCCAATAAATTTAAACTCAATATCTCAAATATTTCTGTGTTTTATTAATAGATGAAATTGTTATGTCCCTAATGGAAAACCCTTTATAATGCTATAGGGTTAAAACTCAACACCTACAATCAACTTTTCTCAACAATAGAGTGTGTTCAAAAAAGGCGTTGTTCGATGAAAACCACGTCTACCTACAGTACAAAAGTATGTTTTTTCTAAAGTATGTTCGTATATGTGGCATAGTGCAGGGTATCTGAACGTTAGTATTACCGAAATAAGGTTGTCAAATTTTTATAAATATTAATTCAAGCCATTTTGTGATTTTAAAGGCGAGTATCCAATATACATATTTTCTACTAAACGCAACGTTAGATGATTCTACTTTTAAAACGAGAAGTCTTAATTTTTTCTCACTGGGTATATCCAATAAATTCATTTTTTTTATCGAATTGTATTGACATGAGCGTAATCTCTGTAAATGGTTTCTTAATTTTTCTTTTGCAGTTTTATTTCTAATCAATCAACATCTTCTACGTGAGTACATAAGTATTTATTTGAGTCATAATGAATTACTTATGTCAAGGACTGATGTCCGACCATCACAATGTTGATGAATAAGTAATATATATAAAGAAAACGAATCGAAAAATAACAATAGTGGCAATAATATTAAACATACAATGAATTGTCGATTTTTTGTTTTTTTTTGAGTATTACCTACAATTTAATTGTAACTATTATCTAATAATATCTATGATATGAAAATACCAATAGCTGTTATAGACTTTTCTTCCTTTTTCCTTGTTGAACAATATATTGTATATACAATATATGAATGTATGCATGATTATTATAGTAAATTGTTGAATGTTCATGCATGCGAGTATATGTATGTGTAAGTTACTATCTCACTAGGTTACTTGGTTGTGTTTAATCATGATGATACCCAATCAACATATCAAATACATTAATATAATAGTATTATATCATTATCAATAGGCTTTTATATACCTAGGTATTTATGTATATATATGTTTATGTGAGTACACATACATATATGTACAATACATATTTCCTTTCACAAATGACAGCGATGCATTCATCATTCATTCATATAATTATATGGTATACATATATTTACTCTTTTAGTTTACATGATTCAAATCACATTAGCAGCTTGTATAGCATAGACAATAGCAATGTATGTATATTGGATTGGGGGAAAACTATAAAGCTGAAAAACATTTTTCGATTGACAAAAAGATAAGAAAAGATAAGTTTTTCAAATATTTTTTTTTAAGAAATATTTGCTTGTTATATTCTTTTTCAAAATCATGAATATAATTTTATGGCCAAAATAAGACTCTGCATCAAATAGTGCATTTTTGGGCTGATCAAATGTTTCTAGACTCAGGACTTTAAAAAAAATAAATAAATATGTGGCACTTAAAGCCCCAAAGGGCTCATTGGCCGAGCTTCTCTTCCATTACTGTTGTGCGTCTTAAATTTTGGACAATATTAGAAGGGACCTACTTATTTTAGCCGGTTCCGAACGGCAGAACACTTGTGACATCACTTTTTCTGAGCTTTGTCACAGAGTTCTTTTTAGAAGCTTTTTCATGGCAAGTTGTTACTGTCGTAAGAATTGCCAATTGCTTGCCAATTGCTTGCCGACTCAGGACTTTAGTAATAAAACTATTTTGTTCATGACTCACATTACTTGATATCATATTTGATATTATATTTCAGCAATATATTTAACACTATTTAAAATATTTTAAAGCATATAATATAACACTCATATGAAGATTTATTATTTTTTTAAACAAAATTTAATGTATTCATCTGAAACTATGAAATTCTCATGTTTTCATCATAATTACATTTCGCACATAATTATAAGGCATTCTGTTCATAACTAAATATACTAGCTCTGCACAATAAAAGTTTTTAAAACAAAAATCTAAAAACTTGTAGTGCAAACTTCTGAAAAAACTACCGCACACAAAATTTGAAATTGTTTCATTCACAACTGAATTTAGTTTCCATATAACATTGTCATTTTTTAAATAAAAATCAACAAAATTGTTTGGAAAGTACCGTTATTTTCTTATGGTGAAACGATAGGTTCTTACAAAACTTGAAATTCATAATTCGTTCATAACTTAATATAGTTTTGACATAAAATTGCCATTTTTTAATCAAAAATTCACAAATTTGTATGGAAAGTACCGTTATCTTTCAATGTATTATTTTCAAACTACAGAAATCTTATGTTATTTCCCTATGAAAAGATAAATTTTGATAAAATTTGAAATTATTTTATACATAACTAAATATAGTTTTCATACAAAATGTTAGGTTTTTGAATAAAATTATACCAATTTGTATAGAAGATACCATTGTTTTTTTTTTCAATATATCACTTTTCAAGCTTTGGAAATATGACTTTTTGACGAAAAGATAAATTCATGAAAAATTTGAAATCATTTCGTATATAAATAAATATAGCCCACATATAAAAAACAGATTTTTTCAATAAAAAATCGTAAAATTTATATTGGAAGTATGTCAGTTTTGAATAACATTTTTTTTAAAGTTCATCATATTATCGTGTTCTAGTCGAAAAATAAAACTGGTATAATAAACTTTTGCTACAAAGTGGGTACAAGATTTAAAAAAGTGGTCCAATACATTTACCCCAACCGAATACGTATATCAGACTCGCATATTCGATACACTCTCATTTTTAATTTCATGCATTCAGTACCACATACCACATTGACATCTCTTTGAGTGACTGTTTTCCTTGTATGCCACATGCATTAATGACAATGATGATATTGTTGGTGTGATGCTAATATTTCACATCACCATCATCATAATGGCGATAAAAATTATCATTGTTGACGCTATATATATGATTGTTTTTATCTCTGATTACCTTCCTCGTTATTATGTCAATGGGCTTCATTCTCATTCATTTAGCCACTCACTCAATTGTAGTACGCAGCAGTATGTACGAGTATATGTAAGTAGTCTGTCCCATTGGTTTAGTTAGTTACTCGTACCTATTCATTATGAATATTTACATATTTTCGCACATAATTTTCAGCTTATATTTACAGAGAGGTGTGAAAAATAATATGATTGTTGATTTATGCTTTTTTTTTGTTCCATATCATTTTGTTTCTTCTTCATGTGATAAAAAGTATTCGGACAATTACTTGGTAGTGGTTTTGCAGAATTATAAATATTGATCATTTCGGCTTTAAACTTACCTTATGGCGATGCATGAACAACTAACTACATGTATAATTATCGACTAATATATGTTTGTATACATAGTAAGGTATGAGCATATGGTTGCTGAAGTTTGATTGTATCATGGCTTTTTTTGTTTTGGAGTACGTATAAATAATAGTCTGTAGTCGGCAATAGCTATATATTGCAATTATAATCCATATTAGCTACGATATTATGATTGTTTTGTCTTATGCTCTACATATATACATATATGTATATACATATATGTATGCTTAATTGTATATTATAGCCGTCTAGCTGAATGATGATTTTAACTAAAGTTATCCCATTGTGTACATATATTTTTTTATGACACCATTTGGATAGTTGAATTTTCTTTGTCTATTTGGTGTTTGTGAATTGTTTCGTTTGTATGCATGTGAAACTTTACTTCCTTAATTGTGTGCATATGCTTTACACATGTATGTATGTGTGTATGAGTATAACATATGTGTTGTACATAATCGAAAGAATCGTTATGGTATAATTTTAATTGTAATGAAAATTTTAACTTTCCATTTAATTGAATTGAAATTGTATTCAATAAAAATGCAATAATTTACATACACTATGTAATAGGAAGTGTGCACATGATCAGGTTGGTATCTATCATTGTAGTACATACATACATATGTATAGGTAATATACAGACATTCATATATATATATATATATGAATGTCTTAATTAAGAGTTGCAAGCATTATTGTTATTAAAAAATATCTCTATTCGTTATATTAAATAAATCCTTGGTCAATGTAAGGGCGTGATTCAGAGCTGATGACTTCACCTTAGCCTCGATTTTCACAATATTCCTGGAAAATATTTCATGATTACAGATCGACACACATCATCTCTTTGTCTATTACAATTGTCTATTATTCGTGTAAAACATATTCCACTTTATCAAATTACACTCAATCAGAACTAGCCGACCTGACATATAGATGGCGGCAGTAGTTAGAAAAAAAATTACTGAAAAAATTAGCTCTCGTGAAAATTGAAAATTACCTTTTCAAAAAAACCAAAATTTGTCTGTCTGTGTCCATGTTCTCACTATATCAATGACAATTATTAAGAAATTTCGCTAAAAATGGGTGCATATGATTATTTTTTCAATGAACGTATGAGATCGTAAACGTGAAAAATCGAATCAAATTTTCGCCTTGTATGCCGGCGAATGTATGATTTTACACTTTGCTCTGGATGGTGTGGAGCTACTGGGTTAACCTCGGTACATATGATTATATTTACTAATACGTAAGCGTGTTCACAAATCAATGCAATCAGATAAAAACTACACTTATCTCCCATACAAACGTATGTTTGTTTTCATACATTACGAGACCGAAAATATACAGCTAACCAGCATTCAGTTTATCTAACAAAAAAGAAAAAAAAAACGCGTTCAACAATGGTTGTGATCGGAACAAAAAATCAACGCAATCGAGTAAAAATCACATCTACCTTCCATACAAACTTATGCTTCTCTATGTATGTTTTCACACTTTTCTGCCGAAAATGAAATTAGGTATTTATATTTGCCAATTAATAAGAGAGCTCAAAAAATGTTCTTATTTTGATTAAAACTTTGCCTAACTCTCCTATAAAAGCATGTTTTCAAATGCATGTTTTCACATTTTAGGCATGAAAATGTAGAGTTACCAAGCCGAAACGTGGTATCAATGAATAGATTTGTCAGCGTATAGTCAATCCTGAAAATGAGTGTAATCGGATAAAAACCACATCTACCACCCATACAAATTCATACTTCATTCAGGTATATTTTCACATTTTTCGGCTGAAAATATACAGCGAACAAGTTGAAATTAGGTACATATGATTATATTTGCCAATAAATAAGCGAGTTCAAAAATGGTCTTAATTAGATGAAAACCACACACATTTCATGTCAAAAGTATGTTTTCCAACATATGATTTCATACTTTACTGTGTGAAATATGGAGTTACCAAGCTGAAAATTTGTACATATGACTATACTTAGCTACATATAATCTCTCTGGAAAATGAATGTAATAGGTTAAAAAATACGCCTACATCTCATACAAATTTATGCTTCCGTATGTATATTTTCACACTTTTCGACGGAAAATGTAAAGCTCTGCCATAGAAATTTCGTATGTGTGGCTATATTTGCCAATGCATGGGCCCATTTAATTATTGCTTTATTTGAATGAAAATAACGCCCATCTTCCATATAAACATATGTTTTCAAATGTGTCCTTTCATAATGTGTGCATAAAGAAATCAACATTTAAAATTGAAACTTGTTATTGATGATCATATTTATTTATTAACAAAGTGACATATTTGAAAATTGTTTAAATGGCATAAGACCCATTTTCATATTATGCGCACGTAAATATAAAGATGTATAAGCTCGAAGCTCGATGCAAACGATTACATTAATAATTGAGAGACCATCAACTATGTATATATTTATAGTATATTCGTGTACTTATATTCAATAGGAAAATAAATATAAATGCTTTACAACAATTTTATGCAATCACTTTTTTCTGTTTTGCAATTATACAATAATAATTGGGCATGCAAATGTGTACAAACATATACTAAATATTCATACAGATGATATTTTGAATAATTAAATGGCGAACATAATCAATTGTTGGTAGCATAAGAGACATGTATTTGTAATATGTACAAGTATAGTACAGTGTTGCACGAATATACTTGTTTTGCTAACTACACTACTATTCTTTGAAGTTGAACTTACAAGTACCAATCCAGCACTGTTCGGCCTTTGTTCTCTCCAAAAATAATCAGAAATTTCAATAATATGGTACATATATGATTATAACTATTCGGTGTTTAAAAATATTATAAATTTGTTGTTAATATCATTGAAGTTGTTATTTCATGTTTACTCTGCGCATGTGAAAGATTATTATATCTTATATGTGAACTAAAATGAAAATAAATAAATAAAAATAAAGAAATTAATTAATTTGAACAGATATCTTGATTATTCGATAAGATAAGATAGGATCTGGCATACAAGGCATTCTCGTGCAGCAGCCTAATATATGTATTAACTATACAACACTAATGTAATATATATCTAAAAAATTTGCAAATGCATAACTATTTGAAATAGATATAAGTCAATAGATATGACCTATATATATATATATATATATATATATATATATATATATGTATATATATACATATATAGATATAGGTACATATAGTTAACCGTGCAATGTACTAAGGTTTCAGCATTTGGCTACTATTTACTATTGAAATAGAAAAAATAAAACACAATCCTTTAGTAAAATTAGTTTTTGTTTAGTTGTTCGATTTTTTTTTTGTTTTTTTTTTGTTTGGTTCATTTGCAAAATTTACAATTGAACGAAACAAATTACTAAATTTATTTAACGGTTTGTTTATATGTTGATTGCTTCGTGAAGTTAACCGTTCGGTTGTTGCAAGGGTTTTAATTTTATTATTATTACTTTACTACGACTAGCAATATACATATGTATGTATTTTGATTATTTTGAATTTTTACTATTTTTTGATTACATAGTCTACTCTGAAGTTTTTAATTTTTTCACAATTTACTTTCAACTTACAAATATAAATAAATGACACAATATATTAGGTATAGGATTACTATGTATATATACACAATACTAAAAGTACTCGTACTGCTCATTAATTTCATTAGTGTCCATAAAAATGTGGCAATACACACAAAAATGAAATAAAATGAAATATTGCAAGAAAGCAGTACCTGCCTACAATAATTATTGACACAGTAGACTGACAATAGCAATACCACACAGTAGCATATGTAGCTATTAGCAAATGGAAAATGTTGAACTAACGACCTTGAAGGTAAGTAGGTTTTGGGAAAAATATGGTAAAAAATAATGCATTTCCATTACAATGACAATTTCCATAAATATTCGCTTCACTGAAATCATCAAGAGAGACACAACTACGATAAAAATTATACCGACTTTTGTTATTTGGATATTTCGTAAAGTAACTGCATTTGAGAAGAAGCGAAAAAGCGACTAATATTTCGTACAATTCAAAGTTAAGACTTATTAATAAAAATTTTAACACTTGAACTTTGCTTTTATCGAATCTTAGATACGAGTACCATACACCATAACAGATAAACAGGAATATATACCTACTTAAAAAAAAGTGTTAATTTTGTGCGACAGATAGGAGTGATTTTCAGTCTTAATTTTATTTATTGTATCGTTCGTGCACCAAGTATTACATTCGCAAATATATATTTCATATGAGAGGTGGGTGTGATTTTCATCAAATTGATGATAGCTTTATATTTTCGTGCTCAAAGTGTCAAGTGTCATGCATACGAAGGCACATGCTAGTATGAGAGAAAGGCGCAGTTTTTATTCGATTTAGGCTATTTTGAAATATATTTTTTATATAGTAAATATAGTCCGATTTAAGGCAGTAGCTCGGTGGTTAGTGTGTTGGCTTTCTGATATGTAGGACGTGGTTCAATCTTCTTTGTGTAATCAGATTAATTTGATTCACCAAATTTTAGTTCGACAAATTTATATTTTCGATCATAAAGTGGGAAAACATCTATTCACCAATACAATTTTGTATGGGTGGTAGGCTTGATTTTCATTCGATTTCACTTATTTACAATTTCGTTAATTTGTTGATGAAAATATATCTATTTAGAAATTTTCAGCTTGATATCTTTATGATTACGTCACTAACTCAATATATGCTTAGCTCTTTAAGTGCTGGGTAAAATTAATGGGGACGTATCATATACCTAAGGGTGATTTTGGTATTTAAATGAATGTTTCAACATTAAACAATTTTAGAGAGAGACGAAATGCGACCCGATAATATAAATACGTATAGAAGAAATTTATCTCATCTGGTTTGCTTGTGTCATGTGCCAATTTTTTGTTTTTCTCCATCAAAATTTTTTAGTTTTTGTAATGACTAACAAATTATCTAAAAACAGTTTCAAAAGAAATAACAAATTATTATTAGCTATTTTCTTATTTGACTAAGTAAATGTTGCTCAAATCTATAATCTCTTTAATGCCATTAAGTATTTATTTATATTAGATAATTCTTTATGCAAAATTATGAATTGTATGCAAAATGAAATTTCCACATACAACATAGCTAAATAATCTTAACTAAGTTATTTCATTACAGTAACAATATAAACATGATAAAATAAAAATTTGAATAAATTAAATGAACCCCTCTTTATCTAATAGTCGGTAGTAACTTTAAATCAAAGCCGACATTTATTTGATAAATTTAATAATGTACATAAGTTATAAAAAATTATAGCTTGAAGCAATATACCCACAATTATGTGCAACAATAATGATTCATATAGTAAATGAATATATTATTATTATTATATCTATTAAATTATCTGCATTGCTAGAGTAACAACAATAATAGGAACAAACAAACAAACAAATGAAAAACAAACCAGTTTTCAATCTAAGCCGCTAAGTCAATTGGTCAAAATTGAGAGACACTATGTAATATGTTATAGAAGAAGTAATTTTTGAAAATGCAATGGAAATCATGAATTTGCCATAAGCGACGCTCTCTTTTCTTTATGTATATTACATTTTTTTACGCTTTTCTTTTGAATTACTACTTACTTCAATTATGGGGTGCATAAAGTGAAATGAAAATGTGTAAACAGCAATAAAGTTTATTATGATTTTAACATTAAACTCTTATACATTTTTTTACTTTTCCTTTTTTTTTTTGGTTAACAATTGCTATGTGACTTCCTTGTATATCATATCGTATCCTCATCGCATCATTTTGCCTAGTAACCAGTTTTATAAATCAAGTATTTCAAGTAAATCACACATAATTATTTGATAATCATAGGCTTTGGAATTCGCAAATGTATTATGTCACATGATCAATTTATTATTATTTGCATATAGTTGTGGTTATATTATTGCACATTTACAAGTATACACATAATATCCTTTTATTCCTTTCTCTATTCATTCACTTACCTAAGCATTATTGTATAAGTACACTCATATATTCATTTAAGTAATGATGAAATTTACTTTAAATAACAATATATTTTTTTGACTCTGTACTCAAATACTTTTAACCTATTTTCTGTGTGTAAAATTAGAGAAAAATGTAAAAAATGTGCAAATTATTTAAAATATATAGCCATTTAATGGACCAAAAATAACGAATGAATGAGCACAATATGTACCAACAAGTATATACTTACTTACCATATATTGCAGGGAATGATTAAGTAATTAACTTATGAAGTTGTTAAATTAGTGGAATGCACACAGTATATTTCGAAAGTTTTCGAATTGGTGTTTAGTAGTTTTACACAGTGGTGCAACCGCACTTCATTAGATTTTGACACTTTGAAATCTTCTATTCGATAGAATCAAGCATTTTTCTTTCTCATGCAGACCACTTTTGAAAACACTTTTGACCAATTCTTTCAGTTTACAGATAACCACAATATTCTTCATCTTTAATGTCTTCTCTATCGTACGCCTGGTCATCTACTGGTCCGAAAACTTTTGAAGCATATTCTGGTATAAACTTATTTATACTTTTACTCATATGCTATATGCACTCATATATAAATACATATATTTTTTTAGGGTAAATATGTATATAGCTCTCTACAAAGATGTGATATATTTTGTAGCAAGTAGACCAAATTATATGAATAATGGTAGTCAAAGTTTTTAATTGCACTTTAATTACATACACCGGCTCATTGTAAACAATTTTGACTAATTGTAATAGCAATGTTTTTTACAAAACAAAAGAAACAATAAAATTTTCATTCAAATATAAAGTGACTAATATAAGTTATGGCTTAAAAAAAATATGTTGCTATATCAACCTTTATAACATCTGGCAATGCTAAAGTCAACTTCACGATGAAGCTACACTATGAAGCTTGAAATTACAATATAGGTCATTCCGTCGAAGTGTGAACAATTCATTTGTTCATAATATAAAACTGTTTGAATTTCTTTCCAAAATACAACAATATCAACCAGGAAATTTACACCACTAAAATTTGAGCCTGATGACTACCCCATGCTGAGCTCATTGGCCTTATATCGACCAGAGATGTTGTTTCGGTTGATATTCGGGGGGTAGGTTTGCAAAACTTTATGCAAGAAATAGGACAGATGTAATGTATGAATGAATGACGAATCAATACCCCAATACCATGCTATAAAGCCAGTTCTTATGAGAGATTTCGTTATAATAATAACGTTGTATCTATTTAGTATACTATCATTATCATTATAATGCGCTTCGTTTTGCCCCAACTTTTATGGAACGTATCTGGGCCATATAGCGAGCTGACTAGTTCGTGCGCAACCATCAAATTACAGCGGTTCGGTTCTATCGAGCGAATAACATAACACACTCCAGCGATGAAGGTGGTGTTTGCGGGGGCGCAAAAGCCCTAGCAGAATACACAAAGATATTGGAATGTTTGACTGGTGCCGGCGAGAGATGAATATATATGATTGGCGAAATATTTTTTGTTCTTCCAAAATCTATCAAAATCGGTAGTAAAGGCAGATTAAGATCTAATTCTGAAGAAATAATGAGTTATCTTAGCGTTAACAGTTGCTAATGTCTCTGATCGATCTTGCTGTTTAGTCCAGGATTTAAAATAATATTTACTGGACGGACTAAATCCTCACCCAACGTATGTATATGAGCTTATTTCGAGTGCTAAAATATTTCAGCTTCTTCATTGCAATTATTAATTCAGACGTGGCGTGAGCTTTAAGAAAAAATAAAATCTTAAGACACCTAAAAATTCTAACTTGCTTAAAATATAAATCATAATTAGATATGTACTATGAATCAGAAACATATTTTTCTTGAATTCAATTTAATTGTCAATAAAACTTACAAATTTATTGTTACACCAATTACACAATTCGTAACAAATTATTGACTTGATTCAATTACTTTTGATTTTCTAACAACTTCCATGACAAATCTACAAGGTTATAGTGGAATAAATTAGTTATGGTCTAGAGCATCTAAAGTGGTACTAGCATACTAAATAAATGTGTCCAACAATGAGATACAATGGACTACAATTGTAAAACCACAGACAATTGTATTAGAAGAATTAGAGTGAAACACAAGCTAAAATAAAAATAAAAAACCGCAGAGTGCACACTTTTGAAAATACCAATGATCATTTTAAATTAAGAAATGTAACAAGCCATTGGACGTTTTTCCTATTCCTATTTTTGTTTAAGGTTAATGATTTGTTAGATACATATATGTATGCTTGGTTTTTTATGGGTGTGGTAGATATACCTTAAATAAAGAAAAAAAAAATACCAGTATTTAAAAAACAAAAGAAGAAAACGTATGGTTGTAAAGCCAAAACAACAAAAATTAATTAACCAAAAGTACCATTTATGCAATATAAATATAATAAATTGTAGCTTTGTTTTGTTTTCCTTTTTTTTCTATCTTCAACTTTAACTCTTTTATTCTTGACCTAATTTTCCATATTTTCAATAATTTTTCGTTCCATATTTTCTCTCTACAATTTTACATTGAAGATTATATTCACTTCTGAAGTATACGGTATGTAGGGGAAATTCGCTTGGATTGGATTGGACTGAGGATTTTACAAAGAAAATTTCGAAGATATGAGCATAACATTTAAAAGCTCGAAGAGTTAATTTTTTGATAGGATTTTTTTAGGATTTGCAAAATCTAATGGAGACGAAATTTATTTGAAATAACATTTGGTCCCAATGTTGGAACACTACTAAGAATCTAGTAGCATGTTTTTTTTATTCACTGTTGTTGTTATTATTTTTTAGAATATTGTACTAAGCGATAGTACCTAAATTTGATTACAGTGTGCACCAACATCATCAGGCATGAAAAAGCCGTAATAAAAAAAAAGTTTATTTTTAATTTGGTAGCAGCTTTTCTGCTAAAGGACTTTTTGAAAAGGGCAATGAGTCAATTTTTAACATGATATTATTTTTTTATCTTCTTAAGATACTTCAAAATGTTTTTCGAACTGCGAAATGTGTTCAATAATAAAATATTCAACTCAATTTTACACAATTTGTTGCTTTTTCTGTTGTTTTTTTTTTGCACTTATCATATTTTGATAGCAATTCATTCAATTTCCAATACAGCTTACTATTGTTCATTGTTGTTGTTGTTTATTATACCATCGACCGAAGTTCCACATCAACTTTATTCTCATTCGTTATACTGTTGTATTTATCTCTTTCTTTCTTATTGTATAATCTTCATTGAGCTTACTATTATGGCTTATCAGGAACCTAACGGATGCTTTTGTAAAAAATAATTTACTATTAAATATTCTTCTGCCAATTAGGAATACTATTATATGGTCATCTCTTTTTCCATTGCGGATTCTGTTCTGCAAATCGTGATTTAAGATTCGTAAGGGCTTTCAATGGTGTATATTTTCAAGGGTGTAGAAATTCCATCAGATACATTTGTTTACACATTTGTTTAGAGTACTTTCAAGGGCAAGACAATCAAGCCATTACGACGCCATTACTCCTACCAACAATGTACATAAAAATTCCTTTTTACGAGGCAAGGCAACAATTTGAAATTCTTTAGAATACTGATTTAGTATTCAATTGTAACTATGGTGATTATTGTAACCATGGCAAAGTAGACTGGTTAGTTGAAAATTTGATCTTCAAACTGTGAACAACGAAAATTACAGAGAATTGAAAACAATCGAATATACTCTTTGATTGATGGCAATAATATAAAATATTCTGCTTTTGGCTTCCAAACGTTTAACAGAAGTGATCACATAAGGCATACAAAATATGCAGAAAATTATAGATCCTCACTGTTATAAAAAAGTGAACAATAATCGAATGGCTCAAACTACTAAAAATCCAATCTCATAGATTCTCCCAACATATGTTTTTTTCCCCTTTAATATTATATGTACTTTCCCGGCAGCAATACTCGCACATATATATATACATGTACATTTACATAAATAAATGCTATTCAATATGTAGCGTTATTAATGATCAAGGTCATTCATTTGTTTGTAAACGCCCAGCATGAAACATTACCACTAATACCACCACCATTTCATTGATAACAAACAATACTAAGATGCTGTGAAGGTTGAAATACGTATATGGGTACCAATATTTACACATTGGAACTCAATGAAATTTTAACAACAGATATATACGATCATTTAAAAAATATTTACCAGCAGCATTTTCACAAAAACAGAAAAGGAAAACAAAAATATATAATCACAATAATAACAGAAGGTACATTTACCTTTTACCACCGAATCGATTCAAAGTCAAAATATTGTTGTAAAATGACTAAAAAGTTTTGGCTACGAATGATTTACACTGATTCATAACAATATACTTATATACTTACACTAGCAAACTTTTGCCCCAAAATTTTAGATATATAAGTGTATTGGTGTTACTGTTTTGATTATCATTCTCTATTGCTGTTCAAGCGGCTATAACATGACAGCTGTTTTAATTAATTTATCACCTAAAATTAATTAGTTTCGATTTAATACATACACATGTATGTATTATAATATAGGTACATATAGTATGTTGTAAGCACTAACAGCAGCTGCTGCTTGGTTAATCACAACTAGTAAACCTATGTTTATGCATAAGCCATATGGTATTTAATTTTTGCAAAATATCATATATATGTAAGAGAAGAGAAGAGAGAAGAAAGCGGTGTTATTTGTAGTTAATTTGAAGAAAATTATTAATAGCGCTGAATTCGATAATGAATATTATGGAAAACTCTCCTATGGCATTAACTATTGCATCGTCTCAATTATATTTTAGTAAGAAATTGTTGGTTTTATGATTTTTTATTAGTTCAACCAAATTTATATGGGTGCCGTAGCTCAGTGGTTAGTGTGTTCGCCTTCTGATCTGTAGGTCGTGGTTCAATCCCCGGCTGATGCATAACAAATTTAATATCGAAAAGATTTTTCTTTCGAACGGTACCCACCTGTCGGCAAGCAATTGGCAATTCTTCCGACAGTAACAACTTGCCATGAAAAAGCTTTTAAAAGAATTCTGTGACAAAGCTCTCAGAAAAAGTGATGTCACAAGTGTTCTGCCGTTCGGAACCGGCTAAAATAAGTAGGTCCCTTCTAATACTGTCCAAAATTTAAGACGCACAACAGTAATGGAAGAAGAGAAGCTCGGCCAATGAGCCCTTTGGGGCTTTAAGTGCCACATATTTATTTTATTTTATTTTTCAACCACATTTACAATTTCAATTTGATTCAATGAATCGCGTAAAAAAAGCGAAGAGTTTCCGAGGAATTTGTTTCGATTACGATAAAAAATGTACGTACCTTGTATGGAAGATAGGTGTAATTTGAATCTGATTACGCCCATCCTCAACGTTGACTGTATATCCGTGAAAATAACCCCGTATAAACTTAAAAAACAATAATTCGAAAATGCACCTTTGTATGGCAGGTGGGTGTAGTTTTCATCCGATTACGTCAATTCACAAATTAGTTAGTTCCCTGGTCAAAATTAGCTTTTGCGCAAAATTTCAGCGCTATAGCTTTATATCTACGTGCAAAAAAGTTTAACAACATGTTTTCGAAATTATATTTTTCCATGGGAAGTGGATGTAATTTTCATGCGATTGTGTCTATTCTTGAAATTATATATTTTTTTGGTGGAATGTACTGAGTTTTAGTTCGGTAGCTTTATATTTCCGAGACCGATATTAAAAAATATACATTCGAAAATATACTATTGTATAGAAGATAGGAGTAATTTTCAACCAATTATTTCCATTCACTAACAAATTCATTTTTGGGTAAAAATAAGTTTATGTACTGAGTTTTATAGCAATTGCTTTATATTTATTTTTATTTATGCTTTTATAAAATTGAGGGAAATTAAATATTGTGGGGATGCCCCTCCAGAGGGAAGAAATTATAAACTGAAAAATTAATGGCTGTTGGGGAATTATAGGGTTATCTTTCGATTTTCATGTATTCTTCGGTTCAATATAAATATTTTTAGAATTCACCTTCAATTACTTAATATATATTCCTAAGAGAAGAGTTAAAAAGAAGCTTATGCTGTCTGCCTCATTTCTGTATCATTTCATTTACTTATATAAAATTAAGATTTAATTATTCATACTATCGATATTCCATGTGAAGAAGTTATTTATATTTTCAAATATACATATACATAATACGTAGCCGAAAACATAATTGAACAAAATTGTCAACTATTTATAAACCTGTCCGAATAAAAAATCACAATGATAACTCTTTCAAAACAGTTGCCTCCGATTATATGCTTCAGTAGATTTAGTGAAGAAAATGCGGTTTATAATTTGATATATCATTCATATAAATTGACTAGTTTAATTCGCTCAATAATGATTTATTTTTAATCATTGCATTTTCTCATCTGAGCAGCTAAGCGTATTATATATTGAATTATATTTGAAAAAGCAACTACTATTAATAATAATTATAATGGTAATATAAATCATACTTGCTATTTAAATGTATGTAGTATAATTTAATGATCAATGATCATAAATTAAATTGAATCATCATACCTTTTCTTTTGTTCATACATCTTACCAAGTTGTTATTATTATAAAGGTATTAAGAATATTATACTCATAGTTAACACATAAACGAGTATTGTATGTTGTAAATTTGTATATATTGTATACATATATTGTAAAGCGCAATATCAATTTTTACATGCATTTGATTATACATTATTTTATTTTGTGCATACATACAATAAGCTTCATTCAAAATTAAGTTAAATAGATACTTATCAAATTTGAACCATTAAATCTATAGTATTTCAACATATATTAAACATTTATGGTTAGTTAAAAAAAACATGATTTAATAACTACTTTAAATACAAGTTCATACTTAGTTAGATATGTGATTAACTAAATTAACTACATATTCAAAATTATTATTTTGTAATTTTTACATTAAAATACAATCTGTAATATTACTACATATTACGTATATAGTAGCATACATACGAACTTACATATAAATTCATTTATTTAACAAAAAACCAATATAAAGTAAACAAATCAACATGGTAGTACCAGAAGAAATAGCAAAATAATCATAACAATAATGACCTTGACCGAAAACAATGAACTATCATCAGGCAAATAACTAAGCCAGGCAAACAACTAACACTAACAACTATGTAATAATGAAAAGATGTAGTAGTAGTGGTAGTAGTAATAATAAAGTAAAAATAAATATTAGGTATAAATAGAGCAATAATAAATGAAGCGCATCCAATATGACATACTCATACCCATATATATACACAACAATGTATACGTAAATTTATGTACTCTAAGAGCTTGAGGGTATTTGTAAGTAAGTATGTTGGTTAGCAGATGTCAACATAGTGGTTATAAATAACAAAATCTCAAAAAAAAAGATGAAAAATATAAAAATTTATTTTTAAAAATTAATAATAATAGTGAATTAAGATCAATAAGGCCGAATCTTTGATACACTACGTACTATAAGATGAACTTGCATCGCGATTATTTTTGCATTGGTAGTGTTTGAAAATTTAGAAATTAGTAATCTATGAACCTATGGCAAGTAGGCGTGATTTGAATCTGTTAATGCTTACTTTTCAAATCTTATGTTCGTTTGCAAAAAAAATAATTGTGTGTACTCAGTTTCCGCTCGAATTCTTTATACTATTTCAGTGCATAAACTCGAAAATATATATTCGAAAACATACTTTTGTATGACAGAGAGAGGGAGAGAGATAGACGTGATTTTATGACTGCTCATTCTTTAATTTATCAAATATTTGTTCATATCTTATATGATGAGTTTTAAGTCGATAGCTTTATTTTTCTGGAAACAAGGTGTTAAAATATACATTTGAAAGCGTACAATCGTACGATAGGTAGGCCTGCCTCTCATCCGATTAGTCCCATTTTCAAATCTGTTTATGTTTTGATAAATGTAATTAGATGCATCATAACTTCCAATTTTTGTTCGAAAATCATCAACATGTGTATATGGAAGCATACTTTTATATGGAGGTAAATCTGATTTTTATCCGAATTCATCCATTTTAAAACTAGATAACATATTAACACATTTAATCTTATGTACTGAATTTTAGCTTCATAACTCTATATTTTCATTCGCAAAATATAAAAATATATGTTCGAATACATACTTTCGTATGAGAGGTAGGCGTGCGCTTCAACCGATTTCATTTATTCTCAAACATTATCATATATTAGTAAATATAATATTATTTACTGAGCTTCAGTTTCGTAGTTTTATATTATACCCTGCTTAATGTAATATGCAAGGTATATTCATTTCGGTCAGATGTTTGTAACCACTTGAAGGAATCATCTGAGATATAGAAAAGTATATATATTCGTGATCAGCGTCGCTTAAATTTTAAAATAATCTAGCAAAAAATCAGTGTGCCATGCATACTTCTTCTTAGGGCTCCCATACAAAGTCGACGAAATTAAACAAAAACTTTTAAGCATCATAACTTATAGAATATTTAGGATAACCAAATTTAAGGTGTGGATTAATATTGTAAAATTAATTAGATTTACAAGAAGGAGGTAAGCCACGCCCACTTTTTATATAGCTCCCACACTAAGCCTCGGAATTATCTTACAAAGTACTTCGTTAAAGTCAACCATATTTCGGGTGTAAATTAGAAAATATATATTCGAAACTCTTCTTTTCTATTACACACATTCTTTAATATGGGAGTTTAATGCTCACAACAATACTATGTATCAAGTTTTAATCCAATTCCGTTATTTTTACAACCACAAAATCAGAGAACGTACGTACATTCGAAAAACTACTTTGTGTGGATTGGTTTTGATACGATTAAGTCCGATTTCGAGTTTGTCCATTTTTTGGTTGAAATAATTGTAAATATTGACTTTCAGTTTAATAGATTTATAATTATATTCTGAAAATTAGAAATCATGAATTCGAAAACTTACGTACCTTTCTATGTGGAGAATGTTTACTTTTAACGTAATTACACTCATTCTCGAACAATATCGTTATATTGCTTATAGTACACTTATGTAAGAACTCAAAATCAGAAAATATAAATGCAAATACTATTTTTGTATGGGAAATAGGCTTCGTTTCTATTCGATAATGTTTAATTTTCAATTTCGTCCGTTCGCTGATCATAATAATCTTAAATAATGAATTTCATCTTAATATTTTTATATTTGCATCAGGAAATTCAATATATATTTATGTTAGTATATTCAAAAACCTCTGTTTGTACACTCGAAAGGCATAATGTTTATCCGATATAATCTATTTTTGAACATAGTGTTATTGTTAAAATTATTAGTATCAATTTTAGCTCGATATCATTAAAATACCATGCGCAACATCTGAAATGAATAGTATGTTTTCAGTGTAGGGTATAAAATATGTATGACATCTCTTTGTTGTGTTTATATAGCTAATTCCATTGCCGTAAGCATACTTGTAGTTCACAAAATAAAATTATAAATAACGACCGCATGAATTATGAATAGAAGAGTCAACAAACTTAATGCAACCATAGAGGCTAACAATAATATTTGTCAACATCATTTTGCATCAACAGTGTCATATCGAATATAGTTAAATCTGATTGTAAGTTAATATTACCAAATATGATGTGTAGGTATTTTAATTATCATATCAAATAAGAGGCGGGTTAGCTTTTGATATATGTATATATTGCATATGGGGCTATTCAAAGCCTACTAAATACGTAGTTACTAGATATTATTATCATTACTATTGTTATTATTATAATTATTAATGTGCCAATTTCAATTGTACAATATTTTATTTGTTATCATTGTTTGTTTTTTTTGACTATTTGTCAATTTTTCATTAATCAGGTCAAATTAACAATTTTCACAATGGCTTGTAATGTTGTACTTTTCTTTCAAACAGTGACTTTGATATGTTGCAGCCATCAATTTAAATGGCGATCATCTGATATCTTCATAGAACTAATTTATATATCACTTGGGGATATAGTTTATAATTCAATTGCTTTTTTCAATTAGTGGAAATTTCTTTTTTGGCAAAATACGTCTTTTAGTGTTTAAGCTGAAATTGATGAAATTGAAATTAATGACAAAACCAGATAGCGACTATCGAATGATTAAAAAATTATTAAATTTTATAAATCATTAATAATAATTAGATATACATATATGCTATTCCTTCTAGTGAACGTATAATTAAAGTACTTTGTCAATACAAACAAACACACTAAAAATAAGTCGTCAACAAATTGTCCTTAAATTTGATTCAAATATTTCGCTACTAATATGCATTATTTTAGCTTGTGCTACTTGTAACTAGTAATTTAAAAAATTTTAAAAATATGTAAACTGCCAAAATTTGCAATACCAACATTTTGAAAAATATATAGTAAACACAATGAACTAATTCATTATATTTTATGGGGCCTAATCATCGTTTTTTTTTTTTGTACCCCATATATTGCATGCATTGAAATTTGTTACAAAAAATGAAAAAAAAAAAAAAAACAATTCAAAATATATGAAAATATAAATTTTATAATTATTGGATGGCTATACGCCTGAGTGCGAAACAATGTATATTATATATCGTACATATATTGCAACAATTGCAACACATCGTACATATATATGTAGTGGTAAATTGTTTGAATAACTCTTTTTTTTTTCTTTTACCCTATTACAATCTTAGTGTATGTGCATGTGTTTGTGTGAGTAGTGATTTCTTCAACATGGTACTTATTCAATTTATGCAATAAACACTTTAATTACGCGCTTTAATTTTGTAATTATGTACAATGGTTGCTTGCATTTGTTTTTAATTTGCTACCCTATCTATTGAAAATGTATTTAAAGCGAAAACTAGGTGCATACGTAAGTATAGTATAGATAGTACTATGCATAATATGTACATGTCTAGCAACTACGTACTATATTATGTTAGATATGATTTTATATACCTACTTGTTATACATAGTTTAGACCTAATTAGAAAACGAATTTTTTAATTTTCTTAATTGATTATATTGATATATATTAGAGTGAGTCAAATTGTTTACAAGCACAAGTTTAAGACAATTAGCAATATAAAGATGCTTCTGAGCTCAGCACTTTTTCTCCTAACAAACAATAATTACATACTTTAACCCTTTTAGTTTCTTCATTATAGAAACACTAATCTTGTGTAGAAGCACTTCTTAGAGTTGGATACAGAATTATATCAGTCATATATTTCACTACTCGAGAAGCCTGGACAAGTATATGGTTATTTGTCGAATTTCTGGGGCTCTTGTGTTTATTTTGTATGCGAGGCTCCTGGGCGAGCGATTCCTGGGCATGCAGTCAGTAGTAGAATTACAGTCGTTTTTGAGTTTTTTGTTGTGGGAACCGTCTTAAAGGGTAGAGATAGGGATTAAGTAAATTCGGATTAAATGTTGCGGATATAAAAGTAAGCGAAGTCAATCTTATGTTTCACCACTTCTGGGGCGGTTTCTGGGGCAGCTGTGGCATTATTTCTCCAATTTCAGGTGTTTTTGCATTTATTCTGTATGTCCTTCTTTAGAAGTGAAGATAAGAAGTAAGTAAGTTTTGAAAAAATGTTGCAGAAGACAAATAAATAGGGGTCCACCATAGATTTCACAGCTGTAGGGATGATTCCTGGGCAATTATGGAATTATTTATCGATTTTCTATACCTTCCTTAATCGGTAAATGGGGAAATAGAGAAAAAAGATGTTTAGAGCAAATATTGGGAAAGGAAAATTAATGTGAGACCGTCATATATTCCATTTATTTATTTATAAATTTAGGGATTAGCCGAATCAGACCACTTATATGGGTCCTTTTTCGTCCCTCAAATCGTGTTAATTATTTGTTCGGTTGCAGAATTATTCTACTTCCTTCCTCATAATAACATCACGCGTTATTTCAAGCATCTCTTTGTGGGGTATGTTCCACATTTCGAGTTCATCAATAAATTGGCGACCCAGTGTGGACATCCTCCTGCTTGCCAATGCAGGACACTGTGCGCCGCTGTCTCTGCCTCTTCCATGCATAATCTGCAAATATCAGCATCCTCCCCATCAACAAGACCCATCTTGCTGAGGTGGTACCTGAAATTGCCATGCCCAGTTATTAATGCAGTCAACCAGCTTAGAGTCATTCGTCCTAGACTGAGAGCCCTCCCCGATTCACTGCCCTTTGATAGCCTCAACGAAGCCTTTGCCTGTCTACAAGTAGATAAGTTCTCCCATCTCGTGAGATGAAGTTTCTTTATCCACTCTTCGACCTTTGCCTTCACCGTCCCGCTGCTGAGAGCAACTACTGGTTCCGGTCCATAAAATTCAGCTTCAGATCCTTGTCTAGCCAAGGAGTCTGCAGCTTCATTCTGTTCTATACCAATGTGTCCCTTCACCCACATAAGAGTAATCGCATTACTACGAGCACACCCATTAAGTTTCTGAACACATTCGAGCGCCAACTTAGAAGATACCGTAGGTTGTTGCAGCCGCCTGACCACCGCCTGGTTATCGAGTGCTAGCAAGATTTTCTTACCTTGCACCTTTCCATCCAGTAGATGGTCTAGCGCATGCATTAGACCTAGCATTTCTGCTTGGTATACCGATACGTATTTTCCCAGATTCAGAGTGCATGCCAGTCCCAACTCTTTAGAGAAGATTCCAGCACCCGCTCTGCCATCCATTATTGAACCATCTGTAAAAATACTGATGTCATTTTCCTCACATACATCATGTGTGAGGCCGTCTTCAATGAGTGTTCTGTGTGACTTTTCAGTCATCTTCAGCCTACCCATTCCCTCCATTGGCATCTGCGCCTCCGTATCCGTAAGCTCACGTTAGCGACTGGGCTATTTGAAAGAGGGGCCCCCAGCCAGGCTGATTTTCGGCACGGATCGCTTAACACCTTAATCCAGCCCCTCACCTCCGACCATGATAAGAGTACGTTGCCGAATGCTGTGCTATTGAAGAGTAACAAACACTCACCAACTTACCCTTATCTTAGCTAGATACCGCCTGACATCGTACAGGCTAAACTGTGGTATCTATTTCCAGTCGGCACCCTCGAGGCGGGTTCAGTGGAGGATTTTGCCGACCATTTTGCCGACCATTACTCTAGGGACGATTCCTGGGCAAATATTGATAAAAAATAAACATATTAGTGGTAGGTTTTCTGGTTATAAATTATATTTTAAAAAAGTATTCCAGATCTTATTAAAAAAAAAATGTTCCAAATCTCGAATTTATTTATTTTTTTACACAAAAATACTAAATATAATTCAAAATTTTTATTTTTTGCTGAGATCATCGGTGTAATTGCAGGTATAATGGTTTATCCAAAAAAACGTAGAAAAAAAAAGAGAACTACTGTTGGTTCTTAATATATTTGTCGAAGAATCACGGCTCTAAAATTGATTTTATATTTACTTTGTCAAAATACGGGGGTCAACATTGATTGGTTTTTAGCCTCTCCTTTTTTTCTTTGGCTATACGATTTGTCATATTTCTTCCACCATGCAAATTTGACCCACCCTAATCAGATATACAATATATTATTTTATTTTATATTTTTTTAAATTACCCTTTTGTTATTTGAAATTAGTAGAAAAAAATGAAGAAAATAGAAATTAGGAGATGTTTGTGTCTTTAAATGTTATTATTGAAGATAAAATGAATTTTTAATAATTTTACTTATTACAATTTTATTTCTCAGTTTTGGTTGACATTTTCTTTGAAATGCCCACTTAAAATAATTTCGACATTATTGCTAAATAAAATATAAATTTAATCGTCTTGTGTCGTCACACCTTGTTTTACATTTAATATTCAGAAATTACGATATATTGACATTTTCCCGAAATTGATGGACATTTGTAATTTTATAGATTTCATGACTTTCTCAAAATAGACTGTTAAATATTTCCAAAATACCGGAAAATGCATTTTACCAATATGCGAATATTATAATTTTCTATTTCGAACGTTAGCATTAATAAAGCTATAATATTATAGCTAACTGATTTCATAATATTCATTATGGTTAATTCATTCAAAATTGTTTATTGCTAAAAATTAAAATTCTTGCATATTTGGGATTCAATTGAAATTAATATCTGGCAATTAAAAATAGGATAAAAATTCAGTATTAGCAAAAATTATACAACAATGTCTAATTACTTGTATTAGAATGTGGCGATAGACGTAAGAAACAACTAATGTAAAGCATGAAGTCAAATGTAATAAAATGCAATATTTACTTACTAGAAATAGTACACCGTATAAACAAACACAGTTTGTACATATGAGGTAGATGAGATGTTGTAATGCTTTTGTTAGCATTTCTTTGTTTACGCTTCTGTTGCATTTGTTCAGTTGTACGTATTTTCTTTTTTCGCCCCTCTTTCACATACCGTAAAGAAGGCAAAATTCACAAAAAAAAACAAATAAGAAAAAATTGTAAAAAAGCGAGTGAAAAACTTGGTATGACCAGTTGTATGGTGATTACTATGAGTACTACTTCACCATATAATCATATGAATTTCGGTGACGTAATTTGCAACAGGTTCCACTGTATAATAACAATATAGTATGTGTGTTTGTATGCATATACTTAGGTTCGAGTAAGTGTGTGGTAGTGGTGGCATAAGTGATAGCAACAAAGAAACAAACAATCAGACAAAAACAAAAAAATCAGTAGCACCACCAAAGAGTAATACAAGCAGGAACAAACAGTGGCAGCATTTTAAGATCAAGATTTTCTTATTTTAAGTGGCTTCTTGTTATTCATTATTAGTTTTATTATATGATGTTGTTGGTCTGTTTACTTGTTTGTTTTATTTTATTTCCATTTTTTTTTTCGTTTGTCTTTTTAAAAAAGAGCAAATTATTGTTGTTGCTTTTTGTTTGCCTTTGCTCTCTTACTATGGCAAATTTATGCGTTTTCGCATTACATACATTGCATATGTGGGCACATATGCTATGTTATTGTTGGTATTGCTAATTATTTGTTGTTGCTTAATTTTTTTGTGTATACGTAGTCCAATGTAGTGGTATATATGTACATACAATGTACAAGTTTAGGACAAGATCAATGTTGTGTTTTGCACGTGGAAAAAGTTCAAAATAATAAATAACGACAACAACAGAGTTAACGAGAAGAAACAGTTTTAAGTTAACAACAGGTTCATTGGGTGTATAGGGAAATAAAAGACTTAAAATACGAACATGTTTTTATGATTTTTATGTCAATCTGTTTGTATGTGCTCATTTATTTTTAGATGTATTTGTAAAAATATGATTTTTCGGATTCTTTTTTGCGCTATTATCATTAACTTTTGTCATCAATATAAATAATGGTTTAAATGATTTTGATGAAAGTTTGATTGCAAATTTTGAAGAAAATATAATAAAAAAAAATAAATAAATAAATAATACATAATTAACAGCAAAATAGAAAAATAAGCAACTTTAAAAAATTGACTGGTTTGTTTTTGAATAAAACATTTCAGAATTATATTTTTTTGCGTATTTTTTATTGCTGATTCTTCTTAAACTAAGTTTGCACATTTACAATATTCAATAGGCAATAGCGGAATTGAATGGGCAATATTTTTTTTGGAACATGTTAACCCTTTTTAGGCAAATGTAATGGGTTAAAAAGGTGAAAAGCGAAATATACAAATTTTCTGCAGGGGAGTGATATAATGGGTTAATTTATTTCAAAAATATATTCCATGTACGATTTTATTAGAAGTTGCTAAACACAAAATCTATGGATACTTGTAATGTGTTAAAAGGTAATTTTCGAAGAGAAGTTCAAAAAGTACAACTTATGAAGGAGATGGGTTACTATATATGTATGTGCGAGAGATGCCGGTGGGCTCATACCTTGGTTGAGTTGTACCGATGTGTTTCCAATTACCGACTGCTTCTTGCTTTCTAATAAATTAAAAGTTATTTAAGTTTAATCGTTCTTTTTAAATAAGAAAATAATAAACAATAATAAATAAAATCTACTTGTATGCGATGTTTTCGCAGTTGTTGATGTTGCGTTGGTAATCTCGAACTATTGTTGTTGTTACTCGATGACAAATCTTGCTGTGGTTGTCGGTGATTTTCTTCTATTTGTTCTGCTTCATTAATTGTTGTTATTATTTGTATTGTTGAGGTGATGGTGCTGCTGCCACTTGTTGCTGTTGTTGTATTCGCAGTAGCACAGTTTTGATCGTTTTCTAAATTGTACCTTTCCAATGCTTGTGTTGCACAATCTACTGCAACTTGTTGCATTTCTTCGTTCATATCAGCAATTTCAATAACTGCTTTACGGTCAGACATTTTGTTATGGTTGTTATGCATTTATGATTTTCCGAATTGTTAAGCCTTTCGTTAGTGGCTAATACCATTATTCAAAGTAAAGGTTTAAATCAAATTTTGATTTATTTAATTATTTTTTGTTATAGAAAGAAATTTCGTATTGAAACCAAAGAGAACAGGTCATAAATCACAATATATATATATATGTGGCACTTAAAACCCCAAAGGGCTCATTGGCCGATCTTCTCTTCCATTACTGTTGTGCGTCTTAAATTTGGACAGTATTAGAAGGGACCTACTTATTTTAACCGGTTCCGAACGGCAGAACACTTGTGACATCACTTTTTCTGAGCTTTGTCACAGAGTTCTTTTAGAAGCTTTTTCATGGCAAATTGTTACTGTCGGAAGAATTGCCAATTGCTTGCCGACAGGTGGGTACCATTCGAAAGAAAAATCTTATCGATATTAAATTTGTTATGCATCAGCCGGGGATTGAACCACGACCTACAGATCAGAAGGCGAACACACTAACCACTGAGCTACGGCACCCACACAAACTAATTGTTTTTTGTTGTATTTTATTTCGTACAAAATAATCCTCGGGATATATATAAACGTTGTATAGTATTATTACACGAATTATGTATACGGGATATACACAATTTATTATTAGAACGAATTAAAATATGTTCCAGAATGGAAATTATTTAGTATATATATTAATAATTATTAAGTTTATAGAGTACAAAAACATTCGAGATAAATAATGAACAAAAATTGCGCGCACTGTTCGTGTCGGGAAAAATACAAAAAAAAAAGAAGAAAAAGAACAAACGAATCAACTGCTGACTGATCAAGTCAGAGTTGCATTCGCCTTTTATAAAGGTGGCAACAAAACCACCAAACAGTGCGCGCGACGTAATATTCTGGCGTTGACAATATATTTGAAAAAATTATATTATTTAGAAGAAATGTTGTTTTATTATACACAGATGTCCCTCAAATGGGGATAAGTTGAACGGGTTAAAGTAAACGTGCAAAATTGCTAATCATGTATACAAATTCGACCTATAGATTCTATTAGGCAGCTTGGCGCTAAAACTCTGAGCACTTAGCTAATTGTTATGAGAACAGCACGGCAAATGAGTTTTAGTGTTTTATTCTACCCTTTCAGGTACCAGATGTCTGCATCACATATCCTTGGCCAGCAGCACCTTCATATTCGACTTAAAGATGTCCATCTGTCTGTCTATCTGTCTGCTCTGTTAGTTATTTATCTAGTTTGTACGATCAATATAGCCTGAGTTAAAAAATTGTATAAAGGCATGAATGCGGGAGCAAATTGACATAGCTCAACTAACATGACCACACGGACCAATCAAACTGACGAGCATTGTAATTCTTAATAACATCTGAATCGTCAATTAGCTAACAACATATTGCACTTATGACAATTCTATTTAAAATACTAGTCATTACTTTACGTGACAATAATAGGTGACAAGAAATGGGTGTACCACGCCTACTATTTGATTTCCTTCCATATAAGGCCACTGCTGTCATACTACAATTATTTTGCTATATTCACCTTAAAAGTAATTACTGGAGAGCTATATTAGGTGATATATATGGCTATGATAAACATCATCAGTGATTTCATACAACAACATACATTTTTCCTCGTATAATCATGTCTAGTTTCGTGCCAGAAAAAGAGCATATGCGGGAAGCTCTACTTTTTGCTTCTATTTGGAGAAATCTGCTGCTGAGTTGCATTGAATGCTTGTGGAAACAGTGCGCTATCGGAAACCACTTGCAGAGACTGGTTTCGTTGGTTCAATGAAGGTCATTTTGACTTGAGTGACAAGAAGCGTGAAAATAGACCCAGAAAAGCTGAGGACCATGATTTCCAGGCTCTTTTGGATAAGGACGACACCCAATCGCAAAAAATGCTTGCCGAACAGTTAGGTGTTACTCCACAAGCCATTTCCATACGTTTACGAGCCATGGGAAGGTTCAAAAATTTGGAAAATGGGTACCCCATGAATTGAACGATAGGCAAATGGAGCGACGCCAAAACACATGCGAAATCTTGCTTGCTAGACAAAAAAAAGTCGTTCCTGCATCTTTTGGTGACTTGCAATGAAAAGTGGATATACTTTGAGAATCCTAAACGAAAAAAATCGTGGGTCGATCCCGGCCAACCAGCAACTTCTTCTTCAAAACCAAATCGCTTTGGACGAAAGACAATGCTGTGCGTTTGGTGGGATCAGCAGGGTGTCATCTACTACGAGCTGTTGAAACCTGGTGAAACTGTCAATGTTCGCCGCTACCATCAACAAATAGTGAAATTGCGCCGTGCTTTGGGTGAAAAAAGGCCTGGTTATGATCAAAGACATGAGAAGCTGATTTTTCTCCACGATAACGCCCCATCGCACACGTCAAAACTGGTCCAAAACTACTTGGACACACTCAATTGGGAGGTGCTACCTCATCCTTTCACCAGACCTGGCCCCTTCTGACCACCACCTGTTTTCGTCGATGGGTCACGCGCTCGCCGAACAGCACTTCGATTCGTATGAAGACGTCGGAAAATGGCTTGACGAGTGGTTTGCCTCGAAAAATGAGGAATTCTTTTGGCATGGTATACACAAATTACCCGAGAGATGGGAAAAATGTATAGCTAGTGAGGAATATAAAAAAAAAAATAAATAAATATGTGGCACTTAAAGCCCCAAAGGGCTCATTGGCCGAGCTTCTCTTCCATTACTGTTGTGCGTCTTAAATTTGGACAGTATTAGAAGGGACCTACTTATTTTAGCCGGTTCCGAACGGCAGAACACTTGTGACATCACTTTTTCGGAGCTTTGTCACAGAGTTCTTTCAGAAGCTTTTTCATAGCAAGTTGTTACTGTCGGAAGAATTGCCAATTGCTTGCCGACAGGTGGGTACCATTCGAAAGAAAAATCTTATCGATATTAAATTTGTTATGCATCAGCCGGGGATTGAAGCACAACCTACAGATCAGAAGGCGAACACACTAACCACTGAGCTACGGCACCCACATAGGAATATACTTTGAATAAATTAATTTTTGGCTTTCTATAAAAAAAATGTGTTTTTTTACAGCGGATTTAAGCTTGTACACCTGGTAGCGATTAAAAAATTTTTTTTAAATGGGTGTGTCACACCCAGCATTTTATATTGTTCCCATACAAGGGCACTGCTTTAATCCGAGAAGACTATCAGAGTCGGTAAACGAATTTACATTTTAGCGAGTAAAAGTATTTCAAAAAATGGGTATACCATGCCCCCACTATTTCATATAGCTCCCATATAAAGTCACCCTATCAATGATAGGGAGACAGCGGTGCTATATTCACCCATAAAAATTAATATTAGACAAGCCTATTTGGTGATTTAATATTAATATTTTAGTGTTAAGACGTTTATAGAAAAATGGATGTGCCACACCTATTATTTCACATAGCACTCATACAAAGTCCCTGCTGTCACGGTTTCAATATGAGACAGCCATATTTGATAAGTGGATTCCCAATTTAGTAGTTAAATGTTTGTGGAAAATTGGACCTACCACGTCTATTATTTCAAATACTTTTAGCGAAGATTGGGTGTACCACTCACAAAATGTGTTTGCTACGTCCACTATTTCACATAGATCCCATAAAAAATCATTACTTTGTGGCGATCAATGATGTAGAAATACCTTTATTGCTTAAATATGATTATGCGACAGCTATTTTTTGTGTGCCAGTCCACATTTTAATACTAACATATTTAGTGAAAAGTGACAGCGTCACGCCCACTATTTGCGATACCTGTCATTAATATATTATCACATCTCACATCTTTAGTTTGAAAATAATTGTGTAAATACAATATGTGGTAAATAAATAAATATTTTAGCTGTCGAAACTATACCAAAAATATTTTCTGCGAGTCCCACGTCCACTATCTTTCATATAAAACCTTTATGTTCTCTTAATCCTCTGATTTATGTAGTAATATTTAGCTTAAGGAATACTTTAATGCAAACATTTCTATGTATTTAAGATTCCATCCTAAAATTTGTGTAGTGCTAAAAATATGGGCGTTCTACGCCTACTTGTTATATACTTTTCACACAAACATACATTCTCTATTGGTGCAATGCATGTATAAATAAGACGGTATAGGCTGATTGTAAGGTGGTTTTCATTATAATTGGTAATTAATTTTTGCTGCTCAAGACTGTCTACAGTAGATTGCAAGTCATTAAATATTATCACATTATAATACAATATATTATTAGAATACCTATATTTAGTAAAATATATTAAATATATTTGTGTAGATTTGCATGTGTCTTTTGACTATAAAATAATATTATATATGATTTTTTTCTCATTAATACAATTGATGTGCGACATTATTAAGCAATAAGTGTTTTTATCTCCTCTCTCCACTAACTACTCATTTTGTCTTTTTTTTTTTTTTTGGTTGCTTTGTTACTTCTTGTTAATAGTTATCAGCTGTCATTTACATACTTTTACTTGTTCAAATACAATTGTATAGATGTGCAGATGTACAAATGCTATATACATACATATGTTTACCGCTGTGTGTAGGTATTTATGTACTTTTCAGTTGACTAATGATGATGTTGGTGTTGTTTAGCAACATTTTGAATGAAATTGAATTTTATGCATATCGCATGTATGTAGATAAAAAAAAAAGAGTTTTTCTTTCCTAATTTCCTACTTATTTATTTGTTGATTTATTTTGTGTATTAAAATGTGTTTGTGGTATGCTGTAATGCATATAACTACATTGTAATAGAAATGTGTGTACATGAATGTGAAGAAATGTACATACGAGTATATGTACAATAGTAAAATGGTACACACAAAATCTAGACAAGAAAGAAAACAAACATTTACAAACATTCGTATAACAATGAGGAAGTATTAAATGGAGCAAATATATAACAATTTATTTTTTTATATATTTGTATGGACGTATGCATGAACATATAAGTATATATGCATGTACAATATATCGAATTTTCTGTATTAAATCAATACCATAATGCAATAAATTAAGTGTTACAAGTTGAAAGACTGATATTCGAAAATAACATATTACTGTGGTGCAGTCTTTCGTTCATTTGTCTTAGTTGTGCATGTGTTTGCCGGCTGAAATTGTGTTGCTCGACTAACAAGCACTGAAAAGCACTTCTTGTTGTCTTTCTAAAATATACTGAATTGGATATCGTAGTCACTTCGCCGTTGAGTTTCTCGGCTGAGCCAATACAACAGCTGGGTTTTTCATATGACAAGTCTCCAGTCAGAAAATATAAATGCGAAATTGTATTTTGTATTCTTTGCGCTTTGTTTTTTTTTTTATAATGAATTGGGTGGAAGAGCTTAAACACAGTTGTATTATCTGCCAAGCTCACCAGTTCATGGTGATCAGCCAAATGCTCCATCAATTCAAAGTCCGTGATGTAGAAGAGATTGTGGCTAATGCTTTGGAGATGAGAAAGCTGTTTGCATCATTATATTAATCGCTCAAATAAGAGGAACTTGCTAGAAATTAAAAAAAAAAAACTCCATAAAATATTATTGTATTCTTATCGATTGAAAATCTATGATATAGACGAGATCGTGACTAATGCTCTGAAGATAAGAATGCTGTTTACAATATGAAGGCCGTACAATCTGTCACGTTCATCAGTTCATAGTAACCAGCCAAATGAGGTGGACATGCCAGAAATGTTTTAACAAATTCATAAAATACTATTTGATCCCTATCGATTGAAAGTGCGCGATGTAGAAGAGATTGTGGCTAATGCTTTGGAGATGAGAAAACTGTTTGTAATAAGGACGTCATATAATCAGTCAAGTGTATCATCGTAGTGATCGGATAAATGAGATGAATATACCTGAATTGTTTAAAAAACTCTATGAAATAGTATTTGATCTCCATTGGATTCCCGTTGGATCCCCTTTGGACCACATTGTTTCCAATATGAATGCCTCATTTGATTACAGTGATTTGAAAGCAACACAGTGAAAATGTTAATCAATGGTTTTGCGATCAATTGATGTGAACAACAAAATCCCTATGTCTTGTCTTCGTCTGAGTTGAACATTTGCAAAGAAAATAATGTCTTTCTGTCAAATGTCTGCAACTTCTACAATGAGTATGAAATTCACAAGTTTTCGGGGTGAGTGTCTATGCATCAGTGGTTCGTATGAACTGATGTAAGCCTTGCATCATAACTATAGTGAGAAACTCACGATATATACCGTCATTATGTGATTTCCATCTTCGGTTAACTCGTTGAAGACCGGTGGTTAGTTGTCTCTTTAACGACTTTCAATAGAACCAAGAGTGGGAGTGAACATATATTTGACATGGATTTTTTGAGAACCAGACTTTGCTTAATTTTCTCTTGAAGCATTCTCGCAATGCATGTATTTTTTGGTAATATATTTCATCAATTTTATTGGATTTCTGTCTGCAAAAAAAAAAAAAAACAAATTAGAATATCATCCTCTCATTTGTGTATCTAATTGATGTTGCAAGTCTGTGTTTTATCAAAATTTTGTTTTCCAGTGTTATAATATCATCTCTATTCAAATAGTTACACTCCATAGAAATCAAACAGTGTCTTATTGGCTACCACAACATATATAGCATGTGTTCATTGTGTGTGAAAAAATTCAAACAATTTGCAAAATTTTCAATAAAACCACATGTATTAGTGATTAAATGCAATAACCACGAGGTAAAAAAAAAGTAAATTATTTGCCACTGGACTTCCTTAATGCAAACCAGGTACATAACATATTTAAGTTGCATTAGAAAGCAAACAATAGTTTGTGAGAGAATAATAGAAGTAGAAAAAGTGTGTGAGAGCACAAGTGAGAGAGTATCGATATATTTAGGAAGACCAGTCAGTCCCACTGTGATACAACAGGATTTGCTGTAACACTTTTTATTGACTAATATAGATTTTACTCGCGATTACAGAGATTTTAGACAGGAAGCGAATGGATGTGATTTCCTATAACATTTTGATTGACTAAAATATATTTGATTGTCGAATGCAGAGAGAATAGGCAATTTTTGAATTGAATGGTCATCGATCGTCGATGATGAGAAATGGATCATGAACGGTAATGTGCAGCGAAGATGTCCATGGAAAAAGCGATCAAATACACAAGAAACAATCCCAGGATTGATGAATAAGAACGTAATGTCCTATTGCTGGGGGAATGGAAGAAAATCATCTATTACGAGCACCTTCAGCCTGGTCGAACGATCGATTTGCAGCTCTTACGTGAGCAACTAATGAAATGAATTGGAGGAGCTTGGTTGAGAAGTTTTGGTCCATGCACCAAACAGCCCTGATATTGCATCTTCATACTATCATCTATTCAAGTCGCTTTGAAACTCCCTTCAGGGGAAAAAATTGAATCCGTCTAAAACTGACTCCGGAAATCGCTTGTGCCGTTCTTCGGCCAGATTCCACAGAAGTTCTACGAAGATGGAATTATGGCTCTACCCGGAGTATGGCAAATGTGATCGATAACAATGGCCAGTATTTTAATTAATTATGTTTATGGAAAGTAATAAAAACAAATACCTAAAGCATTAATTTCTACTTTATCTGATATTAAAAAATTTGCTTTAGCTGATGATATGTTTCATATAAATATACGAGAACTTTTTATATTATTTTTAAAGTGAGAACTAGCTACAGAACTAGTAGCATCTGTAGTTACCGACTGGAACTAGTTACCGACTAGAACTAGTTACCGACTAGATCCTCGGAAATTAAATTCTAATTTTTTTTTATCTAATAAATAATAACTTGAGTATTTTTTTTCTGACAAAGTAACTAAAAATAAAAAAATAAATATGTGGCACTTAAAGCCCCAAAGGGCTCATTGGCCGAGCTTCTCTTCCATTACTGTTGTGCGTCTTAAATTTGGACAGTATTAGAAGGGACCTACTTATTGTAGCCGGCTCCGAACGGCAGAACACTTGTGACATCACTTTTTCTGAGCTTTGTCACAGAGTTCTTTTAGAAGCTTTTTCATGGCAAATTGTTACTGTCGGAAGAATTGCCAATTGCTTGCCGACAGGTGGGTACCATTCGAAAGAAAAATCTTATCGATATTAAATTTGTTATGCATCAGCCGGGGATTGAACCACTACCTACAGATCAGAAGGCGAACACTCTAACCACTGAGCTACGGCACCCAACAAAGTAACTAGTTTACCATTATTTCTATTTGAATTAGCTATACTATACTTCTGTTTGAATTAGCTATACAGCTAGTTTCAAAACTAGTTACACATATAGTTATAGGACTAGTTATAAACTAGTTACATGACTCATTAACTATATGATGATTATGATAATTTGAGATACAATATATTTACTATTTTCACGAAATCGATCACTTCAAATTATGTATATGTATTCCATTGAAAGCAACTGGTTCTACAACTCTCTATAAATATGTTTTTAAAAAAAACACATTTACTTGCATTTCTTTTATATTCAATTATATAATCGTTTTTAATCAAATACACACTGACACTAAATAACTTTTATATATGCTCATATAGTCAAGCTAAACACTTGACTGGACATAGTAAGTACGTATATGTAGGTAGTTATAGGTATCCACATAATGATCCAAATGAACATATCGTGACTACTTATCTAGCAAGGCAATGAGCACATATGTGGCCAAATTAAATTTGAAACATATTTACACACTCACGAATATATAATGAAATAATAGCCTTTCATTACGCCAGTAGATCAGTAGACTAGTACAATTAATAAGCTTGTATGGCTATTGGATGTATGTAAGTAAGTATTTGCACTTTTTATTGCAACAAAAAGAGGGGTAGCAATTTTGTAATAGTATGTAACTAATAACATTAGTAATGTATGTGCATGTTTGCACCTGTTCATGTTCAATACAATCAACTGCGCAGATAAATATATACATAAGCCAAGTTATAGCTCAACAGTAGCTCACACAGTGGTGGCTTAGTAACGACTTTGAACAACTTGCTTGTACATAGACTTGATTGTACATAGACTTGATGATAATGTCTGCTGTATTTAATAATATATTGTCCATACGTCTAAATGTTTTATTATTGCTATTAATATTTGTTGTTGTTGTTAGAGACATTTTGATTTGAATGAAACGTGGAAAAATATTAATTTAGTTTTATATAAGCGAGAAAAACTGCCATATTGCTAAAAAATAAATTAAGAATGCTTTTAGGCGATTGATTAAAATTAAAAGCCACAATACAGAGTGTTCAGTATTAGAAATTCAACACACAGTGTTGTAATTCGATACAGCAATGGGAGAAAATTTTAAAATTTGAATTTAAAAAATGCTGGTGTGAAAGTGAATCTTGAGAAACTAAATGTCATCCTAATTAAGCAGTTTGATTTCAATACAATCCGATCTTGATATTTTTTCAACCATTGTAGCTTTGAGACAACACCAATTTAATATAATTGTCAAAAATAGTATATAAAATAATTATAAAAATAAAAAATAAAGTCCTGAAAGTCCTGAAAGCAATCTGTGTAGTAAGTAGAAATCCATTATTATACCCTGCATAATGCAATATGCATGGTATATTCATTTCGGTCAGATGTTTGTGTCCACTTGAAGGAATCTCCGGAGATATAGACATGGATATATATTCGTGATCAGCGTCGATTAAATTTTCGATTTAACGATGTCCGTCCGTCCGTCCGTCCGTCCGTCCGTCCGTCTGTCTGTCACCTGGCTGGTTCGCACGATAACTTGAGTAAATATTGAGCTATTGCGATGAAATTTGGCATAAGTAATCTATGATCCAAGGGTACGGAGGGGATTGATATTGGGCATGATCGGTTAATAACCACGCCCACACCAAGCATTCAAAGCGACTAACCTCGAAATTTTCAAAATCTTTAACTTGCTATAACTCACATAATATACCACTTGGGACAACAATATTTTGCACATAGAGTTATATTATACTACTATATAACCTCGCCAAAAGTGGGTGAGCCACGCCTACTTTCTAGCGTAGCTCCCATACAAAGTGTCTGTACTTCTTTTAAATTGAAACTGCTGTAACTTCTACAATCTTCTGTCTAGAATAACCATAATTGACACTTAGATTAACACGGCAGTCAGAAATAATATGGCAGAAAATCAATGTGCCACGCCCACTCCTTTTTGGGTCTCCCATACAAAGTTGCGGAAATTAAAAAAAAAAATGTTACCGGTTATAACTTGCAAACCATTCAGCGTAGAATAACGAGATTTGAGGTGTGGATTAGTGTTGTATGAGCAACTAGGCTCACAGAAAATGGGCGCACCACGCCCAGTGTTTATCGTAGCCCCCATACAAATTTTAAATTGAAACAGCTGTAACTTCGGCAATCTTCTGTCTAGAATAACCATAATTGACACTTAAATTAATATCGTAGTCGGCAAAAATCTGGCAGAAAATCAGTGTGCCACGCCCACTCCTTCATGGGTCTCCCATACAAAGTCGAGTGAATTAAACTAAAATTTTAAGCTCCATAGCTTACAAACCATTTAGCCTAGGCCAACGAGACTTAGGGTATGGATTAGTATTATACGAGCAACTAGGCTCACAGAAAATGGGCGCACCACGCCCAGTGTTTATCGTAGCCCCCATACAAATTTTAAATTGAAACAGCTGTAACTTAGGCAATCTTATGTCTACAATAACCATAATTGACACTTAAATTAATATCGTAGTCGGAAATAATCTGGCGAAAAATCAGCGTACCACGCCCACTTCTTATTGGGGCTCCCATACAAAGTTGAGGAAATTAAACAAAAATGTTAACCACCATAACTTAGAAACTATTCAACGTAGGACACCAAATTTAAGGTGTGGATTAACATTGAAAAATTAATTGGATTTACTAGAAAGTGGTAAGCCACGCCCACTTTTTATATAGCTCCCATACTAAGCCTCAGAATTATCTTAAAATCCTTTTACTTCGTCAAAGTCAACCATATTTCGTGTGTAAATTAGTAGTATATGCAAAAATTGTTTCTCGAAAAGTGGAAATAAAAGAAAAGTTCGATATTCGAGTAAACTTTTTATATATAAATCTACATATGCAGGGTATAGTTTGGTCGGCCCCAGCCGACTGTAAGGAGATTTTTTTTATTTTTATTTGACATGGCACTAGTTCATACTAGCAAAAAAAATCTGGGACAGTCGATTTTCTTAAGCTTCTCTTAATGCGAAATTTTCACCAAAAAAGTTATTCACCAATATAAATATAATAACAGGTTGGAATCTCTTGATACCAGGGCCAAACTATAAGGTGGATACATGAGAACTTTTCATTTATGTTTCAGGTGCTTCTGGCGAGTCACTACCTATGTGTACAGTCTGCCGTTTTCCTGATGGAACTTGAGAGTTTTTGCGTTAACTCGTATGGCACCCGTACAGCGTGCTTCTTTTTGTATCCAGCTTTTTTTTAAGTGGTTCCAAACTGTTTTTTGTGCAGTAGTTAGCTCACGGGTAACCGAAGCAGTACTTACATGATGATCGGACTCGATGATTTACATGATTTCATCGACATTTTCGACAATTGGTCTCTCAGATCGTGGTGCATCTTGAACATAAAAATTGCTGGAACGGAATCGACGAAACCAAAATTTCGTGTGATTTGCTGAAGAAATATTGTAAAATATGGCGTATTGTCTCTTTTCTATTGCATATTTTTAACTCGCGCTTAACCAAAATTGAGTGAAGCAATTACAAAACTTTATGAGAAGTACGAAATCTTATCTCTCACACTCCTTAATTCGATCGCATATGTTACATTGGGGAAATAATGAATTTCATTTTACTACACCAGATAGTATACATCAATTAAATCAAGACTAATGGAAATTGTTCCTTAAAGTTTGTAGGTTTTTTTCACATCTCGTAATCATGTAAAGAAAAATGGTGAGGACTTATCGATATTTTCTTGCAAAGAAATGTAATCAAGGTCACAAATTCGTTTCAGACAATATGTCGCGGAAAATATAAGAAAAAAGTCGTCGAAAGATTTTAATGGCTCTTCCTTCGTGGACATTAAATCATTCTATGAGAAATAATTGAATTAAATTACCATTTATTTGGGAGCCTTTTAAGTGAACCATATGAACCATCTGAACCCAAATGGTTTTTGAAGATATATGGTAGATGTTAAAATTTGTCAGCTTTTCTCTAAGCCAATACTTCGACTTGTACAGCATATTTTACCCCACAAATGTGGAAACTGTATGCACTATGTTGATCAAAATTACTATCTGAGTAATCATATTTATTATACTAATATAAGCTCTCAATATGCATTTATTTTAAAGCATATTTTTTGCCTTTCATTTTTATTTTATATTCAATTTTTTTTTGTAAATGTTTCATAGTGAAGCTTATTATTAGGATTATTTTAGTTATGCAAAATCTATGTTGAGCTTTTGAATGCAAGTTAAAATAAATATTTGTATGCCATTATGAATAAAAACCGAAATTGGTGATATAAAAAAGCTAAAGACAATTAACTCGTTGTATATTTTTGAGTAATGAGTAAATGAAAAAACCTACATAAGATCTTCGAATCTATTTGTGTTGAATGAAAGCAAGGAATAAGATTCAATCGTGAATTTTATGTGCTATACGTCGAAATTCATGTAGTCAAGTATTTTAAATCAGCGACTATGCGTCTTCAGCTATCAAAATAATATTGAAAGACTCATTTTGTTCTACTTATTTGGCTCTTAGTGACAATTAAGAATATGTCACTTATAAAGTCATCATGATAGTTTGTGTTGTTCATTTTAACTTTTGATATTGACTTTTTCCTCCGATTCGATGGTAAATTGCTGATTTAGGAGTGAACTTTTCCTGAGCTTAGTCCCTAGTTAAATAGAAAGCTCTCCTATAGTATATGAAAAATTTTAAATTTTATAAACTTTAATTAAACAAAAAAAAAAATTTATTTTTCAAAAACTCTATAAAAGATATACTTTCCTTTTCTTTTTCGGAACTGGTAATATACATAACATTCAACAATTTTGAATAAGCACTTTTGAAGATAATAAACGTGAAATTTTCTTGTCACTTTTATTTTTTTAATATCTTGTAGAATTTATTTTTGACAATTTCTCACTTTTGATGAAGCAACAGTGATTGAAAATGAATGAAATACAAGTACAAATCAGATTTCCTACTAGGTATTGTATTTATTAACCCATTTTAGTCTATTGGGTATTTAAATACCCAAGAAAACTCTAAAACTTAAAAAATTTTAGCACGAACTAGGAAATAGACATCGAGGAATTTTTTTCATAATAGTGAAGAGGAAAGATAAACCTAAAAATAAAAAATAAAACCATACAAATTTTCCTGGGTTTTCCTTAAGTTTTGTACCATTGAAAATTCTGTTTTTTTCTGAATCAGAAAATGCTTAGGAAAGTGCTCCAAAATAAATGAAAAATGGGAAAAAATGGAAAACGCGCACTCTTTCTAGGTGACCTAAGGTATCCTTTTTAGAATACAGACAATCAAGCAAAAATGCGCTAACAAACCTGGTCGTCACACGAGATATTTTGAAAATTGGTATTTAAATACCCGACAGTCCATGGTGTGTAGTCAAAATGCAATTTTTTGTTGTATGACAAATATAAATTGAAGTAAATAAAAAGCGCATAGAAATTTGAATTTTTTCTTATTTTATTAAAAATTGGCAAAGTTTATAAAAAAAATTTTCATTGAGCCATTGCTTTTTTTTGTTGGTCTGGTGCAACACCTTTATGGTAGTCCGAAAAGCAAGGAGCTGGATGCAAGTTTGTCTGGCACTTCAAGCATCCATATTCAGTTTTACCGCCGCACTGCGAACAACGATGACGAGTGTTGAGCTTTCCGATCAAATGATCCAATCGATCATAATGCGTTGTTAGTTCGGCCCCGGAAGTCGATTTTCTTCCTGGATGATGAGAAGTGCGCTTTACCATAATGGATTCACAAACCGCCACTCGGAATTCTACTTGAGACATCAAGGGGTTATTTTCATATTTGCGACAAAAGCAGTGTAGCTTCCACGCATTTACCATGACCGCGTCTAACGCATTTGTTATCAACGGCCAATACCACTTCTTGTCTCGAATCCGAATTCGATAATTATTTATTGCATTGTCAATAAGGTCCACACCACCCATGTGATTATTATATTGGCTGACCAAATGAGGCTGATCAATTAGAACATTTTTTGTTGCTTTCGATCATACCGCTTTGCATAAGATATTGGCGTATGGCTCATGAAATTCGATAGTAAAGTTACAACCTGAAAATATAGGAATAATGATTAACGCTGGGACAAAATATAACGTTTCTGAGAATAACTTACTGCATTATCGTTCCAACGCACTGCAAGTATTGAATTGTTTCTATCAAGATAAAAGTCAGATGTCCCGCGAGGTTTCTTGCGCATTTCTTTGATGCTTATCAATGGGGCATGATTGGTCCGATTATCACGTACAGTTCCCAAAGCGAAGTATCCATCCTTTGATAAACGCGTCATTAGCTTGTGACTTGTGAAAAAGTTGTCAAACGTTACAGTGTGCTTAGAGCGGTCCTCTAGATGCGACAAAAGTGATAAGACAGTTCGTTCTCCAAGTCCAAAGTCGGGATCTTTTTGCTCTGATGCACCAGCGTACGGGATAAACTGGTATAAGTATCCTTCTGTCGAGGCTAAGCACCAATACTTGTATCCAAATCGAATTGGTTTACTTTTGATGAACATCTTACATGAATGTCGGCCATAGTAGGCTATCATTTGCTCATCAATCGAAAGATTGTGAGAAAATATGCCAAATTGAAGGAATTTTTTATTTAATAAATTATTCAATGGTGCAACTTTTGCAAATTTGTTTTTCGGATCCAGCGCTGAGTTGTCGCAGACGTGAAAGTATTGTTTGATTTTTTTGAATCTGTCCCGCGAAATACATTCCTTTATTAGCGAGCAGCCTAGCGATTCTCGATTTGACCAGTAATAATTTGTTTGCTGCAAGGTGTGGTATCCTGTGATGTACAATACGCCCAAAAATATTTTTATTTCGCTAATTGAAGTAGCGAATGATAGACAATTGTTTTCCGCAGCATATTGATTAGTAGAGGTGACCAACAATTGCAACACTTCCTCGTCAATAAACATTTCCCAAAGCTGCACAGGATCCATAGCACCAATGTTTTCATATAACGCTTTATAAGAAGCAGATGTATCGTCAAACGGAATCTTATCGAATTCATAGTTTTCCTTTCGGGACCATTTTGGCTTATTTTCTTCATCAATTCGGGGTCGTTTTGTTGCTTTTTCCGATTTCGATAGCGATTTGCGGCCACGACCTTTAGATGTTGAGGACATATCCGCATCATTTTCTTGGTCAATTTCGGCTTCGTTTTCCTCATCATCACCCTCCAATGGCATATTTTCGTTCCAATCATCATAAATACATTCAATTTCAAACTGTCCGGCAATCTCACGGGACAGTTCCTGCTCATCGCGCAACAATTGGACATCATCATCCAATTCCTCATTGTCAGCATCGACGGCATCGGGTGGCGTTATAATAACATTAATAAAGTCGGCATGTTGACCTACCTCTTCTCCATCACTATCTCCATCAGATAAATCATTGAGAAAAGCTTCCACTTCAGCAGCTGTTAAAATTTGTTGTCGACGAATCATTTTCTGTTCAAAATACCTCAAGCTAAAAACAGCACTACTCAATGACCACCACTACAATGAAAAGCTTTCTCATATTTTCGTACGCATACTTTCTTTAGCTTATTTCGGGGAAACCCCTTTTTCTATATTTTGCAAATAACGCTAGAACACATAACGCGAACGAAATGCCGCGCATTTCGTATGCATGCTTTTTCTAACTTATTTCGGGGAAACCCCTTTTTCTATATTTTGCAAATATCGCTCGCGCACATAACGCGAACGAAACACCGCGGATTATTTTTTGGCAAAAAAGTTAAAGCGAAAGCAGGTCACACCATGGCCTGTCGGGTATTTAAATACCCATACCATATCTCAGGTGTGGGTGCAGATAAAACAAAAATTATTTTTTCTTTTAACTTCTATGGTTCACCAGGCACGCCAATAAAAATTTCATCAAAATCGTATGAGCCGATCTATGGTCAGTCTTTAATGGGCTAATGCAGTTTTTAAGAAACTGGATCTAAAATTGATCTTCTGTTGTTTATTTTTGAGAAATTTTCAAACTTGGTAAAGCAACAGTGATTGAAAGTTAATTAAAGAAATATGGCATAAGTTGTACTCTTTTGAACTCTATGGCTGATGTAGTTTAGCTTTTAAATATTAAATGGGTATTTTTAAAAGACAATGACAATGAATGTGAAATTTAGTAGCCATTTTTGCTTTTCCCAAATTTTTCAAACTTAATGGAGAACTAGTGATACAATACAAGTAATTATCTTTTGGGTTTTAGGTCTGATGAACTTTGCTCCTAGATATTGAATATGCGGTTCTCAAGTCAATATCTTGTAGAGTTGATTTTTTCGAATTTTTTGAAGTTGCCATAGAAACAATGATTGAAAATGTATTAAAGAAATATAGGTACTACTTTTTTGGTAATAGATATTTTCCATTACCCTAATTTCAAGTATAAAAATATTTGGTGATATCAATATTTCATATTAATTTTTCCAAAAAAAAATAATTTTCTACGTTACCATAACCAAATGATACAAAAATAAAACACTCGTATACATAATTATATTTTTCGTTGATTTGTTGTTGATTTTTATTTACATAATTAAATATATACAAATACAATTCATAAAAAATAATGTCATTTGTTGTATTTCTTTTTCTTTTATCTCTTTTTTGTTGTTGTTGCGTGAGTTATAAATAAACGTTTGACATTTGAAGAAAAAAACAATTGTACGAAATGCATGGGTGTGTGTGTGTGTGTTGTATCAGTTCAACAGGCAAGTTCAATTCTATACTAAAAGAGTATAGGTAGATAGTAAAATATGTATATACATATGTACTAATATTTCATACCACATCGAAGACGTACAAATTTATTCTTTCTCCATTGCAAAGTTAATTGGCAAAAAGAAATAAAGAAAAAAAAAATTATATTCTTTTTCATTGTATTTTTTTACACTCTTCCGTTCTGTTCTGTCCTGGTTTTTTATTCATTTTATCACAAACTAAAAACTAATTCGTACGTTCGTTAAACAAAGGAGGGGGAAAAAAAGAAAAAGTGGCGGCGAATAGGAAATTATAGAAAAGAATATAAAAAAACAACAATTTCGCACATTTCACTGAATGGCTTATTCATATATGCAACATGTCTTCGTGTCATGTGGCTAAGTGTAAGTCTTTTACTAATTTCTATTCTGCGTCTCTTGGTTTTCCTTTCCTTTCTTTTGTCTTATTTTTTGTCTTCTACTACTTCTTTTGCTTATTCTTCTTATTCTTGTAAAGAAATTGAGAGGTGGAAAATAGTAAAATTGATCTACTTCTTCTTATGAATGTGATTGTAACCGTGTCCATGACCGTAACCTTCGCTGATGTGACCACCACCGCCAATAAGGCCGCCCTCCAAATGACCACCACCGATATGGCCACCATGTCCCAAATCAATGTGGCTGTGCAAATGTACTGGTACACCGACAGGTACCTTGTAGGGTACATGACGACCAGCAACGGCAACAGGCACTTCTTGGTGAATGTGCACTGCACGTGGCACATCGACTGGCACCTCAACGTGGTATGGAACCTTGCGTTCGACTGGCACTGGTACTTCCCTAACAACGGGGTAAGGTTTGGGGACGGCAACTTTGACGGGCACAGCAACTGGATGATCGACATGCACTGGCACTGGGTGTTCGACTGGTACATGCACATGGACGGGCACCTTCTTTTCAACGGTGTATGGTACTGGTTTGTCAACATGTACTGGATATGGTTTGTCAACATGTACTGGGTATGGGCGATCGACGGCAACCTTATATGGAACCTTGACGATTTTCTCAACTGGGTAGGGCTGTGGAACGTGTACGGGCACTTTGACAGGCACATGAACGGTCTTCTCAACGGGATAGGGTTGGGGTACGGGCACTTTGACGGGCACATGAACGGTCCTCTCTACGGGGTAGGGTTGTGGAACGGGCACCTTGACTGGTACGGGATGGTCAATATGTACTGGAACATGAACGTGCACAGTCTTCTCAACTGGATAGGGTTGTGGAATGTGTACAGGTACTTTAACGATCTCCTTAACTGGGTAGTGTACGGTCTTCTCAACGGGGTAGGGCTGTGGTACTGGCACTTTGACGGGGTACGTAACAGTCTTCTCTACTGGATATGGAATATGACGCTCCACTTGATATGGTACTGGGACGGTACGTACGACAGTGTTTGTGTGTACATTTGTTGGGATGCCACCATAACCACCGCCATAACCACCGCCATAACCACCGCCATAACCGCTACCGCCATAAGAGCTACCGCCACCAATCAAACCGGCGCCGCTTCCACCACCGATCAAACTGATGCCATGACCACCACCACCACCAATTAAGCCACCACCACTGTGTCCAATGCTAATGCCGCTACCAGAGTGACCTCCATAGGCATAGCCGGAACTGCCGTAACCGCTTCCGATACCATGGAGAATTCCACGTTTCTCTTGTTTCTTCTCGACAGTGCTTGCTGATTTGGCATCTGCTGAAGCATCAGCAGCTGCTGCGACTTCGGCCTCTTTTTTGGCCTCTTCAGCATTTGCGAAGACGCAAAGGGCAATAAGCCCAAAGACGATCTGCAATGAAATAAAAATAGGAAGAAATTGTCGTCAAGTATTGTTGCATAACCGCTAAATATGGTTGGTTGTTGGTCACTTCAATACGTATTATATAACTTGTAACGAACAAATTCGAGACATGCTAACCTCAATAGTTGTAATTGGTGTATATGAGTATGAGTGCGTAGTATATGTCCGCTTCCGCTTAAGCATATGTATGGTCATACATTTATATACAACATATAATTGAACCAAATTACTTAAATGGAAATGGTAAACACTAACCAAACTGGTCACCCATCAACATATTTGTACAATACAAAATGCTGACATGCATTTTATTCAATCAAATCATGAAAATAATTATATAAGTCAAATAAAAATCAATACAATAACCCCTTTTTGTTTTGCTTTTCAATAAAACCAAAACATTAATATGATATCACTTTCATTCGACGCTACGTGTTTTAAATAACTTTTGTATGAAATTAATATTTGCGAGCACGTGAATGAGCGCTTCTTTGTCGTTAGCTCGTCATCGTTTACTAGTGGTAGTGCTGGTGTTGTTGAGCAATAATTGCGCTCATGAGAAAGTGCTTTGGGCGATGTGCCAAGTTCAATGCAAAACTTTGTAGTATGGAAAAAGAGAGGAAGATAAAGAAAAAAATATTTATATAGAGAGAGAGAGAGGGAGAGCGATCTTGCGATGAAGAATTCTGTTGAAATATTTCTCAATATAAGTATGCTACATGCATTATAACTATAGGTAGTATTATATTCATTATGCGTAGTTAGAGGGTATTATATTTATTTGCGTATGCACAATGGGGTCATACATAAGTACCAACATAAATCAGCTGTTGACTCATTTTTACGCTTATTTATTTCATTTGATTATGTGTGAGGTAACCTTTTTAAAGGTTGTATTTCTTTTTTCATAAGAATTTGATGAAATAATGTTTGGAGTTTTTTGAATGAGTGTTTCGTTATGAAAGCTCACATGCATAGATTGTGAGCATGCTTTGTGAATTTACATTTTGGGGATTACTCATTATTATAATTTTGTTGATTAATGCAGAAGTTATTACAGATCGATTTGATAATCTTGCTTTTATTTTTCAAAGTCACTTGAAAATTACTACTGTTTTAATATCGTTTAGATATTATTTTTCTAGCATATTTGAGGGAACGAATTGCGGAATGCGGAATGTTTTCTGAAACTCTAAGAAATGAGTGCTCATAATACACTCATTTTTGGGATTACATTTTAGAATTTATTCTTATATTATTTTCATAAATTTCAATTTATATTTAATATTTTCTACATTAATTTTAATATTTTCTAAAGCTCACATTTGTATATCTTCATAGTGCATTTTTATATAAAATTCCAAAAATACTTATAAATTTCATTATTGATTAAGGTTTTTAAGAGCTAAACATTTATTTTGTGCCTTCGGATTTGTGACTCTTCAAATGTTCAAAATCTTGACTATTTGTTGGCACCATAAACAGCTAACACTCATAACATACTCACATTTGTGAGTCTTTATTGAATGGTTTTATAAATGACTCCTAAAATAATCAAGGTTTTCAATATTTAGTGAGCTTCTAAAATAATCGTAATTTTCATTATTTTGTGACCCTCTAAAGAGCAAATACTCATATAATATTCATGTGAATCTTTACTGATCGTTCTAATATCTGACTTATATACGACTTCTAAGATAATCACAAGATTCAATATGTAATGAGTCTCTAAAGAGCTAATTTCTTTATGACAAGTTAAATAATCATAATTTTAAATATTTTTGGAGTAACTGTCTGTGCATCTTTTTTGATCTACATAAAATGTGGACAATCAGATCATAACACAACTTGTGTAAGTCATAATATTCTGAGACTCTGAATAGTGAAGACTCATTTTGTAATAATTATTTGCGATATACGACTCCCAAAGAAGGAGATCATATGTTTATTTTAAGAATGAACACTCATATCGGTGTGCTCAGGTTAGAATATCCTCATTTGAGTGAACTCTCAAATATCAGGTTGATATTTCTGCGTTTTTATACATAATACTTCAAAAAATTAAAAGCATAAATTTGATTTTAGATTGATCGCTCATATCACGTGAGTATTTCTGTATTTTAAAGAAAAAACATATAAATGGGATAATTTGTTTGATTATAAATGAATCGCAAATTATTAAATAGTTTCTTTGAAAAACAAGCTGCTTTTTTAATGAACCATATTAGAACTAATAAAGAGAAAAAGAAATTATTTATTGATAGTATTTTAGAATTTCAAATAGGAGGTGAATACTTGTGAGCCAATAATGAATCTTTTCTGATTTATTTGTTTTGCTGGTTTCTACCGAGAATTGTTAGCGTATTAAAGGTTATTTCTGGAGACGTATTTTTTTAGGGAAAATTCAGTTTATGCGTCAAATCTAGTTAGGTTAAGTGAACGAAAAGAATCAATAAAGAATATATTGTTATTATTTACTTTAAAAATTTATGGAGTTCAAGGTAATTTATTTGTATGAGCACTGAATACGAGACTTATGTTGTTAAATAACAACCAAAAGAGAGTTTCTTTGCAATCATTTGGTTTGCTGGGTTCTACTAAGTATGACTATTGAAGACAATATTTAATATTAATCATTATCATGAATTCTTTTTTTAAGAGAAATTTGAAGTCTATGCAAGAAATAAATTATTTTTTATTGATGTTTGGTCCAAAAATGATTTCCTCTGCTAAATTCTATATTCTATTAAAAGAAGTTACATATCCAGTGCAATTAGTGGGTGAAATTGGGATATAAGTGTAATATAAAGACACTCCACTGGAGGTATGTAAAGACTTGCGAAAACAGTGGCTTTAGCTCGAGTAAAGTTTTATGTTATGAAGTGGCTAATTACTTAAAGTGATTATTTTAAAATTAAATTGCAATTAATTAAATCACATTTTCCGAATAAAAATAAATGCAAATTTACTAAATCTAGTCTACCTTGTCTGTAACTTCTATCAAAAAAGACCTTGAACACAAGTCCAACGCCCGCCCCTATAATTATGTAATTCAAATAAATCATGTTTTCTTATATTTCTTTTTCATATTCATTCTGATATATTGTAAATGTATTGGAATCTGTCATTAATATGATTAAATTAAAATATTAATGAAGCATATGCATATTAATTAATATTTATTCCAAGCTATTGCGTTGTTGTTATGTTTTGTTTGTAAGATATTATAAATAATGACTCTTTTTGCAAAGCTAGCTGGCCTAATGGCATCAGCTGACCTACTTGTTGCTATGCAAATATGATTTTAAAGTAAATTAAATCAATTCACATCTAATTGCTATGACCAAGTGTGTAATAAGCAGAGTGTTAAAGAAGACTATTGTTTATGATTATGAGCATAGAAAAGTGTGACTAGATGAGTAGATATAGAAAATATATTGCAATTCTTGTATGTTAATATTGAAGATAAATATAACATTAGCATATTTTTTTTTCTTATATATAAATATAATTTTTTTTATATTTACATAAAATTTTATATATTTTTGAGTTTTTCGAATTTATGTTCTAAAATAACTTGAAAGTATTTTATTTTCTAACTGCTGTAAATGCATTAAACTTGAAAACGATTAAAAAAGAGCTTTAAAAATTATGATTTCTATGCAGATTTCTTTTTATAATTCTAATTTCAATTACAAGTTTACAAAATTTGCAATTAATTAATTTAAAATTTAAAAAAAATTAATTTTTTAATTTGAAACTCTTTTTTTGTGATTTGACTACACTGCACATAAAAAATGGCTAATATTTTAAATTGTTGGTAGAACACATTTCAATAAAGAAGCTAAGCAAATGCTACATAAAGATGGTTGATATTTTGATACACCAGTAAGTTTTGTTCTTAAGTTTTTTGTTTTTATACAAAATTAATCCAGTTCGTTATTCTTGATTGTTCTTTCTTTTTTCTTATATATATATATAATATGTTATATATATATTTATAAAGTCTTTATTATATGTATATTTTTTTTTTTTGCACACAATATAACATACCAAATATTTCATATTTTTTCTCTTGTTTGCAAGAATTGCACTATGCACACAAACTAGACACACACACAGTTGACGAGACAACGACACTGTACTGTAGTTCCAAAAAAAGGAGGGTTAGTTTATTTCAACGAACCCACAATTGATACTGAATAATTTTGACCAGCCGTCACAAGCTTTTATACCAATATACGCTCGTAGGATGTCCAAGCGATGCTACGGGGTATGGGACGTCTTTTACCCATACCATACTGCTCGCTGCTGCAGCTGCTACTACGAAAATATAAGAAGATAACAACAACAACAATAGCAAGAAACACAAAATAATTATTATATACTTTATATGTGGTATCTTAAGCCAATCACTAAAAGTTAAAAGACACAGCAGCCATATATCAGACGACAGCAATAGCATAATAGCAATATCAGTGGTAGTAATAATAACAGCAGCAGCAGCAGCAGCAGCAGCAGCAGCAGTAGCTGCAGCTGACTATAAGAGAGCGTACCCGAAAATAGTGAGAGTGAATGTGAGCATGGGTACGAGTGCGAACACATAATTTGCCATGCTTATTGTTGCGATACTATCGGTGTGCACACGTACAGTGTATACACACTATGTGTGTTTTGTACGAGTGTATGTGGGTATGCGTGTACTGTTTGAAAGCAAAAGTATAATATACTCAACATATGCATGAGTTAGTTACCAAAGCAAAAGCAAAGCTTTATTTTTTGTTCATATTGCATATAAAAGTGGATGGCACACCGATAGTGTCGGTGAATAAATGTAAATTGAATATGGTATACATTTCAATGTATGAGTGTATACATGTATACACGTACGTGTGCCATATATGTACATATTATCAATATAACTTTTAGCTGTTTCGTTTTTGGATTTTGCAGTTCAGTCAATTTTTTGTGTGCATTTAGTAACTAATTGCATGCTGAATTAAATTTATGTAAAATTATTTAATTTCTGTTATTACATTTTTTCAAATATAAATATTTATTTGTAAATGCTAAAAAATAAATAAAAATTATAATATTATCAATAAGTTTCACTTTTCATATGAGTCAAGAAATTTCATATTTTACAAGTACTATATGGCGTATGAGTGCCGTTGAATACCAATACGTGTGTTTTCAGCAATTATTCCAAATAGAAAAGTGTTTGTAAACAAGTATTAGGTACAAGTATTTTCAACTCATATAAATCATATAATTTTATTATATTTTTTAATTTTTTTTTTGTTTCACTCATTTGCATTTTTTCTCCATTTTTGGCAAATACATAATGAATTATATAAATAAATAAAATGTTTAAACAAGTTTGCACTGACAAGTGGGTGTGTTTCCAATGATTTATAAAAAAACAATTTAGAACTTTTACTTATAGTGAATAATTTAATAAATAATTATTATTATTTTGAAGAGAAGAACTTGTTTTCGTCATTTAATTGTGTTGTTTAAGTGTGCTTTAGAGATTGATGGTTGCTTTACATAATTTTATATGTCAAGAGTAAGGTATTATTGTTTATTACTACACTTAAATAAGTCTTTAAAAATATTTAGAAAGGTATTTAGTTATATTCTTAAATAGCTTCAATTTTTTGCGGTTGATTTATACGTGTCGTAGGTTGGTTTGCCTTATAATATTAATAAATATTGTGGCATTTCAAGATAATATTACTGTATAGGACATTCTGGGTCGAAGAGTACAAAAGCTACTTATAATATACTGATAATATCAACGGGCAAACGCACATGGAGCAATGATAGGGACTTACCTGAGAATTTTTGGAAATTTAGACTTAAATTATTGCAATCACTTTTAGTACGCGAAGAAATATTTTAGTGCGTGCTATATGGGTGGTGAATTGATATGTTACAACGACAATAACATATATGTAATGTAGTACTCATACAAAATCACTAATTAATGTCGATTATTTATGTTATTAGAATATATTAACTAACATTAAAAAGTCTATGACAGTCATATTTACTATATTAGTTAATATTTCAGAGTTTTAATAATAGGTGAAGTATGGATAGGCCACATGTGCCACCTTTTCGTAAGGCTCTCCTAAAGTCATTACGGTGATCAGTTCAACATTGTATCTATATTGTATCTTAAAAATGACAGTGAGTCGATATTTGTTGTGCAAATTGATATGTGATTAGTTCAAAGATTATTTTGAAAAATCAAGAGTCTATATTTTACTGCTTCATTTCTCGGTGAAGTATAAAAGTACCGTTCCTATAATTTCAAATAGCTCCCATACAAAGTCATTGAGGTAATCAGCTCAATGGTGTGGCTATATTCTCCTTAAACGCGACTGTGAATCAATTATATTTCTGGCGCAAATTCGTATTTTGTACGGAGAAGTGTTTCGGAAAAATGGACATTCCACACTCACTATTGCATATACCTGCAATATAAAGTCATTGCTCTGGCTCATTGAAATATGCCGTGATATTCTTTGTAAAATGCATTTTATTACAGCGATACTTTATAGACAACTCTCTAATTTAATGATTAAGTAATGAGTGAAAAATGGATATCCCAGAACCACTATTTCGAGTAGTTCCCATATAAAGTCATGTGGTAATCAGCACAAAAATGTCGCTGTAAGCTTCTTCAATGTTACTGTACGTCAATTATATTCATTATACTTTCTCAAATAAAAGGTAAATGGCTGTGCCACGCCCACTATTTCATATAGTTCCCTTGTCTATATTTTACTATTTCAGTCGTTTATAATGAGTGGCACTTAGATTGACATATTTATATTTATCTCCTATTGAATATATTGAACCACACAAAAAATAAAATAAATATGTGGCACTTAAAGCCCCAAAGGGCTCATTGGCCGAGCTTCTCTTCCATTACTGTTGTGCGTCTTAAATTTGGACAGTATTAGAATGGACCTACTTATTTTAGCCGGTTCCGAACGGCAGAACACTTGTGACATCACTTTTTCTGAGCTTTGTCACAGAGTTCTTTTTAGAAGCTTTTTCATGGCAAGTTGTTACTGTCGGAAGAATTGCCAATTGCTTACCGACAGGTGGGTACCTTTCGAAAGAAAAATCTTTTCGATATTAAATTTGTTATGCATCAGCCGGGTATTGAACCACGACCTACAGATCAGAAGGCGAACACACTAACCACTGAGCTACGGCACCCACATAATAACCCACACAATAATGCTCAAAACGACATAAATGATATAAAAATGAAAATTATATGCGGTGTTACTGCAATTTTAATCACAATAAGCCTCACGTGGCCTTAGTGAGTTTGCGCAAGTGCACACCCTCCTCAATTTACTTGAATTTGATTTGTATATCTCTAAAATGGTTTAATTTTGAGTGCAGGACGTAAACGACTTAAGCTTACTTACTCGTAAGGTATTCTGAGAAGTATCGTCGGTGAATGCTCAAAATGGAAATATATTGGCATGGCTTCACAATGAGCTTACTTTCATGAATATATATCAAGTCTCATCCTTTAGCTTCACTATTCGAGCAAGCAAGATTTTGCATTTTATTCTTTTGTTTCTTTACCAAAGCTACCACAGCCAATAAGCATTATTAATTATAAGTATATGTACGTTCTCTCGTTGAAACTATTTGTATACATTGCATACATACATTGCATACATACATTGCATATATACATTGCATACATACATTGCATACATACATTGCATACATACATTGCATACATACATTGCGTACATACATTGCATACATACATTGCGTTTATTGCATTTGACTTAATTTCAAACACCTTTTATTACTTTATAATCTCAAATAGATATTCCATAGTTCATTGTTATAGTTTCATATTACGTACTTACTTACTTATGTGGCCATAACAACTGAATATCGATTTAGGCCGAATATAACATGCTTTGCCAGCCATCTCTGTTCTTCGCTAGCTGGCGAAAGAAATTTCAAGCGCCGTCGGTTCTCCAGTACTTGGTCTTTCCACCGGAGGTTATGTCTTCCTCTTCTGCGTCGTCCTCCAGCGGGTTACGAATATAACATCTTCTTAGCTAGAGCGTGTTCTTCCATTCGCTCGACATGATCTAGCCAGTGCAGCCGCTGGATTTTGATGGGCTTTACTATGTCAATGTCGGCATAGAGCTCATACAGCTCATGGTTTACCTTATTCGGTACTCTCCACCAACACAAATAGATCCAAAGATATTCCGTAGAATTTTTCTCTCGAAAACTCCAAGCATTCGTTCAACCGAGGTGGAAATTGTCCAGGCTTCAGCGCCATATGTTAGTACAGGCATGATGAGAGACTTGTAGCGTGTAGTTTTTATTCTTCGAGAGAGGTCTTGACTTCTCAAATACTTACATATCCCAAAGTAGCACCTGTTAATGCTGGTTCCAAGATAGACAAAGTCCCTTACTACTTCAAAAGCGTAGTTGTCAACAGTGATGTGCTGTCCAAGACGCCGGGACTCTTTGTTTGTTGACACTAGATACTTCGTCTTGCCCTCGTTCACCGTGAGACCCATCCGACGCGACTCTCTTTCCAACTCTGAGAATGCTGCACTGACCGCTCGCGTGTTCATGCCGATTATGTCAATATCATACGCTAACAGCATGACACTTTTGTTGAAGATAGTGTCATTATGTCGAAGATCAGCAGCTCGCATTATTTTCTCCATAATAAGATTAAAGAAGTCGCACGATAACGAATCATCTTGTCTGAAACCCCGTTCGGTATTAAATGGTGCGGAGAGGTCCTTCCCAATTTCACTGCACAACAAGTTATGCAGTGTCATTTTACAAAGTTGAATGAGCTTTGCAGGAATACCGAATTCATACATTGTTGCGTAGAGGTAATCCCTTACTGGACTGTCGAAAGCGGCTTTATAATCAACAAATAGGTGGTGTGTGTCGATCTGTTTTTCTTGGGTCTTCTCCAGGATTTGACGCAGTGTGAAAATTTGGTCGATGGTAGATTTGCCAGGCCTGAAGTCACGCTGATAAGGTCCAAGCAGGTTGTTGAGCATGGGCTTCAATCTTTCACACAGCACGCTCGATAGGGCCTTGTATGAGATGCTCAGGAGACTTATTCCACGGTAGTTGGGGCAAATTGTGGGGTTTCCTTTTTTATGTATGGGACAGAAAACACCGACCATATACTGTTTATGAGCTGGTGCATGCAGGAGAGCAGCTCATCGCCTCCGGTCTTTAACAACTCGGCAGGCAGGCCATCAGCACCTGCAGCTTTGTTGTTCTTCAGCCTTAAAATGGTCGTTACAACCTCGTCATAGTCTGGTGGTGGAACATCAACACCATCATCTCTAATTGGGATTATCGGGTAATCTCCTCCACTGGCGGAATTGTTCGTAGCATCGCCATTCAGTAACGTGGAGAACTGTTCCCTCCATAGGCTCAGTATACTCTGGACATGTGTAACCAGATTCCACTCAGGCGCTTGATCTTTTCGAAGAATTTTCGAGTCTCGTTCTTGTCGGTACACATCTCTATCTCCTCACACTCGCGTCTTTCCAACTCCCTCTTCTTGCGCCTGAAAAGACTCTCTGCACTCCTTTTCTCTCTGTACCGCTACTTAACAGCTCGCGTTGCGCGCAGGGTTTTTCTTTAGGAGGCGTTTTTCTCTGCGGTATCGTCGCGACAGTTCTGATCATACCACTCATTCCTCAGAGGCCGATAGTAACCGATTACCTTCTCGGCAGCAGTAGTCATGGAGTGGTATATATGTGTCCACCGTGCGCATGTATCATCAAGTGGGGGAGTGTTCTGCATAAGCATATCCCATAGTTGAGTCTCTGATTATCGCAGCTTACTGACGTCGAGTTCTCTCTGTGTGGGACTTCTCTTGTTATTTGCGACTCTTGTTATTTTACACCTTAGCTGCAAAAAAGTAGTGATCTGAGTCGATATTGGCACCACGGATCGATTTCACGCCCATCACACTGGAAACATGCCTTCCGTTAATCATCACATGATCAATTTGGTTTCTTCTTCGAATCGATCTGGAGACAGCCATGTCGCTTTGTGGATGTCGAGATGCTGGAATGTGGTACCATCAATTACGATGTTTCGTGCTGCGGCAAATTCGATCAGCCTCATTCCGTTATCGGAGGTGTTCTGGTGGAGGCTGAATTTTCTGACAGTTGTATCAAAGTTGGACCCTCCCTATCCGTAAATCGTGGTCCTTTTTTCGTTTGTGGGTTTCATCAACAATAGCGGTAGTCCTTATCCGAGGCATTGCTGTTTTTTTCTCTGGGGGATTTTTTATGTGGCGGGTCCCGAACCCAACGCACAACCTCTAACCGAGGAGATTTTCGCCACTCACTTCAGCCGCCTCCCAGCGGGTGCTAGGAGGACGTTGCCCGGTGGTCGCCACGTGGAGGGCCCACATTAATAATAATGAAGGCGCCATAATGAGACGGATTTATAATTTTTATAAAAATGAGATTACTTTTTATGAGAATGTTTCATTTGAACTGTATGTAACCAGGTTAATGGCTGACCATACAAGCTTTGAAGTAATCATGTAGGTATTGAGCTTTAGTTTACTAAGGGCCGTTTTCTAATGTAAGCAATAAAGTTCCCGTTGCTACTAGCCAGATAATTTCTTCCTCACTCTAAAGAGCGTTTAAAGTATTTCAATTTTTTCATCTCGAGGGTAATTTTTTATTTCGAAATTATGAATGCCAGCTCTTCAATTTATGTAAACAAATAAAAAATTTGAACTGGCAATGCTTCACTTTAAACCGAAGAACAAATATTAAAGGGCATTACAATTGCCCTATAAATTGATTGGCCTGATAAACTAATAACGGCTTGACCAAAGTAAAATATGTTTACCACCACGATTAAATGGCCTTAAAGATAAAGATTAGTTAAAAAATAAAGATTAAACATATGTAACTTTTGTTGTGTATTTTCAATGTAGAAACGTATTGAACAATTTATTAGATATATGATTGTTATAATTCATTTTAAATTGATGATAATATCCGCTTAATTCGCAATTTGATTTGTGAAGATTTGTGCTACAAATTTTTACTATTCACTGGGGGCATAAACAAATAGCGGAGATTTAATAAAATGGTTATAAAATAACAATTTAAAATAATAAAATAATACTCGTTCATACTATCTATGTACGATGTATTCAATTAAAGCATCTATTAATTTATTGCTCTATTTCGATTCAGTTGTTTATTGCAAGAAATTTAATTTTAATGACATTTTAAAAACCCAACAAAAGATGAAAAAACAATTTAAATTAAAATAAGACTTATACTTAAAAAAAGGCGTGCTCTGCTGTTTGCTATTACTAACATTACGGTAAATTAGATTGATGATGACCTTGAATTATGAACAATATAAGAGTTCTTTTTCTTTTTAATTAATTCATTCATTTCATTTCATTTTTAGCAGGGCATAAAAATACTTTAATAAAATTTGACTATTTCAATATACGAGTAGTGTATACATACACATATCATATATTAAGTAGCTTTTTATTGCAATAGATTATCATCATTTTCTGACATTTTTATTTATTTTTATTTTTATTTATTTATTTATTTTTTTTTTGTACTTATAGTTTTCAATATTAGAAATAAATTTAAAATTAATTCAAATCGAAATTTATAGATATTATAATTTGTATATATTATATATTATGTAGAAACAACAAAGTTACTATAAATAATTGAGCTGCAATGGATGAGAATAGAAGAAGATGGGAAATGGAAAAAAATTGAATGACATAAAAGTATAATATTAGAATAGTATAGATGAAACTTAGATATCCACAAAAAAAAGTTAGACTCAAAAGAGCCAAAGAGCTGATCCATTTGGCCGAAGGTGCTGAAATTCCTAACATTGTGTTCTCCGATGAGTCACCATTCGTTATTGAGCAACATGTGTACAAACAAAATGATCGAGTTTACTTGCCGCAGAGGTCTGTTGAAAATTTGGAACATCTAACAGCCACCAGAAAACAAGCGGCACCGATGATGATGGTGTGGACCTCTGTAACGGCCGATATGCGCTATCCGCTGCCATTCGTCGACCGTGGGGTGAAAAGAAATGCTCAAAATTATCGGGAAACTATTGTAGAGGGAACACTAAATCCCTGGGCAGACAAACATTTCAGTCGTAGACGTTGGACATTCCAACAGGACTCAGCACAATCGCATAAAGCACGCGTCAACCAAGAATGGCTGAACAACAACGTTTCGTGTTTCATTTCGTCATCACTATGGACGCCAAACTAAAAAATACCAAAGTGTAGACCGTTTCAGCTAAGCGCGTCTCCGAGAATGGGTCAAAATACCGCAATACTTGCGGACAGCGTGCGATGGCTTCATTGACGTTTAAAGAAAATAGTACAATCCAAAGGTGGCTAAAATATATATTTGTAAACCATTTTTGGTTTGGTTCAATAAATTTTATCAATAAATAAAAAAAAAAACATAGTGTTTTGAAATGGTTTCAGTTCGATTGGATAAATATAAATTATGAATTCATGCTAACTCTATATTTTCATGTGCAAAGTGTGAAAACAAAGGTTTCTAAACATACTTTTGTATGGAAAGTAGGTGTGATTTGAATCTGTTTCCTTCTAATCTGATTTGGCATCTAAACATAATTGCATATACAAAATTTCATCTTTATATTATCATGCTTAAATATGGATTTGAAAATATATTTTTGAAGACATTTTTTCGCGTGTAAGCTAATGTCTGAATCGACCTAGGTGGTGATTTTGATCAATAATATATATACTATAATTGCCACATGCCCACAAACGGAAGTAAAAACTGAAAATACTCTTGTCTCTTTAAATGCACGCTATTAGAATCGATAAAGAAAAATAAAACTTTTCAAACAACTGTAAACACCCACTTCAACGTTTCTGTACATATAAATGCAACAAAAGTAGCATTAATTAGTCCAAATAAATTACCCGCTGCTCCCATGATCATTGTCGTCATTGTTATGATCATTATTAGCAACATCATTATTATCATCATTTCTCTCAGATCTAATCACGATTTAAAATGTAATTAATTTTGTTATTAACTCCTTGTTCTATTCTATGATCTTTGGAAAAATGCAAATAAGAGGAGTAAAAATTAAAAATTAATAAAATTACAAAAACAAAAAGCATTCATAATAAAACAACATACAAGTTAAAGAATAAAATATAAACTCATCAACTTTTTCGAATTGACAACCTCTTTTGTTTACTTTCTATTCCTCTTTATATTTAATATCTAGCTATCTGTCTGTCTGTCTGTCTGTGTGATTGACTATAATCATGGCTACGTTTATATGTGTCGTACATGTATACATGTATGTTACGTAAGAGAATAGGTATGTATATAGGTAGGTAGGTACTAAGTGGTAGTTATACACATATACATATCATTCTTCTTTCTGGCTAAATGGGAAAATCCCATTTAATCAAAAAACGTGCCCAAAACTTAAAGAAACAACAAATATCAAAAACTAGTTTAAAAATAAATTTTATATTACAATATTTCTATTTGAAATTGTTGTTTGTTGTTTGTTTGACAATCAAGATTGTATGGTGTTTTTTTTGCATTTATGCAAATGTACTAAAGTTTTTTTTTTTTAACAAGCTTGTTAGAATTTTACAATCTCAATTTCAGAAATTGTCAAAAAATTATCATGGTATTATTTATTTATTTGTTGTGTGCTTGTGAAATGATTTCTGATGTCTTTCAAGAAAAGCAAAAAATTTGTGTTTATCGAATAAATTAATTACTTATAAATCAATAAACATTTTGTGTTTTTTGCTTGATGTTGTGACAAGTTTGAACGAAACATCTATGTATCTGCTCATGTTTAAAATTTGATACTTTCAAGTTTTACATAATTTAAATACAAGCACACATAAATACTTATTAACTATCAAATAGACATTTTTTAAATATGTGTAATTTGAAATAAAACATTTTTATGTGCTGCCAGTACAGTCGAATTTTTAAGTTATAAGATTTTAAATAATGCAGTTTAGAATCTCATGAACGTTAAATTTACCAACAATTTTTACTTTTTCAATATATATTACAATTTATTTTTGACAATTGTTAAACAAAAAGTTAATATTTTTTAACTTTTACAACGATTAATGTGCCAAATCATCTTAATCATTGCGATAATCAGCAAACTGAAATTGGTTATTCTATATAAATGAATGTATCAAATATTTTTCTAATATCCTTCATATCACCTCGATTTACATGCATAGTTACATATAATATATTTATGTATTTATGTAATGACCATATCACATGACCATATATTATTATAATTTTTCTTTTTATTTCTGAAACTTAAGTAAATTTAAATCACTTTTAGAATATTGTGCATATTATTAAGCACAGGTAATATGTGATGATAATATGTGATCGCCAAGCTTGTTTAATATTATGTTGATTATGAAAGTATGGTGATATGCATAAAAGATAATGATCAAACGATTGAACTCATTTGAACTTCTGCAGAATTAAACAAGCATGTGACTTGTTATTAACTGAATAAATAGATAGACCTTTGGCAATATTAAATCAAAAAGTGAAGGGCATGTAAAACGGCGATGCCCAAGCACAATTTTATTAGGCTCTTTGCAATATATATGTAGAAATGTTAGGGCCCTTTAACAACACAAATAAGAAATATTTTTTTTTTAATAATATCTCAATTAGTCTTCCGTGCAACAATAATTTGATGGAGTTCGGCTAGTCAATTACAATATAACCAGTATTCCTTCGATATCAATGTGATATTAATATTTCGTTAGAGAGATTATTTTTGAGGCATTTTTCTGTTGGTTGATATGTTTGCTATATTCGCTTGAATTTGTCAATATCTACTTTCATATTATTACAGGCCCTATACTTGGCTCATTATAGTCATTTTTATCTGACTCCAAATATTCATTTGATGAGCATTCATGATGTAGATTATCACGTCAGCCATATTATTTTGCCAGGCAGTTTTTAAATCGACAAAAAATATATAATAAAGGTATAAGTAAATTTTGAATTAATTCTATCAAACTGGAAGTGTTCAATGTAAGCAGAAGATATTTATCAAAGTTATAGGCGACATGATATGTACTGGAATGAAAGTAATTCTGGTGAGACCTTGAAAACTTATCACACTTCCACACCTCTCATATCATAACAATGAAAAAGAACGAAATCAAACTTCCACTTAATTCTTCTAAACACTTCACTTTGATTTGCTGCTATTATAGACGATGGTATATCTTATTGCTCTGCAAATTTTCATTAGAACGATGCATTAGTATCCTGCATTTACAGAACCCTTCATCAGAAGCTTATCATACAAACTTCTTATTATAACTACCAGCGGTGTAGCCAGGATTTTGGCAAGGAGGAACCTGAGATGACAAAGGCTTATAAGAATAAAAAATTTTTAATGAATATCTATATATTTTTAATTTTCTTTTTTATCAAGCCCATCGGCTAAGGAGAGATCTATCTCGCTAATCCGCCCCTGGCTACGCGACTGATGGTTACAGTTTTATTTCTGTTTTGGCACGAAATTTTAGAAAACAAGAAATATACTTTATAGGCAGCTTCAATTTCCATTAATGGAGCTCTACTCTTTAAATGGGCTCCCATACAATATTTATTTTCTTTCGACTGAATAACAATATCAAATTTGTAAGGAGTGGTGATAAGTGCTAATTAATATTATTGAAAGAAATGTTGAAGCAGAAAATTTAAGGAGGGTCGGTAATACATTTTACCGTTCCAAAGGTGACTGGTGAGCATAGTCGATTTCAGTTACATTTAAGTTCATTTTGTAGAGGAGCATTCCTAAGGAGTAAGGATAGGTAGTAAGTAGTAGGTTCACGAAATATACTGACTAGATAAAATGAATGGTAGCCGATCATATAGTTATTCCGTCTAAAAGCATGCTACTAGTAGCAGCGGGAGCAAAATGTAAAAAATCAAATTTGTAGCGTAGATTTTTTAAGGGGAAGGGGGAAAGGGTTTCACCCCTCATGCTCAGAAAAAAGTTTGAGCACAAAGAACGAATAAAAGTCGGTAATACATTTTGTCAGGGGACGATTCTAAGTATCTTAATGCATCTTTCAACTTTTATACTTTTTTCCGAGGATACGGACCAAATGTTCACGGCTGAATTAAACCATCCCTGGATTTGAATACGACGACATATCGTATTGGCATGAAGTATTGACATATCTATCCCATCTGCTGTACCAGACTGCGACTGTGTCTGTAGGTTACGGACTATTTCTGTAATGATTTCGTAGACTCTCAACTCTTTCTGCACTCTTTTCTCCAGTGACGCAGCAACAAGTCCCATGAACTCTGCTCTGTATGCATGCTGGTGATACTGGTTAGGTCTCAGTCGTTGGGGTGGGTTCTGGTTGCAGAACACACGCGTTGATAATGATCAGCATTACCAAAAAAAAAAGAAAATCATGCACTTGTCCAACCTTTGCCAGATATGGCATTTGTTTCAGCGCTAGAAGTGTTTGCATGCAATAAATTGTATAGTTGTTCAATAAGAAAATGCTTATACTTATATTTAATCGATCTATGATACATATATCACATATACAATATATTCGCATATATAGTACATAAATGTGTATGTGAATGTTTATATATATAGTTTACAATGCATCGCAAGTTATTATCCGTTTGCTACACTTAGAGTATATGATTTTTCTATCTCACTGCTTCTATTGTCATTGCAGTTGTTGTTGTTTTTTTTTTTTCATTTACCAGCAAACCACAATGGCATCTTGAAAGAAACAAACAACAAATAACAGCAAACTGGAGCAATTACAATTACAAAACAATAAATTACTAGTATACATACACTGTTGCTATCGTATGTAACTAAGTAGTTGTTGATGTTATAGCAATAATTTTGTAATAAATTAAGTTGTCATTTGTTAACAACAACAACAACAACAACAACAAGAGAAAAATTTTAGTGTTCCATTTAGCAGTAAACAAGAAAAATTTTTATATTATAATCGCCGTTTGTAAATTTCAATCAAAGTGATAATAGAGTGTTTATGAAAATATTTATTTAGAGTTTAGTTATGCGGATGTATTCATCCGATTACATTCTCAACTTATTTTTTTACTATTCAATTGAATCAAAATATTCGAGTTACAGTTCGATAGCTGCATATTAGTATGCGAAATGTCTGAAAACATATGTTCGAAAAGCATGTTAGAAAAGCATGTTAGAAAAGCATCTTTTATATGCACCTAGGCGTATTTTTCATTAATTTTTTTTTTTTTTTTTTTTTATTATACATTTTCTTTATTTATTGAATCTATTCCTAAAGAATCTAACAATAAGTTTTAAAATCTTAATCTAATTCAACAACAGTAGCTCCTTATTATCTAGAGCAATGTTTTTTGTACGATGCTCTTCTCTTTATTGGAAGGCTGGCAGGTCCTGGCTGGCAGGTCCGAAGGCGCGAAGTATAGCAGGTATTGAACAAGGTTCTTGCTAGTGTGTTTGGATGTCTTTGTAATCTTCTAGTATATTTTTGTCTAGTATTTTTAACTTCAGTTTCTACTATTGGGATATTTAAGTCATTGTGTATACATTCATTTCTAATATACCATGGTGCACCAGTTATCATCCTTAACATTTTAGACTGAGATCTCTGTATGATTTCAATATTGCTATTACTAGTGTTTCCCCATAATTGAATTCCGTAACTCCAAATTGGCTTTATTATGCTGTTGTACAGTAGGACCTTATATTTCAAGTTTAATGGTGATCTGAAATTGATGATTCATTAAATAACATTCAATTTAAAATATATCAGTGTATCGATTAACAGAACCTTAACTACTGATTTCATTCCAAAAACTTTATGAAAACATATTTTGAAAACGTACTTTTGTATAAGAGGTAAACGTATTTTTCATTCGAAAACACTGAATTTCAACTATATCCATTTGTGGATAAATATAATCTGATCGTCCATCTTTCAGACGAGGGTCCATTCTTTCGAGGTATGTGAGAGAGAATACATACGTAGAGGCACCCGTGGTACCAAAATATGCATCCTGTCGGACGCCAGGCCGCTCTAAAGTCCCTGGCAAAATTCTCGTTTCAATCAAGGCTGGTCTGGGAATGTTTTAAACTTCTCAATGCACTGGAAGCAAAGAATCCTACCACCCTAATGTGGGTGCCTGGACATGAGAGACACGAGGCAAACGAAATAGCCGACTCCCTTGCAAAGGAAGACCAGAGCCTTTCTGCGGGGTTACCAACAGTTTCATAAACAACTTGATATGTGAGAGGGAGGAACGAGATCTACTCCACTACTGGAGATTCCAAACGGGCATGCGGCAGTCGAAGGGACTCATTGATCCCACACATGTAAGGTGGATGCTGTTCTTAACCTCATCAGAAATAACATAAATCTCTACACAGAGTGGCTCACTGGGCACTGTGGACTTAACTACCATATGAAAAAAATAGCTGTGGTAGAAAACGATACCTGTCGACTCTGTCATGAGGAGCAGGAAACATGCAATTGCCAATGGCAAGACGTAGTCTTGGTTACCTAGGTAACGGAATCTTGACTCCAAACCACATAGGTAAAATCAAGCCCACAGCAATTATAAGATTTATAAATAGTCTAGAAATGTTTTAGTTGGGCAATAGACGCACAAAAGATTGTAACGCGTGCCTTTTATTTCCAGTTGAGGTATTACTCAGTCTGCCAGGGCCGAACAAGAGAGCAGCGTAAAACTCTTGTTGTAGGAGGAAGACCGAATCCCACACGATTGTCTATTGACAATCAATTCACCGACATTAGAAGAGTGTTCGGCTCGGTACAAATGGGGCTACTACTACTTTGTTTTATTTTTCTTTATTTTCTTTTCTTTCTTTCTTTTTACAATTTTTCCTTACAATTCAGTTTCTTACTGCTATGCCTAACTAGAATACATAACCTTACTTATAAGATGAGAATTTATAGGATTGACCAGTGCCACCTGGTCACACCTAATGAATCAGTAGTCTGGCAGATCCGCCTGAGCAGAAATCTCCAAGTTGTGTAGGGTAGCTGAGACAGGGGTCTCCTGTACTCAGTACCCTGGCCTCACACCAGGGAGACCTTTTTGCAATACAAATATATGAACAACCAACGGGGTGGCGGATGGCTGCTCCTGGTATTTACGGCCGGTCAAAATGACCCCGGGCAGAGCTGATGGCTCGCAGGCGGCTGCTATAAGCGAGCGATAGATAACAGACAGTCTCGCTTAAGGCAAGAACTACTTATAGTCGTCTAGCGATTTATGCCCACTCGACTATAAGAGCACTCGTTCAGATAGCAAGCTATTCGAACTGGCCGATTTCAAAAATTCGCAAGATCGTTTCAACTTAGTATGTCGCGTTACGACTTACTCGACCAAGCGTTTGGTAGGGTTTATTACCCTTTTTTCAAGTCATACACCTTTAGTACATCTCCATATATAAAGCATTTGAGAATTATGTAGTGTAAAATTTCTACGATACTACAATTTACGTTTAGTGAAAATTCATTTGATTGTTTCTTCTTTCTCTGTTGTCAAAGCGATTGACTACACGAGTAAGTGTATGTGTGTATACATCTACTGATATTACGGTATGACGACAATAAGGAGAAGAAGAAGAATCAAATGAACTTTTCTATGATACACATATTTGCTATTATTTGTTATTTTAATTTAATTTAATTTTAATTTTGTTATTTGAAAATTTTAATTATTTATGAAGTGTATGTAGGTAGGTATGTAAAAGGTTGTAACAGACTTACTTTTAGTCTGTTACAAGATCTTTTATGTCGCAGTGCAAAATAGCCTGTATAATAATAATAATAATAATAATCTGATCTGCTGAATGTAGTGCCGATAGTTTAATATGTTTGTGCGTAAAGTCTGAAAATATATATTCGAAGACATTCTTTTGTATGACAGGTGGTCGTATGTTTTATTCGATTTCATGATCATCTATAAAAATATACATTTTAAAAGTGAGGCTAACTGTTGAGTTTGATTACAAAAGCTTTATACTTTCATGCAAATGCACTGAAAATATACCTTCGAAGACATACTTTGTATAAAAGGTTAGCTTATTTTTCTTCCGATTGTATCTATTTTAAAAAATATGTCTTTATATATAAAAATAATCCTATTTGGTAAGTTTCTTATGTTACCTTTATTATACCCTGCATAATGCAATATGCATGGTATATTCATTTCGGTCAGATGTTTGTGTCCACTTGAAGGAATCTCCGGAGATATAGACATAGATATATATTCGTGATCAGCGTCGATTAAATTTTCGATTTAACGATGTCCGTCCGTCCGTCCGTCCGTCCGTCCGTCCGTCCGTCCGTCCGTCCGTCCGTCCGTCCGTGAAGGAATCTCCGGAGATATAGACATAGATATATATTCGTGATCAGCGTCGATTAAATTTTCGATTTAACGATGTCCGTCCGTCCGTCCGTCCGTCCGTCCGTCCGTCCGTCCGTCCGTCCGTCCGTCCGTCCGTCCGTCCGTCTGTCTGTCACCTGGCTGGTTCGCACGATAACTTGAGTAAATATTGAGCTATTTCGATGAAATTTGGCAGAAGTAACCTATGATCCAAGGGTACGGAGGGGATTGATATTGGGCATGATCGGTCAATAACCACGCCCACACCAAGCATTCAAAGCGACTAACCTCGAAATTTTCAAAATCTTTAACTTGCTATAACTCACATAATATACGACCTGGGACAACAATATTTGGCACATAGACTTATATTATACTACTATATAACCTCACCAAAAGTGGATGAGCCACGCCTACTTTCTAGCGTAGCTCCCATACAAAGTGTCTGTACTTCTTTTAAATTGAAACAGCTGTAACTTCTACAATCTTCTGTCTAGAATAACCATAATTGACACTTAGATTAACACGGTAGTCGGAAATGATATGGCAGAAAATCAATGTGCCACGCCCACTCCTTTTTGGGTCTCCCATACAAAGTCGAGGGAATTAAACTAAAATTGTAAGCTCCATAGCTTACAAACCATTTAGCCTAGGACAACGAGATTTAAGGTATGGATTAGTATTGTACAAGCAATTAAACTCACAGGAAATGGGCGCACCACGCCAACTGTTTATCGTAGCCCCCATACAAATTTTAAATTGAAACAGCTGTAACTTCTGCATCCTTCTGTCTAGAACAATCATAATTAACACTTAGGTTAATATGGTAGTTGGAAAAATGGCAAAAAATCAGCGTACCACGCCCACTTCTTATTGGGGCTCCCATACAAAGTTGAGGAAATTAAACAAAAATGTTAACCACCATAACTTAGAAACTATTCAACGTAGGACACCAAATTTAAGGTGTGGATTAACATTGAAAAATTAATTGGATTTACTAGAAAGTGGTAAGCCACGCCCACTTTTTATATAGCTCCCATACTAAGCCTCGGAATTATCTTAAAATCCTTTTACTTCGTCAAAGTCAACCATATTTCGGGTGTAAATTAGTAGTATATGCAAAAATTGTTTCTCGAAAAGTGGAAATAAAAGAAAAGTTGGATATTCGAGTAAACTTTTTATATATAAATCTACATATGCAGGGTATAGTTTGGTCGGCCCCAGCCGACTGTAAGGAGATTTTTTTTATACCCTGCATAATGCAATATGCATGGTATATTCATTTCGGTCAGATGTTTGTGTCCACTTGAAGGAATCTCCGGAGATATAAACATAGATATATATTCGTGATCAGCGTCGATTAAATTTTCGATTTAACGATGTCCGTCCGTCCGTCCGTCCGTCCGTCCGTGAAGAAATCTCCAGAGATATAGACATAGATATATATTCGTGATCAGCGTCGATTAAATTTTCGATTTAACGATGTCCGTCCGTCCGTCCGTCCGTCTGTCTGTCACCTGGCTGGTTCGCACGATAACTTGAGTAAATATTGAGCTATTTCGATGAAATTTGGCACAAGTAACCTATGATCCAAGGGTACGGAGGGGATTGATATTGGGCATGATCGGTCAATAACCACGCCCACACCAAGCATTCAAAGCGACTAACCTCGAAATTTTCAAAATCTTTAACTTGCTATAACTCCCATAATATACCACTTGGGACAACAATATTTGGCACATAGACTTATATTATACTACTATATAACCTCGCCAAAAGTGGTTGAGCCACGCCTACTTTTTAGCGTAGCTCTCATACAAAGTGTATGTACTTCTTTTAAATTGAAACAGCTGTAACTTCGGCAATCTTGTGTCTAGAATAACTATAATTAACACGTAAATTGATATCGTATTCGGAAATAATCTGGCAGAAAATCAGTGTGCCAGGCCTACTCCTTCATGGGTCTCCCATACAAAGTCGTGGGAATTAAACTAAAATTGTAAGCTCCATAGCTTACAAACCATTTAGCCTAGGACAACGAGATTTAAGGTATGGATTAGTATTGTACAAGCAATTAAACTCACAGGAAATGGGCGCACCACGCCAACTGTTTATCGTAGCCCCCATACAAATTTTAAATTGAAACAGCTGTAACTTCTGCATCCTTCTGTCTAGAACAATCATAATTAACACTTAGGTTAATATGGTAGTCGGAAATAATCTGGCAAAAAATCAGCGTACCACGCCCACTTCTTTTTGGGGCTCCCATACAAAGTTGAGGAAATTAAACAAAAATGTTAACCACCATAACTTAGAAACTATTCAAAGTAGGACACCAAATTTAAGGTGTGGAAAAATTAATTGGATTTACTAGAAAGTGGTAAGCCACGCCCACTTTTTATATAGCTCCCATACTAAGCCTCGGAATTATCTTAAAATCCTTTTACTTCGTCAAAGTCAACCATATTTCGGGTGTAAATTAGTAGTATATGCAAAAATTGTTTCTCGAAAAGTGGAAATAAAAGAAAAGTTGGATATTCGAGTAAACTTTTTATATATAAATCTACATATGCAGGGTATAGTTTGGTCGGCCCCAGCCGACTGTAAGGAGATTTTTCCTGAAATCATTTGTGCCCTTAATATCTTTGTTATGGAATGTGGGCTTTGTTTTGATACGAAAGTACTCAAATTCATATAAACCCGTTTGTGGTTGAAAATATTTCCAAGTACCGAGTTTAATGTCGATTGATTCATATTTTAGCATTGAAAGTCTGAAAATATACTTTCGAACACATAACTTTGTATGAGAGGTAAGTGCAGTTTTCATCCTGTAGTATATATGTATTCTCTAAATTGTATGTTCCCTAGTTAAAATAGACCTAAATGCTAAGTTGTATTTCGATTGCTTTCTATTTGCATGCTCAGAGTCTGAAAACGTAAGTTCGAAAATGGACTTTTGTATGGAAGGTAGACATATTTTTTATGCGATAAAATTCAGGTTTGGTCAGACCCATTCGTGGGTAAAAATATTCGTATATACCGATTTTAAGCTTGATTACTCTATAGTTAAATCAAACATGACTCGACACTTTGAGTATGGGCCATAAAAATATGAAATACCAAAATAGAAATATACAATAATATTTTTGTTTTGCTTATAAAAAATTCCACTAAAAATAAATATACCTGTTGAACATGTTAATTTTCAAATTTACCAAGTTCAATTTGATGTGTTCAATTGTGCTAATATCTCGAACTCATTGTGTCAATTTAATATTTCGACAAGAACAATAAGAAACATTCAATTCAAGCAATTTATTTAGAATTTACACTTGAAGTAATTACCGTTAAGATAGAGTGGGTCAAAGAACTCACTAAGCGCCATATAATGAAATGTATACTTAATGTCATACATACTAACAAGGGAGCACGTACACGTACATACTTGTACAGGTACTTTCGATTTATGTGAATATAAAAAAAAACCAACAAAACAAAAAGATTTGCATAAATATTGTTTAAATTAAAACAAAAAAATTAAAATATTTTAATGAATAAATAATTCAAAACACTTTTGTGAGAAAAATATAAAACATTTATGCCTCTCTTAATAATATCAAACGAATGGAGAACAAATAAAAAGAACAGACACCATCGAAGCAAAAACCCAAAAACTCGTGATTGATCTTTTGAACTCTTCTTTGGACGGTTCCTCCTGTTTTTTTTTTTGGCATCTTACCTTAGTTTTTGTTTTCATATTGATTCTCTTATTGTTGCTAAATTGGCAATCAAATATAACACTGATGCCAAATTAACAAGAGTAAATATAGTATACCGCTCACTTATTTGCCATACAATAATACTTTTACTCTTTTGAGAGGTTTTCACTTTTTCAATTATTATTTTGTCTTTTGCGTTTTATTTCATTTTTGCCTTTGGTTTTGTTATTGTTTTTTATTTTGTGGGAGTTTCAATACTTATTACGGCTAGCACTTTTGCAGTCTGGGTGCTGTATGTACATAGTTGTTGTTGTACACACGTAACTTTATTGTACAGATGCAGTTTCGCAGATATGCATTAATGTGGTAATAAAATGCAGCGCAGACAAATTTTTAATGATGTAAAGGTAATAAAAATGACTAACATCTAAGGAGAAAAGAAGACAGAAAGATATAAAAATAAAAAGCAAAAACTACAAAGAAATGTAGGTGAACCATATGGTGTTTTAGGTAGGTATGATATAATTTGATCATTTATATGGATGTTAAATAGGTTAGGTAGGTAAATTTTTTATGCTTATGTTCTGCTCTAATACATAATACTGAAGACTAACACATATATATATATATATATATATATATATATATATATATATATATATATATATATATATATATATAAAGGGTTATCCATTTCGCGGTTTCAAAAGTATAGGGCTAGAATTCGACATCTGTCAAACTGAGTTGTTAAAACGATTTCTTTCTTTTTCAGTTCAAAGTCTGACATTTGCGAAAATGGATCGCTTAACTATCGCACAATGCATTAAAATTGTAAAAATCTACTACAAAAATGGTGATTCTGCCACAGCCACATATCGTGCTTTAAGAGGAGATTATGGTTTACATAATCGTCCAACTACGCAAGCAATTGGCAAAATTGTGAAGAAATATGAAGAGACTGGATCGGTTATAGATATTGTAAGGCCTGCGCATCATCGTTTCGATCGTACCACCGAAAATATCGCTGCTATAAGTGAAAGTGTTGCCGAAGACCCGAATGTGTCGATTCCTCGTCGTTCTCAGGAATTAGGACTGTCTTACGGCACATTATGGCGTATTTTGCATTTGGATCTACACTTACATCCAGCTCACACAACAACTGAAGCCAGCTGACCATTCACAACGTCGTAGATACGTCGAATTGGAGCTTGAACAACAGGCGGTGGACGGCGATTTTTCGAACAAAATTTTCTTCAGCGACGAAGCACATTTCTCACTCGGTGGGTATGTTAACAAACAAAATTGTCATATTTGGGGTTCTGAGAATCATCAAGTAATTGAAGAGAGGCCACTACATCCACAAAAAGTCACTGCTTGGTGCGCTCTTTGGTCCGGTGATGTGATTGGACCTTACTTCTTCGAAAACGACGATGGAACGACTGTCACCGTCAATTCGGAGCGTTATGGTCATATGATAACCGACTTTTTTTTGCCTGCTATTGAAGAATACGACTTAGAGAATATGTGGTTTCAACAAGACGGTGCCACATGCCACACAACTCGAGCGAATATGGCTTTATTGCGAGAGAAATTTTCTGGCCTCGTAATTTCTCGGCGTGGCGATATCAAGTGGCCACCAAGATCATGCGATTTGACACCGCTTGACTTTTTTTTTGTTGGGCTACGCGAAAGACCGTGTTTATGCAGATAAACCTTTAACTCTTGAGCACCTAAAAACCAACATTCGTCACGTTATGGCTGAGATACCGCCCAATATGTGTCAAAAAGTGGTCGAAAATTACCTCAAAAGAATCGATGCTTGCAACAATTCGCGTGATGGTCATTTAAATGATGTAGTATTTCACACATAATGTCAACGTTCAAACTTTATAATAAAAAAGAAATATCATGATAAAAAATATTTTATATGTGTTTTATTTACATTTACTTTTGAAACCGCAAAATGGATAACCCTTTATATATATATATATATTTGCATATCATTTAATTAAAATGGCTAGAAGTAATAATAAGTAATATGTGATATAACCATAAAGTAAGTACATGTGGTGACCCATAAAATATATGTCCAAGTAATTGGCAATATCATACTGGAAAGTCTCTGCAATTAATCCAAAAAAAAAAAAAAAAAAATGACGGCACAAGATCTGTGTCATTTGAGATAGGCTAAAATAAAGATGTCTCTTGTATTCCTGAACCAATCAGATATTTGCTATTCGAAAGAAGCAAATATAATATGTCTCTTCTATTACTTGCATTACTTTAACGATACTGCATCACTTGAATGACCCACTTCTTCCTTACAAAAATGAATGTGTTATTAAAAAATCATTAAAAAAAGGCCATTGTATCTTTCATCCCTAGTCACAACTTGTTCACACATTTCTGTTAGCATCGTCTCGTCTTTTAAGACTAGAGAAGATTCATATTCCTTTCATATGTCAAGAGGAATATTTTGTTTTAAGATACGAGTATTACATAGTAATGAACACGCATTGTCCATCGCTAGTCACAATTTTTTGCACTTCTTTTTATAAAACATAAAACTATGGGATGCCTTCGAAAGGATCTTCGAATAGATTGATTTTTTTCAGGTCTTCATCGGTAAAGAAGTATATTTTATAAAGAAATTCTCATTCAAGGTATTGGTAGCATATTAATCAATGCCGAAAAATTATAAACCTTCTGAGGGATTTTGAACATTTGGCTGCTCAGTGAAGTTTCATCGATCGATTTCATCTATGCTATCTATCAAAAAATCTTCCACCACGTCGTTGGATAATATTTTGTAAAAATTTTCAAGCTTCATATATACATATATGCTTCATTTATGCATTTCCAAGTAGGTTTGAACCGGTTTTGCAACATGTTGCTAAAAGTTGTTATGCTGTAAAATAACATATGCGTATCGTTCTTCATATTTCAGATATTCTTCTTTTAAAACTCTTCTTTTAATGCATTGCCAGTGACGATATGATGCAATCAAAAAAACTTTTCTGTCGACAATGAATTCTATATGCCTATTCTGGACGAAATTATCAGGTGGATATCCGGTCCAAAGTGATGAATGACAGAACTACTGGGGCTTACTACCAAGTGAGGGTCGTCACAGGAAATAGTCTAATAGAAAGATATGCCATTAGATAAGGTTTAGGAGCAGCAGATTATCATCGACGAAAAGGAGATGTAAACTATGTTCCATCTCTTGTGTAATTCATCCACATTCACGTATGTCTGATCTGGTTAGTCACTGTAAACATATTTTCTCCGAACTGACTCAAAGTGATGGCTTTGAGTCACCGAAATTGCGGAAGGGTTTACGAAATTTATATGATATACTTAGAACATCTATTTCAGATCTTGAACACTTGTTTTTGGATAATGTTAATTCTAAGAGTTGCTTTTGTCTGGATTTCGTTGTGTATGAGTTTCATCTTGTCTGGTTTTAAAGATTTTGCCCACTTAGGAAATGTTTAAAACAACTAGTTCTTTATTCAAAGTGAATACCATCATTTCACAAATGATATATCACAAAAGTCGCCTTTATATACTACTTTGACGATTTCTTCCTCAGTAACATTAGTTAATATTGTTTGCATTATGCTACTCTTAATTGACACATTATAAATACAACATAGCAGATAAAGAAATATTATTTGTATGCAAATTTTCAAGAGTATTTCCTATGACATTGTATGAGGTGATTTTATTTATTTTTTTACTTTTTTATTAATTTTCTTTTTTCCTAAAAATAGTACTCATTGAAACTATTTCATATCACATCAAATTTTTTGTTCGTTTGGTTTTATAAGAAATGAAATAAATAACTAAAACAAAACAAAATTAATTAATAGAATTTCATTAATCATTTAATTAATTATATGATAAATAACTACTGCTACTTCTACTGCTACTACTGCTCGTATAGGATTGTCGAAAAAGTCATGACGTGTTTTGCAATAGAAGATATGACAAATGCTTAAACACTACTAGCTTCATTGCAAACGGCTCAAGTGCTCGAGATTTTCACAGATGATACTTCGAAATTCACTTTTGAATTTGATTGTGTTATTCTGTTTATGCATTGCGTTTAAATGGGTTGACCAAGCTGTTCACTTTCTTCATATATCATTCTATTATTTGGGAAAAAGGAAGAATGCAGTGCTAGATGCGGTTTATAAAATTTGATACTGGAAATTATGATGTCCAAGATAGTCCTTGTTCAACTGAGCTTGATGATGTCGAAACAAAAACATTGATCGGCAAACTATCATTCATCAACTCACGACATCGCATCTTAATAAAAATTCCTCTAGTGATCAGAGCTGGGACTCATCAGAAAACTCGATATTTGGGTTCCTCATGAGCTCTAAGAAGACAATTTCATCAAGCGCATTATATTTGCAAAAAACGACATCTTTTTGAAACACATTGAAACCGGGAATATAAAAATGAAATGTTGAAAACAAAATTTAATGTAAACGATCATGCTATTGTGGGAAGAATATTGCTGGAATTTTCAAGATGGAGAAAGGTCATCAATCAAAATAGCCAATATATTATTGCTTTACCCCTGTTCTATATATTAATAAATGTGCCTTGAAAATAATTAATAAAATGATTCATGACCTCTCTGACAATCCAATCGTACTACTACCACAATTTTTGCGTTTAAAATTATTTTTAACTTAAATCATCTATCAATTGTCTTTGTACGAGTAAATATATATTTTTAAAAATCAATGAAAACATTTTAGTATATTATTTTTAGCGATAATAATAACAAAATACAAATGCTAATAAGAAATAATAAATTGCAAAAATGCAAACAAGTGCTATTTGACAGCATATAGTACAATAATTGCCACAATGATAATTGTTATGTTAATGGCATTCTAAGCATTTTTGTTTGATCTTCAAACTGGAAGTCATTATTGTGATGTATTAGCTATAATAAGGTAGATAATTTATATTTATTGCATATATATATTATTTTCAATAATCACCATCATCTTAAGCATCATCATTAACATTAGCCATTTCATTGATATTTTTTGCTCTGTACTACTACATACTACATGAAACTAAGTATGATTTTTATCTTGTTATGTCACGATGCGATTTACTTTTTTTTATGGTTTTCAAATAGCGTAGTATTGAGTAGTATTTTTGCATAACAAATAGTGCATTCTCATTTATTAACCTTGTAAATGACAAATAATTGACAGAGAAGCAACAATTTTTATATTAGGGAAATTAAGTAAAATAGACAAAACAAAAAATTACTTAAGAAAACAAAAAATCAATTAATATTATCAATTAAAATCTATACCCTAAATGTTGGAACATAAATATAAAAAAAAACGGACATTTTAAAATAAAATAAAACACAAAATATATATAGAAATTAGTAAAAATAATATTAAAAAAAAAATATCAGCAGTTTGTCTAGTTTTTAATGTTTAGTAGCACAAGTATGCTTTTTCGCTATTTCGATCAAGTTCGAATATTTTCTAATACTGCATACATATTACTTCACTTCCTCTGTATTTACCGAACCGAATGCATCAAGTTATTGTTGTCTTCGATTATGAAGTACTGTATTGGAATTTACTTATCAAACGGGGTATCCCCTGCAGTATTCTACAATATTATATATTACTACAACAACAAAACAAAGAATAATACAAGTTCGATCACTTAAAAATAACTATTATTTTTTTTCACCCAATAAATTCTAGATATACTAAATAGAAATAAAAGAATACAAATATTTATTTGTATTAAGACACACGCTTGATTTTTATTTTCTTTTTTAAACATTGAATAAACAAAATGTTATTACTGTTTCTGTGCAGTTATTTTTTGAAAACAGTAAAACTATATTATATATGTCTTCTTTTGCATTTGCTAATAAAATGAGCAACCAAAACAAATTGCATAACAAACCAATAGCATATATAATTTGTTGGAGGTTTTAATTATTTAATTTTTAAATTATAAACCGGAATTTAAAAAATGAGTCTACAGTCGATCTAAGGCGACTTGTTTACGACGTTTTTCAGCAAACCTTAAATTGATAAAATTATGATTTGTATACCAAATGTGGATGTCTTGAAGTAACGTTCTATTGGAAAACAACAAGCGCATCATAATAGTATGTATGGGACCTATATGAAATAGTAGGCGTGGCTGTCTCATTTTCCACAAATTATTTAAACACTTAATTACCTACCTTAATCGCTACCTTACTAACGAGTAGCGATGAGCAAATGCAGAGATGGAGAGATCACTTTGAAGCAATCAGCAACACCACACTCACTGAGGATAGTAGTAGTTTTCAACTCGACAACACCAGAGTCAACAGCAAAATATCAACTTCATGCCCAAGCATAGCGGAAATAAGGGATGTAATAAAGAAGCTTAAACTTAACAAAGCAGCGGGCATCGACGGCATTCAGCCAGAATTGCTGACAGCCGACCCACAAACATCAGCTGAAATTCGGCATCCTCACATAGCTGCTGTTTGGGACAGCGAAAAGCTACCTCCCTATTGGACGAAGGGCATCATCGTTAAACTTCCGAAAAAGGGTGATCTGCGCGTCTGTGGCAACTGGAGAGGAATAACCTTGCTCAATTCAATCTAAAAAATTCTAGCGTCACTTTTACAAAATAGACTCCAGTGCGTTGAGAATGCTTTAAGGGCTGGATTTCGCCCGAAACGTAGTTGTGTTGACCAGGCTAACACACTTCGTATCATTGTCGAGCAATCGATTGAATGGCGCTCTCCACTATACATGCTGTTCGTCGACTTCAAGAAGGCATTCGACACACTTAAGCGTGATTCCATCTGGATGGCTTTGAATAGAAAAGGTGTCCCCCTGAAGCTGATTCGCCTCATAATGGTGCTATTCGAGAACTCTGACTTGGCGGTTCTACACAATGGTAACATCAGTGATTCATTCACGACCAACGCTGGAGTACGGCAGGGCTGCCCTCTCTCCCCGCTTCTCTTCGCCATTGTGCTGGATGACGTCATGAGCAGCCTCACTCAGCACAAGAGAACTGGCATTGTGTGGAATCTCGCGCGGCAACTTGAGGACTTGGACTTTGCCGATGACATTTGTCTCCTCTCGCACAAATTCTCCGATATGCAAACGAAGGCGAACAGTTTAGTCGCGCTGGCACGCACCGTCGGATTATAGATAAATATTGCGAAGACCAAAGACATGAGAATCAATCATTCCAATAGAAGCCATATAATGATTGACGGCTGTGCGATAGAATTCGTCGAAAGTTTCTGCTACCTCGGTTGCACGATAGCAACAGACGGGGGAGCTGAGGAGGATGCTAACTGCAGGCTAAGCAAAGCAAAGACACCATTTGGCCGGCTAAAATCAGTATGGGCAAATTCCCAAATATCCAGACGCACGAAATTACGAATATTCTCCGCATGTGTGAAATCGACACTACTGTATGGAAGTGAAACATGGCTGATCTCGAACTCCATCACGCAGAGACTGCAAGCTTTCGTCAACAAGTGTTTGAGGATCATTTGTAGAATTTTCTGGCCTAACAATATTTCAAACGAGGCGCTAGGGCGTCTGACGAGCGAAGAGCCCATACTGATCCAGATCAAGCGTAGAAAGTGGCGCTGGATTGGCCACACGCTAAGAAAGCAGCCAGATAGCATCACGCGAATGTCGCTTGAGTGGAACCCGCAAGGGAGCAGAGGCCGCGGACGACCAAGAAACACCTGGAGACGATCAACATTAGGAGAGCTAGCTGCTGCCGGTATCACATGGGAAGGCGCTAGATCAACTGTCCAAAACCGTGTGCGATGGAGAAGCCTTGTGGAGGCCCTATGCTCCAATTAGGAGTTTAAAGGAGAAAAAAAAATTATAAATTCACGTACTCTCATTTAGGATAATATAGTAAAAAAATAGAGCAAGTCAAAGTACCGACTTTCTCTCTGTGGTATATGAAATAGTAGTCTTGCTACATCCATTCGTCAATAAAAAATTTTAATGCTAAATTGATGATCTACATATATAACAGAAATTTGTGAAGCTTTCTTTTGTATAGACGGTAATGCCGAAACCTTAGTACTCTATACTTCGACAAATAGACAGACATGAGTTATTTCAAAGAGCAAGCATAATTTTGTGCTGGAAGCAGTAGTGGATTTCATCCTACAGCTCCCATTTTCAAATATACTCATATGTTGGCAAAAATTATCCTATTATCCTCGAGATTCACTCTAATAGTTTTATATGGTATGTTGGTGTACTTTGTGCAATAGAAAACACACTTTTGTATCAGAAGTAGATAAGGTTTTCAACCGATACGTAAGATTTTCGAACTTGTTGATCCATTACTACATATAATTCTATGTACTATTACAAAGTGTGTAAAAGAATATACGGAAGCATGGAAGTATGGGAGGTGCGCGTGGATTTCACCCAATTGAACTTATATTCAAAAATGTTTATAAATAAGAAATTTTAATTGTATGCACTAAATTTCATTTTAGTATCTCTATATCTACATAAACAAAGTATGAAAACAAGAATACGAAAGCACAAGTTTGTATGCGAAATTGGTGTGGTTTTGATCAGATTGAACCAATTTTCTATATATTTATTTCTAAGCAAATATAATCGAAAGCACTGAGTTTCAGCTAAATATCTCCATATTTTCTTGTTCAAAATGTTAGCCGGTATGTTAGCCTGTCATTCGGACAGATGGTCAAATAGTCACTTGTGCAGAAGGAAATGCAAACAACCGACGGACAGCTTCAGAGAGATTATTGAAAGTGCGCTGATCAAGATCAACTATGTATATTTCTCTATCACTGCGCTTAGTCTATCTAACAAAAATGACTATACTCCTTCACATGCGCGCAGCGTATAAATATGCAGTTTATTAAAACAAAAATAATCAAATATTCAATACTTAACATTTCGCCAATTTGTTCACTCTATTTTTGTTTTATTTATTTTACTTTATATAGAATAATTAGTTTTAATGCCATGAGTTGATTAAACAAAAGAAATCTAATTAAAAAATTATGGTGGCAAAAGATAATAAAAAAAATCAAATTCAAATTCATACACAATGCTCGTACATATTTTATATTTGTAATATCACAAAAGCTACATATTTGTAAATAGTATTGCTTTAATTTAGTTTCTTTTGTTCTTTTGTTGTTATTTCATTACGAAGTATGTATGTTTATATATTTTATTTGTAGGTATTTATTCATTTAATATAAAAGCCAAAAAAAAAAAACGAATCAAATCAAAATATACAATTGGCAATCGTCAATCATGTAACAACACAATATTAGGTACCTATCTACATATGAGGCAATTGACCCCTTGTATTCTGCTCACTCAATAGTAGTTTTAGTTAGATATATTCAATAATTATATATGCAGCCCTTTTATTCTTTTGATTTATTTAATAATCGTTTAAAATTCCCTTCGTTAAAAAGAAGCGATAAAATACAAATCCAAATTAGAAGATAAGAAATAATGGAATATGAAGTAATTTTTTCGAAATATATAAAATATAAATTTATGATGCATAAAATTATTTGTACATTGTGTAGCTGATGAAATTACAAACTATTATAGACGATATACAAACAAATCAGTTTTATTCATAGACTACAGTGGCGTCGCTGGGGAATTACAGTATTCAATATTAATCGATTATATCTAAAAATGTGTTAAATATGTGGCATGATCTTATCCATAAAGCAATAATCTAAAAGGCTTTAATCTCATCTAGCCTTTTTTGCGCTAATAATACCTAGGCATAATTTTATATGTTAATCAAAGAATAAACTCATGACTGAAAACACCCTTTTTAAATAATACCAATAAAAAAACTATCCAGTGCTCAAAGTTCATTCGAAAAGTAATTAATTCCTTCGGAAAACAAACATTAGGAACTTGTGTCATTTTGTTGAGGCAAATACGAGTTTACATATACGATTGCATAAATAAAATTATAATCCTATTCAGCTGACCAAAATCGAACAAAACTCAAATAAAAATATCAATATTTATATGAGTTAATTGACCTCTTCTATTATCATATTTACATAATTATGCAGCTCTTCTATTCGTTTAAAATACCTTTGAATAAATGAATTGGATAAGATTATTCTAGAGCATAGAAGTGTAGTTTAGAATAAATATATTGTCGCGATCTTATGCAGACGATTATTATATGATAGCAATTGAAAGAGGAAGTCTGTACCTGTATCTTGTATGTGATATTGAGGGAGTGCTGCAGTAGATCTCATTTCGCAATACAGAGTCGCTAATTTATTTGGTATCTTGTATGTGAAATTGGTGGAAATATACATATAGAAAATTCTTAAAATAATCCAAGGATACCGTGCATAAAACTTTACAAGCGAGAGCCTCTCGCGGAGAGACGTTCATGTATATGAAAATTTAAAACTTTTTATTCCCAAATGTAACATTTGAAAATATATAAACTTTGTCTTCCATCAGTAGTATTAAGAAAATAGTCGATCATTTATCCCAATAAAGATTGAGCTTCATATTATTATGTATAATTAGAATATACCTCTTGTGTTTGGTTTCTTTTGAACTGTTTGAGAATTAAAATTTCATTGTATATAATCCACATATTAAATATGTGCTTGCTTTTGTGATACCCCAGGGAGGACCATAAAGATGTTTCATTTTAAAAATGAACAAAAATAAACTTTTTTTTGGGTATATTATTGGTTTATTCGACAGAGCAAATATTCCGATTAGTTACGGAATACATTCACGTGGCTCGGCTTCCTCGGCTGACTTCGTACTAACGCATCCAGTCAACACAGTTTTCCAAGGCAGGATGACGGTTTCTATATCACGGCTCTATACCACGAATGGCTTGCTTGATATTCGCTTCAAGAGCCTGAATTGTTGATGGATTGATCGCATAACATCTGTCTTTTACGGTAAAGTATAACCAGCTCCGGGTCGGTCAATTGACATCGCCGAGACTGTTGATAACACGATTATCGAACTTGGTGCGCGAAAGATTGATTGTGGCATGGCCTCTGTAGCGCTCACCTCTGCCCGAAAAGGCATTTTCAAATCAATAAATGGGTCAATGATGACACCGCTGTAAAGTCCGCACCAAAATGTCACTTTCTGAGGATCTGAGGAGCGTCAGAAAACATGAGTGAACCTACCGCAGTACAATGTTAACTTTGGATATAGCTATTCACTTCGTTCTGTCACGGTTTCCATTGGGAAAGAGCTGTCACTCTAAAAATAACATATAATTAAAGAAAACCACTAAATGGTACACCCTGTATGGAACAAAATCACCATAATAATCGATTTAGTCATATTTGGCTTGCTCGCGAGTAGTCTGGCAGTCGGTTGGTAACTGACGTAATTAATGTGCGATTTCGTTGAAAATTTGTCTACAAGATTATCACTAACTAATGCAGAGTTTGTAAATTGGCGAAATCTGATAAAAACCGCGCCTACCTCGCATACAAAATCTGGTATAAAATGTGTGTTTTCACAATTTGTGCGTGAAGCTAAAAATCCAAAGAAACTCGTTATATGAGGTTAGCTCTTTCGCCTTCATTCTATATAAACGCACGGCTTCGTATGTATGTTTTCGACTTTTCATACGAAATTATTAAGCTATCAAAATAAAATTTGGTGTATACGATTTTATTTAAAAATATATGGGCAACGTAAAAAATGGGTGTAATCGGATGAAAACCACGCCTACTTGCGATGCAAAGGTACACTTACGCACATAATTTTTCACACTTTTTTTTATAAAAAAAATAAATATTCAATTCGGTAGATACTATAATAGTTGCTAACTGATAGACAAGTCTGAGAATGAGCGGAATCGAGTGAAGGCTACGCCAGGGCAAATGTATGTCTTTTCGATCTTTTCGAAGGTATGTTTACCTAGCGCTAACTTAAACCAAGTCAACTTAGATAGTATTTTTTTCAAAATACTTATCGTTTAGTATAAGAAGCTTTTCATAAAACAGTATCCAAATCAATGAATCATATTGTAGTAATATTCGGGAAATGGAGCTCCTCAAATGGTTTTTGAAGAATCTGGAGCCAACTATTTTTAAGGATTTTTATTTCAAATTTTTTTTTTTTAATTTTCATTGAGCTCAAATCACCCCCTCATGCAAATATTCATTTGACCTCTATGGTATCCAATACAAATATTATAATATTTCAGTATTACTATTCACCTGTATCGTTGCCAATACAATGATTAATTTTTCTTTATATCGTTTGCAATTGTTGAAATGTTATAATTAGCTAATCTCAATAATAACAATAATAATAAATAGTAATAACAATAATAATGGTAACAATAACTTTACAACCTTAACCTTCAGCCTTACCACATACTCAAATGAAATACAATGTAATTTTTTGTTATTTTTCTTTCAGGCACTTATTAGTATTGTGCCACAAATTCGTTTTAAAAGAAAGAAGGAAAGAAAGAGAGAAAAAAAAATTAGTTTCTTTTATATTTGGAATTTTTGTATTCAAAGTAAAGTAGATTTGTTTATATTGTGGTTGAAATGTATTTAATTATGTTGCAATTACACATGTGAACTGAAGCGGTCAATAAACCAAAGTTTGCTCTGTGTCTTACAATTCTTCAAATTATTTCTTTCTTTTTTTTCCTTTTTGATATTTTCCATTATTTAATTAAGATTTATTTCCGAGTCTGAGACAAGATTAAATTACCAAATATATATGTACAGCACAAGACCATAAAAACCAACCAGCGACAAGATTCGCTGTTGTTTATGATAAACTTTTTGGTATTCTTACAAAATGTTGTTACTGCTACTGCTGCTTTAATAATATATAGTATTTCGTTTTTTTTTTTCTCTTCTTCTATTTTTGGTATTTTGGAGTATTTTGACGACTTTGTGTTATTTATGAGCTTTAGCTTGAATTTGCTCCTACGTTGAAATTTTGCTCTCCAAATTGATGATGTTATTATCACGTATTGCATGCTTTTAATGCCTGCGTGATTTTCAGACACGTCACAGACTAACTTACATATATTAGTTTCATCTGTTATATGTATATACCACATAGAGTGTACCTTAACCTACCGATTTTTCAATTCATTTAAGTATAAGTATTTCGCTATAATGAATGAAAAGACCACTGATTTCACATTTCCTAATCTCTTATCTAATCCAGTGGAAATTACTGGACATCTAGGGGTTTTTTTTTTGTCGATTTTCAGGTGATTTTAAGCTCATTTTGAAGGGCAGCTCCCATGAGAGCTAGATATATGGTTAAATTTGTTTGAGAAAAATATTCAATGGCAAAAAAAAAAAAAAATTAGGATCACTTATAATCTGAAACCAATTAGATGTGCCCTAGGTTAGGTTCGGTTATTGTGGCTGCCCTCGAAGAGGACAGACTTAGGCCAAAAATGCTTTTGCAGTACCACCGAGCTTCTATACCAGTACTTTTGTGTGTGTTAAATCTTAAAAGGGACCTACAGATCAAAAGGCCAAAGCACTAACCACTGATGGGAACGAATTTTATAAAAACGTTAATTTTTTATAACTTCGACCGATATAGCGAAAACACATTGCGGAGGACAAAATATGGGGTTGCTTTCACATCTTATTCCTCTGAGAGCAATTCTTGGGAATATATGTGAATATTTGTTCATTTTTTAAAGTTTATCGGTAAATTTTATTGTGCAGTCTGCATGGGAACTGGAAATATTGGTGTTTGGGGTCAGTCATACATATTGTTCTCCTTTGTCCTAGCAAGGGTGGTGGAAGCGAACTTTTTGAAAACGTCTTTTTGTTTGGCGAGCCTCATTAAGGGTTGGGTTTTAGGCTCACGCAATTTTTATTCTTCATAGACTTATAAGGGCCACTCTAATGTACCTACATATAAATATGGCCATTTTTTAATTTCAACAAAAATATTCCATCTGAAAATGGACATGATACAAAGGAATCAAATTAATGAATAGCTACTACAATAACAAAATAACAACAACAACAACAGCAATTTAGTGAAATATTTCGAATTATTTTGTAATATCTTAAAGTTTTAGCAAATGTAAATATTTGTATTAGTGCAAATTTGTATGACATTTGTACACATTTCTACGCAACATTGTTGCTGCAACATGACTTGCAACAAATCGACCGAAATGTAAATATGTAACCGATTAAGTTAAATATGCATGAAAAGGATGTTTTAAATTATAAAATTATTTTTTGTATTTAATTTTATATCTCATGCATAAAATTTGCATTTTGAATTTAATTAAATTTTTTTTTTCTGGTCAGGAGTATAAATTACTCTTTTAGTTTGATTTCTTTTTACCCAGGAATAAAAGTGATTTTTGAGTTTTTTTCTTTGATAGGGATTAATAATAAATCTTTAAGTTTTATTTTATTTTTTCTATATGCAAAGCTTAAAACCTCATACATTTTGGAGAACGGCGAAAATTATTATTCCCAACGTACACCAATCAGTTGGAAAGGAACAACAACAAAAACAACAACAATAATAAAAACTATATGCTTTTAATAACAACTGGATCTTTGACATTTAATTTAATCTTTATTCGAAAGTACAACCGATTAAACCCCCTATTTAATATTCAATTATAATTATATTATAATAATTTTTTAGTGGTATTAGTGGTTTGGTTATTGGAATTGTATTTAATATAATTAATGCACTTTTAACACAAACATTTGAAAAATATTTTAATTCGATTTTAAACCATGTAGATTTGCAAAAGGAAAAATATATATATAATAATGAGTAAGCTAAGTATGCTGTTGATTAATAATTTTAATATATAAAATTAGCTTCCTCTAAAAATACACAGATATATATATGGGATCGTAATTACCCTTAAATTGCCTCATGACTTTTTCGACAACCCAAATCTTGTATTTACTCATAAAGATTATATAATAATACCCACATACATCTTGGCTACATTTCTCTCATTCATTATTTATTAATTTTGCGACATTTTCTTACATTTTATCGCCAGCAAAAAATTTCTTCATTTGAAATTTGCAATGAAAATGATAATAAATAATAGGCTAAAAAAGAAATTCAAAATAGCACGAGGAGATACAATAAATAATTCGTTCATATGATGACAAGAAGCAACATGTTGAAGAAGAAAAATTAACTCACACGATCATTTTTAATTTGATGTGAATTTTCTTACAAATCATTTGTTAATTTTTCTGTTACTACTAATTTTTCAATATTTCACCATCTAAAACAACATAGCAAAAAAGAAAAAACATCGAATTAAACCAATATGTGTTGCATATTACGTGTTATTATTATTAGCATCACAATATGCGCCATTACCACCACCACCACTATTAACAGAGGGCGTAACTCTCATGGTAGTCAGTCGCAGAGGAAACCCAAAAGTAGAATTTGCACAATAAGTATTCACAGAGTCAACGGCATAATTCCCACACAATGAATAACAACGAACGATACGTATGTATATAAGTTGCCACTATTGCTAATTGTTGGTAATACAGAGCGAAGCAGTTTGCAGTAGGCAAATGCACGAAATGATTTATTTCGTTACCTTTTATTTCTCATAATACATTTAAACGTGCATTCAAACTTTTGCTTCTTAGATTAATCAGTCGTTGTGTCGGTGTGTGTGTGTATTTGTGTTGCATGCAATGTAAGAATATTGCAACAGCAATACCATCGGCAACACCAAGAAATGAGTCTATTTAGAATAAACATGAATTGAGAAAAATGTGGTCGCAGTTATTGTCATCGTTGTCGTCGTAGTTGTTGACGTTGTCATCTAAAGTTGGTGTCGATTGGTGCATTTTACTTGCGGTTCCGTATTGCAATTAATTGTAAATATATGCATATTAGGGTGGGTCAAAATAAATGTCGTTTTCAACAAAAAATGTAGAGAGAACCTTCGGTTGAAAATAGAAAAATTTTCTGAAAGAAACTACAAAATGGAATCTACGGAAAGTGCTAAGTAAATTTGTCGTAGGAACCATATCTCTTCCAAGCCACATTGACGCTCGTGGTTTTTTAGCTGGATTTTTTGCAATTGCTAATTGTTTGCCGACAGGTGAGCGCCGTTCGAGAAAAAGTCTTGTCAATATGAAGGTGGTCACAGTCGGGTATTGAACCCACGACCTGCGGATCAGAATGCCAACATACCATATGCCAACATTTGTGTACTTTTTCGCTAAATTGAAGCTTCTCGTCCTTCTCACAAGCTGTAATCTATCCAGTTCGTTTCCAGCATGACCTAAGCCTAAACCAATCAACGAATGGTTGGTCATTTGAATAATTTTGAAAACATCAGAGTGAATCATTTCGCCATAGTCTATTCAACTTTGGTAAAAGTGTGGTTTTCTGAGCTCATAATAAGCAGGTTACCGTTCCGAAATGAATATAAGAGCTGCTTTGTTGCCTTTTTGATATTTCTGAAGCATTTAGTACCATGTTTTATTGCGAGTCTTCTAAGTCTTCTAGAATTTATAATCTTTTCACCACTGTTTTAACCACCTTTTCTCCAAAAATTTAACTCAATGATGCCAGTACATAGTGACGCCCCACAATACACCTTTCAATTTTCATAAAGAATCATCCTAAGGTCCAAGATCCTTTGTAAGCATACGTTGAATACATGGGATTTTAGGTTACGTTCTTGATCCAATATTTTGTCTTTTGCTGTCTTAATTGATTTTGCTTCGAAATGAATATGAATCGTTATTAGCCATTCAAAAGGCTGGTGTAAGCAAACTGAACCCACCGATTTATGAAAATACATTTCACTGTAATGTGCGTCATACTAATTTAGCGCATCCACCAACATTTATAGTACACTGAATCTCACTATTGTGTGAACAACATTTGGTGTTGCCATGATGTACATTTTACACCAACCATGAAAGAGTAACTTTGAAATTCCGTCCCGTTTCGCAGGTGAAGCCTAAATATCACTTGGTAAAAAGATATTAATATAGTATCTCAAAACTTTTGAAAGTAGCTAATAATAAGAATATTCAACTAAAATTCTCTTATTAATTTTGGATTAATGATTTCATTACTATTTTTTTACTATAGTTATTAAAAAGTGTTTTTCTCCCCTCTCAATTTGATATACCCTATTGTATATGCCTACATATTTTGCAACATGTATATAGAAGAAAAAGGAAAAAAAAAAACGAAACAAGAGCATTTTCAAGGTGAGATTAGTCAGCCAAACGGTCAGTCAGCCAGTCAGTCAACAGTCAATTACTTAGTTAGTTAATTACAATTTACTTATTTATACACTTATACAGACATGCATGAATGAATGTACAAGTATATTACCTACATACATATATGAATTGGTGACACAATTAATTCTTGACTATTGCTATGGACTTTATAGTTACTCTTGTTGCTGCTACTATTTTTTTCTATTGTGAATGTCAATTGACAATTACAATTGTATAGAATAGACGTTTCCTTCAGAGGCACCAAAATTAGATTCGAAGAATTAGAAATGAACTCATTTTCCAAGTAAGAATTATTGAATACTTAGTAACCGAGGAGATATTATTTTTACATTTTAATTACGGTATTAAAGAAAAATGATTTATATGAAAATTAATATATTCGTTATTATTACATGATCAAAACTTAGTATCAAGTATATACTGCAATACGTTGAATATTGTATTTCAAATATTGAAAGGAACAAAATGGTATAGAAATCTTAGATTGGGGCAATCATAAAGCCACGATGCCAATATTAATGAATGTGTGTGAGCGTTTATAAATGGTGCTATGCTTTTGAATGTTTTTTAAAATATTTTTTTGCGCAAATATGTAAAGCTATCAAGCTTGATATATAGAGAAAATTTTATAACAGAATAAACGAAAATATAGATTTATCAAAATGAAACTCGGTAATTACGATTATATTACATGCTAACGATAGGACGAGTTCGAATCTGAGTGAAATCAGACGAAAATCACTCCTAGTTATCATACAAAAGTATGTTCTCGAGTGTACTTGGCGAACGAATACAAAATGCTATAGGACTGAAGATCAACACATACGATTATTTTCAATAAATGTGCGAGCATGTTTGAAAATACCAACTTTTTCCCCTCTTTTAAATTATAAATCACTTATAATGCTTTTGCATGTTCTCTTTAATAAAATATCTCGAACGATTGCATTACATTCCATCTAGGCAGTCCTGAAGGTATTAATATATTCCCGATCAGTTTTGCTACTATTGATATTTGGCTCCGTCAATTTTATACCTGACCATTCATGGTGTAAATAGCAAAAAATTTCGAATCAAAGATATTTTTAAAGTTTTTGCGATTGCAAAAAAAAAAAAATCATATACATAAACAATTTGCTTGGAATGCATCACGAAAAAATATTTAGGTATGCATAAAAAAAGAAAAATTCCAAAAATTAACATATACTGGTGGCTTATGAGCAATATCTTTCTCTATCTCTATCATTTTTTATCTCCTACTCACTTCTTTGCGTGATAATGACCCATATTAGCATATAAAAACATCAAATTCAGTTAGTCGTCATAGACAAGGGGTATGTATGTGTTTGTGTATTTAGTTGTATATGATTAGGCTATGCAAAAAATAAAAAAATAGAAACCGAAAATTTGTATTAAACAATATAAAAACAAAAAGAAAAAAACAAAAAAGAAATAGAGAAAACGTTAATGACAGCATAACCAACAAACAACACCTACGCAATTAAGTTAATAATTTAAATGGATTCGAAATCAAATGCTATATAAAATGTTAAAGGTCAAAATAAATCGTAGAAATAAAAGAAAAAAATTGTTTAAACAACAACAACAACTACTTATTTGAAATTAACACAAAAAACAAAGGCTAGATCAAAATATATATTTAAAGTAACACGCACGTAAACACCAAAAGTGCACAATTAAAGGCGTTAAAGCCATAGACAAGGAATAGGTACACTGTAGTTCAATTTAAAGAGCTGCAATGGGCAATTGTTGGACACTCTAATTTAAGTACATACAACTATAACGAAAATTAAAAATACTAACAACAACAACGACAACTAACATTTTATATACAGGCTGACCTTTTAGACAACGAACAAAAAAAAAAATAAATTTTTAATTCCAGTTCATTTGATCGTAATGCAGAATGAAATGAAAAACAACCAACCACAAGAAGAAGAAAAAACAAAAATGTTTAAAAATTACACCAAATTAAATGTAATAATGTACAAATAAGCAGCCGCAACAACAACAAACACAAAACACAACAACTAGTAACTCAATGAAAACAATGACAAATATATAAAAATTACACACACACACACACTCACACATCAACAAATTTAAAAGACATCATCAACGATAACAGCAACAAATGGTAGCAAATGCCGAAGGTTGTTGTTGCTGTTGTTACTTGCAAAGACAGCAACACAGACACATACATACATATATATATGTATATATATATAAAAACTGCATGTATGAGACAGAGAAAATTGACAAATGTTTCTTAAAATTCCAACAACAACAACAACAATCAAAATGAAAAACAAAACAAAAAATTGAACACGAATAAACGTTTTGCGTTGCAGAAGAAACTAAACAAAACAAAAAATTCAGGTCAAATTGTGTCGCTTTAAATAATCTCAATTGTTGTTGTTATTATTTTATTTAGTTTTTCCTTTAACATTGTTTTTGTTTTTAGTAGGTACTTATACGTAGTATATTCATATTATTCGTATTGTAATTACAAGTACTTATGTAGGTTTTATTACCTGCATTACTGCATAAAGGCTTACAAATGGCCATGACATGGTCAATTATCATACAAATAGAAGATGAATGAAGATGATGTCAAATTATTTACGTGAGCAGCTATTATTCATTATTCATTATTTTGGAGTAGGTATAATCGATAAAACATATATTAAATAAAATAATAAGAATGAATTCAGTATTGGAATCCAATTTTCAATTTCTATTTGTACAGCTGTGATCACAAAAATAGTAGTGCATCATATTAGTAAAAAATAACTTTAAATATGGAGCAATTTATAAGGAGCACACGTAGAGATAAACGAACTATCTTCAATAATCTTAAACAATGAAAACTAACACTTCAAAAAAAAAAAAAAAATAAATTCGATGACTCTACATGTCATATGATAGGCGTGTTTGGCATAATTAATGCAAATTTATTTCTCTCTATAATATGAATTCACATGTCATATTAGGTGGTCCTAGAGAGAATACTACGACGGGTTAAAAATAAAAATATTATATAATTAAATATCGGGAGTGGGTCACGCATTTCTGAAATATTATTTCTCCTTTTAATGATAATCTACCACTTAAATATGTTATGTTTGGCTTGTGAGCTGTTAACGTATTAAACCACCCGGAGAGGATGGTAGCCTTTGAGATCTTATGCAAAAATTCATTGATGCAGTGGCTGAGCTAGGATTTTGGCAAGGGGGCAATTTTATGAAAAAGATGTATGAGAACAAGTTTCAATGAATGATTTTTAAATATCTAGGTATTATTATTTTTCTTGTTAAACAAGTCCATCGGCTAAGAGGGGCTCTATCCCCCTGAACCCCTCCTCTGGCTACGCCAATGCATGGATGTGATCTGAGAACCTGTGGTTATGATGTGAGAGACACACTAGCTCTATTCTTCATTCGTAGATGAAATATAATATGTCTTCTTCCTCAAATGCCTCAGTATGCATAACAGCAATTAGAGTATATCCACATGGCGTTTAGCTCTCCCCTTCCTTTGGTCTTTAGTTGTGATTATGATGCTAATGGCTTAATTTAAAATTGAATGAGAGAATGAGGTCAGCAAAATTATAAGAAAAGTTTCTCCTGATTTTAATGGTTATGGTATAATCGGAAGTGGTTTCAAATTCGGTGTGATTTCATTGGGAATTGTACACTCTTTCTGATGTTCTCGGCATTGTAATGTCTATTGGAACGAAAGTACACTCAGATTCTTCTAGCAGAATGCTAGTGTTAAAACCCTAATTTCGAACAACCAGGTGGCTATTCGAATACTTGGTGTTAACATTTGATGTAAGTCATTTTCGTATAAATACAAAATAGATTTCTTCCATTGATTTCAACATAACTAACATCTGCAATTATAAACATAACGTATGACAAGAAAACATGCAATAGATTGTACACACAACTATGGACGATATAAACCAAATAAATATGAATGTAGGTAATACATATAGTTTAAAACTAAAGCATTCATTTTTCATTCAAAACCCTCCACTTTCCCCTCATCGTATTTAAAAATCATTAAGATTTCCTCGTTTCGCATCACTTTACTTGGGTAACAATTAATTTTGTGTCGTCGTTGTCGTCGTCATCGTGGCCGTCGTAAAACAAAAATATATCTAATGCACATTTGCGTTTTAATTAATAGTATTTCATATGCAATACATACATACATACAAATACATAGTCCCATAGACACAAATACATAGTATAACAATTTATTTGAGATTCACACAAAAACTCAATGGTGATATGTTGCATGCATGGCATATAACAATATCATATCGTATCGTATGTACATTGCATAATTCTTTGAGAAAAGATTATTGCGACGAAGTGTGCTCAAAGTATCAACAAATATATGCACACACACACTCATCTATACAATGTATAATGATACATGCATATAAACATTAAATGATGGACGGCATTAAATAAGAATTGATTAACAAATGCCATACAAGCATACACAAAAGCGATCATTCGCCAACAGGCACACAAAGTGTATGTAGAAACAAGCACCAATAGAAAAAGAAGAAGAAGAAGAAGAAAAGTAACAAAAATAACAATAACAATATTCGACATCAAGTTAAAGTCATTCGATTTCTAATAAAGAATTGCTCTTTTGTTTTCATTTTTCTTAGAGGTCATTTTAACCATAATAATATCGCTATGCAAAATGCTTTAAATGTATAAAATGTAGTAGCAGTAGGTTTTTTCTTTTTCTCTTTTTTTTGTTCAGTTTTATGTTTTTTTGTAGAAGAGGGACACGATGTTAATGGTAAATATAAAAATGTATTTTATTATAATTTTTGTATATTTTTTGTGTGAACGAAATGTCATGTTAGCGAATGAAACACATTCAACAATCAGCATCGTCATCATCAGCATCATCATCATCATCATCATCATCATCAATAGCAGCAATAACAGCAGCTTATATTTATGCTGTACCAATTACTCACTATGAATAAAAACTTGATGGAAAAATGATATCTGCTTCCATGAGGTGTAGTGTGTAACTAGTACTATATACAATATTATTCATTAGAAAAATTATTTGTAATATAACAATAATTTCAATATGCATTTTTACAATAAAAATACAACAAAATGACTGTGATCCTTAGGCTGGTGGTGAATTGTGCTGGTCGCTTCAAATGTATGTCATGGATGAATTTTCGTTCAGAAAACAACATTTTTGTATGATAATTAGTTTTATTTGTAGACCAAATAAGTCGAAATTTTATTTTGTACACTAATTTGGTGCAAACATATGATTTCTTAAGTTTCAAAAACAAATCTTTTGTTTGATTACAAGATCTATTTGTAAGCTAAAAGACTACAATTTTTTTGTGGAGTAGTATTTCAAAATCATGCATTGAAGAATAACAGTACCTTCCATAGAAGTTAGTAGATTTCCTTTCAAAAAACACCGCTTTTGTATGATGATTATTTTTATTTGTTAACTGAATTATCTTAAATTTTATATGGAACAATATACAATTGCAAAAATACAATTTCCGAAGTTTTAGAATGATACACTGAAGAATAAGGATATATTCAATAGAAATTTGAATAACTTAAAATTTGTGTGGAGCCCTATTTCGGGGATAGAATATAATTTACTGAGTGTCAAAATTATCTTCTGAAAAATACTTGTTCTTTCAATATAAATATCCCGAAAATTGAACATTTTGTATGGGAATTATGTTTTTTAGAAATAGTATATTGTAAAATAGTTCTAGCTTCCATACAATTTGTAGATTTTTGCTTAAAAAATGGAATTCTGGTATTTCTAAATAATTCATTAAAAAACATTGCTACATTCAGTATACATAGATTTATCAAATCAGAAAAACATCAAGTTCGATTTGGACTACTAATTTGATGAATAAATAACGTTTTCCAAGATTCATAATGATATAAATATTCAAAAATATTCAAATTTGTCAATTCTAATTTATAAAAGTAAACTTTTGTATGGTTACTATATATAATTATTCATGGAATTACTTCAAATTTTGTTGGATTTTCTATTTTAAAATTATAATTTCTAAATTTCAGAAGGTTTCAGTATAAAATAATTCTACCTCCCGTAGAAAATTGTCTAGTTTCATATAAAAATTGATCATTTTATATGAGGACTAACTAAAAATAGTGGACCAAGTGGACAAATAACATGCACAAAGTGCCCAGAAGATTCGTTGAACAATGACACATTTTGATTTTGTCAAATCCTGTCCTCAGTGAAAATTTGGTGTAAAATCTGTCTTTTGAAGTTATGACCAAGTTTTTCAAAATAATAATTGTAGGTAAAAATGACATGTTTTTCATCACGACAATAGTCTCCTAATTACCGCATAGGTCTACTCATGCTATGTGGGATAAAAAATAAAAAATGCACAAATATGTACGTTAATATCAGTAATATAAACCGACTGCTGCTTCACTAAACAACTTTGCCTACAATACCAACAACAATAATCACAAGCAAAAAAGTAAACCCAAAATCGAGTATAATAGAGCGAGCAATTCATGCAATTTGTGCCTTACTTTATTAAAGGTAACATACATACATACATCGAATGTACGTAACTATGTATTTTTATTATTATATGTATTAGCTATTATGGTCAATTGAATCGGTTAGTAGAGTAGCTAGCGAGTACATAGATATTGTAAATTGTTAGTATTGTGAACAGGTTGTTATTGTTGAATGCAACATGTAACATTGCTGACCCATCTTGTTAATAACATCTACAAGTATCACACATATGTTGGTACATACTGTAGAGCTTTGTGATATATTACTTAAATTCTTCAGTTTGCTTCATTTTATGTGGCTTTTTCACTTTTTTTTTTTTGATATTTTATTAATCGCATTATATTGGTGATTTTGTAATTTTTTCTAATACTTAATTGACCGATATTTGTGAAATGTGAAGATATTTGTAGGAAAGAAGATATTACGCATACTCAGTTACTATATGTGAGAACTTATACGAGTAACTCCGAAAAAATTAATAAAAATAAAAAAAAACTAATTAAATTTTTTATTCCTTACTTCGACCAATTTGTGAATATTTTACTATGCTATTGTTATTTTTTATTCAATATTAACAATTAAATTTGGTCTAATGATCATGAGTATTTTCACAAAGGTACACATTGTAAATGTATCTCTAATATTTATGGCCAAAAATTACCAGAGAAGTAATATGCATAATTTTCAGTCATTTACTGTAGGTTCTAAGCACCAGAAAGCGGGCATTACAGCGGGCATTACAGCTGATATATCGACTCGACTGCATGTAGAACAGTCCGCCACTTGGCCCTACTACGTGCTTGCTGGCGATCATTGGAAATTCCAAGCTCTGTCAGAACACCTAGCACCTGATCTTCCTACCGAGGTCTAGGACGTTCTCGTCTTTGACGTTCCGAACACCATCGGGTACCAAACAAAACAATTTCTCTGCTAGAACATCTTCTTCGCTCTATATGACTGAGTCATCACTGCCGACGGATTTTGATGCTTCCAACCATAGTTCGCGATTTTACTTTATTCAATATTCGCCGCGAATGCAAATGGGTCCTAAAATCTTGCGAATAGTTTTCCGCTAGAGAACTTCAGGAATAATCTGATACGTGGATTTTTATGGGTGTGATATTTGTTCCTTAAAAATTAGATTGACTTCTGCCAAAATGACTGAGGCCAAAATTGCTCATGTTATCAATTTTTAGTTTTGGGTAAATCTCGTAGCAAACATCATTATTGGGTTTGATGCTTGATCCTAGGTATACAGATGAAGCCTGTAACGGATTTTTTCGTTTATTATGGACCCCTTTCTTCTCTTATGCGGAAATTGTTGGAATTGCCTGCATGCATATTTGAGCCAAGTATGATAACCATGGTGGGTGCTGTAGCTCAGTGGTTAGTGCATTGACCTTCTGACCTGTAGGTCGTATGCTCAATCCCCGGCTGAAGCACAACTTTAATATCGAGAGGTTTTTCTTCCAAAGGCTTCTAAAAGGACTCTGAGAGGGTTTTGCAGTTCGGAATCGGCTAATATATGTAAGTCCTTTCTAATACTGTCCAAATTATAACACAAACCACAGAACTGTAAGAAAAAGTTATGACTTTTTATTGTAAATCACAGCTAGCGATTTATTAATCTTATTTGTGATTTATTTAGTCAAAATTCGAGATTTTAGACAATTTTGAAATATGTAAAAGGTTTAGTGACCAAAAATCGAAATGCTAGTAGAATTTTTAGGAACCAAAAACCAAGTTGACTGTATGCACTTTCAGTTATCCAAAACAAAGCTACAAAGCTGGTTTTTGCCTAATAAATATCAACACCATTCTCAAATTTCGTATTTGAATGTCATATGTGAATGTGGGCTTACTCAAAATCGCTCAAAAAATAATTTTCTTTTGTATTAAAGTTAAAATTTTATGCATAAATATAAATATTTTTCTTATGATTTATAGCATTTTCATTATACAAGTAAAAATCATCATTTTACTATAATGCTTATGATGCTGTGACATCTGCTATATTGTACTGCCAGATTAGACTAATACATAATATATCTGTGTTGTTGTATATATGAGTGTGTATGTATGTGCGTGTCTACACAATCATTGTCATTCAGTGAATAGATTGCAAAACATTTTTTTTTTTATGAAATTTGTTAATATATTTGACAAATAATAATTCTTCATCATGGTAACTAATAATACACGAGGCGCCTTGTTGATACATATACATATAAATATGTATGCAGATATATGCAAAAGAGTTCATTGTTTAGCTTAAGCCGGCAAAATTCGAAATGAAATGAAATTAAATCGTGCAAATATCATTCAATTATCCGCTATAAATGATGCAGGAAATATTTATGAACGGCTTCAGTTCGCGTGGATTATTCATCATTATCAATATCATTATCATCATCATCATCATCATCAACATCGTCAACATTACCATCGTCATAACCATCACGATGTATTGCAGAGTAGAGGAAATTCTGAAGGTTGATTGGCATTTGGTGTTTTTTCCTTCTTTTTTTTTTTTGTGTACAGCTAACTAACTATTCATGGGAATTAATTTTTTCATATTTCATATTTCTCTTCAAACTTCTATTTAAATATCAAAGTCATGTTTGACCATAAAAAGTTAAACAACGCCTAATAATTGCAACTGTTTGTGTTTTTTGTTATTTTTTATCTCAATTTTTAAAAATATTTTGTTTGTTTGCTTTGTTTCATCGAATATACGTAGTAGGTATTCAATAGAAAACAGCATGTGAAAGGGGGAACAAATTGAATCAAAATAAGAAATAACTGCTCGATTTATATTTATTTATTTGAAATTAATGCTTTTATGAAAAAATGAAAAAATACAAAAAATCAAGTTTGTTTCTTCTCAAATCTATTGCTAGTGCACCGATAACAATATGCATTGCTTTTAGTAAGGTCATTAAGGGTTTTATTGTTGTATGCATTTATATACAACTATTTCAGGAAATGAATTTATTTCTTTTAATGTCATCCAAATAAGGTGATACTAAAAGTCCAAAATTAAAATGGAGAAGAATTTAAAAGAATAAAATATGGAAAGCTTCACTTTGGTAATGCTAAAGTTTGGATACCCTACACCAGTATATCTGTCACTTTCGATAAAATTTACATTTTGCCATTTCCAAATATATTCGAGTTTCACAACTATAGATTTATATGTTCTTTCGCAATGTACTGTCGAAAACGTACTTTTGTATGAGAGGTAGGCGTTGTTTTCATCCGATTCGATTTATTTTCAAATATACCCACATATTGCTAAAAATATCACAATTTGTTGACTTTCAATGTTATTACTTTACATTTTCTTTCTCAAAGCACAGTGGAAAATATATTTTTGTATGAGAGATAGGCGCAATTTTCATCCGATTCGGCCCATTTTTGAAGTCGTCTATTAAATTATAAATTTAATAATTTCTGCCGAGTTTCAGCTTGATGCCTTTATATCTCCTCTCGCTAAATGTGAAAATATACATATGGAAGCACAATTTCCTATGGGAGGTAGGTGTGCATTTTATTCGATTGAGACAATATTTAAATATTTCAATATAGTTGGCCAATATAATAATATAGAGCGATTTATAGTTTCAAAACCTTATATTTTCGTTTGCAAAGTGTAATAAACCCATTTAACAACATATTTTTGTATGGGTGGTAGGTGTGGTTTTTATCTGATTATAGCTATTTACTAATATATCTATTTTGAGATAAAAATAACTTCATATACCATGTTTTAAATCGATAACTTTATATTCACGCCCGTAAGTGTAAAATCACACATTCAACAACATACTATTTGTATGGGACGTAGGTGTGGTTTTCATTCGATTATGCTTACATTGAACAGTGAACATTGAATAATAATTACGTGATCAGAATAAACTTATGTACTAAGTTTTAGTTCGATTACTTAATTTTTTTTCGTGCGAAAAGTGTGAAAGCACACATTCTAAAGCATTTCTTCATATTGGAGACAGGCGTGGTTATCATCCGTTTACGTCCGTTTTTCAATATATTATTTCTGTTACCAAACTAGCTTTATGTAGAAAGTTATACTTCGAGAGCTTTATATTTGTAAGTGAAAAGCGTAAAAGAACATTTCAAAAACATACTTTTGTATAGGAGGTAGGCGTGATCTTTTGACGATTTCATTCATTCACGATTAAATCCATTCTTTAGTAAAAATAATCCGGTTTCGACTCAATTGCTCTATAATTCGAGCTGTTATCGTGCGCAAAAAAAGGCATAAAGACAAAGAGACTGATGGAACTAGTCCATCAATTTCGCCCCACTTGGCACAAATCTGTCGTTGGAGAGAAAAGAGTTTTTTTTTTCCTGATTTTATCATTGTTCCATAGTCTGGCTGATTAACATTAAAATAAAATGAACTTTAAAACGTTACTATTTTTTTTTTTTTTTAATTTCTTTAAAGTTGTTAATGATGTAATTTAATATGGAAAAACCCAGTAAATAGACATAAATCTATTCATTATAAAAGAATAAATATATACATATAAATATATGTAATTCTTTAATTATGTATTATTTATAAGTCCATTGTTGTATCCTGTTTTTATATTTTTTACTCTTCTTATCAAAGATTAAAACAAACATATTTTGGCATATTTAATCATTTCGACTAGGCCATATAAATTATTTTCAAAAGATACAAATCAAAGAGACAACTTATTGTTGTCATTAATACATATACACTGTGTATTTCAAAAGTGTCCGGACTCGTGATGCAATGTGACGATACAAGTATGAAATGGAAACGGCATGGTTTTGAAAGATAGGTGACAGATGTATAAAATAAATATCTGATGATAGGAGGTATACACACACATAAATATAGTGATAAAATATTTATTTCAAGGGCCAAAATATTGCCTTACATTCCAATTAATGGCGCCACTAATGAAGCCAACTGAACATCAGTCCGGTAACTTTTGAAGCACATTGTTTGCGTTCGTGTATTTAATCTGTTATTAATAAAGAGAACAAAAACATGAATAAAAAGCAAAAATATGCCCATTTTAAAAGCTACTAATTTTTTTGTCTTTATTTTATTTGTTTTTATTTTTTATTTTTGTTTGTATCACCTTTAATTTTATTTTGTTTGATTGTAGTTTTTTTTCTATTTTTACTAAATATGTATATTTTATTTTATTTTTATTTTACGCCAAGTCATGATTTAATTAGCGATTAGTAATATTTGATGTATCCTATTTGAACATAAGTTTGGCAATATTTTTATTTCTTTCTTTTTTTACATTTTATTATTATTATTTTTTTTTTTGTGTCAATATTTCTTTTTTTCTTTCTTGTCTTTCATTTTGTTACGTTTACAAACAACAACTAGGTACAACAAAAAATAGTGAACTTGAACTTGAATTTATATGTTAATTTATGTACCTATTTTTTATATGGTTTCTTTGCCACTTTCTTCATCAGCATCGAACTTAATCGAAATTGGGGGGAAAAAGGAAAGAGAAGTTTGATCAAGAAAAAAAAACTAAATACGACAAATAATATCAACATAATGACTTGTATGGTAATCAAGAAAGTAGCAAATAACAACAAAAACACCATGCTAACTAAACACAGAGCCATAAACCGTAACATGTAGACATAGCTTAACTAAAGAAGACGAAACTAAAGGCAAACGAACTCGAGGGCATGCATATGGGTATGGAGTATAATTAATTGCTTACGAACTTCTGTTTGTTTCTTATATGTGTATGTATTGTATCTATTTTTGAAATTCGTATATTTGTTAACTCTTTTTTTTTTTTTGTCTTGTGGCATTTGTTATAATTTTACTTCTGTTTGCTGTTTTGATGAAGCCAAACAAAAATTTGAAAGACCGATAGCAACAGTATGATATGATATAGTTCAATATAATGAAGAGAATCTTATGCTTTCTTGGTATTAGGAATTAATTAAAGAACATACAATATTTATTTATATGCTACTTCTGTAAGCCACGCGCAAATGTTATAAAAATTTTGATCAATATTCGAATACAATAATAACAATAATAATCAATTTTAGATGATACATTCATACTTTGACCAATTGACGCTAACATCCACTGCCAATCAATTATTAATGCTTATTTAGCATATAAATTGCAACAACAGCATAGCTAAGCACATCTGTAAAATGAGCAGAGACGTGTTAAAAGCATCAGCAATAGCAATATGAATACTGATGTATGCTGAATATATATGTTGTTGTTAACCCTAAAATGTTGAAATAAAAATCTTTTGTTTTTCATTTCAAACTGTACTGCCGCAATTATAAAGCAATTGATCTAAAAATTGGTGCATAGGATTATTTTTACCAGCGAATCGATGAGTATGTTGTTGTATATGTATATTCCCACTTTTTGCTCGAAAATATAAGGATTTTAACTAAAACTTGGTGTGTTGAGTTGTTTTGATCAGAAAATTGATATAACAAAAAGAGATGTGTAATCGGATGAGAACTAGTCCTACCTCCCATACAATGTCATCGAATGTCTTTTTTCCCCACTTTCTGCATGAAAACATTAAGATTTCGGACTAAAATTTAGCATGTAAAGTTATTTTGATCACAAAATTGATATAATTGAAAATATATGAAATTGAGTAAAAACCACGCTTACCTCCCATACAAAAATATGTAATCGAATATATTTTTTTGCACTTTTCACCTGAAAATATAAAGCTCTTAAACTAAAAGGTGATATGTAAGGGTAATTGTATCACAAAATTGATAGAGTTGGAAAATGGGACTAATCAGACGAAAACCCCACCTACCTCTCATACAAAAGTATATTGTTGAATATGACTGTTTATTCTGTTCGTTCTAAAATATAAAGTTATCAGGCTGAAATTTGGTCCATACGGCTATATTTCTTAATAACTTGACTTATTCTAAAATAGGCTACATCGGATAAAAACTACACCTACCTCCTATACAAACTTTTGCTTCCTCAACCTCAAAGGGGGCATCATTCTCAAGTTCTTTGTAAGAAATAAGATCTTCAAAATAAGAAGCTTCAGCAATATGTTGCAATTCAAGATCATAATTATTACAAGTGCATTCATAATTGAGACAGTAAGAGGCTCACCTCCACGATTTAGGGTTAATCGACAGCATAACATGGCATAACCCAGCAACTGTCAATATTTAATAGCCAGCAAAAATAGATACTCGTAGACAATCTGTGAGTATTATTAAATGCAGCACGTCGTTGCAATATTGAATTATTGAATTGTTTTATGTGCTTCATTTATTTATTGTTTCTTGTTGTTGACTTTGGTGTTATTGTTGTTGTTGTTCAAGTTAATGGTTCATCTCAAACAACCTCAACAGATGGCTTGTCGGAAAATCTTTGCAAAATGTTCATCATTAACGGAATGTTCAGCTTGAAATTGAATTAAGCGTATCTATGCATGCGTATTTTCCTGAATCTTGCAACTATTGATTGTTTTATCTATTACACACAGTTGTACATTAATATTCAAATAAAATTGTAGCATCAACTGTTATTTGCATACATATACAAGGTGTCTTAAGTTGATGGCATAGAAAATAGAAAAATTATATATTTTTTTTAATATATTCGATAAGAGTTCTAAGAATAAATAATATCAGGTTTTTATCACACCACGACGAAATTCTTTAAACATCAAAATTTAGATCCATAAATTGATGGTAAATAAATATCAGAAAGCAGTTGCACTTGTATGAATAAATTTTCAAAATTTCTCTAGTGACGAAATTTGGAAAAAATTATATTAAGAGAGTTCTTATTAATTTCAAACCACAGAACGGAGGCAGCAATTCCATATAGGTTCTGAAAATGAAATACCTCTCTTGGGTTGATTCGATATTAAATTTTATGTCACAAAGAAAAGTGGTCGTTTCGTAAAATACTTTCTAAAAGAACTTTGACACAAAATGCGTAAAAAAATGATATCACAAAAAAACTGCTAGTACAAGTAGTTTCGGTCCAAGTTCCTTGAAGCTGATTATGAGATTGTGACCTGAAATGTTATATATATTATTCTGAAAAACCTGTTAAGGCATAATAAATTCTGAGTGCGCAGTCGGATGACCAAGGGATCCCAAAGTAAGGTCTTCGACCTCTATAATCAACTGAGGAGCTCATACATTCTGCTATAATGACTTTTTTTTTCACAGCTGTAGAAAGTTTTGATTTCTAGACAAATGTAAAGTTATTTGTCGATTTTCAGAAGTACTTGAGTTCACATTTTAGCGAATCTTCTATAGGGGTTAAAGTTGGAGGGTAACTACTTACTTACTTATGTGGCCATAACAACCGAATATCGATTTAGGCCGAAAATAACATGCTTCGCCAGCCATCTCTGTTCTTCGCTAGCTGGCGCCAGTTAGAAATTCCAAGCGCCGTCAGGTTCTCCAGTACTTGGTCTTTCCACCGGAGGATTGGTCTTCCTCTTTTGCGTCGTCCTCCAGCGGGTTCCGAATATAACACCTTCTTAGCTGGAGCGTGTTCTTCCATTCGCTCGACATGACCTAGCCAGCGCAGCCGCTGGATTTTGATGCGCTTTACTATGTCAATATCGGCATACAGCTCGTACAGCTCATGGTTGTACCTTATTCGGTACTCGCCACCAACGCAAATAGGTCCAAAGATCTTGCGTAGGACTTTTCTCTCGAAAACTCCAAGTATTCGCTCATCCGAGGTGGAAATTGTCCAGGCTTCAGCGCCATATGTTAGGACAGGCATGATGAGAGACTTGTAGAGTGTAGTTTTCGTTCTTCGAGAGAGGGCTCGACTTCTCAATTGCTTACTCAGCCCAAAGTAACACCTGTTAGCAAGAGTTATCCTACGCATGATCTCCAAGCTGACGTCATTACTGCTGTTAATGCTGGTTCCAAGATAGACAAAGTCCCTTACTACTTCAAAAGCGTAGTTGTCAACAGTGACGTGCTGTCCAAGACGCCGGGACTCTTTGTTTGTTGACACTAGATACTTCGTCTTGCCCTCGTTCACCGTGAGACCCATCCCACGCGACTCTCTTTCCAACTCTGAGAATGCTGCACTGACTGCTCGCGTGTTCATGCCGATTATGTCAATATCGTCGGCATACGCTAACAGCATGACACTTTTGTTGAAGATAGTGCCATTATGTCGTAGATCAGCAGCTCGTATTATTTTCTCCATAATAAGATTGAAGAAGTCGCACGATAACGAATCACCTTGTCTGAAACCCCGTTCGGTATTAAACGGTGCGGAGAGGTCCTTCCCAATTTTCACTGCACAACGGGAGTTATGCAGTGTCATTCTACAAAGTCGAATGAGCTTTGCAGGAATACCGAACTCAGACATTGTTGCGTAGAGGTAATCCCTTACCGGACTGTCGAAAGCGGCTTTATAATCAACAAATAGGTGGTGTGTGTCGATCTGTTTTTCTTGGGTCTTCTCCAGGATTTGGCGCAGTGTGAAAATCTGGTCGATGGTGGATTTACCAGGTCTGAAGTCACACTGATAAGGTCCAATCAGGTTGCTGAGCATAGGCTTCAATCTTTCACAGATTACGCTCGATAGAACCTTGTACGCGATGCTCAGGAGACTTATTCCACGGTAGTTGGCGCAAATTGTGGGGTCTCCTTTTTTATGCACAGGACAGAGAACACTGAGCCTCCAATCATCAGGCATGCTTTCATCCGACCATATTCTGCTTATGAGCTGGTGCATGCGGGTGAGCAGCTCATCGCCTCCGGTCTTAAACAACTCGGCAGGCAGGCCATCAGCACCTGCAGCTTTGTTGTTCTTCAGCCTTAAAATGGCCGTTTCAACCTCGTCATAGTCGGGTGGTGGAACATCAACACCATCATCTGTAATTGGGGTTATCGGGCATTCTCCTCCACTGGCTGAATTGTTCGTAGCATCGCCATTCAGTAACGTGGAGAAGTGTTCCCTCCATAGGCTCAGTACACTCTGGACATCCGTAACCAGATTCCCATTTCCATCACGACAAGAAGTGGCTCCGGGATTTAAACCTCCACTCAGGCGCTTGATCTTTTCGAAGAATTTTCGAGTCTCATTCTTGTCGGTACACATCTCTATCTCCTCACACTCGCGTCTTTCCAACTCCCTCTTCTTGCGCCTGAAAAGACGTCTCTCTGCACTCCTTTTCTCTCTATACCGCTCCTTAACAGCTCGCGTTACGCCTGCACGCAGGGTTTTTCTGTAGGCGGCGTCTTTCTCTGCGGTAGCGTCGCGACACTCCTGATCATACCACTCATTCCTCAGAGGCCGGTAGTAACCGATTACCTCCTCGGCAGCAGTAGTCATGGAGTGGGATATATGTGTCCACCGTGCGCATGTATCATCAAGTGGGGGAGTGTTCTGCATAAGCAGATCCGATAGTCGAGTGGAAAATGCATCTGCTGTCTCTGGTGATTGCAGCTTACTGACGTCGAGCTTTCTCTGTGTGGGACTTCTCTTGTTATTTGCGACACATAAGCGTGTGCGCACCTTAGCTGCAACAAGGTAGTGATCCGAGTCGATGTTGGCACCACGGATCGATTTCACGTCCATCACACTGGAAGCATGCCTTCCGTCAATCAACACATGATCAATTTGGTTTCTTGTACGATGATCTGGAGACAGCCATGTCGCTTTGTGGATGTCGAGATGCTGGAATCTGGTACCACCAATTACCATGTTTCGTGCTGCGGCGAAGTCGATCAGCCTTATTCCGTTATCGGAGGTGTTTTGGTGGAGGCTGAATTTTCCGACAGTTGGACCAAAGGTACCTTCCTTGCCCACCCTGGCATTAAAGTCGCCAAGCACGATTTTGATATCGTGGCGGGGGCAGCGGTCATAAGCTTCTTCGAGGCGCTGAAAGAAGCTCTCCTTGGTCACATTGTCCTTCTCATCCGTCGGAGCGTGGGCACATATAAGGCTGATGTTGAAAAATTTTGCCTTGATGCGGATTGTGGCCAGCCGTTCATTCACAGGCGTGAACTGCGAGACAAGATGTCGTAGTCTCTTGCTGACCAAAAATCCACATCCTAATTCGTGCCTTTCAGCATGGCAACTGTAGTAGATGTCACAGGACGCTCTTTTGGAGCAGCCCTGTCCTGTCCATCGCATTTCCTGGAGAGCGGTGATGTCAGCTCTGTATTTTTCGAGGACATCAACCAGCTGGATAGAGGCACCCTCCCTATAAAGGGATCGGACATTCCAGGTGCATATCCGTAAATCGTGGTCCTTTTTTCGTTTGCGGGGGTCATCAACAAAAACGGTAGTCCTTCTCCGAGGCATATTTGTTTTTTTCATTGGGGGGGTTTTTTATGTGGCGGGTCCCAAACCCAACGCACAACCTCTAACCGAGGAGATTTTCGCCACTCACTTCAGCCGCCTCCCAGCGGGTGCCAGGAAGACGTTGCCCGGTGGTCGCCACATGGAGGGCCCCCATTAATAATAATGAAAGCGCCATCACAGAGTAAGCAGAGCAAGCTATATGACTACCCCTCATTAACAAATAAAGGTATCATCACATAGCGCTCAGATCAAACTACATGACAGCCAGTGAGTTGACTTGCGATGAGTTCAACAAGGATTGCGCTAGCCCCACCTGGTTGAGGCAGTTAGACACGTTACCTTGCGAAAACACCACCAGACCAGTTGGAGGGTAAGTACCTTCTAAAAATATGTTGGGCAGTAAAATTAATTGGGGGTTGGACATAAATTTTACCATAAAATCAATTTTGCATGAGAGCTCTTCTAAGAAATGGACGTACGGGATAACCTTGTTCAGAAAAAGTGTTGATAAACAAATAATGTGTGTTGCTTATACATTTTACCCGTCTTGGGGGTGATTCTGAGTATTTTAATGAATGTTCCAACATTCATAATTTTTTTATGGTTATGGACGAAATGCAACCTGATCGGGTCAAACCATCCCAACAGTAAATTAAAAATTTTGATCTTCAATTATGAATCTTAGATGCTTGAAATTGCGTAACCGAACTCAGCATGCTCTCAACGTTACTTGGGTACAAGAATATTTTTGACAACAAAGTCGACATTAAGTAAATCAATTGGAGAAGGCAATTTTAGTTTTATTGCTGATTGCCATCACATTGGTGTGATGGTGTTCTTCAATACAATTCTTCATTTGTATTTTCATTTGAGAATTATTTTATATTTTTGAATACTTTTTTTTTTGGGATATCAAAATGAACTACTATATTTTTGTAGATTTTCTAATTAATTCAATAAATGAACAAATTGTTTTGGTCCTTGAAAAAACTCCGTATATTTGGATGAGTTTGGGTTTTTCAGCATCTTTCATAATTTCAATTAGATTAATATGAATACACCCTGTATTAATATTATGCTAATTCCTCATTTCTATTAGATTATATAATTTATATTATTATTGTGCACGCCTACTCTCTTTTACCACCACTTTTCATATATATACGTCTTATACGACATGTGATACATATAAATACAATTACTTTTACCATCGAACAATATAATAGTGATGTGTTGTTGTTGTTGTTGTTTACTTGTTTTTGGGTTCATTGTTTTACTGACCGCATTACTAGTTACACTGTGGCAACAGGAAAACTACTCGACTAGACTCTACTGTTATTCGAAGGAAAATGTTTTCAATTTGAATTGCGCAATTCTTCTATGCGATTTAGCAAGCTTAAAAAATGTATACAATTGCTTTTCCTTTAATACAGATACAGAAAACTTTCATACTTGAGTATGAATATATGTGTATATGTGTAATATAGAAAATTGTAAATTTTTGGGTTGGGTATAGTTGGGTATGCATATGAATGATAAATAAGTAGATGCAGAATTGTAATTGTGTGATGGTAGTGATTCATTGTTCATTTTAATTATCCTTTCACTGTGTTACGTTTAATAGTGAGTTTTCTTTTTTTTTTTTTTTGGTTTTTGATCTGATTTTCTTTGTTTTTCGTGCTTTTTACTTTATCAAATTCAATGGTCACAAAAAGTGACATTATTTAATGACTTCATATTCAAATTTATTAAGTTATGAACGTGACATTTGTACGAGAAAGGAAGACAAATGAGAGTATATTATATGATAGAAGTTTTGCTTATTTTCTAGTACTTGATGGGCTCTATATTTAATTTTTAAAACTCTTCCATGGTTAAAGGCTTGATTTGGAAATATCAGAGAATCTTAAATGGTATACAGAGGCGACAGAATGGTAGTATTTTTGAGATGAATGTGAACATTTTAAAAATTCGGCGAAATTTGAAACTTGAAATGACAAAATAAAGTTATGCGTACTTGATTTCATAATGTACACTCCTCATTATAGGGGTAAAATCTTTTCTTTTCTTTATAGAATTATAGTCGCAATAATTTTGTTCAGAAAGATATCATGAATTTTGAAAATTATAGACTTGAAAATACTAGCACTTATTCAAGCACATTATGAATTTTAGCTGACAATTATTTGAGAGATATGTAAATATTACATAAACTTTCCAACCATGATGGGATCTATATGAACATTTGCATTCATTAATATCGAATTAACTCATAGGCATCGATTGTTCGAGATCGTAGCCAACTATGACAGATAAATACAACAACAACTACTCCATCGGTTTGTATTTTGTGCAATGCTGTTCAAAAATGTGTAATTTAATTATCAAAATTCAAAAATCAACTGTTGACAATTGGGAAACATAGAGTAGATTTTGTGGTCTATGAAATGTTTGCTGCCTCAAAAATTGTAAATTAATTTCGTAACATGATTATTTTTAAGCGTTAAAGTTAATCTAAAATGCATTTTACAGAAATCAAGACCTACACCATGTTAAATACACATACATATCTTAAAAATGTGTACTTTTGTACTGGAGATAGACGAAGTGTTTTCCATTCGATAATGACAAATTTTTAACAAATTCATACGTTGTTAAAAATTCAAGGAATATGCCAAACTTCAGTCTTCAAATATACATGCGAAGGCATACTTTTGAATGAGGGGTAACATACATTCGAAAACATGCATTTGTATGGGAAGTATGCCTAATTTTCATTCGATTATGTCTATTTTTATACTCGTTCATAGATTAATAAATATAATCGTATGGACGTAGTTTCAACCTAATTGCATATATATGAGGTTGTGTTCACATATATCATATTCTTTGTTTCCTTGGTTACGGTTACCCGTAAACCATAAATTATGATGAGAAACAAAAATGCTTGGAAACAAATGTTTAGCCATGTGGATGCTAAAAATATAGAATTTCACTTCCATTTCGATTTATTTTCGTGGATATCTTGAAATCAAGCATTAGACCGTTATCAATTTTACTTCTAAATATATAGTATTCATTTAGGTCTACAAAATTGTCCAAGTTATATTAAAACTTAAATTGATCTTTCATTATATTTCTGCATATGAGTGTCGCGATTCACATAATTACTTCTTTTCACGAAAAACGTTCAAATAAAAAATAAAGAGAACACTCAAACAACAAAATAAGAAGATAAGCCCACTGGAAAGTGTCCTAAAAGTTTTTTTAAACAAAATCGTGTACTCAATATGTCGGTATTATTAATTTACACAATGATATTATTGCATTTTCTAAGTTAGTAGAAAAGTGATAAAAATTGTTTTTAAAATACTCTAGCAGGAAAAAAAAATGTATAATTTCTATAAGAAATTTATGAATTTAATATTTAATATTTTATACGAAATACTTCAATTTAAATTTACTAATAGCAATAGCTATCAAATTTTCATTCAATCATCATTGCTTACACTGTTTAACATGTTTACTGCATGCACGAGTACGAGTATGTGGACGACATCTCTTATTTTCCTGATTTGAAATGAAGACAGACAGAAAAAGAAAGAAATATAAAAATTCAAAAATAATTTCACATCCCAAAAATAAAATTGCGAACGCAGATAAAATAGTATTTGCTCCATTTGTATGAACGAGTATTAATATCAATTTTTTATTTCATACACACATCGAGCTACGTATTGCAATGGAGTGGTAATATATAGTAGCAATAGGTTGTTAAACTGTGTATATAACGATGCTATGAAATTTCTACTGCCACATATTTTTACACAGATTACATAATAATATATCTACTTTTATTGCTCTCTCTCTCTCACTGTTTCTATCTCCTTCACACTTTTTTACTTTGGCTCAGATGCAATTTTCTACTTAAATGCATCGTTATTGTTGCGAATATATGCACTTTAGTGCTGTCACTAACATTTTTATGATTACCAATATATACAACAACTGACACTACTACCTATCTGCTACTATAATTTTACCACTTAAATATTGTATTACGCATGATGGTAATTGTTGATGGTATAATTGTGCAAATATTAAGACATTTCAGAAAAATGTCACCTGGTACATTCTTCATGTAATTAAAAGTATATTCGCAGGTGTTTTAATCCTTTTTTTTAGATTAATTTTCACACTTTAAGCACACTTACAGATTAAATGGTTTACTAAGCGATTCTTCAAAACCGATACCGAAAAAGTATTCTATTGTCCCGAAATTTTTCTACTTCAAAATTTGAATAAGGATATGTAAAAATTAGTGGGGTTCGTTACCCTCACACATGTAGTGGTGAAATCAAATTTTATAAGAAAAATAAACCTTAAATTTTATAGGGAAGCCTCTCTAAGGAGTAGAGTCAAGTATGTTCACAAAATATATAAAGTAGTAAAATTTAAGGGTGATTGATAATAAATTTGATCCATCTGTCGTCACTCTTGGTGCGGTGGGAGCAAATTTTATACAAATAATGTCATATACAACCGTCATCAATAGATGACGGTTAAGTATATTCTGCAAAAATATTGAGTAGTATCTCTAGGGACCGGTATGGGTATATTAGTGAACGTTTCAATTTTCATGAATTATTTATGGTTGGAAACAACATTAGATTTTTCCAACTGCAGATTCATATATTGAACCGTTATTTACATCGCTGTGTTAATAATTTTTGAAACATTGTTGAAGAAATTGAAAAAAATGCTATGCCAGTGCTTATATATATACATTCAAACCTAATATAGCTTGTTGATAAATCCTTTTTGAAGCTATTTACGCAGATAGGAAATTATTAATGTTTGCAATCTAGTATTAATTTGTTAATTAATGATGTCCATTTAAGAAAAACTAAAGTTGATTAAAACAAGATAATAATAATATGAATATTCAGACTTCAAATACGATTTATTTATGTGTACATATCTACCTACGTACCACTTAAAATTAGACAATAATATTAATTGGGTGACGCATGCCTATTTCAGCCTTGGATCTTTTCAAAATCATTTATGCTAAATATCTATAAACTTGTACATAGTCATTGAACTTCCAGTCGTACTTATTCTAAATATGTATGTATATGAGAAGAAGACTATGAGACTATGACAAATCGATGACAACAAGTGCGATAACTACATCTTAAACTTATAGAGTGGGACAATGAGTAATGATAAAAATATTTATTAAAACTCCTATAATTAAAAAAAAAAAAAAATTGAGAAAAAAGCAAAAGAGTAATTGACATAATATATAATAGTAGTGTTGATTTGATTTTAAGTTGAAATCATTTTTAGTACTCTTTTTGTAGTTTGTTCAACCATGGTAATTTTTCAAGCAATATTTAGTTTTGTTACTCCCCGTATATTGTTTCCTATTGATTTTGGTATTTTAATGATTTGCGATAGAAAGGAATTACTTATTAGTGTTTACTTCAGCACATCAGTTGTTAATAGCTTGATATTTTAAGCATAAAGTAATCGATTTGGGCCTCCCTTTTTTACGTTTAAACCTTAAGAATGGATTAATGGCAAAATAGGTTTGACTCCAATATGGTATTGCCACTGAATTAATCATAAGGATTTCAGAAAGAGAAACTCGGGCAAAGAGCCCCTCGGAGCTTATAAGTGGCACATATTTATTAATTTATTTTCATATAATACTTCTCTTTTTTTATTTGAATAACGTTTGTGCTCAAAATACCTCAGGGCATTAGCAAAAAAGGGTACATATTTTTCAAAAGTATATTCTAATGATGCGCGATGCGCGTATGCCTCTGCTCAAACAACTGGCATATTGTCCACTACGCAGAAGCATACATCTCGGATAGCTTAACTAAAACTACTTTAAAAGTCATTAAAGCTCTCAACAAAAAAGGAAATAAATATGGTTCTAATGTGAGCCGACCTTTAAGGGGTTCGCATTGTCTTAATGCACAATGCTGTGCCGTTTTGCGATGGGCTCCTGAAGCAAAAAGGGCTTTCTATTAACCCATCAAAAACAGCAACTTTTTCCATTCACCAGGAAAAGGCAATACCAGACTTAAATTTTCCAACAAAAGGAGCAATTCTCGATAAAACGCTAACTTGGAACCCACATCTTGAGAAAGCCATCACGAAAGCAACAACTAAGGCTTCTTTGCTGCACCAGGCTTTGGAACCTGGGATTAAATCCTAAAATGACATAATGGACGTTTGCCTCTGTTGTTAGACCCATGGTCACCTACGCATCTGTTGCATGATGGCCTAAACAAAGGAAAGCAGCAACTGAATTAAGCACACTGCACAGTCTTGTCTGTGTCAGCACCCCAGGGGCAATGAAAACATCTCACCATTTCTTATTTTAATCGAAAAGGAAGCATGCTTAAGTGCCCTACTATTAGCGGGAATCTCCGAATTCAAAAGCGGTGATATTAAGGGGTATTTAATGATCTTTCCCATCATAAAAAGAATTGATACTTGATTAGTTGTTGATTCTTCAAAAACTTTCAGGTTATCATCAATGACCGTAAGGTGTGGAGAACTAATTCTACTAATTTCAAAACTAGAAAATTGTAGAACAAGGGCGGGCGTAAATGGCCCGAGTTTCAAAAAATCTGTTCCAATGGTATCTATTCAACTAACTTTCAAGTGGAAATACACGTCTTTGAAATTTGTGTAGGAGAATGTCTTCCCAAAAGGATGACAAGAGCACACATTTACATACTGTCAGATGACTGCCAAAACCTTCTTAACATAATAGACCATTCTAGTACTGTGGTGTTGGGTGGATTAATAGACACGAAGGACATGAGGGTAACGAGATGGTAGATTACCTAGCCAAAAGAAGAGCAAACATGCCCCTAATTGGTCCTGAACCCTTGTGTGGACCTACAGAAAGTCACACAAACGAAGCTGTCATACAATGAGCAAAAAAGAAAATTTTCAACCATTGGCTCAACAGCTTCGGCCAGCGGCAAACAAAGCAATTCCTCACCCCAGATAATGGAATATTGGAGAAGCTACTTTTGTTAAGAAGAACAGACTTACGAACTTTAACTGGCTACTTCGCAGGCCATTGTAGTCTGAGGTTCCACCTATACAAGATAGGTTTCTCGGCCACTGAAAGTTAAGAGTATATCCCCTGTCAATGTCCAGCACTTGGCAGACAAAGACTTCACCATCTCTTATACAAGAGCGCACTCAAAATTAGTAATAGATGTGATCGGTCACCTTTCACGTTAACACTGGACAATCAAAGTGACTGCCCTCACAATTATTTGTAGATATAGAACCATCACAAGTTCTTTAATATTTGACCAAGTATAACCATATTTGCTGGATGTAGTAATACTTTAGTTGATAATAACCTCTACTTCATATAGCTACCATACAGTTTAAAAAGGTTTTGAGTCAGTCATATTTAGTCAAATAATTAATATATTACCTAGCAATAGTTTGTAGAAAAATGCACCACGCCTGATAAGTTATGTAGTTGTAGACACCTTTAAAATAACTGAAGGACAGTAAAATTTTATGAACAGATCTTTATTTTAGTTGTTAAAAATTTGGCCAAAAAATGATCGCACCACTACTCAATGACACTAACTATGATGTTCGTATATAATATTAAAGATGGGCGAGAGTCTGCCCTATTTGGTATACAAATCTATATTTTGGTATTGAAATAAATAGTGAAAAATAGATTAAACACGCCCACTATTTCTTATAGCTCCCATACAGGGTCACTGGTGTAATCCACACATACAAGTCTCTATATTATCTTTTCATCCTGGAAGATATTAAATGAAAAATGAATGAGCCACGCCAAATATTTTACATAAATCCCATATAGTAAAGTTATTATTTTAACTTGACGATTTCCTAATGATATCAGTGTAATTTGCCTATATACGATTGTACGACAAATATTTTCGATTATAGTTGTAAGTGCGTTTAGTCAATAAAAGACTGACTGACGTACGCGATATCAACGTATAAAGATTAGTATTGATGCCATTATGTCACTTCAAAGTATTTAGGTCAACATATTAAATTGCAACAATGGCTGTGTGTACCTACAATCTTCGGTTGAGTCTTTTTTCATCATCTGATTTAAAGACTACGCAAACAGCTTAGTACATATTTTGGTAAAGTGATTGTAAAAAGATCTTTCAATTTTTTGAAAGTTGTACAAATATACTTAAAAATCATAACTACCATGGGTTATAAAATATCTTTTTGGATGGAGACTCAGTAGTAATATGTCATTACCGATAGCCGTTAATAACAATTGACACACCGATGACCCTCAAACTAATTCCACTGAACCATTTACATTTTCAACCGTAATCCCATTATGTCATAAGTAAAGTACTATATGGGACCTTTTGCAGAAGAATGATTTATTTTATCCTTTTCCATTCAAACTACTGACAGATATGTAACCGTGTATGAATGATTGGAATGGTAAATCATTGAATATGCATTTGTTATTGTGTATTTATATGTAAATTTGTAATAAAAGAAGAACTCACCATTAGCACTTGCCTATTCTGACTATTAGCGCCATCATCATAATATTCATAATCATGATCATCATCATCATTAATTACAATAATCTTATGACATAAGTAGTCATCTTCATTTAGCATAAAATTTAATTAAAACTGAAATAACTTGTAATATAATCACGTACATATGCTATACAAGCAGATGTACCTGTAACTGCGTGATGTTATAAAAATCCGCTTTAATTGATTGTATTCGTTCCACATACATATGTATGCACAATGTAAAAAAAAGTCAAGGTTATATGTGATAGAGCCAATTTACCACCACCAGTCATCAAAGAGAAGAAGAAGTGCCAAATTGCATAACGAACGGACATATCTATGTTAGTGTGTTGTGCATGCATGAATGAACGAATGAGGAAAGTAAAATTTCCAGTTTATTTTCATCATGATTGTTCCCCTTCTTAACTGTAACATGTACGTGTGCATAAGGTATGAACAAATATGCGCATATATGTATACATATAGGAGCAGGTATGTACATATAATCTGACTATGACGACAATGGCAATTTTATGAGTGAATGCACTTTTAACCTCTTTTCTTTTTTCGTTCATACTCACCGAATAATTTTTGTCTTCGTGTGAATTGTGTATTGGTTGCGTTGTAAAGTGTAGTACCAAAAAATTATAACCTTTAAATTTATATTAAAATTTTTCTCGTTTTTATTTTTTAAGAAGAATATTTTGACTTAACTTCATGTAAATATAATGCAATCAAGCTGAAACTCTACAAATCAGGCTATATTTAGTGACAAATAGCTAACTTAAAAAACTATCTTAATTGGATTAAAATCACACATACCTCGCATATAAAAATCTATTTTCGAATATATGATTTCACAATTTGTGCCTGTTTATGTAACTAGCGAGCGAAATTGGTCCACAACAAAATTGTTACCAGAGAAAAATGATGTATTTAACAATGTTTATCAATGGATGAAAAATACGTCTACCTGTCATACAAAAACTACGTTTTCGAACATTAATTTTCAGACTTTGTGCCCGTAAATATGAAGCAACTGAATTGAAAGTGGACATATAACAAGCTGAAACTCTACAAATCAGGATTTTTTTAGCGACAAATAGTTGATTTAAAAAACTATCTTAATCGGATTAAAATCACACACACCTCCCATATAAAAGTGTATTTTCGAATATACGTCTTCACAATTTGTGCCCGTAAATATGTAACTAGCGAGTTTAAAATTGGTCCACAACAACATTGTTATCAGAAAACAATGATGAATTTAACACTTTTTTTGTGATCGGATGAAAAATACGTCTGCCTGTCATACAAAAATACGTTTTCGAACAGTAATTTTCAGACTTAGATGTACGGGCACAAAGCTACTGAAATTAAAGTCGACATATAAAAATATTTTTGACAGTATACGAACATATTCGAGAATGGAAGTATTTGGATTAAAACTGCACTTACCTCCCATACAAAAGAACGTTTTCGAAACTGTGTTTACAAACTTTGTACCACTAAATACAAAATTATAAAACTAAGTGTAATCAAATGAAAGCTATGCCTAGCTCCCATAAAAAAATATGTTTTTGAATATATGTTTATGGACTTTGTACAGTGAAAATATAAAGTTAGAAATTCGAAAATTGGAACATGCTTTTATTTTCACCAATTAAATAATAAGTTTGAGAATGGGCGTAATAGGATGAAAAGTACGCCGATCTTCCGTACAAGAGTACGTTTTCGATCATATGCTTTCAGTCTTTGAACACTTAAATATAAGTTATTCATTCTAAAAGTAGAATCGTTTATAATATTATCTACTTATCAAAATTTGAGATGCTTGATATAATAAGACTGAAATTCGGTTGTATTTCTAATATGTTTTATTTTTGGTTGTAGTGATCATAATCTTATATATGCATATGCATTATACTAATATCAAAATATAATAAAAAACAAAATCGACTGAAAAATTGATAGAAAATAAGACTACCTACAAAATCGAGAACACCTGCTGGGAAGCTATTTGCCATGTACGTATCAATGATTTTAATACAAAATTCACATCTGTGTATACAAATTGCGGGTAACACAATTGCGTATATTTAGTTTAGAGAGCTCGGTTATAATTCAATGGCACTGCACTGTATATTATGTATTTTCTCATACAATAAATATTTTAAAGTATTTCGCTATCTGTGCGTGGAACGGAATAACAGCAAACAGTAAACAAAAAAGCAGAAAAACCAAAACACAAAATCACTTGCTCAAAAGTAAAACTTGACCTAATTTAGTATTGTTACTTATTTTTGCGTGAATTGTTTTCTTTTTTGCTTCTGCATGTTTTTGCAAACACATGGAGTTGAGGAATTTTCGTGTACATCACTTGATGATACCTATACTTATAGTCAAATTTACTCCATTTGATACGGTTGTACTTATGTATATATTTACATTTATTCACGCCATACTTGCACTAACTACTTAGTTATGTTGGGCCATAAAATATATTTTTAATTTATGAAAATGATTACCCTATATTACAACTAATTTTACATAATTGGAATTAGGAATTTCCAACTAAATTATATATGTAGCTAGAGTAAGAATTATTTGCTTGGAAATTCTATTGAAAATACCTAGCTTCTGTATATGAGATTCTCGTTTTAAGTCTTCACATTCAAGCAACACATAATTAATTTTCAAGACATTCGAAAATATGCTGCTTAAAATGATGACCACCTTTCGCATATAATAGCCAATATCAATAGCCAAAGTAAACATATTTCAGGAAGAAGCATAGAAAAACTAAATGAACTCTAAAATTAAAATAAATTATTGAAAATCATTTAACAAATTTCAAATGCATATAAAATTTGATTTACCGCATTAACTTGAAATGAGTTAATGGCGAAAATTTGTTAAAATTGTTTATTTTAAAAAATTTCTGAAAAAATTCTGCATACAAAGTTTGGTTTACTAATTTATTGTAGAATGAGTTAATGCAGAAAAATTTTTTTAATTCTTTCGAAAGTAAAGTCTAAATCAATTTTCGATATTATTGTAAAAATAATTGCAATATTGTCGAAATTGACATTACTTCAAAATTTCGTAACATAACGAAAAATATTTCGACTTTAATTCATTAATACGTTCACATTTCGGCATTAATTCAAATTTGTGTCGACATTATTAAAACTTTTTGCAATAATGCCGAAGTAGGCAACTGCTTTCGACATGAATTGTTGTTTACACTTGAGCGTGTAGCAAGTACCTATTTTTACACTTATATATATTTTGTCGACATTATTTAAATTTTTGCAATAATGCCAAAAAAATTAACAATAACTATTCGACATAATTTCAATATTTTGATATTTTCAGTTTACATTACTTCAATTCGCTTGAAATAATCTCGAAAAAGTGACAAAAGCCTTTCAATATTAATTCAAACGTATTATGTCATTAATTCATGAAGCCTAAAAATTAAAATAAATGGAAATTTTTATAAATCATTTCAATTTATTTTTTCAATGTTCAAGTTTTCTTACTTCTGGTAGCAAATAGTAAAATATGGCCAATAACTGTCTAGAATTTATTAATCCCCCTAGGAACCGTCATAAAAGGTTGAAAAGGCAATATTTTTTAAAACGCGCTAATATGATCTATAACTAAGGGAATATGAATATTTGAACTTTAATTAAGATAACCAGCTGGATAAAATATATGACCGATCCCCAATGATATTTTTTTCATCCATTAGAGAAATTGACGTTTATTTTATAAATTTTTGCTATAACCGCTTCCAGGGTGTCTATAGAGGGATAAAATCTATGACTGACCACACATAATTACTTTACATTTGTTCTGAACATACTTGCTCACTAACTTTGATCCTTACGGAAGCTCTCCTACAAAATATCTTAAAATCGACTGAAAATCGACTCCACAATTGCTAAGAAATCGCCCTTAAAACGGTGAAATTAATTGAATCTGCTGCGCAATATTTCTCGCTAATATATTTACCTTACATGTTTATCCCTTAAGTAAGCTTCGCTACAAAATTGTTGCTTTTATAAAATTTATAAATGCACCAGCCACTAAGTAAAAGCATCAAACTTACGAACTATAAATAAAATAATAAAATATATTTAATAAATTTAAAAGTATTTTAATATATTTAATGTAATAAAATAAATTTTATGGTTTAAAGAGCTTCTTCTATTTCCGATTGTTTTTGCTTATACCACATACAGTTTTTAGAACAAAAGGGATTGTTCAAAAGTCGATTATTTTAATGTACTTGCTATATTTTACCCTTATAGAATTTCATCTGAAACCTTTAAAGCCCCATTTAAAATATTATATTTAAATTAAAATCATTTTCCAACACTAACTCATTAATTATTCTAATCTGTTGGATTATATTAAATATCAATCAATGTTTTCAGACAAATATTTGGTCATTTATTTGTTTTGTTTTGTACAATGATTTATGATATCGTTTCGCATCATTAGTATATGTATTATGTAATGTAAATGATTATAATCTACATACTAATTATGTAGTTGATCCTGAAACATAGGCCACAGCAATCCAAACCAAAAGATCTTATTCTTCTGCACCATTAATGTAGTATTATAAATAGGTAATATGTATGTATGTGCAAAACATTGTCATGCTATTATTTATTTACCAAATCAATTGGTTATGTTAATTTAGGCGAAGCTAATTTGAAACGAACAAAGCAAATAATCATTAAATTGAATTTTAGCGTATTTAATATATTTTATATATCTTGGTATATTCTATACACAAGTATTCTACTCTATTTTAATGTGCATTTAAATGTATTAATTGCCACTCATATATTTTTTAAATATGGTAATTTTCTGTACAATCTTATTTCAATCACATAATGCCTACCTAGTATATCTTTCAATAATACTCGTACTATAATTAAATTTTTTCATCTCTCTTGCTGATTTTTTGATTTTTTCAATTTTTGGGTATTTCCAAGTTTGTTTATTTAAATGTTTTTTTTTTTTATTTATTGCATACTTATATTTCTTTTTTATTTGTGTTTTAAATTTAGTCTTTGATTTGATTTTCAAAAATAATTAATGAAGTAGATTTAGATAATACTTATGAGATTGATACGTTAGAAATCATTAAAGATAACATAACAGTTCAAGTTGTCCATGATCTGAAACACATGTTTCGATAAGTGAAAGGAAAAATGAAGAAGAAATTCATGTTGTCTTTTATGTTCTCAACTTTATTGCATTAAAAATTTCTCATTGTAATAAATCTAGAAGTTTACATAATCATACATGAGTGTGTAAAGCTGGGAATTTTCACAATCAAATCAAACAGGTATTTCTACAATCTTCAAAGAGTAAAAGTTGATTATTTGAATTGTTTAATTTTTGGCTTAGTAATAAATTTTAGAAATGCACCGGTTTTTAAGATCTAATTGCTTCTGAGAAGATGATAGCAATACAATAATTCTGTATTGGTAGATTTATTGCAAGTGAAAGTTCCTGAAATATTTTATACTAATTTCTATCCCTATATTTATTCAAAATTTAGTTAGAAAAACAATGGAATTATTGTTTTTATATAATAAATACTAAATATATAATAAATTCTTGCAGAAATATACCAAGAGCATTATTTTGGTAAATCTTTTCAATCGAATTCACATTCTTTCCGAAATATGGCATTGTGAAACTACGTTGTTATGTCAAGTTTCAATCACTTGCTTCTGAAGCTTCTGGGGACACGTATATGATCAACAGACAGTCCTCAGCATTTTTACTCCTAATCTTCCTCCATTATGGAGACTTTCCTATGAAAATCGCCAAATAACCCCACAGCTGCCTACAAATCGAATATAGAGCAATGAATAAGAATGGTAAACAATTTATAAACTTCTGTGAAGATAATGGACTTGTAATTTTAAACGGAATGACGAATAGTGATGAATGTGGAAAATTTACGTATATTAGTGGTGTAGGTCAATCAGTCATCGACATATGTGCCATATCCCAGGACTTATTAAAATTTGTGCATGATTTGCAGTAGAGTACCAAACGTGGTCAGATCATATGCCGATCGTAGTGACAATGAAGCTACCATCGAAAGAAAACGGGTTTAAAAAACCAAATAATCTTTTACCAAAATTAATGTGGGACAATACACAAGTGCACTTGTTTAACAGTAGGCTTATAAATAATCTACACAAGAAAATGATGGTGAAAAGTAAGCTAGAACTTGAGGATTATGTAGATGTTATTTCGACTTCAGCACTTTGCAAACAAACTACAGGGCAGCTATTGAAGAAATCAAAATGGTTCAATTGGAAATGTCAGGTAGCTAGAAAGTCATCCTTTAAGTGGCTGAGAATATACAATAAAACACAAAACAATGACGATAAGTTAGAATATATACGGGCTAACACTAAATATAAAGAAGTATGTGAAAGAAGCTCGAAAGAATATTATGAAAACGTGGAGCGAAAAATAAATGAGGTGAGAGACAGAAAAGATTAGTGCAAGAAATTCGTGGGTATGAAATAATTAAATGTTCGGAAATATCTCCTGGCGAGTTTAGGCAATATTTTAAAGAGCTTTTGAATCCGGTGCAGAAGGAAACATGCACTACGCAGTTTTATTAATAGAAAATGATACTTTAGATAAACCAGTTACATCGGAGGAAATAGTTCTAATGTTAAATAAAACAAAAAAAGAAAAAGCGCCAGGTTTGGATAGAGTTCCATATGAATTTTTTAAAAATGCGGATATGGAGTTTCTTGACGAATTAGCCAGGGCATATACAACACTGTACAATAATGGACAAGTAGATAAATCGTTCGAGACTAGCATTATATTTCCACTTTTTAAAAAAGGTGACAGTGGCATAGCATCAAATTATAGGGGCATATCGTTCATGAACTGCATAGCTAAGATTATGATGGGTATTTTAAATGAGAGACTGACAAATTGGGCAGACAGCAATAACATTATAACCGAATATCAGGCGGGTTTTAGGAAAAAACACTCTACGATTGACAATATATATAACCTTACATCAATCGTTCACTTAAAAATTAATGAAAAGAAGAAAGTGTATGCTTTTTTTGTAGATTTTAGGGCAGCGTTTGATAAGGTTCCAAGACAGTTACTGATTTACAAATTACATACTCTAGGCGTTTCAACAAAAATGGTAAACTTTATAGAACAAATATATTTGAACACGAATTCGGTTATATGGACGGGGGACGCTATATCAGACAAATTTAATATTTCGTCGGGTGTAAAACAAGGTTGCTTAATGTCTCCATTACTGTTTTCACTATATTTAAATGACTTGCATGACAGTCTAGAGGAAGGGATATACATAGACGACTTAAATATACGACTACTATTATACGCAGACGACATAGTAATACTATCAGATGACATTGCCAAACTACAAACCATGATAAATGATCTGGAAAAATATTGCGATACTTGGAATATGGAAGTAAACCTGACAAAATCCGCTATTATGGTGTTTAGGAAAGGAGGCAGGTTATCAGAAAAATATAAATGGACTTTTAGGGGAGATAATGTAGAAATAAGATCTGAGTACAATTATTTGGGAGTAATATTGACACCGCAGCTAAGTTTCAAAATGCATGTAGAGAATAGAAGTAGTTTAGCAAAGAATAGTATAAACGCGAACTGGCGAGCATTTTTAACAAACAACCAGATAAAAATGTCTGCAAAGTGGAAATTGTTTTTGGCTGTAGTGAGAGCAGTGCAAAGCTATGCAGCGCAGGTTTGGGGTTTTGCAATGTTCGACGAAGTAGACAAAATACAAATGTATTTTCTAAAGAGAATATTGCGTCTTCCTGACAATACGCCATCTTATTGCCTTCTTTTAGAAACAAATATACCAAACAGCCATCTATATACTCTCGAACTGCACTTAGAATACATTTATAAAACATTATTCGAATACAAAGATGACAGACTACCACATATACTAACTAAAAGGGTATTAACAAAACAAATATTTTGGGCGAAGGCAATACAGGGTCTAGGAGAGATTTTTAATATTAATTGGGAACGGGCAACAGAAAATAATGTAATATGGAAAGAAAATGTAAGGTTGCTACTAGAAAACTTTAACACTAAAAATAAAGAGAAAATGTTGGAAAGAACATTTAACAGTTCTCGTTTGTATAAAGATCTGGATCACTGTGTTAGTAAAGGTTATTTAAATAATAATATGGACGCATACAAAATAATGTGTATTTTTAAAGCCAGATGCGATTTAATTTACCTTGGCGGACATAGGAATCTCTGCTGCACTCTTTGTAATTTGAACGAAATGGAGAATATTACACACTTTTTGGGAAAATGTCCAATACTCAAACGAATTAGATATAGATATTTTGGAAATTATAGTTTAGATTTAACGGGAATAATTGACGTATTAAATGGGACAAAAGAAGGTGGTTGGGAAGGTTTAGTTAAATTTATCATTGGTGCTTTGACGTATAGAAAATTAATATTGAATGAGTATGTGTTATAGTGTATGTGTTAATATATTAAATATTGATAAATAAGATTAATTGGAATGTAGTATTTTATGTTATGTAATATTAGGTTTATCTCCGACAGATGACTCTATAGTCATTGTCGTATGTTCTTTAATTGTTTATTTTGTATTAGCTGTTGATTTATAATTTGTAAGAATATTTTTTAAATAAAGAACTTTATCTATCTATTTATCTATCTAGAGCAATGATCAATGTATGAAAGGAAAGTGTTTCGAATCCGCGCCTTTAAGTATATAAATGACCGATGAGATATTCCTCAACATTGGTGTTCTGTATTTTCCTCCGTTAGGGAGGCACCCTTACGAACATGCACTCGACAAATGGCCGTAAATGTATGACCGACTCTAATTAATTTTTCCTTCCCGATATTTCTCCAAACATATTTATCCCCTATCTCTACCCATCTCTACCCATTGAATTTTACCTTATCCACTTTTTGATACAATTTCTTGATAAATTTATAAAAATCTATATACTCTCAAATTCTTTGCTTACTCTATCTAACATATTTATATGAGATAGATTGAGGTAGATTTATGAGCTTGCTTTTGATAACTTTGATAATTTATTATTGTAATTCAATATTTTTGGTATGACCAGCCAATTTTGGCGCTAATAAAATTATTTTATAATTTTTTATGTTCTTAAGAATATCTCCAGTACTACTTAGGAACTTAATCTTCTTGCTATGAAATGTTTATATGTGTATTTAAGTATTTTTTGTGTATATTGTATATATACTATGATACTAATAAATTTCGTTTTATATTTTTGGATTCTATGTCTATCCAAGTATACGTATGTACATATATTCACTCTAAGTACTAGTAGTATTTGTAGAGTATTATGTATATACAATATCAGTTGTTACTTTCTAATTTATAAATTTTTGAATTATTTTTTTATCACAAATATAATAATTTATTATTTTTATTATTTATTATTATTATAAAAATGATTTTTATTATTTTAATCAATGAATATTCTTGCTTTAGCTAAAACATGTAATTTATTGAAGAAATCATAAGATCACCATATAAATATGTACCAACACAATAACCAGTCTTGTATGTAATTGATCTAGTACAAGATTTGTTACAATTAACTAATGCCTAATGCTAATGCAGAATTTATTGTTCAAGGTTGTTGAGTTTGTTTTTACTTTTTTTTTTTAAATTTTTTTATGCATGTGCGACACTGTTTGAAATACATTTTATGGACAATACATCCGTATTAGTATGATTAAGAGTATAATTTTCCATATACATATTGTATATAACTCATTTTACGGATATACGAGTTCATGAGGGATTTATCTGATTGTATTGTACCTTATATGAGAGCGTTAATGTGTATGTGCATGTGTTTGCATATTTTTTAACTTGTTTTTTTAATGAGAATAATTAATTTAATTATTGCTGCTGAACCACATATGTTTGTACCTTGAGAGATAATTTCTTTTATGATCAGCAAATCATTTGTTAGTTATTGGTGAAGTGAAGTGTGCATTTATTGCTATTTATTTGTTTATTATTTTTAAAAAGGCACACACACACACACGTATTTAATATTAATGTATTTCTGAATGTAATTAAGCAGGTCAATTGCACTTACTTACCTTATATATACATATGTATGTATATTTAAATAAAATACATATAATTAAAAAATTCTTTACATTCATGCGTAAACTTTGAAAAGCTTTTATTATTTTAAAATTTTTCTTGCGAAAATTTGGTAATATTTTATTGTTACACACAGCTTTTTAATTTTTTGCTAAAACCCTAGCAACACGGATGACAGCTTACTAAGGTTGCAACCATCTTTTACGGCTAATCGGTTCTCAGTGAATTTGACAGAATCAGCTGTGTATGTGACGTCACACTGGTCCAATGGTTGCTTTATTCATTCATTATTCCGCATTGTTTACAGTTTTCTTTTCAATTTTTTCGCTATTTTGTCATTTCTCTCGCAACTGGACACAAATCCTCTCAATTCTAATTTTATAAATTTTGCAATTTACAATATTTTGTCATTTGCTGTCGTTGGGTCCGGTCCGAAATGCATTTGCATTTGTTTTTATTTCCCATGTCATTCCGATCCAGTATGTTTCTTAAGTTTTCTCACTTCAAACTAGTAAATCATTACCTTACGACATGATTTCTTCGGTTATTAACGATCAAAATCGTTTTCTTTATTATTATAATTATTATGATTGACTCCTATGGAGTTTATGAAATTATTTATTTGAGATTTCAGTTAATTTATCTTTTTTTTTTAATATTTTCTATAATTTTCTTAAGTCTCCACTTGTACTTCTAGTACCTTTTTCTGATTATGCTATAATCGAGTTTGTTTCTTAAGTCTTTAAAATAGAAAATGATTTCTTCGGATCCTTTGTAATTAAAACTATTATGATTAACTCCTACTCAGTTAGGAAAGAAGTAAATTAATTATTTAAAAGAATAATTTTTATTATCTTGACATAATTTGCCACATAAAATACTTCAATAGACATTCCTAAGTTTGTTTCCTAAGTCATTATCGTCGTATATTCGTCGTTTAATCGTCGTTTTCAATTCGTTAATAATATCAATTCAACGAGTTTGTTTCTTAAGTCGTTAGGAATAGAATTTCCTCGTTCGTTTGAACAAAGTGACATATAGAACATTTGAAATAAGCTATTTTCAATTTCAGACGATTTATTTTTATATTAAATATTTTCTTTGTAATCGTTTCATTTTTGTAAATATTTGTAGATAAATAATACCTACCGAACTACATTTACAAAACCAACGAGTACTTTAGTTGGAACAATTTTGTTTCCTATGTCATTATCAATCACATTCGTTTCTTCGGCCATTCAATGGCATTCGTTAGAAAAGTCAAATGAATAATTTACACAATTCATGTATATTTTTTTAATATTTTCAATATTATATTTGTTTTTTTGATTTGTTTATACATCATTCTTAACATTTATTTACAAATTACATACAAAATACATATACATATAAAATTAATTTATACATACAATATGTAGAGAAAATAATAACGATAATTTCCATGCTTATATTCATTCTTGTTACAACACAACACAGTACGTTCATCAAGAGAATTGCTAGAGAATTGCACAAATTGAAAGGAAGTGAAATGAGCAAAAAATTAATTCTCACCAATGGTGGGGTGAGTCCATTTTGTTCGCCCCTCCATATGAACTTGACCAACAGATAATTAGAATATCACAATTTGTTGGCAATATCCATTGATGTTTGCAAATATTAATTATGAATATTAATTTTTCTTTCATGTATTCTTCTTCTTTCTTTGTTTACAATTTTTTCTTCTTATTTGAAATTTAGTCATTAAGTATTTCTTTCTTTTTTTCATTTCATACCATTCTAACTGGTTGGTGTTTACTGAAAACAACGTGACAAGCTAATAATAATATTTGTAATAACAAAAGTATTACAAAATATTCAGCTGTATAAGTACGTTGACCTAAACGCCAATTATGTTGAGAAAGAGAGAGAAAATAATTTAAAAAAGAAAATGAAAATTTTTGTTTTTCCTTAGAAACTAATTGGCAAAGTTTTCAAGTTTAGAAATGAAAAAGAAAAAAACAAATTGGTGCTCCTTCCCTTGCTCCTTTTGGTGCTGAGTGGGCATCGTATGTATAGGTCGGCAGGTAGTTTTAGTTTTAGTCAAGTATGTTTGTATATATGTATGTATGTGTGCGTGTGTGTTTGTGGGAGAGTGTTCTTAACAAAGTCGGTATCATCATCATCATCATCATTTCATTCCCAGTGCTGCTAAGGCTTGTGGCAAAAGCATTCCATTATTGAACGAAATGGAATGCTTTTATTAGAGAAGAAAATAATTATAACTAAATTTGTTGTTGTTATTATTATTGTTGCTGTTGGTGTCATTGCTACTACTTATTGCGACTGCAATCGAGATGGATACCTTCGTTTTCGCGTTTATTTCTTCTTGTGTTGGTAACCATGTCCATGTCCTTCTGAGATGATGGTAGCGCCATGACCGCTGGATGAGAAACCCTGACCATGACCACTGCCTGAGGAGATGAGATGTCCTCCGCCACTGCCGCTTGAGGAGAATCCATGACCACCACCGTAGCTACCACCTGAGGAGATGATGTGTCCACCACCACCACCACCGCTTGAGGAGAAACCATGACCGCTGCCGCCGTACGCGACACCACCAACAATACCGCCTCCAATACCTCCACCACCAATCAGACCGCCTCCGCCGCTGTGTCCAGACACGCTGTGTGAGTGTCCGGTGACAATTGGCACTTGGTATGGAACGGCAACTGGTTTCTCAGCGACCACTGGAACATGGCTGCTGACATGCACTGGATATGGACGATCGATTGGTACCTTAACATGGACGGGCACTGGTCGGTCAACGGTGTATGGTACATGTTTGACCACTTCGTAGGGTTGTGGCACTTCGACGGGCACCTTAACGGGGTAGGGACGATCAACACGCACTGGATATGGTTTGTCGACGCGAACAGGCACCTCTACCTTAACCTTGCGCTCAACAACAACGGGGTATGGCTTCTCAACTGGAACTGGGTATGGTCTGGGTACTTCGACTGGTACTGGACGATCGACTGGTACATGAACGGGCACTTTCACATGCTTGATCACATCGTAGGGTTGTGGCACTGGAACGGGCACTTTCACTGGTACTTGAACATGCTTGATGACCTCATAGGGTTGTGGTACGGGCACCTTAACTGGAACTTGTACATGCTTCACGACTTCATAGGGTTGTGGCACTGGTACTTTCACTGGGTATGGTCTATCAACATGAACTGGTACTTTAACTTCGACGCGCTTCTCAACAGTGTAGGGTTGTGGTACATGAACTGGTACTTTGACGACTTCTTGATAATGTACGGGCACCTTGCGGATGACATCGTAGGGTTGTGGTACTGGTACCTTAACCTCGACGGGGACATGACGTACATGCTCCACTGGGTATGGTCGATCAACATGTACGGGCACTGGTACACCCTTGGTGATGTGAATGGTCTTGTGTACATCAGCAGATTTGCTAATCAGGAAAGGTTGACCATGTCCATGAGCTGTTGCTACACCGACACCAGAGTGACCGTAGCCAGAGATACCGGAATGACCACCAACTGAACCATGTCCAATATAACCAACATCAAGACCAGAGTGTCCATAGCCGTAGCCCAAATCGAGAAGACCACGTTTGTCGAGTTTCTTTTCGAGTGGCACTTTAACGGATGCATCAGCAGAAGCATCCGAGGCGGCTACGGCTTTTTGTTCCGTTGCCTCACCGGCATAAGCGGTTGCCACAAGTAATGCGGCTAAACAGATCTACAATGAAAATGTAATTCAAAAGAAAAACAAGCCAATAAATACATTGTATAATACAATTGACAAATTAATATAATTGCACTCCCGTATTAGTAACGTGTTTCGCATAAACCAAATGAGAATTACTAAATTGTACGAAATCAGTTTGCCAAATTAGTCAGAGTAAAAATAAAAACGAAAGTGTTACAGTATTAAAAATAGAGAGCAAGAGGTATAGTGAGTGAAAAAAAGAGAATGAGTTGACTCGTAGGTATTATACGACATATTGCCCATATTATTGTCAACTGAAATTTTTATCGAATGCCACAAAAATGTGCTACAAAATATATTTCTGTACATCATATGCATACTAAATACTTGATTGAATGGCAAACTGAATGAGAATCAACAATTGAAATTGACACATTGAGTACTCATAATACAATATACTCGTATGTATTTGATTATAAATAAGAAAATAAGAAGAAAGAGTAATATGCAGAAGCAAATAAAATGTATATGGTAGCTATTCGGTAATAATCGCTGTAATAACTGCACAACTATTAACAATGCATGACATGTTGTACAAGTAGATATAATATGATTTTATATGGCTTGTATTTGGATGGGCCAACAATTTTGCTATCATTTTGGTCTTTTTATTATCTAATTTGTAGTAGGCTAACTTCTAATGAGGGGAGAGCACAAATTGCGGAGAAGTTGGAAAGTAAAAAATGTTTATTATTATTTTTTCTGTTGTAGTTGTTGCTTTTATTGTTCCGGCAACAAACAAAATAACAGGTGTATTACTTATTAGGTTAGCTTCTGCATTGGTAACTTGCTTGAGTGCGTACGTGCCTCTTTGCGCTTTGTCGATTACGACATTGACTTAATGCTGGGCGGAGGTGATCGAGCCCTGCAATCTTTGTCTACTCTGCTTCTATGAATGAATTTTTTTGAACTGACAAATCTTTCAACTTGCCAACAAGTTGCCAACTCTCTTGTTGATTGATTGTTATTATTTAAATTGATAGTATCGTACATGATGTAATTTCTTTGGAGTATATATTCGTATGTATATGCAGTGCCTACATTTTTTCTCCTCTCTTTCATTTTTGTTTATTTCCAATGGAAAGATTTCAACACATTTTTTGCAATTAAAAAAAATCTTTGTTTGTTTCTGTGCATGTGATTGTGGGAATTTTTTGATTATTTTATTATAAAATGTATGCCATTTAAATTGAAATATTATGATAATATTAAAATGCAATATGCTCTTTTATTTGAATGTTTTTATGTTTTATTTTTGCTCTCTTTTTCGGATGAGTTTAATGTAGTAGGACAATTTACATAAAATGTTTGCGATAATATTAACAAGACCTTTGTTATGCAAATGTTGAAAAAATTATAAGAAATAAGTACAAATAAACTGATTTTAAATGAATCATTTTTGTGCTCATTAATTTGTCCTCTTTATGGATATTAAATTGCTCATATGTATATTATCTCAATAGCACTTTAGTGCTATGTTATTAGTATTTTATTTAGAGGTTATTATTGTTATTATACCTTTTAATTGACGTAGAAGTGGTAAAGAGAGATAAATATATTTGATTTTTAATCAATTTTAAAATAATTTAAATCAATCAAATTATTCTAAAACGCCTAAAACTGATTTTAGAACAATATAGCTCATATTTGGGACATTCTATTCAACTTGGTAGTGAAATGTTAATTTCTAATATACGTATATAATACAAAAAATATATATCAACCCAATGCGCAATCTCATACTCTACTCTTTCAAATAATTACCAAGAAAATTAAGACCCATAATGCATTTTATTGCATTTATTATATAAACTGAATGAGAATTAGCAGAATTTTTCATTGGAATGAAAATATATGACAAACATTATTATTCTAAAACTTTTGCAAAAGTTGAAAATACCAAATTATTTGACTGACAATGCATATTATTTCACTTAAAATGTATTTCTATTTTAAGAACGTGCAGTCGTAAACTTAATGAGAATTATGTAACAGCGTAATTTTAAATTTGAAAAGAAATATTACAAAATCTATAACTAAAAAATGTTTAAACGATTTGATATAGGATTCTTTTTGATTTTGAATGCATTTCTCCATTAATAACGTGACTTGCATAAACTAGGTGAGAATTATGTAATGGTATGAATTTAGATTTTAACGAAAACGTAATATTCAAAAGATATTCAAAGAAGTTAAAGTAAGTTATAATTAATCAAGTCCTGTTGCATTAATTAAAATGATAGATTTTATAGAGGCTGCAATGCAATGCAACGTGCTGCATCTAGGTATTTTTGCAAGAACGTCAAGACAAAATTTGCAATAAATTTTTTAATTCAATTAAATTAACTAAATTAATATACTGTAAATATACCAACTATTCTTTTTACAATTTGTGTATTTCAAAATCAAGTAGAAAATAGTTTTCAAACAGCTCACTCAATTCCATAAAAATTAAATAATTTATTTTAGAATAAAAGCTTTCTCTTAATATGAAATGTTATGATTAAAACTCTTCCAAGAAAATCGAAATATTTTTAGTATAATATATTTTGTTAATTTAAAATATTAATTTTTTTTTAAATAATACATATATAATAAAATTCATACTCACAAATACTTTCATTTCTTGTGTTTTTTGTTCGGTTTCCCGCGATTTTTTAAACAAATTTAAAAATCAAAACACAATATATGGCAGCAGCAAGCAACAAACGAGTGGACACTGTAAAAATTTGTTTAAATTAGAATTTCTTTTAGAATTTTTTTTTTTTCCAAATACAATTTTATATTATTCAATAATTAAATAAAGCAACAAAAAAAAAAATGAAAATGATATTTCTAACACAAATTCAAAGGAAAAAATCACAAAAGAATGCACAAAAAAGCATTTAAATTATTTCTTTTATTTTTGAATATATTTCAAAATGAAAAATTAAATTGCAAAGAAAAAAAAAAACAATAACATATAAACACTCTCACTAGTACACAGTACGCAAATTTGCAAAATGTCTTTTTCTTTATTGTTTCGCCCAAATTTACACACCTGAATTGAAGGATTGTAGAATCGCTTCGATTCCAAACCTTTGACTGGATGCTGTTTGTGGTCAGTTGGTGGCTTATATACCCAAGCACATATTTTGCGTAAAATCGATTATTATTATGTGAGCTATGCAGTCAGTAAGTAAGTAAGTTTGTATTGCCACCGAAACTACAATACGATACCACGATATATGAAAAAGAGCTAACCACCAACTCGGAGAGTTGTTGAGTTGTTGTATTTGGCGTCGACGTCGTTGTCAACGTCTTCACATTTGCCATCCATTGTCTTTGAAAAGAGCTTTCCTACACAGGTTTTATTTTGTATGTATGAAGCTGGTCAATAGCCAAACGGTAAGCAGATAGACGTTATGCAGACAAAAAGTGAGAGTAACGAAATGTTTAAACTGAGGAGCGTAAAAGCTTTGCATTTAATTGAGCTGTGAACCAACATTAGCTTATGGCAATGTAGTAGTGAGTGTATTATGCATTTGTATTGGTGATGATGGTGGTGGCTAAACTTAAGAAGAAGCTAGTGCCAGAAGCTGAGCAGCATACGTTTCTGTTGGTAGTGGTAATCATTTGCAATGATATTAGTAATACTTTGGTGGTAGTATTGGTGTGCTGATGATCTTAGTAGTGGTAACGACAGTGGCTTCTAAGACCAAGATGGATTGTAGGTAATAGTATTAGTATAAAATTGCATTAGTATTAGGGCATCGAGTTAATTGCATTTGTAGTGGAATTGCTAAGACCAAGTTCAGGTGGTGCTGAGCAAAATATTCTGATTGTATTAGTGACTTGTATTAGTGTTTGTATTTAATTATGTTTGTATTAACGCTTGATATTGGCAAATTGTAATTTGGCGGTTAATGGCTTGATCAAATTGATTTTCAAACAGCAAAATTTTTATAGAAATTATAAGGAAAATTATTATTTTATTTCAAAGAATAACATAGATTCTTAATGTCAAGTGTTGGCTGATTGGAGGCACAATAAATCTTAGTAACAGTGCATACATCACAAAAAAATAAGTTGATTGGTTGGCGGATTGGATAAAATGTTGTAGTGTTTTATTCACAAAAATCCTGCAATGTCATAAAATTACATTATTTACAAAAAAGCTGCTAATATAGATGAAATATTGTCTATCTAGTTCCATTCTATCGAGTTAATTTAATAAAAGGTTTGGGATGAATAAATTCTAAACAGTGGAGAAGATGGACGAAAGAGTGTTTTCCTAGAAACTTGTTTCTACTGATTGCCACAGGCGTGCATTCCCAAAAAAATTGGCTGATCATCTTTTTTTCAACACTTATGTGGACTTACTTCATAGTTCTTTTAGTTCATTTTATGCTCTATGTGCAAGCATTCGTTTTTCATAAATTTCTCATTAACAATTTAAACTTAATAAAATCAATTACGATACTATTTTCAACATCAATTTAATATCTCTCGTTGTAACAAAGAAAACTTCATTGAAATGATCTATTTTTTTCTATAAATATAATTCTTATTACAATACCATCACCTGAAACTCAATTCGCAACAAACACTTATGCAATCCATTCTTTGTGTATGTATTGGATTTTCAACTACAAAATTACCGGCCATCCGGTTTTATTTTCATGTATATGTGTGAGTAGAAACTCACACTAAAGCATTACGGAATTTTGGTATTTGTTTGTGTTTGTTGAAAATTTTTTTATGATTTTTATTTTGCCAAAATAATAATCACAGTAATAATAATAATAATAATAATAATAATGATAATAATAGTAATAATAATAATGATAACAATAAAAATTTGCTTTCCTTCTTTTTTTCCGTTTTTGAATCTTGCATTTGCAGTTATTACTTTTGTTTTAATTTCTTATTTATTTAGTATTTTAATTAAACGTGAAGAAACGTTTTGTTGTTTACTTGTCCGACTAAACAATCATATCATATTATTCGTACAATTAAAAATTAGCACATTATATTAGTTGGACGTTTTATTGTTTGCTAAATGCAAACTTACGACCTTGACTTCTTTTCACTTAAGGTACATTAAATATTTTTTATGGAGTTACTGATCTTCATTAGTTTGCTGATTGCATGCATACAAATGAAATAAGTCATATTTGAAGTCAAACCTAATTAGCAACAAGAATATTATTATTTAGAATTTTTAAAAACTATCTGATTGCTATTTAAAATCATATCTTACTAATAAGAAGACCTGAGCACCCATCTTATTTGATTGTTAATTTAAAAATGTCAAGGTTTTTCATTTGACTAGCACGAGTTGTGCCGTTTTAAAGCAACAATGATTGCTATCTAACATGATTTTCTGCAAAGGCAACCATTTGATGATGTTGAACGTAAACGTGTCTTCACAAATTATCGATTGTGGCATTCCATAAAAAAGGCTAAATCGAATACCCGTGGCGTTCGAATGACATAACCAAGGCAGCTGAAAGCACAATTACAAAACTTAGCTCTCAAAAAAACTCGATTGGTTTGATGAGCTGGGTGACATGGCAGGCCCAATTTTTTGAAGAGTAAATTTCATATCACCCAAGTCCATGTGTTCAATTTCAGCACAGAAAAACTCAATAATCGTGGTAATGTTGAGATCGACAAAACAAATGTAGTCGTCTAACGCAAGGTTCGCTGAATATGATCGATGAGTCAAGTCAGGCTTCCCATTCAGTTGCAACATTTGAGAGGCGTCTTCACAACTGCTGATTTATGGTATGTTGTTTACAAAAAATGTAAATGCATTTCAAAAAAGGGTAAATTTGGTTGCGTTCAATGTTACAGATTTCTTGTCTTCAGATGTTGTGTGATTAGAAAATTAAATTACAAGTTTACTAATGAACCTCAGCGTCCTGAGAAGGCTAACGGATAATTCAATGGTGAATGTTAGATTTCTTTGAAATATCATGTGTTACCTCAAATCAATTTGCTTGCATCAACAACTTTATTTTGTTGATCCTTTCGAACATGGAGCATTATTGTTATCACAATCTCCAGCACGAATTTCGATAAACAAACTCTGGTACTGATGATCTTGTAAAGCATCAGCATTTTGTGCGATTTCACAGGTCTACCATGTGTTCATTCCTTTACGGTAATAATAGCGTAATATATGGCGAAAACGTACAGTTTGATTAACAATTTTAAACTTTATGTAAAGGCAGAACGAAATGGGGATGACTTTTGATCTGTCATCTTTCGAAATCTATAAAAATGAAGCCAAATGTCATGGCGCTAATAGAATGAAAATACATGCGACGATATCCATTGCAAAAGAAGTCATTGCTTGTCGAAAAAGGCTAATTCTAAGACTAGGGTTCTAAGATTTGTGAACGTGTGTATGTGTGTGAATTTTCCGCCTAAATAAAATACAAGTATTTTTTGTATTTAGCATATACCTATGGTAATATGGTAATACATAATTTATTTATGATCACTCATTTAACAATAGTCTAATCTATATTTCACACAAATAAAATATATAAAATTAGTAATTTTTTTCACAAGTAGAACTTGTCGCGAAAAACTTGAATATAAAAATAAGACTACTTTCTCAATATTTCATAGAACTTGTTCCTGCTGATGATGTTTATATTAAATGATTGCTTTAAATTGAAATCAACTGATAAAAATGTTTAATTAATAAATATCAATGTTTTTTTTTTGCACAAATTAATATTTTTCAACAAAATATCTTGATATTGTATTGTATTGTATTTAACAATATTGAATGCTTTTAAATTAAATACACATACAATTAGAGGAATTTCAAAAAAAAAATCCCCATAATTGCAGAAAACAATAGAAGTGATTGGTATTTGGTTTTTTTTTTATCAATCTTTTGTCATATTTTATATAAATTCAAAAATTACTTTTTTGCACAATTATATATTCTAATTAGGCAATAAATACCTATTGCATATAATAATATGAAATAATGGAATATTTACTCGAATTGCATTTAGCACGCTTAGAATAAATGTTTGTGGTTTTTGTTTTTTGTTTTTTGTTTTTGCTTAGTTAAATTATTTTCTATTTTGGTTTAAACAACAACAACAGAAAATTGCTAATTTATAATTTATTATTTTGTGAAGCAAATAAATTAATAGCATGTCTTGTTAACATTGTCAATGGGTTTTTTATATTTGTGAGATACTAAATTTAATTGTAATTACATATATTTGCATTGAATTTGCATTGAATAATTTATAAAGAAGTACGTGCCTTCGATATGCATGTTTTCTAGCTTGTTTAGTGAGAATACCATATGTAGGCACCTATATAAATACTGTGGTCAAATTTAGATGTTATCATTGAAATTAATCATTCCTATTTAAGGCAACATCTGGTTCATGCCTTTTTGGTTTTTGTTTAAATAATTTTAGCAAAATAAATGCATATTTCTGCACATTCAGACAGAATGGCTCCAAGATAATTGAAATTAAAAACATAAGATGATTGCTAGATTTTCTCATCAGAATGTACCAATGCAATAGAGTGATTATTTATATCGAAATATAAAAACACAATCAATGAAAAGCAATAAATCGACCAAATTTTATCTTAAAAAATATATCCCAGAAGTAAATTTGTTTACGGAGTACAACCTACAAATTTCAACTTTTTCAATCAGATCGGAGATATATAATATGGAATAATTTTCGGCAGTGAATTCTAATTTAGACTCATCAGATATTTTTCTCAAAATGTCTCGTGAAGGCTAATGAAAAATATTGAGGCAGAATTCAATGTAGAACTAGAAGAGAGCATAGTATATGGCTGCAATATGATTGGAGACTAGATCAGAAAAGGGCATCAACATATATCAGATGGATGAATAAAAATTGACGGAATTACCATTTGTAAAGTATGCCCTGAGGATGCGGATCGCTCCCAAAATTTATGTATCAAAGCTGTAAACAATCCCAAGTATAGGAAATTGTGATGGAAATGCTCGACAAACATGAAAAGTTGATCAAAACAATTCTAAAAGACCTACTAAATTATTTAAATCTTAAATAAGAAATATATATTGCATAGTATTGGGTGCAGTGACGAAAATTGGATAAACCACAACATTCTTAATCGTAAAAAATTGCAGTGGGGAGGGCATTAGCATTCAGTAATGTATTCATCTCTAGAGATCGTTCTTATTGCAGTTGCTGCATTTGACAGGATCGTTGAAGCAAAAATGACTGTAATATGAGGAGAAATACAATATAAGCGAGTTTGCACCATGGCAGCATATAGCCATATATATTGAGCAAAAGTTGATCAAAATTTATATGGATGTGCTTAAATTTGAAGTTCCACTGTTCTCACTATATCCATACGGCTTCATTGCCATTGCTTTATACAACTACCATTTGTCCAGTCTATGATAGACTTATAAATCGTATTAAAATACCAAAAATGTGTCAATCCTTCCAATGTGTCAGACGTAAAATTTATATGATGCAAAAAAGAAATGACTAGCAACAGATAATTTCATAATCTTTAAATAAGTGGCGTGTCATCAAAAACCGGAATTTTAAAGTTCCTATATTATTATTGTTATTATGGCTATGAAGCACCGCGACCTGAAGATCTTTTGTGCAGTCTTATTTCCTAACTAGCAGATCTCAAGACTATTAATAAATCTTGTCACTGCTGTGAGATTGATTTTAACTAGGTCCCTGGGAAGTATGAATCCGTTGCCTAGGTAGTTTACTCTGCGTCTAGCCACAGCTGGGCAATTGCAAAGAACGTGTTCTGCTGTTTCCTGCTCTTCTAGACAGAGTCGACAGAGATCGTTGTTTACCACACCCATTTTCATCATGTGATAATTAAGTTTACAATGACCTATTAGTAGTTCAGTGTATAGCTTGATGTCTTTTCTGCTGAGGTTCAAGATAGCATCTACCTTAATATGTTCAGGGTCAATTAATCTTTTTGACTGCCGCATACCTGTTTGGGTTCTCCAATAATCGATTAGACTACTTTTTTTCTTTTTCACATATCAACTTATTCATGAAGCTACTGTTTACCCCGCAGAAGGGTTTTGGGCCTATAAAAGGAGTGTCTGCTCCCTTTTTGGCCAGTAAATTTGCCATTTCATTTCCTGCATGCCCCTCGTGTCCCGGTACCCATATTACAGTCACAGAGTTCCTCTTTGCTAAGGTATTGAGGAGTTCAAAGCGCTCCCAAACCAACTTAGATTGGAACGAGGAATTCATTAGTGATTTTAGAGCTGCCTGACCGTCTGATGCAATGCATAATTTGGTTCCTCGAGTACCCCTACGTAGACATTCTCTGACAGATGGCTCTAAGGCGTTGACCTCCGCCTGAAAAATGGAAGCCATTATTCCCATTGCAATTGCCTTCCGGAAATTTGGCCCTACAATTCCCGCTCCAGCACTGCCATAAGATGGAACTGCTGCACTGGAAAATCCTTAAAAGAAATGAATTCAAGCTGGCTATCTTTATAACAAATTATGCTACAAGTGAGAATTTTAAAGAAGTTAGAGGAGTACAACTCTGTGATATTGAATACATAAACCGAATCTAACCTAGATGATGTTTGAGAACCAAATGTAGAATTCATCGAGGCATCTGCATATCGACTATCAAACTTCAAAGGTATGATGATTCAATTGCCGTATAAAAACTGAAAACAGTGGTCTCAAAAATTTATAGATGTTAAGATGCTCTCTCATATAAGCTGAGAGCATTTGACAGCTACTTGTTCTATCTTTTTTCTAGAGCCACCCAACCTAATGCTTAAAATATTTAAAAAGCAAGCACTTATTGAGAGTGAAAAAGTGCTCCGAAATTTTAAAGGTCGCCAGTGAGCGTAAAGTAAATATTATTTACAAATTTCGATTATTGTCTTCAAGGCCAATTAAACAGATTGATAGACTATGACAAAGTAGATCAACCATTGCTGCGCTTTTCCATTAAAATATTTTTTGGAAATACTTTTTCAAATATAAAGCATAAATAAAGTCAGTCAAATAATCAAATAGTGTCTTAATAATTTTCCATAATTGTCTGTCATTTATTTGTGTCAATGTACCATCACAATAATGTTTTTTTTTTTTTTGTTAATTGAAATCTAGTCATATAATATATTTATAGCTACATTGACATATTCCGCAATCATAAAATATTTACAATTATATTCAACTATATATTCGTACACTCATATGTATATTTTTGTAAGCGTACTGTAATTATGTATAATTTCTGCATCAGAAGTCAAGGTTATACATATACGAGTACATATTTGTTTGTAATCTATGGAAAAAAATTCACATACAAAACATCTGTATAAAAGTACATCAAATTAAATATGTAGTCCGGTATTAAAGATTATTGTAAAATCGACAACAGCAAAAAAAAAAAAAAGAAAAGGAAAATTATAAACCAGACACCATGCCATCGTACTTAGTAGTAAGAGACTTTGACAAAGCATTGAACCACTTTTGCTTAAAATGACCTCAACGTGAACACATTAACATCACAATCCATATGAGTGCGAGTACGAATTACTTGTATGTTACATGCATACGTATACTCGTTTACTGGCATTATTTTGTAATGAAATTGTGTAGTGTAGACTAGTTAAAGTATTGCAATAATAATAATAATAACAATTATTTTCTTGCTAACAACAATCAATTGTAAAAATCATGATTTTTTTAAAATAAAGAATATTATACAATAAATACAAAAACAACAAATCTATGTTCTGATCATTCTGATCATGGCGATTTGAAATAATATAATTTATTTTTTTTTTTTTTTCGTTTTACCGCCACTAAACATGACTCATATGTATGTTGTTCGACCTCTAAGATATGCTGACCAACCAATAAAAGCTAAATTTAGCACTAGTACTCACATAATAAAAAGGTAATAAAAAAATTATGGAAAAAAACAAAAACAAACTGCCTTACTTTTTATAGAAATTGTCGTCGTGATTTATGTACATACATGTACGAGTATGCATGAATATTATGCGTGAAACTTTCAAATATAAAATGTGAAGACAATAATAATAAAATTATATGAAATTCAATTTTTATTATTATAATTTTTATTTTATTTATTTTTAGTAATTTTTTTTTTTTGACTTTTAATTCTTAAATTAAACCGGACTTATGTTAATACTATTGTACATACACACATACATACGAGTATATATATACATACACTATAATATTCAGGAATACATTAGCGCAAACACATAATTTGTTTAATGCAAGTTTCTATTTGTCTTCAATCTTTTGTTTAGCTCTTTTAGTTCTTTTCTTTTTTTTTTTTTGTCTATGATTGCTCTTCAAAAAATTGACAATTTCTAGAATTCTTAGTTTTTTTTAGAAGAAATACTTGTTATAATTAATAGAGTTAATCAATAAAATTGCATACCTTTCAATTAATGCTAGTTAGTATGGAGGTTATTAATTAACTATTTTATTATTTAATGTCAAAAATGAATAGTTGATCGTATGTGTGTGTGTGTAGGTGGTATTTTATTGCGCTCCATCGCTATTCGTGATTGTTTTAATGCCTTCAGGAAATAATTGCTTTATAATAGTTGATAAATGGTGTCCAATATACATATTATGGTACCTATCTTATAGAGTAAAAATGATAGAATACAAGATTGTGCCAAACGAAAAGGATTTGTGAGCTTTGTGATGTATTGACCCGACCATTTGCGAGAGAAATGACAAAATGGCGACTATATTGAAAAGAAAAATGTTAACAACGCGGAAGAATGAATGAATAATGGAACCATTGTATCAGAGTGACGTCACACACACTGCTGATTCTATCAAATCCACTGAAAACCGATAACCATAACATAGTTCCAACTTATGGCACTTAAAACCCCAAAGGGCTTTTGGGCCGAGCATCTCATCCATTACTGTTGTGTGTGTTAAATTTTTGAACAGTATTAGAACGGACCTACTTATTTTAGCCGGTTCCGATCGGCAGAACCCTGTGACATCACTTTTTCTGATCTTTGTCACAGAGTTCTTTTAGATGCTTTTACTACCACCTGCAATTACTTGCAGACAGGTGGGTACCGTTCGATATTAAATTTGTTATGCATAAGCCGGGGATTGAACCACGACCTATAGATCAGAAGGCCAACACACTAACCATTGAGCTACGGCACCCACATATACCCACATCCAACTCATATACTCTTACCAAAATTATTTCATAATGTCTTATATTTTATTGTTTGAAGAAATATATGAATAATGCCACCTCATATTTAATAAGCCAAACCAATGCCGTGAGATTTTATTAACAAGCATGTATCTTATGCGTCGTTGTTTACAAAACTGTTTGAGAATTATGTCAGTTATACCATCGCAGATAAAAGTCACATATACGTACCACTCAAGAAATAGAGATTGCGCCCTGAGTGAACAGTTATCTTTTTTGGTTTGAGTTTGACAGTTTGCAGTTCGTATGCTGACGTCATAAACGAAAAGAAAATCAACCGAAAAGGGCAAATACATTTTTATAATTTTTGCAATTATAGTACGCGGTTACGTAAAACAATTTTCATTGAATAAAAAGGTGGTTTTTATAAATGAAGTGTGCAGTGGCGAGTTGCAATAACGATATTTCTATCAAATGATGATGTGTGATGTGGATTTCCAAAAAAGTGGATTAGTGATTTTATTAACCTCAAGTAGAAATGCATATACGATACAATTTTCTCAGGCGTTATGTTCAGCACAATACGTGCTACTCCAACGTGTTACGTTGACGACACACCCACAGAAATGGCGGAGCTGGAAGGATTGGCATATGAGGTCTCGAAAATATTGCTGGCTATATATATCATACATTACTACATGAAGTGGGAGATATTGCGATTCAGGATGACGCTGATTCAAGTTACACATGATTAAATCACCTGAGAGAAAACCTACCGAAGAACTCGTTGATCAACTGAACTCACTTGAAAATATTTTTAACGCAATTAACTTACTTACTTACTTACTTATGTGGCCATAACAACCGAATATCGATTTAGGCCGAAAATAATATGCTTCGCCAGCCGTCTCTGTTCTTCGCTAGCTGGCGCCAGTTAGAAATTCCAAGCGCCGTCAGGTTCTCCAGTACTTGGTCTTTCCACCGGAGGTTTGGTCTTCCTCTTTTGCGTCGTCCTCCAGCGGGTTCCGAATATAACACCTTCTTAGCTGGAGCGTGTTCTTCCATTCGCTCGACATGACCTAGCCAGCGCAGCCGCTGGATTTTGATGCGCTTTACTATGTCAATATCGGCATACAGCTCGTACAGCTCATGGTTGTACCTTATTCGGTACTCGCCACCAACGCAAATAGGTCCAAAGATCTTGCGTAGGACTTTTCTCTCGAAAACTCCAAGTATTCGCTCATCCGAGGTGGAAATTGTCCAGGCTTCAGCGCCATATGTTAGGACAGGCATGATGAGAGACTTGTAGAGTGTAGTTTTCGTTCTTCGAGAGAGGGCTCGACTTCTCAATTGCTTACTCAGCCCAAAGTAACACCTGTTAGCAAGAGTTATCCTACGCATGATCTCCAAGCTGACGTCATTACTGCTGTTAATGCTGGTTCCAAGATAGACAAAGTCCCTTACTACTTCAAAAGCGTAGTTGTCAACAGTGACGTGCTGTCCAAGACGCCGGGACTCTTTGTTTGTTGACACTAGATACTTCGTCTTGCCCTCGTTCACCGTGAGACCCATCCGACGCGACTCTCTTTCCAACTCTGAGAATGCTGCACTGACTGCTCGCGTGTTCATGCCGATTATGTCAATATCGTCGGCATACGCTAACAGCATGACACTTTTGTTGAAGATAGTGCCATTATGTCGTAGATCAGCAGCTCGTATTATTTTCTCCATAATAAGATTGAAGAAGTCGCACGATAACGAATCACCTTGTCTGAAACCCCGTTCGGTATTAAACGGTGCGGAGAGGTCCTTCCCAATTTTCACTGCACAACGGGAGTTATGCAGTGTCATTCTACAAAGTCGAATGAGCTTTGCAGGAATACCGAACTCAGACATTGTTGCGTAGAGGTAATCCCTTACCGGACTGTCGAAAGCGGCTTTATAATCAACAAATAGGTGGCGTGTGTCGATCTGTTTTTCTTGGGTCTTCTCCAGGATTTGGCGCAGTGTGAAAATCTGGTCGATGGTGGATTTACCAGGTCTGAAGCCACACTGATAAGGTCCAATCAGGTTGCTGAGCATAGGCTTCAATCTTTCACAGAGTACGCTCGATAGAACCTTGTACGCGATGCTCAGGAGACTTATTCCACGGTAGTTGGCGCAAATTGTGGGGTCTCCTTTTTTATGTACAGGACAGAGAACACTGAGCCTCCAATCATCAGGCATGCTTTCATCCGACCATATTCTGCTTATGAGCTGGTGCATGCGGGTGAGCAGCTCATCGCCTCCGGTCTTAAACAACTCGGCAGGCAGGCCATCAGCACCTGCAGCTTTGTTGTTCTTCAGCCTTAAAATGGCCGTTTCAACCTCGTCATAGTCGGGTGGTGGAACATCAACACCATCATCTGTAATTGGGGTTATCGGGCATTCTCCTCCACTGGCGGAATTGTTCGTAGCATCGCCATTCAGTAACGTGGAGAAGTGTTCCCTCCATAGGCTCAGTACACTCTGGACATCCGTAACCAGATTCCCATTTCCATCACGACAAGAAGAGGCTCCGGGATTTAAACCTCCACTCAGGCGCTTGATCTTTTCAAAGAATTTTCGAGTCTCATTCTTGTCGGTACACATCTCTATCTCCTCACACTCGCGTCTTTCCAACTCCCTCTTCTTGCGCCTGAAAAGACGTCTCTCTGCACTCCTTTTCTCTCTATACCGCTCCTTAACAGCTCTTGTTACGCCTGCACGCAGGGTTTTTCTGTAGGCGGCGTCTTTCTCTGCGGTAGCGTCGCGACACTCCTGATCATACCACTCATTCCTCAGAGGCCGGTAGTAACCGATTACCTCCTCGGCAGCAGTAGTCATGGAGTGGGATATATGTGTCCACCGTGCGCATGTATCATCAAGTGGGGGAGTGTTCTGCATAAGCAGATCCGATAGTCGAGTGGAAAATGCATCTGCTGTCTCTGGTGATTGCAGCTTACTGACGTCGAGCTTTCTCTGTGTGGGACTTCTCTTGTTATTTGCGACACATAAGCGTGTGCGCACCTTAGCTGCAACAAGGTAGTGATCCGAGTCGATGTTGGCACCACGGATCGATTTCACGTCCATCACACTGGAAGCATGCCTTCCGTCGATCAACACATGATCAATTTGGTTTCTTGTACGATGATCTGGAGACAGCCATGTCGCTTTGTGGATGTCGAGATGCTGGAATCTGGTACCACCAATTACCATGTTTCGTGCTGCGGCGAAGTCAATCAGCCTCATTCCGTTATCGGAGGTGTTTTGGTGGAGGCTGAATTTTCCGACAGTTGGACCAAAGGTGCCTTCCTTGCCCACCCTGGCATTAAAGTCGCCAAGCACGATTTTGATATCGTGGCGGGGGCAGCGGTCATAAGCTTCTTCGAGGCGCTGAAAGAAGCTCTCCTTGGTCACATTGTCCTTCTCATCCGTCGGAGCGTGGGCACATATAAGGCTGATGTTGAAAAATTTTGCCTTGATGCGGATTGTGGCCAGCCGTTCGTTCACAGGCGTGAACTGCGAGACAAGATGTCGTAGTCTCTTGCTGACCAAAAATCCACATCCTAATTCGTGCCTTTCAGCATGGCAACTGTAGTAGATGTCACAGGACGCTCTTTTGGAGCAGCCCTGTCCTGTCCATCGCATTTCCTGGAGAGCGGTGATGTCAGCTCTGTATTTTTCGAGGACATCAACCAGCTGGATAGAGGCACCCTCCCTATAAAGGGATCGGACATTCCAGGTGCATATCCGTAAATCGTGGTCCTTTTTTCGTTTGCGGGGGTCATCAACAAAAACGGTAGTCCTTCTCCGAGGCATATTTGTTTTTTTCATTGGGGGGGTTTTTTATGTGGCGGGTCCCAAACCCAACGCACAACCTCTAACCGAGGAGATTTTCGCCACTCACTTCAGCCGCCTCCCAGCGGGTGCCAGGAAGACGTTGCCCGGTGGTCGCCACATGGAGGGCCCCCATTAATAATAATGAAAGCGCCATCACAGAGTAAGCAGAGCAAGCTATATGACTACCCCTCATTAACAAATAAAGGTATCATCACATAGCGCTCAGATCAAACTACATGACAGCCAGTGAGTTGACTTGCGATGAGTTCAACAAGGATTGCGCTAGCCCCACCTGGTTGAGGCAGTTAGACACGTTACCTTGCGAAAACACCACCAGACCACCTAACGCAATTAACGCTCATAACAAATAATTTTGTACAAAAACATATTGAGCAATCTTCCAGTATTAATTGCAATATTAAGGTAAACAAATTGTTCTTGCGAGTTAGATTAGAAAACTAAACCAAGAAATTGAAGAAGCCGCTCACAAGAAACAAAGAAAATTCACTGAAGTAGTAACTTAGTTTTTATTAATTCTTAATTAATTCTTTTTTAAATTATTGATATAATTATTAGTTTTTTTCTAATAATTATACATGTATACATTTTTGCACAATAAAACTTGTAATGAAAACACGAAACCACTTCGCTTTTATTTATATATTTTGATCCATGGCTTTTCTACTTATGCAACTTCTGGTCACTTTAGGTTACATACATATTTTCGCGGTATATTTATTTACTTGTTTCTTCTAATATTTTCCATAATAAAGTAATAAATACTGCTTATTTTACAATTTTGTATAAACGATCGCAGTTTTATTTACCTTTTGTATGGGATTTTGACACTTCTTATTTGCCTACTATTCGTACTCTTTCGTTTATGACGTCACAGGGTGCAATCTGTATTTCTATCATTCTTGCGTCCTACTCGAGATTTTTTTTAGTGTCTTATAATTTGATATTTGAAAACCATTTAAGAATTATGCCATTTATACCAACTCAATCAACAGTAGTCCATCTAGTTTCCTCGATATTTTGTAATGTCCTATTTTTTGTTATTCAAAAACCATTTGAGAATTATTTTAATAACATTGCCTCATACAATAATATGGCACAGCGACGACAAGCAATATATTACATTAATATTAATTTGAACCACCGAAAAACAAATGAAAATTATTTATTTGTCGAAGGCAACATCAATGAAATATTTAGAGAAAATGTCCTATTCGTGGCCAACTTTCCAACAAAATACAACGAGAAATAAATGATGATGCAATGCTACCTATCTATTGTATTAAATAGCACCATACTAAATTTTAGACTGAATCATAGGTTGTTCTGTACTTCACGATAAAATTGAAGCCTAGTGTCTAATGGGCTGATATACCATTAACGACAATTGTGAGATATTGTTTCCAAGAAGTCAAACATAATCGTGCAGCCCATTTTGATAAGGAACAGCAAATAATGGCAGAATAATCTCCATAGACTTTTGTGATCATGGATAAGTGAAGGCTTAGAATAAAACTGCTCACATTATTATATGCTATACTTGAGCTTGTGCTTCCGTTTGTCATACCAATAAGGAGAGGTTATCAAAGTCGATTTAGTCATGTCTGCATCGATTATCACTCTGTGTCTCTGTAATTATGTAATTTAAATTGAATACGAATGAGAACAACCTCTATCTACCATATAAAATTATGTTTTTGAATGTGTTTTTCACTTAAGCGAAAATTTCAAGTTTGATCACAGAATGGATATATTAAAAAATGGACGTAATCACATCTTTATCACGTGTAACTCTCATACAAAAGTATATTGTTAAAGGTATATTTTAACGTGGTATATAAAATGGGTGAAATTAGATAAAAATCGCTACTTCCTCCCATACAAATATATGTTGTTGAAATCATGTTTACACACTTTTCGCAGGAAAATATAAAGCTATTGAGCTGAAACTCAGTACATACAATTTTTTTTTTTACTATTAAATTATCGAGATCGAGAATGGACATAATCGAATAAAAACCACTCATACTTCTCATACAAAAGTATGCTGTTGAAAGTATGATTTCACATTTTATGCTAGAAAATATGAATATATCGAGCTAAAAGTTGATACATAAAGTTACTCTGACCATAAAATCGATATTCTAGCAAATGCATGTAATACGATAAAATCTATGACTATCTTGCATACAGATATGTGCTTCTGATAGTATGTTGTGGTGCTTAGCGAATGACATTATAAAATTATGAAGCTGAAACTTTGTACGTACTGTTAAACTTACTACTTGGTAGACATATGTAAAAGTTGACGTATTCGAATAAAATCTAATAGTAGCTCCAATACAACAGTAGGCTTCTGTATTCAAGTTTGAATGCCTTGTACACAAAAATATGAAATTAACAAACTCAAACTCGGTATATATGATTAGAATTGATATCAAATTATTTGGTTGGAAAATCGTAGGAACTGGATGAAAACCACACCTACCTCTCATATAAAATCATGTTTTCGATTGAATTTTGCGCAGGAACATATAAAGCTACTCGGACTGAAACTCGGCTATGTAAGCTAATGTATATGTGAACCAGTACTTCCAGTACCAAAGTTCTTTTTCGAAAGAAAATCTCTCTGTCATGGTGTACAGAGTCAAAGTAAAACTTACGAGTAAGTTGAAAAAAAAAGAAATCTTGGGAAAAACTGAACTGATCTAATTAATATATATACTCGCATATCTGAATTAAAATGGAAAATACTTTTAATATGAAAATATAATCATATGTACATGTGTACCGCTATTATAGGTTTGTGTGTGAATGAACTCAAGAAAAAGCAAAGTGGACCAGGCCAAGACAATAGTTTGCATATGTACATGCAAAAATTAAAATCTCAAAAAAAAAAAAAAACAAAACAACAAAAGCTTCTGTTACCACACAACAACAATGACAGGCAGCATTTCCACCTTTCGCTTGTTTGCATGTGTACATACAAGCTGCATGTATAAGTAAGCAAATATCTATGTATGAGTATATGCGTTGTCGTTCAATGCCTCTAAGAAAATATCTTCATATATGGTATATATATATGTAATATGTTTTATTGTTGTTGTAACTGTTGTCGCCAACTTTTATCCAACATAGCTGCAGCAGCAACATGTGAATGCAATTTTTTTCTACATTGTAGTTGATTTCTTTCTAACAAGAATGCTCTGAGTGTGTCAGAGTTTGGATCATAGTGAAGAAAAAGCAAAAACAACAAATTGTTATAGTTCGTTGTCCAATATATGCTGGCCAATTTAAATAAAAATAAAAGTGAATTTTAAAAGCATTTTTGTTGTAATACAACAACAACAAACAACAACAACAAAATGACAAAGACTATTGTATTGTTGGTGTTGTTGTTGTTGTTGTTGTTGGTATTATTATTATTATTATAACACAGTATATTGTAGTTGATCTCGTTTATGGCAAACAAAACGAGAGTTGCAAGATGAAACAAAACAAAAACAATACAACGACGACAACAACAAAAACAACAACAACATAGAATATAAGTATTTTTAAATTGATTGCAATTGTCTCAGCCTCAAGTGACTAGTACCTACATACTTACTAGCGGTAGCCTGTGGTGTTGATGTTGGTGTTAGCTTACTTGTATATATCATATATGTATGGCTGTATATACATAGTAACGTATAGGTACGTCCACACAATTGTTTAGTAAGCGGATGCCGTTTCAGAGTTGCATAATTGGCAAATGTCTCGCTTATGTCGCTCATGGGATATTGAGCACATGTGCGCCGCATATTCACAATTTGGCCTGAGAGAATTTTTCTTGTCTATTTTTGTTTTTATTATTTTTATATTATTTATTTATTTAATAGATATTTTTTGCTGTATAGATAGTTTCAACTTACATGCCAATATCGATAAATATGAATTTTTTAATTGATCATCAGAGACTAATATTTATAAGAGATGAAATCGATTCAAAGATTTAACATTGGTTGTTGTTGTTGTTATAACAACATATTTATTGACATAGTTGGCAATTTTTGACCTGCAATAATTAGGGTATGTTCCGGGACGAAGGCCCAATTTCCATGGGAACGCACAAGAGTAGGCAATAAGGAGTACTAAGCGAACATTTGTCACATTTGGGAATTGAATTGACAAATAAACAGAAGAGATAAGGAATTCTATATGTACATACTTTTATAAATTTGAAAGAACTACGATTTTGTAGGGGATGCTTCCTAAGAGAACCAGATCTGGTGTAGATATGTCCAGAAAGTGAGGTAAAGAAGTTAAAGGGGTTGATCATACATTTCATCAATTATGAAGCAATTTTTCGCTTTTCATGAACTTTTACGTTCATTTTGTAGGGAAGCCTCCCTAAAAAATAACGATAGGCAGTAAGTATGTTTAGGAGACATACAATATTGAGTAGTAATATTTATGCAGGGTTGGTCATGTATCTGTAAGCACTCTGAGGGTGTTGGAGAACAAATTTATGTTAAAAAAAACAATTTTGTATGGGAGCATCCCACAGCGGAAGAGGTATGCGGTATGTAGGTCTAGGTCTTTTCATAATCATTTTAATGGATCTCAGTCAAACATTTTACCTAGAAAAAATGTTAACGAGAAAAAGTTAATAGGAGTTGGAGCGGAGACATTTGGAATATTGTGAAGTTAGTTTTCGCTTTTCATAATCTTTTTAATGGATCTCAGTCAAACATTTTACCCCTCTAAGAGAACTCTGGAAGCGGTGGGAGGGTATTTGATTAAAAACGTCAATTTCGAAGTAGAGACCCTCTAAAAGATATAGATATGGGGTTAGGATAATCAGAAAAAATGTTTTGGAGAAAAAATTAATAGCGATAGGGTATAAATTTTACTCCTTTAAATGTATTTTTGTGAATATTTTAAATGCAAGCTAAAGGAGTGAAACTAATCCGAGATTTGATTTTAGCGACTCCAATTAAGTATAGAAATACCTATTATCTTGTGAATAGTTCTATATTTATTTTAACTCCAAATCTTATACTTCAAAATAATCTTTATTAAACAATTACTTACTTACTTAAGTAACTGGCCCATTGCAACCGATTTCATTCCACTTTTGGCCGAACGTAGAGTGCTTCGTCACACCATACAACTTGGTACTCGACACTGGGTACTTTACGAGGTGCAAAGTGTTCGGACTTCTGGTTCATATGTAAGGCATGATCAGATATTTGTAGAGTATGATCTCCATCCTTCAAGACTGCGATGAACTTCTCCATTTTTTTCATAATCCAAAGCAGCGCCTTTCAGTATAGTAGCTGTCTTTCTTTAGTGGAAAATGCCTAAAAGTTTGAATTTTTCTTAAATTTATACAAGTAACCTATTAACCTACAAAAAATTTACTTTCAATATAAATATAAAAATGAAATTTATACATACGTATATAAAAAATGTCATCGGTTTATAATTTATCTGTTGTTAATTTTGCTAATATAACAACATGTTATAAGGAGACAACACTAAAAGTTTCCGGAATTATTTTAAAAAATAATGTATATATTTTTTATATACACCTTTCAGTTTTATACGCCTTAGTATTCAACGAAACTAATTCTCGAAATTTTTTCATTTTGATAAATCGCTTGTGCTTAGCTTGTAATGCAAAAAATACCTTTATTATTCGGTATGTTCATATTGAATCTGCTTCCGATGATTAAAGCACGGAAATCATTCCTAGATTAGATGACGTTTAAAATCTGCAAGTTATCCATAATATCTGGTTTTGGATGATGCGTCTTTACTAGCAGAATAAAGTCAATCGATGACATGAGTCTCGATGAAATCGTGAAAAATTATCCCATTAAAAATTTCTTGAATAATTTCAATATCTTCAAAATTGAATACATACAAAGCTACTGGGGCGAATGTTGATCTATCAAAGATAATTACCATAACAAATGTCAATAATAAATTTGAAAATAATGAAATTTGAAAAATTCAATTTCATATTGTAGTCATTTGCAGAAACTTTTAGAGGGGCTACGTACACAATTAAAAAATTTATTAGATGAATTTATAAACTTTTTAAAACAAAAATTCAATAATTTACATAAATATATTTAATAAATATTGATATTTGTTGATAGAGTGCTAAACTCATTATTTATGTATACAAGATACGATATATATATATTAACCCGCAGTATTATATAGTATAACTTGCCACCATATTGCCTAATAGACATCTATATTTAACACATAAACACATTCGTATAAATAATAAATAAATAAATAAGAAATTCAAATATACACATTAAAATATAACATAAATATTTAGTTTTAAAGCAAATTAATATAGCAAAAAAAAAATATTTTTTTCGCGCACGCATAGACAAATAAAAACCAAACAAAAAATATACAAATATGCATATAAACAAGATTTAACGACATGCAGCATGTTCGCAGTCACATGTGGAACGCGTAAAGAGTGGCGTCTATTTGTGTCATAAATTTTAATATGATTATTATTATTATTATTATAGCTTTTACTTCTATTATATAGAAAAATATACTATATATATTTTATGAGGATATTTTACAAATTTCACATAAGCACCTATTAACTTTTGAATCATCCCTTTCTTAATAATACTATTAATAATCTACCAAATTTAATTGAGCATGAAGTACACATCGAAACAATCAATTTGTTTCTAATTGATTAAGCTGTTTAATAGTTGAGCTTATTTAAATACACAGCATTTAATGAGGCTTAACCGTGAATGTAATTTAATTGGAAAATACAAAAACTAATTGAATACCAAATGCCTTTGATTGTATGTATGTACCAGACATATAATCAATGTGATACAATCAGTGGTCTGACTGAAAATTCTTGTTTACCAATTAATCACATGGACGAACGTAATACATAACACGTTTGTTAATTTCATTTAAGTAGACGATTGAGGTATTTGAATTTGAATTTGCAATAATTTGAATATGTTTATAATTTCGCAAAATCATTATTTACGCAATCAATATTAATAGGAGGATTTCGTTAACATAGTTGGCTATTTATTTTGTAAATTTTTAAAGCTTTTAATTATTATTCATATTATTCTTATATCTCTTATATATCTTTTATTATGTAATATATCAGTGCATAGATAGGGTGCCGTAGCTCAGTGGTTAGTGTGTTCGCCTTCTGATCTGTAGGTCGTGGTTCAATCCCCGGATGATGCATAACAAATTTAATATCGAAAAGATTTTTCTTTCAAACGGTACCCACCTGTCGGCAAGCAATTGGCATTTCTTCCGACAGTAACAACTTGCCATGAAAAAGCTTCTTAAAGAACTCTGTGGCAAAGCTCAGAAAAAGTGATGTCACAAGTGTTCTGCCGTTCGGAACCGGCTAAAATAAGTAAGTCCCTTCTAATATTGTCCAAAATTTAAGACGCACAACAGTAATGGAAGAGAAGTTCGGCCAATGAGCCCTTTGAGGCTTTAAGTGCCACATATTTATTTTTTTTTTTTTATCAGTGCATAGAACATTTTCGCCTATTCCACGAATAACGAAGAATAAATTTTACGTGTCAATTGATTTTGATTCTTCGACTTCTTTTATCATTATCGCCCTCCATTTGCTATTCTTCTTCTTCTTCTTCTTTCTCTTCCTCTTCTTCTTCTTAGTTTTTTTCATTTACTGTCTTTCACACAGCACCTAGTTTTTAAGCAATCCTCTTCATCTTAATCTTTAGCAAAATATTAGTCTCATTTATTTGTTCCTTTATTCCACCATTTTTTTTCAATGTTTTGTCGAATTTTATTGTTCTCAATGAGTATGACAAATATATTGGGTGATCCAAGTAGACATACTTTTTTCAATAGCCTTTTTTTGACAGATCACGTGTGAGTCGTGCCATGCTGTCATGTTATTTTTGTTTAGTATTGTTTGGCATTTCATCATGGAAAGACTTACTCCTGAACAATGTTTACAAATCGTTTAACTTTATTACGAAAATTCACGTTCTGTGAGGAATATGTTCCGTGCACTTCGCTCAACTTATGGTCAACATAATCGGCCTACTGAGCGTACTATTCGCAACACCATCACCCATCTTGAGACCTAGCATTCATTATTGGATAATATTCGACTGAATAGACCACGTCCAGCATGCAGTGAAGAAAATATAGCGGCCGTAGCTGAGAGTGTACACGAAGACCGTGGAGAGTCGATTCGGCGCCATTCGCAGCAACTCGAACTGACGTATGGAACGACTTGGCACATTTTACGTCGAGATCTTAAATTGAAAACGTACAAAATACAGCTTGTGCAAGAACTGAAGCCGCCCGACCTTCCCAAGCGACATCGCTTCGCTCTATGGGCTCTTGAAAAGTTCCAAGAAGATCCGACGTTTTCGAGCCAAATTTTGTTCAGCGATGAGGCCCATTTCTGGCTCAATGGGTATGTAAACAAGAAGAATTGCCGCATTTGAGACGAAGAGCAACCTGAAGAGATTCAACAGCTGCCACTTCATCCAGAAAAAAACAACGGTTTGGTGTAGTTTGTGGGCCGGTGGAATCATCGGTCTATATATCTTCAAAAATGATGCCGGTGAGAACGTAACCATCAATGGCGACCGTTATCGTGCCATGATATCCGACTATTTGATGCCTGAAACTGAAGCTCGTGATCTCGGTGACATTTGGTTTCAACAAGACGGCGCCACTTCCCACACTTCGGTGAGTAGATAATTTCAAGTTCTGGGCCGGTCGATTGGCCACCAAGATCGTGTGATATCACACCGTTAGACTTTTTCCTATGGGGATATGTAAAATCTAAAGTTTATGCGGACAAACCCGCTTCGATTCAGGCCTTGGAGCAAAATATCACGCGTGTCATTCGCCAGTTACCAGTCGAAATGCTCGAACGAGTCATCGAAAATTGAACTGAACGGATGGACCATCTGAGACGTAGCCGCGGCCAACATTTGAAAGACCTAATCTTCAAAAAATAAATGCCAAAGAATGTTTTTTCAAATGATAATAAACATTCCCCATTCAATTTGAATTTTCTGTGTTTTTTTTTTTTTTTTCTTTAAAAAAGTAGGGAACCTCGAAATGGATCACGCTTTACATAATTTCATTTCATTTTAGTTTACAATTATGGGCAATTTTTTACTTCAATACTTGGACGATTTTTGTTTGAAATTTAAACTTGTTGATTATTATTTATAAAAAATGGGAGCTATACTAATTTACGAACGGAATAACTATTTTGGTGATAGAACAACATTTGCTAAGTTTCAAAATAAGAGACTAAAAAACAATGCATATAAATTTATCGATTTTTGTTTTAAAAATTAATATTTCATATAGAAGATGCAATTTTTCATAAACAGAATTCCCTCATGATTTGTATTGAACATAATTTTAGTTGAAAATTAAGATATCCAAAACTTCATATTGATTCGTTGAAAAATAATGCCATCATCCATACAGATTTGTCAATTTTTGATTAAAAAATGGAAATTTTGTATTGAAGATATGTTTATTTTATTAAGGAATTTTCTTCAAATTTTTTGTTCGAACCATTCTTTTTTGGGAAAAATAAAAGATTATCGACATTTCAGAGTAACGCATATTTTATATTTTATATGGAGGCTAAGTATATTTATGCAGGAAATATCTTCAAATTTTGTATGAAGCACTATTTTTATTGGAAAATAAGATACCGTAAGTTTTGGAACAATACATTTAAAAATAATGACAGCTTTCATACATATTTCATGATTTTTGTGTCAAAAATCAAACTTTTGGCTGGGGCTTATGTTCATTTATGATCGTGTCTTATTTGTGGTAACAAATATGAATACAAAAGCTTGATAATAATGCATTATAAAATAATGGTACCTTCCACACCAATTAATGGATTTTCGTTTAAATAAATATGAAAATTTTTTATTGCGAATTTTTAAATTTATGAACAAAAAATTTTTTAATTTTGTAGCCAGTACTATTTTAAAATTTATTAAATATATTCTTATTGTAATTAGAGTCTCATCCACTATTTTTAATCAAACCGAAGAGAACAATTTGTAATTATCCGACAGAGTACAAAATTCGGATATGAAATTAAGCATTAAGACGCAAAAATAATTAGTTGAATTTTGAAACTCAACAAAAAGGCAAAGGCAACTAGGAAAGAAAGAAACAAATTTGTCAAAAATTATCAAATTCAACACAAATAACTCTTACGAAGTAAACATAAAAGGTTACTTTAAGCTATTGATTAAGTGTGAGAGCCACAAAAAATATTAAAATGAAAAATTCAATAAAAATAAAAACAAAAACAACAACAGCAAAAACAGTAAATTATAACAACATAAACTTCCTTGAGAATTATAGTATTGTAGCAAAACAATGCAGACAATACTTTGCTCTTAATCTTTCCATCAAATGGATACATACAAGTCATCTTACCCGTACGCATTTCCTAAATAAAACGATTATTATTATTAACGTTATCTGACTTTGATTACAATTGTCTTAATGGTAAGGTTACTTCCATAGAACCTTTATCTTTAGTTCCTCATTTCACTAGCATGTCATAATAAATAAAAATAAAAAAAGAGCATTGTGATAAATCAAAAATTTGCATTTTTCACAAATTCAAAAAAATATATGCAAATACTTTTGATTTCTAATACAATTACGGAACGATTGCATCAAATGTTAAAAATGAAACGGTAATTTATTATAAAATCACGTTATCTTCTTATAAATTTTGCTATTGATTAGTTGTTTCTTGATTTTTTTGTGACTTGATGTCTTTTTTGTTCGATTTTTTACTTGTTTGCCAATAATTAAAGAAGCGAAAAAAAGTTGAAAACCAAAAAAAAATCCCATATTCAATGGCATCAAAAAGAATCATAAAAAAAACGAAATTTGTTTAACATTAAGTATTAGTCTGAAACCATTGACTAAATTATAGAGTGTATTCTATGATTTCATTTAATAAAATGACATTAATTCATTTAGAATAAATTCATGTGTATGACTAGTATTTGCTTTCATGATGTTTTAATATTTGTGTTTATATTAAATTTGCATTTTTATTATCAATGAATTAATAAAACTTGATTTTTTGAAATTTATTTTTCAGCAAGTATATGCTTAACAAAAAAAAAAAAAAAGAAATAAAGAAATAAAACTTAAACATATATAAATAAATTATACTCCAGTTCAAGACGTTTGGAAAGTAGTAACACAACAAAGCGCCTTTTAACAACATTCTTAAAATTATTCATTTTGGATAATGTCAAAAAGGAAAAAAAAAAAGAAACAAAGAATATTCAATTGAGAAGGATGTAGTACATACGTGTGATATTTGAAATTCAATATTATTTCATTTGAAATAAATGTAAATAGAATTATTTATAAATGAACATAATATACAAGCAAAAATTCTTCAGTAGAAATGTTAAACTAAATATAGTATTAAAACAAGTTAAAAATATCCAATTATCCAATCTGCTTCTATACAATAACAGTACATACTAGATCAGTCAAGAATGTTGAAAGATAATATGAAAGAATGCTGATATTTAATTAAACCAACTTTCTTGCAATTTTCCAATGTAGTTTTCAGTGAACGCTCTAAAATATTCCTACAAGGATGCAATCATTTCATTATTTGATGAAAATCATTTTCCATGTAGACATTTTTTAGGTTTAGGAATAGATGAGAGTCAAAAGGCATCAGATTTATTGGATAAACAAATCGTAAAGGGGTTGTTTGAATTTAATCATCGCAATAATATATCTTTGACCAGGTGCTTCTTCTTCTTCAGTCAGCTTGGGGTTTTTTCTCGGATTTTCTTATCCAGTTGGTCCAAACAGCTTTATATTTTACATATTTCTACCTAACTGCTTATATTTTACCAACTTAAAGGCAATCAATGTGGGTGCCGTAGCTCAGTGGTTAGTGTGTTCGCCTTCTGATCTGTAGGTCGTGGTTCAATACCCGGCTGATGCATAACAAATTTTATATCGAAAAGATTTTTCTTTCGAATGGTACCCACCTGTCGGCAAGCAATTGGCAATTCTTCCGACAGTAACAACTTGCCATGAAAAAGCTTCTAAAAAGAACTCTGTGACAAAGCTCAGAAAAAGTGATGTCACAAGTGTTCTGCCGTTCGGAACCGGCTAAAATAAGTAGGTCCATTCTAATACTGTCCAAAATTTAAGACGCACAACAGTAATAGAAGAGAAGCTCGGCCAATGAGCCCTTTGGGGCTTTAAGTGCCACATATTTATTTTTTTTTTTTTTTTAAAGGCAATCAATCAACAAAATAGCGTTTGCATCGCACAAAACTGATTCTATAATCTAAAATCGGACTCAGTTCACTCTACTATTGGTTGTCGCATTATATTGGGTGTTTGAAAAAGTTTGGTTCCAACTTTTGACCAAGCTTTATTAAACCAAATATGTGCCGTTTTGATCGATAGCATTTTGCCATTTTTTGGTGTAAAGTCATTATTCCATCTGTGTAGAACTTCTGGGTTTTGCTGAGCGATCCAAGCGCGTTTTGCAAGCCTCTATGGAATTTAAGTTAACACCATTAAGAGAGATTTGCAGATATCGAAATAAATGATAATCTGAAGGTGCAAATTCCGATCTATATCGTGGATGCATCAAAACTTCTCAGTCAAACTCTCTCAATTTCTGCAGGGTCATCAAAGATGTATGTGGTCTGGCGTTGTCATGATGCAACATAACACCTTTTCTGTTGACCACTTCTGGCCGTTTTAATTGAAATGCTTGCTTATCGTACATGTTAACAGCAGAGCTCAGAATTAATAGTTTGGCCAGGTTGTAATGAACTATTCCCTTTCAATCCCACCAGACACACAGCATTACCTCTCTTGGTGTCAATCCTGGCTTTGCGACCGTTTGCGAAGCTTCACCTCCATGTTCTTTTTCGCAATTTATTGTCGTACGTAATCCACTTCTCATCGCCCGCAATCATTCGCTTCAGAAATGGTTCGATTTCGTTCCATTACTTTCCATTCCACTCGGTCCATTAAATTCTTTACTGTTAATTCATATGGCACCCAAACATCGAGCTTCTTTGTATATCAAGCTTTCTTCAAATTGTTGATAACTATTTGGCGATGAATTCTTATAATTCTAGCTACGTCCATGCTGCTTATATGCGTGGTGCATCTTTAACATTAAAAGTATCAGAATGAAAACGATGAAACCACATCGTTGCCTTTTGTTGCAGCATCTTCTCTGTAAACTTCACAAATTTTTTCAGCAGCCTACGACGTATTCTTAACTTTTCTATAATAGAAAAGCAAAATATGACTCATTTTTAAACTTAGATAACTTTACACAGAATAATTCGATATTAATAATGATTAATAACAAAATGAAGCTTATTGGTCACCTTTCAAACAAGCCAAAGTATAATCAGATACATTGAACAATACCATTAATATTTCGAACGCTCAATATTATCATTCTGATACAGTCAAACCTCGTCTATAGTCTATGCACACAAATCGTTATTGAAATCTTGAAATCCTTTTGAAAACTATGATGTACTACATTATGTTGTTGAGCACGTCGCACTCTAAAGCGTATTTATTCAACTCGACAAGAATATAAATGCCGATGCTACTATTTCATCAATGGTCAATCATCTGACATATAATAATTCCTTCGGTAGAACACTCATCGTCAGCCGTGAGTGTACGACCAAGTTTAAATTCTAAAGCCTATATTATAAATATTGGAACTGAGGTAACAAATTTTTTTTTACACTTTTACTAATTTATTATTTACTAAATTTTAGAACAATTGCCGAACAAGGGATTTTATTATGACTCGATATTCTGATTTTTTAGTTTTCTACGACTTTGATAAAGAAAGAGTACTCAATTCAGTCTGTATAATGTTTGTTTGAAAAATCATTTCGTTTATTAGGTTTTTACGCTTGTTATCGCCAGAATGAAATACGCGCACACTGCTCTGAAAATTTACTTATCTTTTTTTTTTTTTTTTTGAGTGTGTTGGCAACATGGGTTTTACCAACTGTTCATTGCCATGTTAACGTCGTTTTTATACCCTGCATAATGCAATATGCATGGTATATTCATTTCGGTCAGATGTTTGTGTCCACTTGAAGGAATCTCCGGAGATATAGACATAGATATATATTCGTGATCAGCGTCGATTAAATTTTCGATTTAACGATGTCCGTCCGTCCGTCCGTCTGTCTGTCACCTGGCTGGTTCGCACGATAACTTGAGTAAATATTGAGCTATTTCGATGAAATTTGGCATAAGTAATTTATGATCCAAGGGTACGGAGGGGATTGATATTGGGCATGATCGGTCAATAACCACGCCCACACCAAGCATTCAAAGCGACTAACCTCGAAATTTTCAAAATCTTTAACTTACTATAACTCACATAATATACCACTTGGGACAACAATATTTCGCTCATAGAGTTACATTATACTACTCTATAACCTCGCCAAAAGTGGTTGAGCCACGCCTACTTTTTAGCGTAGCTCTCATACAAAGTGTCTGTACTTCTTTAAAATTGAAACAGCTGTAACTTCTACAATCTTCTGTCCAGAATAACCATAATTGACACTTAGATTAACATGGTAGTCGGAAATAATATGGCAGAAAATCAGTGTGCCACGCCCACTCCTTTTTGGGTCTCCCATACAAAGTTGCGGAAATTAAAAAAAATGTTACCGGTTATAACTTGCAAACTATTCAGCGTAGAATAACGAGATTTAAGGTGTGGATTAGTATTGTACAAGCAACTAGACTCACTTGAAATGGGCGCACCACGCCCACTGTTTATTGTAGCCCCCATACAAATTTTAAATTGAAACAGCTGTAACTTCGGCAATCTTCTGCCTAAAATAACCATAATTGACACTTAGATTAATATCGTAGTCGGCAAAAATGTGGCCGATAATCAGTGTGCCACGCCCACTCCTTCATGAGTCTCCCATACAAAGTCAAGGGAATTAAACTAAAACTTTTAAGCTCCATAACTTACAAACCATTTAGCGTAGGACAACGAGATTTAAGGTATGGATTAGTATTGTACGAGCAACTAGGCTCACAGAAAATGGGCGCACCACTCCCACTGTTTATCGTAGCCGCCATACAAATTTTAAATTGAAACAGCTGTAACTTCGGCAATCTTCTGCCTAAAATAACCATAATTGACACTTAGATTAATATCGTAGTCGGCAAAAATGTGGCAGATAATCAGTGTGCCACGCCCACTCCTTCATGGGTCTCCCATACAAAGTCAAGGGAATTAAACTAAAACTTTTAAACGCCATAACTTATAAACCATTTAGCGTAAAAGAACGAGATTTTAGGTATGGATTAGTATTGTACGAGCAACTAGGCTCACAGAAAATGGGCGCACCACGCCCACTGTTTATCGTAGCCGCCATACAAATTTTAAATTGAAACAGCTGTAACTTCGGCAATCTTCTGCCTAAAATAACCATAATTGACACTTAGATTAATATCGTAGTCGGCAAAAATGTGGCAGATAATTAGTGTGCCACGCCCACTCCTTCATGAGTCTCCCATACTAAGCCTCGGAATTATCTTAAAATCCTTTTACTTCGTCAAAGTCAACCATATTTCGGGTGTAAATTAGTAGTATATGCAAAAATTGTTTCTCGAAAAGTGGAAATAAAAGAAAAGTTGGATATTCGAGTAAACTTTTTATATATAAATCTACATATGCAGGGTATAGTTTGGTCGGCCCCAGCCGACTGTAAGGAGATTTTTTTATTAGCATTCTCTAGAGATATTTCTAAGTGGACGGACAGTGTGCGCCAATTTATACTTCCCGCTCTCGTTATTTACCCACAATAGAAAAAAATATAAATTATATTGTAGATTTGAAATAAAGATTAGAAAAAATAAGAACTACAAGCTAAGGTTTATAAATAAGTGTAATTAAAAACAAAAATATAATTAAATGAACACAAAAATTAAGTGACATTTAATATAGAAAAAATTAAATGTGTGTGCTTCAACAACAGCAGCAGTAACAATAGCAACATCCTCATCAGGCAAGCCTTGCCATTAAGGGGCCCACCGGCGATCACTTCTTTACACACTCAGTCCTTTTTTCAAAGTCGACTCTATTTTTTATTTTTTATTTTGTTTTTTTTTTCACAATTACAATCCCACATCCTCCTTTTAAAAGCTGCTGTAAACAAATTATTTGACAGATCTTTATGAAGCTTTACGAGTGTTCTGTATCCGCCGCTTTTAAAACATTTTGATTGGTCTAGTATTATGCTATGAAATGAATTTGAATTCGTTTCAAGAGCTATAGAGCACAATGGAGGTAAATTTGGTTGCTGCAATATTGAACCTCTGTCTTTATTATTATTATATAATGCCTATAGGAATCCAAATTTTGTTTGAAAATTTAATAAAATTTTTTCAAAATAATTATTTTTACATTGCCCATAAGCGAGTTTAGATATACATTCTGTCAAATAAGTACCCGGAAATTCTCATTTCCGGAAATTCTCATTTTTAATTTTCCCTCTGATATTTCAAAAAATTTTTTTTCCCAGGTTGGCACAACTGTCAGCCACTATTCTGTGAATTTTTATTACTATGTGTCATTTAGTTTGGTTACGGCGTCATTAGGAACAAGTCAACCTTTTGTGTGCGTTGCGATTTTTACTATGGATAAAAATATCGAACACAGAGTTTGTGTGAAATTTTGTGTTTGAAACGAAATTTCTTGTGCCAAAACGTTGGAAATGTTGAAAAAAAACATTTGGTGATTCAACCATGTCGAAAACTGAAGTTTACGATTGGTATAAATCCATATTTTATCCATAGTAAAAATCGCAACGCACACAAAAGGTTGACTTGTTCCTAATGACGCCGTAACCAAACTAAATGACACAAATGAAATATTCTCAGAGGGAAAATTAAAAATGAAAATTTCCGGGTACTTTTTTGACAGAATGTATAAAAGAACTTCTTTCTCGAAAAATTTTCTACTATCACTCTCAGATTTCTTTTTTGTCAATTTATTTGCAAGATTTTTTAGGTTTCTTTTTGTGAGTGTGTGTTATTTATTAAATAAAAAGTTCTATAGTTAGCATGACAGTGGAGGGATTTTGTCCATACGTGCCATATTACTGAAATATATGTTTCACAAATCATCGGTTTTTTAATTCTTTTAAGACGATCCATGTGTGTCTACACTCATGGCATTATATAGATCATTTCTTACTAATCATTTCTTTAGTCCATATTACTCAAAATAGAACATGTTTAGCTCAGCAAAATTTATTTTTTGTACATCTCCGTTCTACATTTCATAATTTTGTCCTATATTTCACTCACGAATATATAAATGAACTGGATACTTACTCGTGTGCTTAATGGGGTGATAGCAACTCAGTTTCTTTTTCATTTGCTAAAGAATGTCAGACATTATTAGTCATTCAAGTATTGTTCATTAACCTTTTTTATCGTGAAATTTATTCATTTATGAATTTCCATACTCACTTTTTAATCTATCTATTTATATTATTAGTAGACAATTTTTCCTACATCTTTATTTATGAAACTTAACCAACCAGATTTCATAATAATCATATACATACAAGTGTATATGAATGTGTATACTTATAGCGTATATACTTAGATATACTTTTATGTTATACATATAACATGTATATAAGTTATATGTATCTAAGATATGTTAATCGTATAAATAATAATATCTGCATTTTATGATCTGATCACATATTGTTCGCATATACGCACATAATCATATTAATAATGCAAAATAAATGCTAAGCAACCGATACTAAGCATAGGTATATTATCGTTTTAGTTTGCATATTTAATACGATGATGAATAATGTATGCACATGCGAATTGTATATGATTTTTTATATAGCATATTAGGTATTTTATTAGAATAGCAATGATAAATAGTGTTAATCAAATACAATTAAATGATTTACGCATGGTTTAAAATATATTATAAAAAAAAGTATGTGCAAGAGTATGTGCATCCCGAACAAAGGAAATTTGAATTCAGGGAGAAGACACAGACTGTCTACAAGAATTACAATTGATACCCATATCGAAAGAAAGTGAATTTACCACTAGATATCCAATATCTTAAAATATCTCCTAATACTCCTTAATGCAGCATTTAATATTTCAAGGACTTATAGAAAATAAAACATTTTTCCATAAATAATAAACATTTTTCTATAATAAAAGACAATGACACAACAGCTAATTTGCATTCAATGGTGCATTAACTTTTTTCAGAGAGTCAAAAAAATTGTTCATGGAATCGAAAAGCACACTAAATGTAAACGATTAGAAAATATTTCAAAATTAAAATATATTACAATATCCGTATAAATATTTCACTGACATAAAAACTAATGTCAATTGTGTTTTGGGGGTAAAATGCTCTAAAAATAGCAATTTTTGTCCGATTTGTCAACATACGATCCTATATTTCAAATTCTCCAGAAATTATTAATTTTCGAAATCAATTTGTTCGAAAAAACATCTATAATATTAGATTACCATACATGTTATTGTATTACTAAAGAAAGATGCAAGTGTATTTGAAAATTACGCACATGCATATGGCGTGAAGAGCCAAGTTTCAAATTTACCACATAACAAAATAATTGTCAATAAATCATCAAATATATATTTACACCCACACAAATAAACATAAATCAAAGACGCCGCAAACAGCAATAAATCAACATATTTGTTTAAAAATAAATCGCAAATGCGCAACGCATCAGTTGCCCGCAATTAATATTGTTGCCAATTGTGTGATAATCCAGCTGCATAACATAATTGCAGTGGCGAAATATTCCTCCTATATGTATGGAACTGGGCAAGCAATGAGTTACTTCAAGTAACTACTTACTTTAGATTCAATGGCTTGTTCCCTTCTCGATTATTATTTCATTATTGTCATTATTTCTTTAACGTTTGTCATTATATTGTATATATGAAATATAAATACATCTTTCAACAGACTCTTGCTGCATTTATAGAATAAAAGTTATGATTTTTATTTTTTACTAATTCCATCCACATGTATTTTAACGAGCTAAATTGTTTGACTATTGTATTCCAACTCATTATTAATTTAAGCAGCAATTGACTCTCGCTTGGACTACAGGTATCATATAAGTGTGCAAATCATTGCGATACGATTTTATGTCTAACATATGCCTATATGCAAGTAGAAACGCATATGCACGCACCCAATGAACTACATATATGGTAGTTGTCGTTCATCACAAAGCTTCATTGACAGAATTGTAACAATTAATGAGAGTCACGGCATTTGAAATGTTTGATAGGCGGTTAGGTGACCATGCGGGTGTGGTGACACAAATATGACATAGTATTATAATACAGATTGATTCACATACTCACATAGATATATTGACATAAACATCAATGCAACTACTTATGTTTACAATTATAAATATTGGTATGATTATATCAATATCATTATACACATTTGCGGCACTATTGTAAGTGCATATATGTACAGAAATTTATTGCACATTTTCGAAAGTAAAAGTGAGGGGTCATGAATGAATGAATAAATGAATTATATAAATAAAAAATGCATCAGTAGTTACAACAATATCCGTATTGCAGTTATGTATAAAATATTGATATAAATATTAACCCATTTTATACCATTGCTAAATATGGGCCACATTCTTTGGATATGAGCAACTCAGGTAATAAGGAAAGAAAATGTATAGAAAGTGTTTGCTAAATAATTTTTTGTGGTTCTTCATGGAAATTTGTAAATCTTATTGTATATATTCTCCGAAATTATATAGTGCTCCATATAAGAAAATTTTATATGAAACATATCATTATTTTCTAATTACAATAATTATTCTCAAAATTCGGAAATTACATTTTTTTCAAAAATTGTATTCAATACAAAATTTGAAGCAATTTCTTTCGTAAACAATAACTATTATTAAATATTAAATATTAAATTTCACCAAAAATCGATAAAGGCTTAGTACTACGAGGGCGGTCCCAGAACTACCCGACCTAACATATAGATGACGGCAGTAGTTTGAAAAACAAATTACTTTGGTGAAAAGTGGCAACCTTATAAAACATATGTTTTAAGTTTCAAGGCGCCACGTTGTTTAGTATTATTTTGTTGTTTTTTTTTTTTTGAGCCATCGAAAGTTAACGACCTCAGTGAATTTGTAAACATGGAAAAAATTGGTCACCGTTATGTAATTCAATACTTTAATTTGAAAGGCCTCAGTCCAACGAATATTAAAGCCGAACTAGCTTCTACTCCGGGGGAGTCTACTCCTTCATTTGCGACCATAAAATATTGGTGCCACGACGAACACCAATTGAGGTGGCCACTCCAGAAACGGTTAAAAAAAATCAAAAAAATGGTATTGGCTGATCGCCGGCTAAAGGTGCATGAGCTAGGTGAAATTACAGGCATTTCAAAAAGTTGTATACATCGTATATTGACTGAAAATTTGGAGATGAAAAAACTGTGTGCAAGATGGGTGCCGCGTTTGCTTACTATAGAACAAAAACAACGTAGTGGAAATGTTTCTATAGTGCTTGGCGATGTTTCACAGTAATAAAGCCGAGTTTTCGTGTCGATTCGCAACCATGGATGAGACATGGGTCCACCACTTCACACCTGAGACAAAGGAGCAGTGAAAACAGTGGACTGAAAGGGGCAAATCCTGTCCAAAGAAGGCGAAGACAGTTTCATCTGCAGGCGAAGTTAAGGTGTCTGTTTTTAGAGATGTACGTGGGATATTTTTTATATTTATTTATTTATAATACTAATTGTTGCATTTAAGTGATGAAATTAAAGAAAAACGACCGCATTTGGCGGAAAAGAAAGTGTTGTTTCATCAAGACAATGCACCAGTTCACACATCCGCTATTGTGATGGCCAAAATCAATGAGTTAAAGCTCGAATTGTTTCAGCACGCACCTTATTCGCCAAATTTAGCTCCTTCGGATTATTTTCTATTTCCAAATTTGAAAAAATGGCTTGGTGGTAGAAGATTTGCAAACATTAAAAAGGTATAGTCTGCGGTAGATGGCTATTTTAGACAGTTCATACTACAAACAGGGTATCGAAGCTATAGAATATTGCTGGGAAAAGTATATAGAGTTGAAAGGAGATTATATAAAGAAAGATTATATAAAGAAATAAAGAAAAATTTTCCAAAATTTGTTGTTTTCTTTGTTACGTCGGGTAGTTCTGAAACCGCCCTCGGATTATTGTTCAAAGCTTTTATTTGAAACATGTAAAACAAAATTTTAAGATAACCATTTTTTAGAAAATATATTCCTGCCTTGATGTTGGCCATGTCTTACACCGGACTAGTAATCGGACAAAATTAAAATAAATATTGTAGAAATTGTTAATTTTATATGTGAGATAGCATTATATTTCCCTACATCATGTAAAAAAATACTGCTCACAAAATTTTAGGTTTGGTTGTTCGTAAAGAAGCAATAATTTTAAATATGATATCAAAAAGACAATTATTTTTCAGTAAAATAATAGTACTTAGCGTGGGCGCCGTATCTCAGGTGTTAGTTAGTCCTGTACAACATTTTCATTTTTTCAAACAAAATTCGGCAATTTTGTATGAATGTTACGATTACTTTCAATTCATCAATGAATCTTAACTTTTTCATCAAAATAATAATTCACACATATTTCTAAATGATTTCGTTTATAAATTAACACAGTTGCCATACAAAAATTTCATTAATATAATTAAAAATCGATGATTTTATATGGAAACTAGAATAATTTTTCAATCCATCCTTTTAAAACTTTGTAAATCTGATGTTTTCATTAAAATAGTACTTCGCATTAACTTTTAAGAGATTGCATTCATAAATAAACATAGTCCCGATGCAAAAGGTTCATTTTTTAAATAAATATCCATAATTTTATATGGGATCTAGCATTATTTTTCCCTGCATCATTCTAAACCGCTAAGAGTATTATTTTATAGTAAAAAAATGCTGCTCAGAAAATTTTAGGTCCGACTATTCGTAAAGAAGCAATAATTTTAAATATGGTATGAAAAGTACGATTATTTTTCAGTGCATCAATATGAAACTACATAAGCAAATCCTATATTTTTTTTTCTTCAGTAAAATAGTATTTAGCACTAAGTTTTAAATGATTCCGTGTATAAAAAACGTAGTCATTATACAAAATATTCATTTTTACAAATAAATTTATATGGCAGATAGCATTATTTTTCAATGCATTATTGCAACACTTTGCATAACTGATTTTTTCATCCAAATAGTACTTTGCACAGAATTCGAAGTAACTCTATTCTTAAAGAAACATACTCTCCATATAAAATCGTAATTTTTAAAATACATTTATATGGGACATAGCATCATTTTTCATTCTAAGCTTTACAAATCTCAATTTTTTCTCAAAATATTTTCCACAAATTTGAATTAATTATGTTCATAAATAAATTTAGTCACCATATAAAATGTTAATTTTTTTAAATAAATTTATATAGGAGATAGCATTAGAAATTTAAAATTTGGTAAATAATATTTTCATACCAAAATAATACCACACACAAAACTTCTAGTCAATCACAATGAATTTGTTGCAATTGTTGATTGGGTATTGGCAAAACAGAATGCCACTTTATGTAAACACATTTTCTTATTAATTGATTTATCATTTACATATGCTGTCCGATGGCGATATCTACATAGTTTTTATTCAAATAGGCATATTTTCAACACGCATATTTTATATTTACCACTATTTGCTAATTGATATTTCGTTTAGAGCATTTCAATCAACACCAGCAATAGTTATCAAACAAAAATTAGGAATTTGTACATAATATGTACATACATATGTATGTGAAATGCAATATGCAATATGGCTATGATAAATGTTTATATATTCATACACATATTTGTAGTAACATTTCATAAAAGTCTTAATGGCCAAAAAGTTATTTTTTATTACTGCTATTATATATAAGAAAGAAGAAGAAGAAGAAAAATAAATACATTTTTCTGTACACTTTTCTATTTAACAACAACGACAACAACAACAACAACAACAACTAGGTATAATACTATTGGCTAAATGCGAATTAATGTGGTTTATATGGCTCTTGTTATTGTTGTTGTTGTGCGAATAAATGCGCATATTGCGTTTGAGTGTATTTGTGTATACTCGAATGTATGTATGTGTATTTGCAAAAATTTTCGCAATTTTTAATTTTAGCACACTCACATCACAGAGATTTCATACAGTAAACTGTTTGCTGCTAGCGAATAACGAAAATTGGATTAATTGCTGACAGACAGTGTTGCACATGTCCGTTGTTAAGATACAATTGCAATTGTAATTGCAATTGGCGAGACACATTGAAGTGTTATTATTATTGTTGCTGTTGCTGTTGTCATACTTATTATTATTACTGGCTACTTGCTTGACGAGCCAAAGAGGATATTAATTGTACTGCCGTAATGTTGGTGGAATCGAGTGGTGGATATGATGGTGATCATAGTGGTGGTGGTGGTGGTGTTGGTGGTATGCAGAGAGCACTGAGAAGCGGCAGCTGATTGAAATATAATAACAATAAATGCTATCGTCCTTATTGTTGTTGTTGTGATTTTTATAGATTATTATAAATGCAACACTTGCAATATTTATTCATCCAGTTTTCAGATACTAACCATTACAAGAGTTTGAATGCTTTTCAATAGACAGAAATGTTTCTTATTTGTATTGGAAAGATGTGGGCATTTAATAGACACTCAATTGCTGAGACACATAAAAAACCAATAATAATATATACAGATGTTATAATTTAGTACACACAATGTATGGCATACATATGTACACACATACCTTACTAAGTCATTGCACTATATTCGTACATATTGATTTTTGTCATTAGATTGAGCTATTGTCTGCACATGTTTCAAATATTTTCTTGCTTTTGGAATGATTTTTCCAATTTTATTGTTGTTATTGTATTCAATAATTTTCCATTGGCCAATATAAAATATTTTATCTAGCCACAAGGGAATACGTGAGTCAATGAGCGTATGATGATATAAATGCATTGCAAACCAAAATCAAATCGTTCAGTGTGATTCAATGTAAAAGCACATCATTCAATACTTAAAATGTAGCACAATATATGCGAATATCTAATAAAATGTATTTTAGTACTGACAACATTGCAAATATTTAATATGCCAACGGCTGCATTGTGACCCCCAATATCTTTTTAAAATAACAAATTAATTCCGAAAATGATAATTATATAATGATAGACAGACAGACAGACAGACAAACTGATAAATAGATTTGTGTACGATTTTCAAATCAATATTTTGAAGGAAAATGTTAGATAAATTACATTCCAGAATATACTTTTATATCGGAAGTAGATGTGATTTTTGTCCTATTATGCCCACTACTCATTACTTTATTGGTAGTAACAATTCTATATAATGAATTTCTGGAGGATAGCTTCATATTTCCATGCAAAAAGTCAGAAAATATATATTCCAGAATTTACTATTATATGGTAAATAGGCGTGGTTTTGGTCCAATTACGCCCATTCTCCAGCTAAACGCATAATTGGTAGAAAGTATTTTATGCAACAAGTTTTAGCTTGATTGCTTCATATATCGATGCAAAAAGTCAAGTCAGAAAAAACACATTCTGGAACATAAGTACTTTTATATGAGAAGTAGATGAGGTTTTAACACGAATACACTCGTTCTCTAATCTATGCGTTCGATCATAGAAATAATCAGATTTCTTGAGTTTCAATTCTATATGTAGCTTTATATTTTTGTGCAACAAATGAGCAAACATATTTAAGTACGTCTATTCATGAGCTCATCTGTTCGTTTTTAAAAACAACGGTTAGGAATCGATTTTCCAAAACAGTCCGTCTGGTTTTTTATTTATTTTTTTTTTTTTTTAACAAGCTTTTTTATTGGATCTTTCTAAAATTACTTAGAAACTAACAATATGTAATCAAATCTTACAAACTAAATAAAATTATGTGATATTCCCAACGTTCCATCACAATTTGTTGAGTCGCGAGGATTAGCAATTTCACAGCATATTCAGTGTGTCTTTTCTTTTTAATCGACGATGCCCCGTGCTCAGCAACAATTGCCTAGCAAGGGGATTCGGATGACTGTGTAATTTTTGAATGTAGCTTCTGCAAGATATTGCAACTTCCTCAGAAATTGTGGGTACATTTAAATCTCGATGGATGTTAACGTTCCTCATATACCAAGGCGCGTTTACAATAATTCGCAGACACTTGGATTGTATTCGCTGCAATTTTTCGATATTTGAGGGAGATGCGGTGCCCCAAATCTGAATACCATAAGTCCAGATTGGCTTCAGGATTGCTTTATATAATAGCACTTTGTATTCGAGATTCAACTTTGATCTTTTGTGTAACAGCCATCATAACTGATTAATTTTAAGCTTGATCTGAGTTTTCTTTGCCTCTATGTGATTTTTCCAGGTCAGCCTTCTGTCGAGGTGAATACCCAAGTACTTTGTTGAGGAACATTGTGGAACTGATTGGCCATTAATTTTAAGTGGGGGATATGTATCTGGCCTTAGCGTGAAGGTTACATGTACGCTCTTTGATTCATTGACTTTTATACGCCATTTTGCTAGCCAGATTTCGAGAGAATATGAGTCTGGAGTTTAGTAGCTTCTATGGGGTTAGAGCGAGAGCACAATATTGCCGTATCATCTGCAAAGGTCGATATGAATATATGGTTATTGCTGGGCATATCTGTAGTGTATAAGAGTGTATTTTTATTTATTAAAAAAATTATTTTGCCCTACATCCAAGGGAGAAGTTATATTCAGTTTATTCAGATGTTTGTGAAAATTTGAAGAAATCGTCAGGAATATAATAAAATGTATCCTTCTCTATTGTGGGTGCCGTAGCTCAGTGGTTAGTGTGTTCGCCTTCTGATCTGTAGGTCGTGGTTCAATACCCGGCTGATGCATAACAAATTTAATATCGAAAAGATTTTTCTTTCGAACGGTACCCACCTGTCGGCAAGCAATTGGCAATTCTTACGACAGTAACAACTTGCCATGAAAAAGCTTCTAAAAAGAACTCTGTGACAAGCTCAGAAAAAGTGATGTCACAAGCGTTCTGCCGTTCGGAACCGGCTAAAATAAGTAGGTCCATTCTAATACTGTCCAAAATTTAAGACGCACAACAGTAATGGAAGAGAAGCTCGGCCAATGAGCCCTTTGGGGCTTTAAGTGCCACATATTTATTTATTATTTATTATCCTTCTCTATAACTCTGACAATACAAATCAAATAATTACAAAGATACGAGCAGACTATAACTTCGCCTTTGGATGCAGTTTATAAACATTTATTCAAAAACATGTATAAATATATTGCATACACTTCTGCACAAAATAATTCTTTAGATATCGTTGCTCATATAGCCTACAATATATATTCTTGTTCAGCATCATCTCAATAGTCGATTTCAAAACGACCCTCCATCTGTTTACTCGTGTGTTGGCCACCTTACAAATTCGGCACTACAATTGGAATAAATGTTTATATAGTACTTCAATCAAAAGTCGCATGAGCTGACGAATTAGTATGTCCACATGAGGCAATCAAACATACCAATTACAAGCATCTTTTGAAACTTTGAATTCTCACCATCTCATTAATAATCTACCTAAAATAATCATAATTAAACGAATATTTTAGTGTTTTATAATGTCAAAGTCACTACTATGATATCAGTTCCTCAACGTCGCTACACACATATTAAAAATAACTATGAGACAGTCATATTTGGTTCATCGACCTATATTTTAATATTTGAAAGTTTTACTGCATTGTTATTGGTAGAAAATAGGAGGACCCCACCACTATTTCTTATAGCTAACATACAAAGTCAATATTATAATGCACTCAATGATGTCGTAACAATCCTCTCAAAAATTATTTTGAGACAGACATTTCTAGCGTGTAAATATACATTTTAGGGATAAACTAATTTTTTTTTAATGAGAGTACCACACCTACTATTTCATACACCTCTCTTACAAAGTCGCTACTTTGAATCGATCAGTTATTTTGCAATGTTTATCTTAAATCCAAATCATACAATTTAAGTGATCGTTAAGGTATTGGGTGACCACGTCCACAATTTCAAATACTTCTCAAACAAAGTCACTATTATCATACACTCAGTGATACAATATTATTTAAGAATGTCCATTTATTAGTCATGCTTAGCATATGGGTTTATTTTTGCATTTCTCAATATTTAATAAGAAATCATTATTTTCGTACGAAGAAAATATCGATTGCATCATTACTTTCTTCTACTTTTCTTCATATTTTTAATTATTTAAGATTACTTATAGTCGAATGTACATTTAATTGAAATTAGGTCGGCATAGCCTGTCCATTATTTTCATATAATAACTCCCAAACAGTTTAAACATTTTTAAGAAAAATATATATGTTTCGGATCTAAATTATTCATTAATAAGTTTAAAGATATCTCCTCTATAGGTATTAAGAGTTCCTTTTATAACTCTATATTAATTTAGATAAAATATGCATATGTTAATAGAACACCTGTGAAATCTACGTACACCACACATTCGCCATATAAATATTTCTTATTGCATTCTTTATTTTTCACCAAGATATGAGAATTTTAAAATTTTTACAATAAATTTATAGCGCCTAATAGTATTATATTTATAGTACTACATAAGTAATATTTGTTATGGAAATTGAAAATTGTATATATTGTATTTATTACTATTTTGTTTATTTCTATTTCAATGCAAGGTCGTTTACGAATATTCATTTTTGTTATACATATGTTTGCATGTAGTAGGAGTACATGAGTACATGTGTGTGTAGGTATGTAACTAGTTGATTTAACTATTTCTTTCATTGAATTTTTCTATTCTTATACTTATTATTAATTAGCTACGTATAACAAAAAGAAATAATCAAATGTTATATTGCTGTTGTTGTTGTTATTACTTCTCGCATTATGATTTATTTTGTTTCGTTGTTTTTTTTTTTTCTTTTTTTCGTTTCGAACAATTAACACATGAGTGATTCTTTTAAAAAACGATGAAGCAATAACTGCAATTGGTTAATTACGTAACAAATAAAAAAAAAAATTAAAAAAGAAGAAGAAAAACCAACAATAAATAATCATAAATAATAAATAAAGCCATTTCGTATCATAGGAATTGCTACAATGGTAGCACATTTCAATGGTAGCATGTCGTTTGTAATTTGTCCTCCATTACAACAATGCCGTACGTATGTTAGTATGCTTTGCTATCCATGTGAATAATAGTATACATATTTGTACAATAGTACAAAAAATAATAAATTATAAGCCTATATATTACTTTTATAGTTATGCGTATTATACTTATTATATGGTTTATATACGTGCATATCAGATTGCAGCACAAGTGTGCCTTTTCCTGCACTTTCTAATACATTAATTCACTTGGACTATCCATATCCAACCTTATGATTAAGGGCATTAAAGGTGAACAGTTACGAAGCATAGAAAACCGGAAAATTCGTTAAATCGAACTCAATCGAGTGTTAGTATATAAAAAATTTATTCGAAGAGACCGCATTTATACAATACAAAATTATATTGCAAATTATAAACAATTCAATGAAAATTCCAATTAGTTTTTACTTTTCCAATACTTTGACGCATTCTAGAATACCAAATAGTAACAAATACTGTCTTATTCATATCGTTTACCAACAGATACTCACTTCTTCGAACTTCGTGCTTGTAAGTTAAGCTGCCAATCAAATTCGTCTGACAGCGTATTTATCGAAATCAAGTACTCGTATCTTCGTGCAGCACTGTAGTACATATATGTAGTATGTACATGCACCACAAATTCCTTAGGTGTTCTTTTGCAAGCAATCACTATTGGTCTACAAGTACAAACGAGTGCTCGTACAAATGTTATGATTTATGCAATATCCACAAATAATTAAAAAACAAAAACTAATGGAAATTGTTGTAAGAAATTATTTGTATTTAACAAAAATTTGTTAATTACGTTTAAGTAATTATATTGTTTTGTTGTGAGAGTATGAATTATTAATATTAACAACTATTAGCAGTATATGCAATTACCATCACTATTGCTACCACAGCTCTATTGATTTGTGATTTATTAGAGTGAAATGTTACCAGAAATATTTTTACAAAATATTACAAAATGATACCTTTAATTTTCTGAAGTAATTTTTAGCAATTGTTATTTCAAAATGAATGCAAAATATGAGATACGATCTCTTGGACTAAATGAGCACCTAAACTCTTATCGTTCCTTCTAGTTTTCGTATACAGTACTGAAAGAGATCTACTTATATTCGTCGACAATGAGTAGCAAAACTCATCCAAAGTTCGTTCCAGTGATCCTTTTTTTTTTTTGCAAATTTTGCTGTCGAAAGAATTATCAATTAGTTACCCACTGAAAAGAAAATTACATATCTTCCGAGAAATTGGTCTACAATTGGTCGAACAGAGGTTTCAATGGGATACTTAGTTACCTACTGAAAAGAAAGGTACTACCTCAACAAAATTACTCTAGAATTGATCGAACAGAGGTTTCATTAGCAGACTTCATCGCTATCAAGTCTACGTACTAATCACTGACCTACCGCACACAGTGTCATCAAACTCATAAGACAAGTAAAAAGTAATGAAGTATATTTTTTACTTTTTTCGTAAAAGAGACCTTTTTGGAGAGACCTATGATTCCATCTTTATAGAACTCCTGTGATTTCTGGCCAAATGGTTTTCGCAATATTTTTTAAGACTGCAATTATTACTCTAACAGGGAGTTTTGAAGCCATCGTCATTAACGGTAGTCTGAAGGTACAATATCAGAGCTGTATGTTGGATCGACCAAATCTTCCCGTCCAAGCTCATCCAATTTTCTTCACCTTCAGGTTAGTGCATTGGCCTTCTGATCTAAAGATCGTGCTTGATGCCCGGCTGAAGAACAACTTTAATATTGAAAACGGTCCCCACTTCTCAGCAAGCAATTGGCAATTCATCCGGCAATAATAATTTGCCATGAAAACGCCTTTAAAAGAGCTATGACAAAGCTCAGAAAAAGTGATGTCACAAGCGTTCAGCCGTTCGGAACCGGCTAAAATAAGTAGGTCCCTTCAATATTAAATATAAATATTGAGATATTTTGAAGATATTCAATACGATAATATGAACGTTACTAAAATATTTTTAAGGTTTAAACCGTCGTAGCTTACATAGTATTTTATCTAGAGCAACCATATTCGATTAATATTGAAAGGGCAAATGACGCCGCAGACAGCGCTCATATTTAATGTATCTGTCATATAAAGTCGGGGGTTTTCTAGTTTTAAATTCTCACACTCTAGATTGTTTTCCACCTAAGGCACTCATATGTGGCATGTAGATGAGTATTAGAAAGCCAACTAATTCTACATGTTTATAAAAGTTATATATATATAAAATTTTGGATTTTGTTTAATTGACTAATACCTTTTTAACGTTTTCGGCCATGAGAAGCATATTGCGCATACGAGACTTCACTTACAGCTTCTGCTAGAAACTATAATATTAAATTGTTTAAAATAATTATTCTATAAAAATATTATTTATTTACAAATAAAAACTCTATGCTGATTTAAAAACTTTAATAAATAATTAAATCATAAGACCAAGATTGCTTAAAATAAAGCGTAACAGCTATTTTTTTTTATTATTACTATTACAATTATTACTATTGTTATTATTTTATAACAACTAAACGACCTTGTATTATTTTTTCTTTTTGCAATTGCTCTTTTTTTTTGCAACAATTTCAATTAACTCGTTGTTGATTTCATTTCACTTTTATTTACTTAACTACACGTAGTATGCAAAACGTGACGATCAACAGCAACGACGACAACAGGTCCAGTACAACTTGGCTTGACAATTTGATAAACATCTCACAATCAGTAAGAAAATAGGAGGGTATAAATAAAAATACATTTAATAATACCAGCATAATATGCAGGGTTTATGAAGTAATAAAAATGCATGTGCAAATTTGCCAAAGTTACTTTTTCGCCACTCAACTACTCTAATTAATTTATTTTCGTTGGTTTCTTTGGATTAGAAACTATAAGTAATTGCAAATAATCACAATATTACATGACATTATTTTTGCATAAAAGAAGAAAAATTATTAATAAATTGATATTATTTTCCTAATATGCCAATATGCCTAATACATTTTACGGTACATTTACAATTCATTAATATTATGCCTACACCAATATAAATATTTTCACTTTGCATACAATGTGCAATATATAAGGCTTAATAACAAATCATGTTTCTTTCAATAAATTCAATACAAAAAATGCTTGCCTTATGTGTTATCGTATATGAAATCACGATTTTTATGTTGTCCAATTCATATGATTATGCATTGGAAGTATATGGTGGAGGCGAACGAAATCTAGCAACAATGACGTATAACAGATGTTATGCAAAAGGATACACAATATGTAGATATGTTTAGCGTGAAAATACATAAATGCACAAATATATAATAGAATAGACATTAGAGTGCATAGACAAATGGCAAAAGTAGCTTTTAATCACTATTACTTAGCATTCTTTGTTCGCCGGTTATAACCAGTTGCTAGATACTACTTGTGAGACATTATCATATATAAAAGGGTGTACCCAAAATTACTGTACAAGATATTATTTTTACCTTTTTATAAATATCATGCACCAACGTAAATAATAATATGACAGTCATTATTTTGAAGTAATCCTGAAGTAAAAGGATTCTGCGTATTCGGTCGTAAAATTAAATCGCGACTTCGATCAATTTAGCATGTTTCGGAAGGGTAAACAAATTTTTCTTTCAAACAGTTTCAGAGTTTACCTGACCATCTCTGGAGGTAAAACCTCCAGTTTTACGGGCTTTGTCGCAAGCTCACACCCCGTTTCCTGCCACCTGTGTACCTTGCAATGTTTGTTCGTTTTGTGGCTTCTCTCTAGGTCTTTTAGCTACATTCCCTATTACCAGAAACATTTCGTTAAGTATCCTTTTCTTTTCCTTGCCACTCAATGGAGTATCTAGTATTCTAAGACCTTTTTCTCATCAAAACATTTGCGATCTTATAAATCCAGTTTTAAGGAGTGCATATCTTCAATCGACATACCTGCAAAGATGGGTAGACGTAATTTATTGTTTCTGTTAAATTTCATTAAAAAGTCCTAAAATTTGCCTGTAACCAGTAGATGATGAACACGGAATCATATATACTTACTTACTTACTTATACCGCAAACTATTTTCGGCCGAATTTAGTATACTTCGCCAGCCACTCCTAGCCTTCGCTAGCTGGCGCCAATTAGAAATTCCAAACATCGTGCAGTTATCCAGTATTTTATCTTTCCGCTGCAGCTGGGGTCTGCCACTACTGCGTCGTTCACCAGCGGGTTCCCATTAGCTGTAGCATGTTCTTCCATTCCATCATACAAATCATGGTTATACCTTATTCGATACTCGCTACAAACGCAAATAGATCCAAAGATCTTGCGTAGGACTTTTTTCTCTATAACTTCAAACAATCTATCATCTGAGGTGGAAATTTTTCAGGCTTTGGCACCATATGTAAAGACAGGCTCGGTGAGAGACATATACAGTGTGGTTTTCGTTTCGCGAGAGAGGGCTCGACTTCTCAATATCTTACTAAGACCACGGTAGAACTTGTTAGTAAGTGTAACCCTTCGCAATATCTGCAGGCTGACTTCCTTGCTGGTGTTAATGCTGATTTCAAGATCGACAAAATCCTTCAAAAGCGTAGTTATCAATAGTGAATTGCTATCCAAGACGCCAGGACAGTTTGTTGCTCCAGACCTAAATTAACATTTCAACATTTCATCTCATTGGTCCTTACAACGCAAGATAGAGTCTATACTAGCCTAACATAGTTGAGCTAGCACATGGCATCATAGTATAAATATAGAACTTATTGTAAAATGACTAGGGTTTCAGCATGATTTTAGCATCAGCATGAATGAGAAATTTTAGCGATTCAATCTTAGTTTAATTTTAATATAGTTTTTTTGCAAGTAAACTTAGGTTAGTGTGTTGGCCTTCTAAGCTGTAGGTCGTGAGTGCAATCCCCGGCTGAAGCACAAAATATTTAATATCGAAAAGATTTTTCTTTTTCAAGCAAGCTATTGGCAATTCTTCCGGCAGTAGCAACTTGCCATGGAAAAGCTTCTTAAAGAACTCTGTAACAAACTCAGAAAAAGTGAGTGCCGTTCGGAACCGGCTGAAATAAATAGGTCTCTTCTAATATTGTTCAAAATTTAACACGTGCTAGAGTAATGGAAAAGAAGCTCGGCCACAGAACCCTTCGGAACTTATAAGTACCATACATTACTATTGAACTCAGATTACACTAACTGACTAACAATTATAATTTGAATTTAAGTAAAATTTTTATAACAATCTGAATTAAACTCGTGATGAAAACTCGAGTTCTTCTAAATTAATTGTTTCATTATACCCTGCATAATGCAATATACAAGGTATATTCATTTCGGTCAGACATTTGTAACCACTTGAGGAATCGCCGGAGATATAGAAAAGTATATATATTCGTCACCAGCGTCACCACGATTTAACGATGTCCGTCCTTCCGTCCATCTGTCCGTCGCACGATAACTTGAGCAAATATTGACCTATTTTAACGAAATTTGGCACAAGTAACCTACGATCCAAGAGTACGGAGGGGATTGATATTGGGCATGATCGGTCAATAGGCAAGCCCACACCAAGCATTCAAAGCGACTAACCTCGGATTTTTCAAAATTTTAACTTGCTATAACTCACTTAATATACCACCTGGGACAACAATATTTGGCACATTATACTGCTACATAACCTTGCTAGAAATGGGCGAGCCACGCCTACTCTTTATAGTAGCTCCCATACAAAGCGTATGTACTTTATTTAAATTGAAACTGCTGTAACTTCTACAATCTTATGTCTAGAATATCCATAATTGACACTTAAATTAATATGGTAGTCGAAAATAATCTGCCAAAAAATCAATGTGCCACGCCCACTCTTTCTTGGAACTCCCATACAAAGTTGCGGAAATTTAAAAAAATGTTAACCGTCATAACTTGCAAACTATTCAGCGAAGAACAGCCAGATTTAAGATATGGATTAGTATTGTAAGAGTAACTAGACTCACGGGAAATGGACGCGCCACGCCCACTGTTTATAGTAGCCCCCATACAAAACGAGCAAATTGCTTTTAAATTGAAGCAGCTGTAACTTCTGCAATCTTCTTCAAATAAAATGACCGAATTTCTTTTAAATTGAAATATCTGTAACTTCTGCATCCTTCTGTCTAGAACAATCATAATTAATAATTAGGTTAATATGGTAGTCGGAAATAATCTGGCAAAAATTCAGCGTACCACGCCCACTTCTTATTGGGGCTCCCATAGAAAGTTGAGGAAATTAAATAAAAATGTTAACAACCATAACTTTCAAACTATTCAACGTAGGACAACCAAATTTAAGGTGTGGATTGATATTGAAAAATTAATTGGATTTACAAGAAGGAGGTGAGCCATGCACACTTTTTATATAGCTCCGATACTAAGCCTCGGAATTATCTTAAAAACCTCTTTTAAATTATCCCTTTTACAACCCTTATAACATACAAAGTACTTCGTCAAAGTTAAACATATTTCGGGTGTAAATTAGTAGCATATGCAAAAATTGTTTCTCTAAAAGTGGAAATAAAGGTAAAAGATGGATATTTGAGTAAACTTTTTATATATAAATCTACATATGCAGGGTATAATTTGGTCGGCCCCAGCCGATTGTAAGGAGATTTTTTTTATTGAATTTTAATTATGCTTCTAGAAGATTGAAGAACACTAAATTACAGTTAACATCACTGGTTAATGTTACATGTGATGTCTGCTATATTCGAAATTCACAGTAAAGAAAAATGTTTAAGAGTAGATTTTCGAGAAACAAAAAATAATTTTTTTCGGACGTAATTATACTATTTGAATCATATCTCAAGTCGCGAGAAATCAATTTAGTCATATGAGATATTAAATTAATGGTAATTAACTGCCGTATTATGTAAAATGCGACGCCACGAATCACTTTGATTTGCCTGCAATTTGTTTTCCCACGCAAGACACAGTGATTCGTCGCGTCGCGTTTTACATAATGCAGCTGTAAATTTCTGATACTATTTTCCAAATGAATCTGTAATTTTAGTACAATAGTTCAAAGTATAAAGTGTCATTTCTTGGTGCAAAATGAAAATCGAATATGTACTACATCCTCGAAATAAAATATAAGTCGCAAGTGAGTGTTTACTTTTTTCATTTTACTCAAGAATTTATTTTTTTATTAAGAAAATCTATCAACAAATACGGCATCTATGTGGTATGAACTCATATTAAGGGAAAAATACCAGATTCGTTTGATAAAATTAGTCTCGGAATTTTTCAATCAATCCGTACTATATACATGTATTATATATTACACTATCGTTGCTATTGTGACTGCAACTATATGTATTATTTTTATTATTTTTATTTTTTTAAGAGCTGGTGTTGGCGCTTGACTGTATGTAGTGCTAGTGACCGTAATTCAGGGCACTGTGATAGTAGGTTGGTCGCTTACAGTAGATTGTCGTGTGCAGATTTTTGTTTGGGAACTTTTGTTTTTGTTAATATTTTTTTATACAAAATAAGTTTTGTTTTCCTAAAGACAATTTCCACAAATAACTCCACCAATTTTTTTTTTTTGCGCATTTCCATATGAATAGAAAACCAATGCGCATTGTGTATTGGTCTTCTATCATTTTTAATATTTATATTCATTCATCATTGATTTGCATGTGGGTATGTTGTATGCATATGTATGTTGTAGTAAATGCAAATTAGTATTTTTATACCCTGCATAATGCAATATGCATGGTATATTCATTTCGGTCAGATGTTTGTGTCCACTTGAAGGAATCTCCGGAGATATAGACATGGATATATATTCGTGATCAGCGTCGATTAAATTTTCGATTTAACGATGTCCGTCCGTCCGTCCGTCCGTCCGTCTGTCTGTCATCTGGCTGGTTCGCACGATAACTTGAGTAAATATTGAGCTATTTCGATGAAATTTGGCATAAGTAATCTATGATCTAAGGGTACGGAGGGGATTGATATTGGGCATGATCGGTCAATAACCACGCCCACACCAAGTATTCAAAGCGACTAACCTCGAAATTTTCAAAATCTTTAACTTGCTATAACTCACATAATATACCACTTGGGACAACAATATTTTGCACATAGAGTTATATTATACTACTATATAACCTCGCCAAAAGTGGGTGAGCCACGCCTACTTTCTAGCGTAGCTCCCATACAAAGTGTCTGTAATTCTTTTAAATTGAAACTGCTGTAACTTCTACAATCTTCTGTCTAGAATAACCATAATTGACACTTAGATTAACACGGCAGTCAGAAATAATATGGCAGAAAATCAATGTGCCACGCCCACTCCTTTTGGGTCTCCCATACAAAGTTGCGGAAATTAAAAAAAATTTTACCGGTTATAACTTGCAAACTATTCAGCGTAGAATAACGAGATTTAAGGTGTGGATTAGTATTGTACGAGCAACTAGGCTCACAGAAAATGGGCGCACCACGCCCACTGTTTATTGTAGCCCCCATACAAATTTTAAATTGAAACAGCTGTAACTTCGGCAATCTTCTGTCTAGAATAACCATAATTGACATTTAAATTAATATCGTAGTCGGAAATAATCTGGCGAAAAATCTGCGTACCACGCCAACTTCTTATTGGGGCTCCCATACAAAGTTGAGGAAATTAAACAAAAATGTTAACCACCATAACTTAGAAACTATTCAACGTAGGACACCAAATTTAAGGTGTGGATTAACATTGAAAAATTAATTGGATTTACTAGAAAGTGGTAAGCCACACCCACTTTTTATATAGCTCCCATACTAAGCCTCGGAATTATCTTAAAATCCTTTTACTTCGTCAAAGTCAACCATATTTCGGGTGTAAATTAGTAGTATATGCAAAAATTGTTTCTCGAAAAGTGGAAATAAAAGAAAAGTTGGATATTCGAGTAAACTTTTTATATACAAATCTACATATGCAGGGTATAGTTTGGTCGGCCCCAGCCGACTGTAAGGAGATTTATTTTTCTTCAAATAGTTTTGTGATTTAAATATACATTTGATATATGCGACTAAACATAAGTAGTAATTAAAATGTGAACAAACAAAAAAAGTTGCTTTTTATATATTTTTTCTTTTGCTATGCGAGTGAAGGATGAAGGTCTCACATTCACATTCTCTCAATAAATTGCAATATTCAATTTATCGACTTTGAACATAAAATTACAATGAATTACACTTATTTAGTTATGCTCATCATCATTATCATTATCATTATTATTATGATCATCAAATCCATAATTTAGTGTTAAACGATTATGTTTGCTTTGCCAATAAACGTGTGTGTGTGTGTACTTGTAAAATTGCCATATAATGAGATGGAAGTTAAATATTTAACTAATCATTAAATCAATTCAAATCAATCATAATCAATTTCAACAAGCGTGAAATAATCATTATAATAAACATGATCATCATTTGTGCAAAATGAAAGAAAAGAAAAATAACAAAAAACAAGGAAAATGGCACAAAATTAGCTTAAATTATCAAATAAATTGGTATAATTGCCAACATCGAACAAATTATGATTGATCAATCAAATTAGACTGACATCAACCCATAGTATGAGCACGGTTTGTTTTTAAGTAATCAAATATCATAGATAAATAAATAGGTAAATTGAGTGTGATAATGGTAATACTGCCATTGAAATTGAATAAATTATTTGTTTTCAAAGACTTTCTTTATATTAAATAGTGGTTACTTTTCCCCTCAAATGAATATAGACTACTTTTCTATATGAATACTGCTATTTTTTTTTTTGGCTTTTTATTTCTTAATGTTGAGTTGGTTTATTAAAATTGACTATGGCAATGACACCGATGACAATGAAATTTAACAAAATTACTTTTCTGAAAGCCACTTTCATATTAAAAAGGGATTACTTTCCATTAAAACCGAATACTGACTACTTTTCTATATGAATACTGAATACTTTTTAATTTTTGTATCGTAATATCAACTCTACTAATTAAAATTGTGTATGATAATGGTAATACTGTTATTGAAATACGACAAAAATATTTTTTAAGAGCTCTTCTATATTAAAAAGTGACTACTTTTAATCCAAATCAAATAATGACTACTTTTTTCATGAAAACTTTACACTTTGTCAAATTTGCTGTTCAAACTAAGTATAATAATTATAATTCCTTCATTGGAATTGAATAAAATTATTTTTTGAATGCCTCTTTCATATTAAAAATGATTACATATTGTTACCCATTTAATTTTTACTTTTTCTTTAAATATTTATTAACTATGCTCATTATCCAAAAAGAGCACCATCGATTTTATCTACTATTTATTTAACATTTATTCTTGCAATAAAGCTATTAACAAAATGACAGCGGGCGTCAAAAAGGCGTAAGTTAATACGTCAGTCCAACTATAAAATAAAGTTCATCATAAGTAAATAATAAATACTTCATTATGAATACGCCCCACACACTAAAATGAAAACCAAGTACCTACATATAAACCAGTTTTAGTAGCCAATAAAACAAAAAAATATTAACATATAATGAGAAAAACGTGCATTAGTCGTGAGTACATAAAATGCTAAATAGAAGTGCAATATCGTTTAGAACGCCTACCTAAAAGCGTTTATATTAAATATACAATACTTTGTATAAAAATAAGTGCATGTGACTTAACTCGTAACTTGACTCGTGACTTGACTCGTAAATAAAGGAAAGGACTGTACGCTGGATGATATTCTAATTAATTATATTTGTCTAAATGTATTAGTCGATTACTTTTTATCCAGAAAAAATTTGGTATTAATTTTTCAAATATTTTCAAATGTCAATTATTACCAATTTTCCATAAATAAGCTCTTGTACGGGTGTCGTGGCTCAGTGGTTAGTGTCTTGGCCTTCTGATCTGTAGGTTACCCTACCTACAGATCAGAACCCATCTGTCGGAAAGCAATTGGCAATTCTTCTAAAAGAACTCTGTGACAAAGTTAGAAAAATTGAGTGCCGTTCGGAACCGGCTAAAATAAGTAGGTCCCTTCTAATACTGCCCAAAATTTAACACGCACAACAGTAATGGAAGAGAAGCGCGGCAAAAGAGCCCTTTGAAGCTTTAAGTACCACATCTTTATTCTTCTTTTTAACCTGTTGTACGAGCTCTGCGTTAAAGCGCTAAAACAGTGATGTCACAAGCGGTCTACCAGTCGGTTAATAATTTACTCCAATAATGTCCAAATTTAATACGCAGTAAAATATTGTAAAAGAAATTCGAGATAACACAAACTAGTCACTTTAGCAGTCCTTCTGACTCTTATTACCGTCAATAAAGAAAAATAGTGTAGAACAGGCATCGGCAAAAGCTGCTCATATGAGCTCTCCCACATCACACGCATTCTTACGCTCTTTCAATTCAATCGTTGTTGAGACAGCAACGAAGCAACACGTGTACGGGTGCGCTATTAATTTTCTTATTTTTTCTTGCTACAGTGGACATGTATGATAATATGGCTGCAAGAAAATATTTTATGATTCCGAATGCTTTCAATGCAATCCAATGTCTCCTTTGCCACCATTCTTTATGTTTTAAGAAACATAATGTCAAAAGACATTATGATATGTTTCATAAGGATTTTGACAAATTTCAGGGTGAAGCAAGGGATAATTTATATATTGAAAAGAAAAAGCAGTTCCTTTTAAAGCTGAAGGAATGGATTTCTAAAGAAGAAAATGAAGATAAAAAGGCGCTGGGAAGCCAAAAACCGCAATAAAAATGACTTTGTTTTGACAAGTTTTGCAGAAACTAAATAGTCATTTGGTCGATGTCATTGAAAACATTCCTTTGTCCCCTAGAACTTTATCTCGGCGGACAGATCAAATTGTTGTATTTATTGAAGCGGAAATTGAAAAGAAAATTAATTCTTGCAAATTTTTTTCAATATGTTTGGATGAAAGCACTGATATAAATGACCTTTGCCAACTAGTTATTTGTATTCGAAGTGTAGATTCCAACTACGAAGTTTTTAATTCCATGTTTTCATTAGAAACTTTCTATGGAAACGTGACCGGCAAGCTGGTATTTGAAGTCGTTTTAGAAAAACTTTCTAAATTCGAGCTAAGTAAGCTTGCTGGAGTATGCACGGATGGTGCAAGTGTCATGATTGGCACAAGAGAGAGGGCTTTGTAGGACAGGTAATAAAGAATGATATTAATGTTTTTTCTTTTCATTGTATTATCCATCAACTTTCACTTGTATGCCAGTTCTTAAGCAACCATTCCACCATGAAAACTGCAGAGCAGATAATTAATAGAATAAGAGGAGGGCATCATTCGCTTACCCACAGGAAATTTACAAAATTTTTAAAAAATTGTAATGCCTGCTATGGTGACCTTGTAATGTTCACGGAAGTTCGATGGCTAAGCCGCGGTAATTCTCTAAATAGATTATTTGCTTTAAGGAAAGAAGTACTACAGTTTTTGCGCTTGGAAAATTTGAGCGGAACAGAAAATTTAGTACAGGTTTTATTGGATGATGACTTTATTTTTGATTTAGCATTTCTTTCAGACTTAACTTATTATTTAAATGAATTAAATTTGAAACTACAAGGAAAAGAAAAAACCTTACCCGATCTGTTTGAAAAAGTTATAAGTTTTCAAATCACTTTATATATACTCTTAGCTGAGGTTCGGTCGGGTGATTATTCAAATTTCCCACGAACTGCTGCTATTATTGCTAACACAAAAGGTCTTACAAAAAAAGATGACCATGTCAACATTTTGGAAACCCTTTTTTTTTTAATTTGGGGAGAGATTCAAAGACTTTAAGAAAGTTCAGAATGTAATTGATCTCTTTAAAAATCCATTTACCTGTGATATATGCAAGTATGAATTTAAAATTCAAGTAGAACTTGTAATCTTGCGTAGTGAAATGAGCTTTAATATATGTAGTGAATCAGACATTATTGAGTTTTGGAGAAATTTAGACGACTCTTTATATTCTCAACTCAAAGAAATTTCTTTAAAGTATTTATCACTTCTCCCTTCAACATATTTTTGTGAACAAATTTTTTCTGACTTAAAATTCATTTACTCCAACCACAGAAATAAATTAAACAGGAGCCATATTAAAAATATTCTTTTAGCAAGAAACTGTTCCAATAATATTGATATTAATAATAATATTAATTAATAAGCCTCCTTTTGTTTATTCTTTTTGTTGATAAAAAAAAACAAAATAAAACACAACTTTATACGCCAGACATATTTGATACGTTTTTTTTGTTCTTATAAGCAATGTGCAGCGCAATTCTCTCTCGCGCTCACCAATACACACTCAAAAATGATTTTGCCGACCCCTGGTGTAGAAGGAAAATTACGAAGCGGTTTCAAAGGGAAAAATAAAGAATGCAGGAAGTGTGATTTGAAGAAAATAGAAAAAGAAATGGAAGTACGGAAGAGAAATTAAAAAGTTAGCACTCAATAATTTATTTGTGAACCACTTAAATTGATGGACAAAAAAAACTATCGCTATTCGCAACTGGTGCTGCTTACACTTTCTTTGCCCTAAGGTATTAGCCGGCAGTCCCAAGCTAATATGAGGCAAAAGCAGGTCAGCACTGCAGGCTGAAATATTCTTCTTCTTCTTATGTGGCCATAACAACCGAATATTGATTTAGGCCGAAAATAACATGCTTCGCCAGCCATCTCTGTTCTTCGCTAGCTGGCGCCAGTTAGAAATTCCAAGCGCCGTCAGGTTCTCCAGTACTTGGTCTTTCCACCGGAGGTTTGGTCTTCCTCTTCTGCGTCGTCCTCCAGCGGGTTCCGAATATAACACCTTCTTAGCTGGAGCGTGTTCCTCCATTCGCTCAACATGACCTAGCCAGCGCAGCCGCTGGATTTTGATGCGCTTTACTATGTAAATATCGGCATACAGCTCGTACAGCTCATGGTTGTACCTCTCGAAAACTCCAAGCATTCGCTCATCCGAGGTGGAAATTGTCCAGGATTCAGCGCCATATGTTAGGACAGGCATGATGAGAGACTTGTAGAGTGTAGTTTTCGTTCTTCGAGAGAGGGCTCGACTTCTCAATTGCTTACTCAGCCCAAAGTAACACCTGAGGCTGAAATATATTGAATTATATTTTACATTATCTCATGCTGAAAGACACTGCAGTGATCTGGGTGTTGGGAGCTAATCTCTAAGTTGATTGGCTCCGAAAAAAGTTCACTTTCTACCCTTGCTTCAAACTTATAGCGATTCGTGTTTATCCATAATAAATGCGTTTTGGTTTGTGTCACTTACAACATATTATGGAGTACTGTCCTACATCGAATCCTATGGTCCTATGCGAATGTTCTATTTTCGAATAACCATATTCATTTGGAAGAGTTCAAAAATAACTCTTCCTGGAAAGTAGCGTTTCAATCCAGTATGAGGTATGTTTTAGAGTCCAATGCACTCAACTACAATATCTCTAATCCATGTTAAAAATTCCTTATATTTCTCTCAAATCTTATCTGGCGCCATGGCGCCTAATATTGTACTTCGACCAGTGTAAAGGAGCCCTTATGGGCGAGTATACCTGATCGGCAATAATATACTGGGGAAGTAGACAATGTAGCTCTGCTGAACGTTTTAGTGCCTATAGATTTTGGTTTTATGCCTGTTGTTTTTGTGATGTCTTTGACTAAAATTTTACTCATACAAATCCATATATGAATATCAATAGTTTATGGTTTAATAAATTTTTTCGCACTCAAAGCTGTGTTTCATTAAGCTCGAATTAAACGACAAGACGAGAGAAACGAAAATTCAAAGTACGACAAACTCAGTGCCCGATCTTTCACTATCCTCGACTAACTGGAACTAGTGGAAACATAAGTTATAGCTTGGAGAATAGTATTTAATGAACTACTTTCTGTATTCTCGCTCATTCTAATGCCTTTTCTCGTTTGCTTTCTTTCTTTGCAGATATTTCGTTTCGACAGTGTTACAATTTCAAATTTATCGTGGAATGTGTCGTGTATCTGGACAATATGTGCCCGGTGATCCGAATAAACCGCTGCATAAGTGTGACGTCTACCGACGACCTGAGGCTGGAAATCTATTGAAGTAAGAGAATATTTAAAATAGAAAATTTCAAAAGTATAAAGATACAAATTTATGGGCAAAATATAAAAATTTAGACGAAATTTAGACGAAATTTATCGGATCCAAAAAAAAAAAATAATAACAATAATATTTTTATGGTAGTCTCCTGTTTTTAATTTTTAATAGATTTTGGTCTAAGAATTTTGCTAAATTTTTTTAAAACTCCAGAACCAATAACTTTAATGTTACGTAAATTAAACATTTAATAACAAATAAATATTTTAAACTATTTCTAGACAAATAATGTCAAAAGGTGCCTCTCAACCATGGCAGGAAGTGCTACAAGAGACTCTCGGCGAGGGTCGTCTAGATGGTAGTGCATTGCGTGAATATTTTGCACCACTCGAAGAATGGTTACGTTTGGAGAATTTACGAACACAACAATATATTGGTTGGAATTACGATGGTGACTATTGCAAGCGCAGCATTGAGACTGCGAATCTTCAAGTCTTTGGTGGATTCTACAACAGTGCAGGACGTCAAAAAGGCATGCTAATGATGGTGACACTACTTAGTGTGTTTGTGATTTTGAAGCATTTCTTAATTAATTTTTAATAAATTAATATATATCTATTTATACTATTTATTATTATTTACATATCGCTAAATGTATTAAATATGTACTTGTAAATTTGTTTTCCTCTTAAACTACAAAACAAACAAGAAAAAGACTATATATACTGTCTATAATAATAAAAGTCATGTTAACTCATATTTATTAATAATAAAACAAAATTCAAAATTAACATTTTATAATTAGAATTCCATATTGCTCATTCTACTTCCGTATTATGTAAATTGGTCTATTATGTATTATATGAATTGCAATAAATTGCTTGTAAATATATTTATGTACATGTACGTCAATAAATAAATTTATTACAATAAAATACATAATAACAATGATATTTGATATTTGCCAACACCAACATTCGTACATAAAATACTAAAGACACACGCGCCCGTATTGATTTGCAACATTTTTGCAACAGTTGAACTTGACTCAATGCCAATAACGCACATATGTACGACCAATGTATATCAACTGCTGCTGCTGCGGCTGCACCCTATGCACAACAACAATAAAAACAAAAAAAAATTAAAATAAAAAACCTGTTGAGCAATTCTCATAAACTACTCTATAAGACACTCACCATGGCGCCATGGTCTCAAAAATCTCCCTAATATAATATATTCACATATGATCATATGCATATGTGTACTCGTATATTTGCACTTACGCATACATTCCCAAAAGTGTTACACGCACAAATTTTAAATAAATCGTCGACCACGATAATGTTATTAGCGATAACATCAGAAACAACTACAACAACAACAAAGATAACGAGAAAATAAATGTTTGTGACACCTGTACACTGGGCCATATCCACATACACGCATATGGTACAGCTATATATACATATTTATGGCCATAGCATGTGCGTATGTCTCATTTACCATTTGCATACAAAGCAGAGTTGCCAAATTAAAAGAAATTGTTTTTTGAAACATAACTGAAATTCGGTGAAACATATACAATTTTAGCTGTGAGACTCTAAGGTGAGAACTCACAGTCATTGGTTAAGCATTTGGTTAACTAAAGCATTAACTAGGTTTTAACTATTACTACCTGCATTCACAGTCATCGGTTAAGCCATTGGTTAATTAAAATGTCAACTAGCATTTAACTAACCCTACTTATTGACAGAGCTTTGATTAAGCAAAACCATTGGTTAACTAAAGCGTTAACTATGGTTTAAATAATACTGCAAAAGAAACAGAAACATTTTTGGATTCTTTCTGTTTTATATCAGCAATCTCTAAGTTGTAAGTTTAGTTAAGCAAAACCATTGGTTAACTAAAGCGTTAACTATGGTTTAAATAATACTGCAAAAGAAACAGAAACATTTTTGGATTCTTTCTGTTTTATATCAGCAATCTCTAAGTTGTAAGTATGAAAACTCTCTCGGTACGACCTCAAAAAAAAAAAAATATGTTGCACTTATAAGCTCCGGAATACTCTTTGGCCGACCTTCTCTTCCAGTACTGTTGTGTGTGTTAAATTTTGTCCCTAACTGCAAAAGCCTTGTGATGTCATTTTTATGAGCTTTGTCACAGAGTCCTTTTAGACGCTTTTCCATGGCAAATTGTTACTGCCGAAAGAGCCGACAGGTGGGCACCGTTTATGCCTCAGCCGGGGTTTTATTTTTATTAGCAGTGACAGTTGTTAATTAACTAATAGTTAACAAATGGTTATCCGCGGTGTTACTAAGGGTTTAATAAACAGCGGAAATATAATACTGCCATAATTAGCTCTTATTATTATTTATGACTCTAAAGGTTACAAATAATTAAGATGGTCCTTGATTATCTACATGGAAATAAAAAGTAGCGCAAATAGTACTTAATCGGTATATATTTTGTACGGAAGAGATGATTTTCAATTTCTGTCAAAGTTCTTTGGAGCCTCTGTTTCCAGCTAATTATTTTCTTCGCTTTTGAATAGTGATGAGAAAAAGTCTTCTATACATTTCTCACATATGGCGCAGCAGTCTAGACAGTTTACATATCCGATCACTTAGTGCTTGGTTCCTTTTTTAGAAACAAGATGTTCTGAACAGTTCTGAGTTAACCGGCGAATACCGAGATTAATCACAGCAGATATAAGAATAGTAAAATATAAATTATACCATAAAATTTAGCTCCTTCGGTGAAATTGGACATGTAGAAAAATCTACTCCAACTGAGAAATTGCTTCAATGGAAATCTGGCGATGAACTTTTACACAAATCTAAACTAGCAAGTAAAAACCCAGCAATATTTTTCAGTACAGTATAGTACAGTACAACAAAAGTCTTGTCAGGAAATCAAAAACCCACACCCACAGACCAAGCCACACATTCTGTCATACGTTTGGTTTAATTTCAATAAGTGTTTGAAACGAACTTTTTTGGTCGATTCCTAGCAGCATTTTTATGATAAAATTTTTTATCGACAAAATCGCATTTTTGTAATGGTGAACAGTCTCTTAAAAGTTGTCTAACTGCGGAACTGAACGGCCGACTTAATCACATAAAATCAATTCGTAGCACCCGGCACATATATTATTAGATTATATTGTGACGCTTGTGGACTCACCTAGATCATGTATGGTCCATTGTGATGTGCAGGTGGGCTACCCCACTTATGTAGAAAACCAATCCGAAACTTTTGGATTAATATTCCCTAGCGATATTGTTAAATTGAAAGCAATTGAAATGAGAAATTATACAACGAGGAAACTCGAACTTTGCGTAGAGTCATAAGATAATTGGGAGGTAACCCAGTATCTCAAAGAGAGATTTATCAGCTGTTCACAAGTTCGCAGACTGGAGATGAAAAAGCGCATTTATAGTAGTAAAAATATCTTTGTTTTTCAGCTATTTATATGGAGGTATATTACAATCTGGGTGTTTTGTCAAATTTTTTGCATCATATAACTTTTACAAATCTTAATTTATAGACCATTAGCATAAAAATTATTATGTCATCTACAACACTTGGAAAAAAAGATCTGATAAATAGCGAAAAAAAAAATTAATTTAATTGACTTTGTAAGTTTTGATTTATTTAATATGAATATTTTCATATATAATAAAATATTTTTATGTCACTTAATAAGCGAATAATTTACTTGTCGCTTTTCTTATTGTAATTCTCTGCATTACTTATTATTGTTTTAATATTATGAAAATATTGTTGTTGTTTTTGTTTTTTATTAAATTAACAACAAAATTAATAGCAAATAGTATTAAGAAATTCACGGTTGTTGTACTCATAAAAATAAATATGTGTGCATATAGTCGGTTAAGTAGTGGAATATACACTTGATATTTGCTTAATTCAATTACATTTTACTTTTTGCTCCATAATTTTTATGTTCATACATTAGGTTAGGTTTGTTTATGTCTAAATTGTACAGTGATGATATATGAAATTTGAAAAACTGACAGATTCTAATAATTCTAATAAGTTAATAAGCTTAAAAATAGTTGAAGCATTCATTAAATACTCCGAATCGCCCCTCGAGAGTTAAAATGTATGAGAAATCCCTACCAATTTTTTATTTGCTACATTATTTAGGAAGCCACTTACACCATATCTCTACTCCTTAGAGGGGCTCCCATACAAAATGGTCGTTTTAACTTTAAATTTCACTCTCACCGCTACCAGGAAGCCCCTAAAGAGGTAAAATATATGACCGACCTCCACTAATTTTTACTAAACACATATTTTCTAAGCATTCTTAGATGTTATCGTCTCTCTTTAGATATGCTCCCATACAAATAACTCCATAGCTTTAGAACAATGAAGCAGAAGCATTCCTTCATGTGGTAGATAATTAATAACATTTTAATATAATTTTATTACTACAACGCCACTGTAGAACTTTATATTATAAGTACTTTACATCTCTTAATTTACAAAATGAATACAATCTCAAGATTTTATTACATTAATTCGTGTACATACGAGATTATATGTACCTATATGTACACTCGACAACAATCCCACGATACAATGCATTCAACATTACGATTAATGAGGGTCAAATATGTACTATACTTGTTAAAACGGCAAATTTAAAACGTCAAGCGTACAAATGCAACAACAACAACAACAACAACAACAACAACAACAAAATACGTGTAGTGATCACCAGTGTCACCAGTTGTAGTAAATCAGTGCTAATGAGAACAACAACAGCAACAAACAAAACGAAATACTAAACGTTTACAACAACAACAACGAGAAGAACAGCATTAATATTAGCAGCAACAACAACAACAACAACAGCAACAAATAACTAAATTGAGTGAAAATGTACAAGAGTAGGTTTATACGTATGAATTCATATATATAGGTAGGTAAGTATACACTATTACTTCATGTTTATTGAGTTGTTATGATTGTTGTTGGTGTTGCTAGATCGTTGTTATTGTCGACGACATTATTGCTCTGCACTGTGCTACACTATTATTGGAGTATGAATCTTGCATTGCTTTAACGTGATGGGATAATAATGTACTTTTATTTTAGAATTTTTGCAGACAATTTTCTGAAATAATTGCAAATTTAATTATCCTACATAAGGAACGCAATTTACTCATACGCATTTATGCATGAAATTCTGAAAAAGCTATATTGGAATACATACTATGGTATGAGAGCTAGGTGTAAATTTAATTCGATTCTGAGTTTCAGCTCGATAGCTTTATATGGATGCACTCAGAAAATATAAGTTCGAATATAGAATTTTGTATAGGAAGTAGAATTGTTTTTTATCTGATTAGGATTATTTTCAACTCTACTAATTCAGAAATAAACACATTTCTATATACGAAGTTTCAGCACGTTTGCTTTATATTTACATATATTCGAACACAAAATTTTGTATGGAAGCTACGCGTAGTTTTTATCTAATTAGCTCTAATTTCTAATGAATTATTTCATTTATAAACGTAATTATGTGTACCAACTTTCAGCTCAGGAGCTTTATATTTCCGTGCTCAAACTCAGAAAACATATATTCGAAATCATATTTTTGTATGGGAGCTATGCGTAGTTTTTATCCGATTACCCTTAGTTTTTTACACAAAAGTTTATTTTTAAATATAATCATATTTACTGACTTTTAGCTTAATAGCTATATATTTTCGCATTCTTACTCACAAAATACTTACTTCGCAAAATATATATTCGAAAACATGTTTTTGTATGAGAGCTATGGGTGTTTTTAATCTGATTAAACTTATTCTCACACCAAACATTTCGTTTCTTACTACAATCTCAAATATAGTCGTTCAGCATATATATTCAAACGTTCAAAACATATATTCGAAAATAGGTCTTTGTATGGCAACTAAGAGTGGTTTTTATCTGATTACATTTACACCTTTATCTTGCTTATTAATAATAATAATCAACAAAAACTACACTCGACACTAAAATTGTTGTTGCACAGTGTGATTTATGCGTAAGCGCATGTGTATACTATGGCGTATATATGCATACGTACATCTGAGTTAAGGACATCATCATTCCCAATTAAATGTAATAAAACATTATTTTGCAATAAGCAGCTACAGCAACCACAGCACGAGCAACAACAGCAACTGCCACAACAACAACAAAATAATAATAATAATGATTACATGCTACCAGACATTGGAGAGATTTTTATTTTACTGATTATGATTATTTTGATTTGATTGTTGTTATTGCAAGAGTAAGAGTGAAATTTTTTATTGGAGAATTTTCAACATTGCGACGCTTTGTTATTGCAATTACTTGTAGCGACTATACGTAAGTACATTGCAGTTCATACATACAATGTGAATACTTATAGAATGATTATTGTTGTGGATGATCGCTTAGTGGATATGGGGTATTTATAATCAACATGAATAGTTAGTGAATCGTACGCACGGAAAACGGAAGCACGTAAAACGAAGAATAACAAGATTAAACGCAGTTAGGCATAAGAGAACGCGTGTGATACAAAGTGTTTTGTTAGCATGATGAAGGGAGAAGAAAATAAAAATTAAGAGAAAAAAGAATTTAATTAAGAAAAATTTAATGAATTAAGACAAATACCCTCAAGAGTAGATCAATATATTTGCCTCAATAAAAATGTACGAAATAATACAACCAAGTGCTAGATTGACGTTATTTTGTCTCCTGCTAATGCCACTACAGTATGCAATGCAAGAAAAAATCTCTCGCAAAATTAATACAGATTTAACGGCGATAGCTACAGTACCAACACCTACAGATGAGATTGCAACCGCTACAATTCTACGTAATAACGCAAATAGTGACATTGCTGTTGCTGATTTTCACCAGCAACCTAGTGCTCTGATACAAGGTAACGATACAGGAAAACCCAATATACCCACCACCGTGACGACGACAACAAATGATACACATATTTGTACACGCGAAGAAACCTATGTGGAACAATTACGTATACCCACAATGCAACCAGTGCGTATACGTACTTCCAATTGGTGTTTAGAATTTCCACCGCGCTGCTCAAACTATCGTATGGAAATGCGTGAAGTCGTCAAAGTGGAGGTGAGTAAACTAAGCTGAAACACGGTACATGTGATACCGTTTACTAACAGATTAATGACTTTAAAAATGGGCGTGATCGTATGAAATCCACGATTACCTCTCATATATATAATTGTGTTTTCGAAAACAAATTTGATCATTTTTCGCACGAAAATGTAAATCAATTGAGCTAAAACTCGGTATAATAGATTATATTTAGTAGCAAATGTCGAATCTTGAGAAGATATAAAGTCGTATGAAAATTACGTGTACCTCCCATACGAAAGTATATTTTCGAAAGCATTTTTCACACTTTGTAACGTAACGTAACATAAGTAACGTTGAGAATGGCTAGAATTGAATGAAAATTACATCTATCTCTCTGACAAAAAATGCTTTCAAATGTATATTTTCACACTTTGTGTACGAAAATATAAAGCTATAGGACTGAAATTTCGCATATGCGTTTGATTTTTTAAATGACAAAAAAATATTAAAAAATTAGCATAATCGAATAAAAATTAAGGCTACCTTCCTTTGAACGTCCATCTTCCATACAAAAGTACATGTTCGAATATACTTTCTCATGGTTGGTAAATGTAAATATGAAGTTAATGTGCTGAAATTTGGTAAATAAGAATATATTTACAAACAAATAGACAATTTTAAAAATGAACATAATCGGATGAAAACTATGCCTATCTCTCATATAAAGATATGTTTTCGTATGTATATTTGTAGATTTTGTAGACAAAAAAGTAGAGCTATGAAAGTGAAGTTTCGAATATAACTATTTTGAAAATGTACAAATTGCAACATATGTATATAATATATGTCACGTTCAGAATGAAAACGAATAACACAATGTACGAGAATGCTCCGAATGTACTATTCATAAGAAAATATGAAGTTTCACTGTTGTTTTTTCGTGCGACAAAAATATTCATAATATACACTTATGTATATGCCTCCGTAATGGGTCAACATGTGACTACACATTGGTAAATGTATACAAACATTAATTTCAATTGAATTTTATCCCCAATAATTAAATTTCGATTTCATCTGCACTCTCATTTCTCATTTCGTTTTTCGTTCATATTTTACATCATGTTAACAATAATTTTCACCCATTACTCTACATTGGAGTGTTATTAACCCACTCAGAAGCATAGAAGGAATATGAATTTATATCGTACTTATATGAGCTTATATGTTTGTATGAGTAGATAAATAGTGTAAATACAACTGATATGATCCCATACATCCATATGTACATGCTTACATATATAGTATATTTGTATAAATTGTATAAGTTTGTTCGATACAAGTAGATTGCACTCAAGCTCAATTTAAAGTCATATGAAAATAGCAATCATATCAGAAGAAAAAAAAATGAAAAACACATCATAGACGTAATTAGCCGTATTTTACTTGAAACTTGCATCATTTACAAAAATTTTTCCCCTCCAACCATTAACCAGTTTATGAGTGGCGTAAGCCAATAGCAAAAATTTTTTAGTGATGATGTTGGTGGGCATCCTTACAATGTTGTGAATTGACGCATGCGCTAAAGTATTTTGTTTTCATTTTCATTGAGAAGAGACGATAAAAATAAAAAAATGAATTTGTTTCACTTTATCATGCAAAAGATTATCAAAGAAAATTTAAGAAGAATAAAATTAAATGGAAATTATGCCAGCTTTTACTGTACGATGATTTGAATTGGTGAACTGTTGCAATTTGTTTTCTTCACTCATTTTATATATGCACATATATTTTTGTTACATTAAGCCTTGTTTGTTTTCAAATGAAATACACAAAAAATAGAAAACCTGTTCTAACAGCACGTCAATCGCACAACATTCGCATACATGCATGCATACATATGTGTATATATGTACGTAAGTAAGTTTATAGATCGCACTAGGCCAGGCCAGGTAAACCAGGAAGTGTAACTGGAATATTTTGGTTTGCAAAACGTTAATAGTGCTGCTGCTGCTGCTGCTGCTGCTGCTGATGTTGGTGGTGCTGATGCAGATGCTGAAAAACTGGAGCGATTTGTAATAACAAATGTGTTAGGAAATATAAATTAAAATTAGCATTATACTACTCGTCATACTATGTACTGCTAAGCTACAGACGCATATAAACAAAAATTTCATATAATAAACGTAGTGTCTGAGACAGTTGAAAATTTATTTCACTACAAGTAATATACATACATTAATTTTAAATAAGAAAGGAGCTTATAGTCATTTAAATTAATACCAACAACAAATTCAATTGCATATGACATAAGCATTGCAAATTTTTAACGTACGCTTATGCATATTTTGATGATCGACTCACCATCCATACCTGAATTATTTAAGCATGCTTATTATTTTAATTTTGATCAATAAAAATGCCGAAAATATAATGCATTTATTTATTATGCAATCAGAAGATTGCATAATATACTCTCGTAGTGAGGAGATTATCAATAGCATCCACTAGTTATTGGCAAACAAGTTCAAGCTAAATAAATACATAAATAAATAAACAAATAAATTGGAAAGTTAATAAATAAAAAACCAGATGTTCGAATTTGTGCTATAATATTGTTATTCTATAATAAAATACCAACTAAAATTTTGCACGAGTGACACCGATTAATGGTTTTTTCTATACTCAAGTAAATGGGCAACTATTTTATCTGCGTTGCTTTAAATTGTCACATTTTTTTTTTACTTGAGTAGAACAAAAAATGTAACTCTAAATATTAAGTGAAACTAAAAATCTTGCTGGCTCTTAGTCATATACAAAATAAAGTCGACTTTTAAAATACTATAGACTTTATGTCAAATATTGATATGGCAATATTGCCCACTGTCTCCACTATTATTTCGACTGTGTTTTCGCGCAAATATATTTTTTAATATTTCGTGTGCGTAATATATCTATCCTTGTCTGCCACATACAATACACGGCCGGCTGGGAAGATTCGATAAATCGCGATATTCGATAACTGGCAGAAAGTGCAATTGAGCACATTACTTTTTCAATTTACACCCCTTGGAGGACTGCACTACAAAATTGGCATTTTTATTCAATTCACCTCATCGCTCTAAGTGTACCGCTATAGCGGTAAAGTATATTAACCATTCCCAATAGTATTCTTTGCTCCAACATTTTTTCCGAAAATACTTTTTTCATCCCTTATAAAGGGTCCCTTATGAAATTAACCTAAAAATTCCTGAACGTCAAGAAATTTATAAACTATTCTTTTGTAACTATTTCTTACATATTTACTTACTTGCTTATGTGGCCATTAGAACAGAAAATCTAGCCAGGCAACACCTTCCTTCGCTAGCTGATGCAAGTTAGAAATTCCAAGCACTGCCAAGTTCTCGTACTTGATCTTTCCATCGGAGGATCTCTTCTGCGTGGGTTGCGAATATAATACCTTCTTAGCTGGAGCGTGTTCTTCGATTTGTTGGACAATTTTGTAACTATTTCTTTCCAAATCCAAATATTTCTTCCATTTGGTCTCAATTTCAATAAAATTGGTAAAATGTGTAGAATTTTTAATTGGCAATCTTCTCTTTCTCCAATCTTTGAACTTAACCACGCAGAGATTTATCATTAAATTCTGCTATTAACTACTATAAAGATGGTTAAATTAATATTAAAGCACTGATGGATATTATTCCGAAAAAGGAAAATATCATACTTCAAATTTAATACAAATATCGTATTCCAAATATTTTTAGTCGATTTCATATTATCTATTAACTTGTATGTACAATATCAATTTTGTACAATTTTGCAATAGAGAAAAGAAAAATGATATTCGATAATGCATCACATGTGTTCCATTATAAGCATTTGTTATTTATTGAAAAACCCCCACTAAATCCCAATTTTTATCGTCACCATAAACACATTAATGAAGTGTGCCATTTTGGTTATATGCAATTTATTCAGTATGTACGAGTATATGTACATAGTACTACATATATATTAGCTCTTACATACTCGAACATACCAATACATATATACGTAAAAGCACATATTTTGACGCTTTATGGCATGTGATTGATATTTATTACGTTTCAATTTGATTTTTAATGTGTTTTTAATCAGTGTGATGACGATTTATTTCTCTTTTTTTTTTCTTTTTGTTACAATTTAACGCTTATTTGACTTATAATGATAATAGCAAAATGAAAACAGAGCCGAAACAAAGAGATAGAGAGAGAGAGAGAGAGAAAAAAATTAGCAATACCAATTGTGAATTAATAAATAAATAAATAAACAAATGCTGTTACAAATACAAATCAATACACCGTTATATTATGTAATAGTGTATTTTTTCGAAAGAAAAAAGAAAAAAGGAAAAAACTACATAACGAATGCACTCAATTTAAATGACTATTATGAGTATGTGTGAGGTGAAACTATAAGCGATTTGCAAAACAAATTTAATTAATTTGACATTTTTATTCAATAATTTTTTCCCCCCCCAGATAAGGAAGTTCATATATATGGATATATAAGTATGAATGCAAAAACAATGATGACGATTGACAAGCCTCTCCCCATTTTCTTATTAGAGCTATTTACGATCTGAAATATTTACTCTTGTGTCGAATAATTTTCATAAATATGACAAATATGTCAATATTTGTACAAAATTTTATGCATTCCTTTTAGCTAATAACTTTTAAAAAAATTTCAAAAATTAATATCGCAGTACTTACATATGAAAGTTAAACCTTTAGCTCTCTTATTTCTAAAGAAAACGTGTTATACACTTAAAATTTGAAATTCTAGTTTTCACAATTTGCTCATATTCGAAATGATTTAGTGTAATTAGTGTAGCTTACGAAAATCCATGTTTTTTGATCCAAAAAGAAATCCATATTTTTTTGTGCAAAAAGAAATCCATATTTTTTTTTTTTTTTGCTAGATGTCTGTCGTAAGAGTGCAATGATCTCGTAAAGTATTGATTAGGCAATTTCAAACTTTTGCTAATTAGAAATGTGACATATATACTAAGTAAATAATATTTTGTTATAGTTGATTAGTGGAGTTTTCACAAAGTAAGAGACATTTTTTCAGTCCTTTAGAATTACATCAGACTCAGAGGGTCAGAAGTTGGGTTCTATATATTTTATAAGATTTATTGTTAAAATCTACAATAGAAAATGCCGATATTAAGCAAATTTTGGAATTTTTCCGATTGTCTACGCCAGAAAATTACGTCTCGCGCACTGTCTGGTGGTTTTGGTGCCAATGCAACTCTGACTTGATTGGCGAATGCAACTCTGACTTGATCAGTTCAGCAGTCGATTCGTTGTTTCTTGTTCTTCTTATCTTTTATATTTTTTTCCCGAACAATACGGAGAGTGCGCGCCTTTTTTATACCCTGCATAATGCAATATGCATGGTATATTCATTTCGGTCAGATGTTTGTGTCCACTTGAAGGAATTTCCGGAGATATAGACATGGATATATATTCGTGATCAGCGTCGATTAAATTTTCGATTTAACGATGTCCGTCCGTCCGTCCGTCCGTCCGTCCGTCCGTCCGACCGTCCGTCCGTCCGTCCGTCTGTCTGTCACCTGGCTGGTTCGCACGATAACTTGAGTAAATATTGAGCTATTTCGATAAAATTTGGCATAAGTAATCTATGATCCAAGGGTACGGAGGGGATTGATATTGGGCATGATCGGTCAATAACCACGCCCACACCAAGCATTCAAAGCGACTAACCTCGAAATTTTCAAAATTTTTAACTTGCTATAACTCACACAATATACCACTTGGGACAACAATATTTTGCACATAGAGTTATATTATACTACTATATAACCTCACCAAAAGTGGATGAGCCACGCCTACTTTCTAGCGTAGCTCCCATACAAAGTGTCTGTACTTCTTTTAAATTGAAACTGCTGTAACTTCTACAATCTTCTGTCTAGAATCACCATAATTGACACTTAGATTAACATGGTAGTCAGAAATAATATGGCAGAAAATCAATGTGCCACGCCCACTCCTTTTTGGGTCTCCCATACAAAGTTGCGGAAATTAAAAAAATGTTACCGGTTATAACTTGCAAACTATTCAGCGTAGAATAACGAGACTTAGGGTATGGATTAGTATTGTACGAGCAACTAAGCTCACAGAAAATGGGCGCACCACGCCCAGTGTTTATCGTAGCCCCCATACAAATTTTAAATTGAAACAGCTGTAACTTCGGCAATCTTATATCTACAATAACCATAATTGACACCTAAATTAACATCGTAGTCGGAAATAATCTGACGAAAAATCAGCGTACCACGCCCACTTCTTATTGGGGCTCCCATACAAAGTTGAGGAAATTAAACAAAAATGTTAACCACCATAACTTAGAAACTATTCAACTTAGGACACCAAATTTAAGGTGTGGATTAACATTGAAAAATTAATTGGATTTACTAGAAAGTGGTAAGCCACGCCCACTTTTTATATAGCTCCCATACTAAGCCTCGGAATTATCTTAAAATCCTTTTACTTCGTCAAAGTCAACCATATTTCGGGTGTAAATTAGTAGTATATGCAAAAATTGTTTCTCGAAAAGTGGAAATAAAAGAAAAGTTGGATATTCGAGTAAACTTTTTATATATAAATCTACATATGCAGGGTATAGTTTGGTCGGCCCCAGCCGACTGTAAGGAGATTTTTTTTTTTATATATATTTTTTTCTCTCGTTATAGTACGTACTAGTCTAATTAAAAGTATAATTAAATGTATAAATTTGTATCCCGTAGTGTTTTTTATAATAAATAATGCACATAAACGCGTGTATATATCTAGGGTTTTTTCTTTTGTGCAAGGCAATGTATATGGAAAACAATTGTCTTGGAATTTACGTGCGTGTCGATAAAAACCTAAATTGGTTTCTCTCGATAACGAAAATAATTAAATAAATCAGATTTGATTTACATATACTTTGAATAATGGTATTTATTAGCCACCAACGAAAGGCTTAACCATTCGGAAAATCATAAACGAACAACAAATATAACAAAATGTCTGACCGTAAAGCAATTATTAAAAATGCTGATATGAACGACGAAATGCAACAAGCTGCAGTAGATTGTGCGACACAAGCATTGGGAAAGGTGCAATTTAGAAATGAATCAAAAGCGTGCTACTGCGAATACAACAACAACGGCAAGTAGCAGTAGCACCATCGTCTCAACCATATCAATAACAACAACAACTAAAGCATAACAAATGGAAGAAACAGCAACAACAGCAATATTTGCCATCAATTATCTATAGCAATAGTTTGCAATCGGAAAAGATGATGACGGAAAATGACGTTATCCGAAAACATCAACAACAGCGAAAACATCGGATACAAGTAGATTTTATTTTTTTATTATTACTTAAAAAGAACGAATAAACTTAAATAACTTTAATTTTATTAGAAAGCAAGAAAATAAATAAAAAAAAAAGCAAGAAGCAGTCGGTAATTGAGGCAGAGAAAAAATCAGAACATCAACTCAACCAAGGTATGAGCCCACCGGCATCTCTCTCACATTTCAAGATTTATTTACAATAACATGATAAAGATTGTCCGATTTGCGTCAAATATTACAATTTATATAATTTATTGTCCATTTAAAAACCAACTATGATTAGGCATTATTCTCTCATAGAAACCCTGATCCCTATGTGCGAAAACTTGGACTAAGCGATTTTCACAACTTTCTCTTAATTGTAATCACTTTTCACTAAGGAAGATTTGCAATGTTAAAAAATAATGCGACTGCCAGTGCATCTTTAACACCAAATATACCCGATTGGAATCGACGAAACCAAAATTGCGTGTAATTCGTTGGGACATTACCGGGACTGTGAGCAAGCAACATCAATAACAATTGCAGAGCCAGGGTGCTTGCCTTTTCGCTTTTATCAAAGCAAAATCGTAAAATTTTTCGACTTCAAAAATCTTAACTAATCTGAAATATTTAGAAAAAATATTTATGAAAATAATAAAACCATGTATAACAGGTATAAAATTGACTTAATAAATATTATGTGCCTCACAACAGTCAAAATACTTCGTTTTCAATATGACCCGCTATAAACAAAATAATAAATATTCAATAGAAACATTGGTAATAAAAACAGTTGTATATGTATATCGGGACCGATTAAATACTCACTTACTTCTATGATAAAATAAACTTAAAATTAATAATAAGTTTCCTTTTTTTCCAAGTAGGCCTCAGAATATCTAAAATGATGCATTTGGCTAAGCCGGAAAACCTTTCTAATTAACGATTTGCTAAAACTAACCTAAAAATAAACGGGTCGAATTCATAACAACCTTCTTTCTTTTAAAGTCGTTAGAAAAGATCCAACACATAGTGAATAGCACTATTTTACATCATGCCATCTTTCCATTAAATAATATGAAATGCATATATGCATTCTATTACAATGCATATCTGCATCCAGTACACCTGTTGTATTCAAGTATACATACATATAAGTATTTCGACAATTCTATGTGTTTATACTACTAGTACACGTAGCATGCTTATACGGTCATATAAATATGTATATGTAAGTGCATACGAAACATATGTATACTATACGACAATCACTCGCATTCATATTAAATTTCATATCATTTTACATATTCACGTTGGCATTCTCTCGAATAAAAATGTTTAGGTGATATTGCACAGCTGCCAGCAGTTTGTATTGTAATGCCAATATGATCGTGTCATGGCGTATATAAGAAATATGATACTTCTAACTTCCGTTTCAGCAAAAGGTTTAAATATAATTTTGTTAATTGCATAAGATATAGTTTTTACAATCGTATATAAACGAATTTAATCTACTTGTTCGATTTGACTTTGAATGAATGAATCAAAAATTATATAATTATTTGAAAAAATAATAAATTTCTGATTTTTATTTTGATTGTGGTATTTTATTGATTCAGGGAAGCTTATTTATGAATGATGATTTCTATTCATTATTCATTTTGCAATTACTTAACTGTTAAAGTATCTTATATGGCAGCGCACTTAAATATTAATTGCATTTTTTTATCTTGATGCCTTTTTTTTTTTTTTGCATAACGCAACCACTTGAATTGGATTAATAAAATGTTTAATATAATTTGGCGCCATTTAAATTCATTTTATGAATACATTTTCACGCATTCAGTATATTTGAATTTTATTATAATAGTTTACAGTAGCTATGTTTACACCAGAGCTGGGCAAAAGCTATCTTCAGAATCATATACGGCCTTTTATTGAAATAGAAAAGTTCGGCTTCTATTCAAAATTGAAATGCGCCTCTTATTAGTCGCTTCGATAAAAGGCAACATCCCATGTGCGACTGTATAAAATGCTGGTTATGATAAAATCGGGCACAATTGGTCGCAGTGCATACCCAACGGCAATCATTTTAATAATAATCACATGTAGTGTGCCTCTTAAAGGAACTTAAAAAAAATATGATTTCTATTAAATCTTAATATGACCGATATGTGAGCTTTTTTTAAATTTAATGACTATACACTTGCGCTAAACATGTGACGAACAAGGGTTTCATTCCGGACCCGACGTTCGCAACGTGCTTTGAACGAATGTCATACAGAGCCTAGATACATTTTGCATGAGAACTTTATTTATTGGATTTATGAAAGGAATAGCTTAATATATTATGTGGAGAACTATTTCGGCTAAAAATTTTTTTTATAAATTTTTTAATTAAAAGTACAAATTCGTTGATTTCTATTTATGATTTATTAATGCATTGACTTAAAACTTTGTACGGGACACTATTTTCATGAAAAAAAAATAATATTTGCCAAGTTTCAAAATTATTACATTAATAAAACAGCAGATTTATAAATTTTTATTTAAACAAATGAATACTATATATGCGGACATTCAAAATTTATGCATGTAATGTTTTCAAAATTTTATGTGAAATAATATGTTAATGAATAAATCAGATTTCTAAAGTTTCGGCATGGTAAATTCAAAAATAATAACACCTGCCATACAAGTTTATTTATATTTTTGTTTTAAAAAATTAACATATTCCAGGGGAACTTTGTTTATTTATAAACAGAATAATTTCATATTTCATGTGAAATATTAATGCGAAAATAATATTTCCATAATTCTAAAATGATTCATTGCAAAATAATATATAGATTATTAATTTCTATTTAAAAAATATATAACTCTTGTATGGGGACTGTGTTTATTTATAATTATTATGTGTAGGATGGTATTTTGGTAAATAAATAAAATTTCCAGAGTTTCAGACTGATAATTGTTCGTTCCATACAAATGTATTGATGTTTTTGTTTAAAAAGTTATGTTTTTTTTTAACTTTCAACTATATTTATTTGATATTCTATAACACGGTGTTTAAAAAAATAAGTTTCCCGAAGTTTTCCGAATACAACTTTTCGTATAAATTTGTATATTTTTGTTTAAACAATAATAACGCTTTTATATGGGGATTATTTATTAATGGTATGACTTGAAATTTTATAAAGATTAGTATTTTGGTAAATAAATATAATTTCAGAAGGGTAAAAGTGATAAATTGAAATATAATGGCATCCTTGTGCATTATTATTTTAAAAGTGTATGATTTTGTTATCCTTAACTATGTTAATTTATTATTCTGTGAAGTAGTAGCTAGCCAAGGAGATTCTCAAAAGTTGCATAATTTTTCATTGACAATAACTGTATTTTTCATATAAAATTGTCAATTTTTGTTTAAAATATAACAAGTTTGCATGGGGACTATGTTTATTTATAAACATAATCATTTCTAACTTTGTGTGGAATATTATTTAGGTGCGAAAGTAAAATTTCATAAGTTTTAGAATGACGCATTGAAAAATAATGCAAGAATTTTGCATGAGGACTATGCTTATTTATGAAGGGGAGGCTTCAAATTTTGTGTGCTAAAAATTTCTAAGATTTCAAGAAAATTTATAACAAGCTTCAACTTCATATATATAATCATAGCTATAATCAAACCTTGCGATATGACTATCACCATCGATTGACTCGTACTATAGGAATATAGGAGTAGCTGTGCGCTTCTTTGAGAAACCACTTGAAGAAATCATTAACAAAGAACCATCAACTAAATAACAGCCTATTTGAACGAACACCCCAGCTCTTTCCCTACATATATGGAGAAAAATATTTTGACTCGCACAATCCATAAACATTTGCACAATTTCAATAGAGTTATCAAAATAATTGTAATAAGCTTATTGCATACTTGTACATAAAAAAAAAGTAATCAAAAATTCAGATTGCAATCTTTTTTTTTTTTCTTTGTATTTGTTTTGCAAACTAAATACTCAAATCTGACATATAAAATCCATTTAATGAAGTGCATTGTATGAAATCTCCGCTTACTATTTCGTACTTAGCCTATTTTCCCCCCCATATTTCTTCGGCTCTCTGTACAAATAAGAGCCGTTAATTAACAGGATTATCTGGCAATGTGTTACGTGACGTATAAATACACAAAAATACACTACATATTGCGGAATATGATTTTCAAATGGTTTTGCAAAAATGTAAACCAAAAATTTAAAAACAACTGTTCGATTGAGTTGCTTCTCTTTCACCAGATTAGTTAGGGGATAAATCAGGTTGCATTGTAAACTACCTCCATATATGCTGCCCCTATAGACTGGCGTAATATTATATGAGGATGATGTTGGGTGAAGCGACTTGAAACGCATTGAAATAAAATCGGTGTATGTCGTCGTAATCGAATTGAAGAAAGAAAAAAAATATCGCTTGATTTAAATTATGTCATGGTGTCAGTCATGAAAAATGCATTTTCAATTTTGTTGTGGCGTTTTTTTTTTTTTTTTTGCTATCGTCGAATTTGTTTATGCATAGAGATTGCCTTTCACAAAGGCAATATGAGACAGAGTGTAAGCGGCAAATAGCAAACAAATACTATATAGGTGTACATACGATATATGTATGTAGTACAACTAGTGGTACATATATGCATATAAACACAATGTAAACACCAGCAATAATAATATCAACGAAAACAATAATAAACGAATCAAATTAAAGTGAACGAACGATCAAGTAAACAAGCGACTGAACGATGCGTTCGTTGGCTGACTGGAATACATATTAACATGATTGACAGCATAGCATAAAAGTGATAGTAAATTAAAATCAGATACCGTTAGTTACGGTGGTGATAACCACCAAAGTTAGTGGTTAGATACGTACGTAGAGTGATACGTACATACAAAGATGACTCGCGCAATACTTACATACCACAGATACGACGTACATAGCATATGTATGTGCGAGTGGGTAGATAGGCAGCAAATTAAAACATCATGCAAATTATTATGCGAACTTATTTAATATATACTATGTACTATGCACGAGTATATGTAGGTGACATAATTGCAAATGTTGCAAATTTTATAGGCACTAATTTTGCCAATCATACTTAAGTATGTGTATACACATTGTACTTAAAACATTTTTTTTTTTTTGTCTCGAATTGGGAATTTTTATCACATGAATTCGTATATTATTAACATTTTTAAATTATTCTTATATGCAAATGTGATTTGTACAAATTTGGTCAATAGATACGTATGCTCGCGCTATTATGACAACATGAATGACAACATCAATAACAACTACATAATATGATAATATAATATAATATAAAAAAAAATAAAAATAAAAAAAAAAAAAGTTTTGTTATTGAACTATAAATTGAACCTTGAAGAACTAAAATTTGCTAAAACTAGAACACTTCATAAATACAGTCTGTATATAGTCTGTATATTTTTTCCCCTACGTTTTATGAATTTTAATTAATTTGAATAATTCTTTAAATTTTATGTCTGACGCATGAACTTTGGTCATGGGCATGGACAATTTGTTGTCAAACACTTTAACTCTTTTCAACTTTGAGGAGTACCAAGCCAAATTTACTGCAGAAAATTTTATAGAACATTTCAATCTTCGTTGCTTTACTCACGATCGTTCTAATAGACTTTTTCCTTTGGCATATCTTTAAAAATGTGGTTGAAAATTCCTATGTTCTACAAACATCTTCATCGTCGTATTATATTCTACATACATATTCATACAAAAATTCGGAAACTTTTTTATGGTGAGAAAATCATCTGAGGGTGGTGGCGGAAATTCGACCACGGATTTTGATTCAGCTACTCAAAGTTCATAGAACGTGACTGCTCTGGACCATCGGTAGTTCTATGATACTATCTTTCTACTGTGAAAAAAAAAATAAATTTTATTTTACTTATTTTGGAGAAAACATAGCTTGACAATTCTCGATGGACCAGTGCGTTGGTAAAAGTTTCAAGAGGCCATAACGTAAGACAGTACCAAAAAACCGAATATAGGGGCCTCCGAAACTATGACCAAAAATATTGTTGAACACTATAGTTTATTACCTCACATTATTTTTACATTTGCTGATTGAGTATGCTGTATATTAAGGATATATTAACGTCAAAATAATGTCGATAGAAAATTTCCCACATCTTTTTGCTTTTATTAGAAAATTCTCAGAATATCATCTTAGTATATGACAACTCCAAAGAATTACACACATCTCTATCACATAGAATATACCGGCTTATATCACAATGGAAAAATTTATGCATATCTATGAATAATCAAACGAGTAGATGCTACGAAATATTCAGACTGTTTGCGATGGCGAATGTCACATACAACGTTATGTGAATTCTAGCCAGTTATGAGAATTTAAAGAATATTTAACTTTTAAAACCGTCTTGCCAGATGCTAAGGAAATCCTCATTTATGTTTAAACTAAAAAAAAATACTAAAAATATCAGAAAATATCAAAGCATGAAAGATTAACCTTTCTATTATGAAACAAAGTCAAATAAAAAATGTTTCAGTTTCTCTCCGAATGGGGAGAGTTCCAAGTAATTCCAGTTTATTGATGCTTCCCTTATTTCGACATACACTAGGGTTGCCCATTCCTAGAATCCACTTCGTTCAACATTTATTCAAATGCCATCTCAACATTGAAACCATCGAAATGATGAATTCTGTTGATGTCAGTAAGAAAGGCATTTATGTTAATGAATAATTACAATCAAATCAACCTCCACCAAGTCATTTCTTAAGATTTAACAACAAAAAATAGTCCCAGTTTTTAGACTATTATTAGTGTACACAAGAAATTTCTTCTATTGTCATGATGTTGATCAAGTTCCTGATCAAATACATTTGGTTTTTCGGTTAAATTATCTAAATATTGCTATAATTTTCTAGGCTGACAGACCCACTTTTAAGATGCTTCTTTAACGCTGTTTCTACAAGAGCAAACATCTGTTATGACTGGTCCTTGGTCTCTGGTGATTTGTTTTGGATCGATGTATCGTTTATGGTTCTACAATGGGGCAAAACCACTGCCGCACCCACACAGAACAACCAAAAAGACTAACCAAGAAATTTATAAAAGTACTAACACCCTATAAAGCATTTATTTTTTACGAGAACATTATTTGACATGTAGATTGACATAACTAAAGACTAGACTAAAGCTGAAACTACAAACCAGGTTCCTCAGGCGTTGTGGTTGTCAAAATGATTCAGGATTTTCAGCAACTCCATATCAAAGTTTTCGCGAAGTTTTGTATTTCGCAGTCAATATTTGTACACTATTTCATTACAAACACTATTGTTGAGGGATGAGGACAAATGAGATATCGACTAAAAAATGCTAGTTCGATAAAAGTGAGACTTTACCATTTAATTTTAATGGATTCATAATATTATCATAATAATTTTCATATATTGTAATAAAAATTTTTCCTGGTGTTTTATTGTCTGAAATTTGTATAACATTCTCTTAAAATATGGTAAGCGTTATCGATTACAGCGTAATCATCTTCACCAGCACTAATGTTCAAATGCGTTAACTGTCACACAAACTGTCTGCAAAGCCTGAACAAGTTTGAAATTTGGCATATTTGTAGCAGCTGTGAAGCAGCTTCCATACAATTGTACTGAATCATACTTTAGGCCTGAACGTCTAAAGCTGCAATGCCTGAAAAGCCTGGTATGGAGCTTTACCTTAAATGACGTAGTTTACTCAAAATTTGACAGTACACTATTGGTAGATGGTAGTAAATCCAAACAGTGTTGTATTTCAGGTAATAACGCGAAAAATATTCAATCTCATAGACTTCTTGTTCCGCACTATATTAAAAAATGTCAAATGCGAAAAAATCGGCAATTCTTGTTAAATGCTATATTAGAATTATACACACATACATAAATATGTGGCACTTATAAGCCCCGAAGGGCTCTTTGGACGAGCTTCTCTTCCATTACTGTTGTGCGTGTTAAATTTTTGGACAGTATTGGAAGGGACCTACTTATTTTAGCCGGTTCTGAATGGCAGAACTCTTCCGACATCACTTGAGCTTTGTCACAGAGTTATTTTAGAAGCTTTTCCATGGCAAATTGTTACTGCCGAAAGAATTGCCAATTACTTGCTGACTCGTGGGTACCGTTCGAAATGAAATCTTTTCCTTATTAAATTTGTTATGCTTCATCCGGGGATTGAACCCACAACCTACAGATCAGAAGGCCAACACACTATTAGAAATATAGAAAGATAAATTTTTGGTGATGTATTATATATCTTTGTGCACTTTGAAGTGTGTTTGGGTACCGTAGCTCAGTTGTTAAAATCTTCTTAAATAGCTTTGTGACAAAGCTCAGAAAAATTGATGCCACAAGGGTTCTGCCATTCGGAGCTGGCCAATACAAGTAGGTCCCTTCTAACACTGTCCAAATTTAACAAGCACAACAGTACTGGAAGAGAAGCTCGATGGTATAACAAGGGGCCTTTCTGGCCTGAGTGTGTCATCTCCGAGTGACATGCGTAAAAAATCTATTTTACATCATGTTAATTTTCAAGTAACAAATTATAATTTTTAAACATTTCCTGCTGCATATTACCCAACTTTTAATAATAATTTTCATTTGCATTACATAATGACTTCAGAATCTCTCGTTAACAATATACAGATGTTTGCATAATTATGTGGCAAATATCATAACAGTTAGTTGAATAAAGAGCATTTTAAAAATGTAACATAATCCATTTTCAAACAAATGACACAATAATTGCGCTGCTGTGTTAGGTCATCAAACACAACGATGCAACGACGAATGATGATTGCTAATTTATTGTAGTAGGTGATGACGAAATGTAACATGAGGGTGATTGTCAACAAGCGTAATATTTGCAACATAAATATACTCGTCGACTAGTGATATTTCATAGTCATATTTAAATGCATAGGCATTGCTTCTTACAGGAAGCATCAGATTTCAATTGCTGTAGTCTACTGCATTGCTGCATTGATAATTCGAGATACTAAACTACTTTCGGCAACAATAATTGTAAACGCTTTTGTTGGTGTTTTTCTTGTGGCTTCTGTGGTAGTCTTGATGATATGTAGCGTTCATTACGTACGTCTGTATACTCTCTTTGGAAGAAGAAAAAAAAATGATATTAAATAAATTATTTTACAATCTTTCAAAGCCTGCTTTCATTGTTTTTTTGTTTTTTTCATTCATGCCATTTATACATCATATTCGTTGGAAATTTGAGTCATTTTTTGTTGTATTTAGTCGTTTAATTAAAATTTCAACAAAAACAAAATAGTCTTTGTCATAAAATGAGGAAGCGTGATTTAAAATGTTGTTGCAAATTGCACGCTTTAATTACGTACGTACGTATGCGCACACGCATGCACGCACATAAGCATCATATCACTACTCGAATTCGAACCATAGCGGGAAATGCATTAAATATTACTTATAGAGAAATTGTAATATAATATAATCATTTCACTATTAATTTGATATAAATACACCTATATATGTATATTGTGTCTATTTATTATAAATGAGCACGGATTAAATTTATTAATCACATTATTTGCTTTACCATATTGTTATTATGATACTATGGAAAATTTCTTTACATTACAATTAACACTATTAACCTGAATTCATCATCACCTCATTTCAAATTTACTTCCTGTGTTATTACTAAGAGAAAATATTGCATAAAATGTAGGACTAATCAAATAATTTAATCACTCAGAAATTTGTTTAATCAGATTAATCAAAATCAAAATCCTTCGATTAGTCAATTTTCAATTTTCGTGGTTTTTGAAAAAAAATGATTTTGTTCGAATAATTTGTTTTTGATTAATCAAAATTCATATGAAATTATTATTCAACTTAGCAAAATCTTGAATAATCAGTTTTCATATTATTTTATTTTGAATATTTGATTCGAATAATTTGATTCTGATTAGTCGAAATTTTGATTAATAACATTTTCGATTAATCAAACTTTTGTTTAAATAAATTTCATATTAATAGATTAATCAGAAAAACATACAAAACATTTACCCTTTAATATATTTTGTTTTTGAAATTTGCTTTTGAAATATATTGTATAATTCAACCACAATCTTATTTAAAAAGATATTTAGAGTACAAATGTTTAAAAATCAAGAAACCCATTTAGTACATGCTCACTGTTTTTTTTTTTTGTTTAGAAATTGGTCATTATTCACACTATAAAAAGTCGTGACGGGATATGACATCATAAAAATTATAGCTTTAACATATTTTGAAAAGAAGGTAATGCGAACTCAACTTGAGCTTCTAGGTAGACACTGATTAGCTTCCGGTCAGCGTTTAGTTCCGGTAAGAACCTTTATGAGGAGTATTTGCAGAGAAAATGCTTAGAGTAATTTTTATAAAAATATTTATTTGGGATGTGGCCGAGCGTCAAATAAGATAAGAATTGGCTATTATGTGCATTAAAATTCACCCTTTATTTTAAAGTGAGATAATAAAATAATCTGCCTTGGTAAAAATGTAGACGATTCGGCAATTGGGTTCAGGAAAAAAAATATGTATGTTAGAAACCTTCAGTGTTGAGGCCACAAATGAAACTATTGAACTAATGCCCACTGAAATATAGCACAAAAACCTTCCCCCTTTGGTGGAGCAGGGAACTGTCGGAACTAAGGAAGAAAGCAAGAGCAGATTACAACATCAGCTGCTCCACTGGAAATTGGCAATTGTACAAAGAAAGCCGGAGGCTGTACGAGAAAGCTCTTAAAAAAAAATAAAAATAAATATGTGGCACTTAAAGCCCCAAAGGGCTCATTGGCCGAGCTTCTCTTCCATTACTGTTGTGCGTCTTAAATATGGACAGTATTAGAAGGGACCTACTTATTTTAGCCGGTTCCGAACGGCAGAACACTTGTGACATCACTTTTTCTGAGCTTTGTCACAGAGAGTTCTTTAAGAAGCTTTTTCATGGCAAGTTGTTACTGTCGGAAGAATTGCCAATTGCTTGCCGACAGGTGGGTACCATTCGAAAGAAAAATCTTTATCGATATTAAATTTGTTATGCATCAGCTGGGGATTGAACCACGACCTACAGATCAGAAGGCGAACACACTAACCACTGAACTACGGCACCCAGAAAGCTATTAGGAGCGCCAAAAAGGATGGCTGGAGAGAATTCTGCACGTCCATTGAATCTGCCAAAGATTCAGCTAGACTGAGCCGTATCTTGTCCAAAGGCCATTCGAGTGCTTCTTGGATTAGGAAGCAAGATGGAACCTGGGCGGAAACGGAAGAAGAATCCTTAGAATTAGTCATAAACACTCATTTTCCGGGATGCAGTCAATACGAAAGCGAAAGTAGTATGACCAAGCGACGCTCTTACGAGTCACTGCATTTCACAAATGAGATAGTAACGAACGAAAAAATTGCATGGGCAATTAAAAGTTTTTCACCATTGAAGTCACCAGGTCCGGTTGGGATCATGCCCAAAATGTTGCAGGTAACATTGGACTGTCTCATGGCTGGTGCAAATCTTCAAAGCGTGTCTGAACCTGAAAAATGTACCTACTAGCTGGAGGCTAGTAAGAGTGGTCTTCATACCAAAGGTTGGCAAGAGAGGACATGAATCAGCGAAGGATTTCAAACCCATCAGTCTAACCTCTTTCGTATTAAAGACGTTTGAAAGGCTTCTGGATATACACTTAAGGAATTCTCTGGAGACTTTCGTTATATCCACTGCCCAACATGCATACCGAAAGGGGAAGTCGACAGAAACGGCTCTCCATGAGGTAGTACAAACAATAGAGGGATCTCTGGACAACAATCAATACACCACGGCTACCTTCTTGGACATAGAGGGTGCATTCAACAACGTTAGCACAGAATCTATCAAACGGGCGTTGATAGAAATAGGAGTGGATAACTGTCTTACAGATTGGATCATTTCTATGCTAGAGATTAGGGTCATAAGTGCTAACATGGGCAATATCTCAATAACAAAACTAGTCAAAAGGGGAACCCCACATGGGGGGGGTTAATTTCCCCCCTTCTTTGGCTATGCGTAATAAACAGCATGTTATAATGTGGTGTTAATGGTGTCAGGACTGTGCCCTAGCACGATCAATGGGATCTCGCAAAGGGCGTTAGACGAACTCAGCTCTTGGGCTATCAGGTGTGGCCTAAGGTTGAATCCAGATAAAACAGAACTCATGTTTTTCACCAACAGAATCAAAATACACAAATTTGACTTACCTAAATTAAACCATCAAACGATAACTCTTTCTTCCAGTTCTAAATACTTGGGGGTTATTTTGGACTCCAAGCTTAGTTGGAGGTTAAATACTGAAAACCGGGTAAAGAAGACTTGCATTGCCCTCTATACCTGCAAAAGCGTAATTGGAAAGAAATGGGGTCACCAACCAAAACTTACTTTATGAATGTACAAAGAAGTTGTATGTCCAATTTTATCGTTTGGCTCGGTTGTTTGGTGGAAAGCCTTGGATAAGGCCTACACCATTAATAAACTTAGCAGTATACAAAGGTCAGCATGTGCAGCGGTAATCGGAGCTATAAAGTCGTATCACGAGGATGCTCTTAACGCTTTGACACACATGCTCCCTATTGATCTATATATTAAGAAAACGGCAACCATGACCTCAGTGAGGCTAAAGGAAGCGAGTCACTGGAAGGAGAGAATCTACGGACATGGATGCATACTAACAAGGAAAACGCAATATGCGTCTGACAGGACAGATTACATCATTCCGAATAGGAATTTCAATAGAAACTTCACAACAGTTTTTCCTTCGAGGAAGGATTGGACTAAGGTATGTCTGCTAAACAGCTTCGACACCACAATCTACACGGACGGCTCCAAAATGTATCGTGGCGTAAGGGTAGGAATATATTCCGAGAGACCTGTCTAGCGTATTCCAGGCGGAAGTGTTTGCAATCGGGGAAGCTTGTAGAATACTAATCGCAAACTTCAGATTCAAGCTCAACATAGCTATACTATCGGACAGCCAAGCTGCAATTGGCCTTGAACTCAGCAATCATATCTTCCTTTCTAGTGGAACAAAGTAGAAGGAGTCTCAATACACTCAGCGGACGGCACAACGTTTCATTAATCTCGGTTCCGGGACACCGCAAGATAGAAGGAAACGAAAAGCCGACGAACTGGCAGCGGTGTTCATACCGCTTAGTGTAGCTAAAAGAGCCATAAATACAAAATATCTACAAATAGCGGATTGTAGATGGAAAAGCCTTACGAAGTGTAAGACTAGTAGGTCACTTTGACCTACATACAATCCTAAACAAGCAACACTACTGATAAACAAGAACCGGAAAGACGTCTCTAGACTGACGGCAGTCATTACTGGCTTCTGGCTCATCGGAGAACAGGCGGCCAAAATGGGGATGTCCCATAACGATTTCTGTCACAGTTGTAACCAAGTGGAAGAAAAGGAAATGGTCTTCCACTTCCTTTGTAAATGCCCTGCCCTTTGGAAGCAGAGAATGAACACCCTAGGCAAACCACTGTTCAATAGCATTGAGGAGTTGGCGGAAATAAACATCAACGACCTCCTAAGGTTTCTAAACAGCACGAACGAGCCAACCAACCATTGAACTAATGAAATAAACCGCCACGATCGAAATTTTATTCGATTCTACGATTCTGTTAACTGTAGTAGACAAAGAAAGTTAGAAAGACTCAAGCTTTCTCCCAAAAAAAAAAATAAAAAATAAACAAATAATAACTATTGAAGAACCTGTGTTTGAGGTGTTTTAATGTACTCTTTTGAGTACACATTTTTTTTTTTTCTTTTTTATGGCTTTTGAATTTTTAGAAATATCCAAAAGTTCCCCGATATGAAATAAGCGAATACGGTGGCTGTGAGTAGAATTTTTGGCTAAATCGTTTATAATACAGTGTAAAAGGGCACATTACTATGATGCAAAACTCCAAATTTATCTACTCATAATTCTTACCTTTATTTAGAAAATTCGTTCTCGTAAATTTAGCACAAAATTCAAAACTATTTTTGAACTGTTGAGACTGACAGTTGTGAAATACCAAATAATACCAGGATTTGCAATGTATTGCTTTGCAGCAATACATTGCAACTTGTTCCTAAAGGCAACCCTTAAAATTTTGACGATATATTCGGTTGCCAAGTGCATCGCTGTTGTTACCGATCAGCAGAATAGCAGAGATAGCTACATAATGTACGAGTATCAATACGACATTAAAACTATATTGATACATTGTAAACATACGTTTAAGAAGTCAGCCATATTTCTAATGCAAAGAAATTATTGCATATCAAAAACTAAAAAATAATTTGATGTTACAGTTTCTTCAGATATGAAAGACAGTGCTACCAATGTACAAACATAAAAATATATAACCCAATTGTAGAATCCAGTAAAATTTTAATGAATAAATTATTCTCTTTTCTTGTTGGGAGCAATAACAGAAATGGCAGCATAAATGCTCCCATTATGATCCAGAGGTTAAATTAGAAAGAATCATCGATCCATTGATTATAAATTGCATTGCCGATGATTACTTTAAGAGCGAACTATTGAGTAGTGACAAAATTTCAACGGTATCATTGATTTAAAGAGCTTCTATATCAAACATTTCTAAAGAATATGAACATTAGTTAAACAATTTTTGAAATCATCCCACTGACTTCGTAATCAAAATGAGCAACAAGTTTCTGCACAATGCCATTGACAAGTTATGACACAAATGATCACAAACATACAAAAATAAAAGAAGAACTCGCAGCGACTACATCAAATAAAATAATACAAATTCCAAACAAATAGAGCGATAACAAGAAGCAGACTACTTATTCCATTCCATTGATATTTCCTGCTTATTAATATTGTATTCATCACAGAGATATGTATGTACATAGGTACAAGTATAGCACACGCACAGCATACAACAGTAACTCCCTCAACTTGTAGAGTAGTTCAATTAAAATGTATTCATTGTTTGATGTGTACAATACTGCTATGAATGCTGTATGCAGTAAAGTGTCCATATGAAGCTATATTCCATACTTATGTATATGCACAATGAACAAAAGAAATAATATATGAAATTGAATGAAAAGTAACTGACTTAAACGTTGAACTTTATAGGAGTATATCGTATGTATTTAGTACATCCGTCACTGACATCGCCCTTAGGGGTTTTTTTTTTTGTTAAAAATTCTTTGCTGGCACTGCTTTGTACCAGTACTCGTAGTCGTAATCTTATTGTGCAATTTGTATCTTTCAAATGAGAATGAGACAATAAGTTATGTACCTTTCAATTAAATTGAAATAAATCTGAGAACATTTACTTGATCATTTGAAAGTACTAGTACACATACATATACTAACTCTCTTGCGGATGAAATTTGAAGAATCATAATAAGTATATTACATTATGATAGGTCAGATTAAATTAGTTGAATGAAAAATACCCAATAAGATGACCGAACATATTGTATAATCCCGATGCGAAAAACTTTATGCAATATATGTATTAGAAAATCTAAATCGGCACTGTAAGAAACATACTTTACCCTACGAATCACCACCTACTCATAACGAATACAAGAGAACCAAAAAGAGGAATTCATGCTATGCACTGCGTCGAGTATCTTTCATATATTATAAAGTCTTATCGATTCAACTTAGCCATAATTGAATTTCCTTATCTTTAGTACCTTTAGCAGAGTAAACCCACTTTCACCATCGCAATTAAGATGTTCTTTCCTAAATTGCATCCATCTTGTTGCTGTGCTCAAAGTCTCGAAATTTCCCATAAAATTCTTACACATTAATGATTTGCAACTGTTCAGGACATTGTTGCATCTTTTTTAGAATTACAGAATTATAGGTTAAAGTGATAAACCTGCTGGCCCAGTAACTCATTACTTAATTTTTTAATTTTTTAGTTAAATTTATTGCTAAGTGATTTGTTTGAAATTTTTAATAATTTTTTATTTCGGCTCACTGGTTTTTATAACAGATTCCAATTAATTCTTATTGTGTCATATTATTGACACCACACTTGAACATAGTGATTGCATTAAATTAGTGAAAATTGTTTCAAGTTACTTACTTACTGAAATTACCAAATATATCTGATGATCCACATTTCCAACAACACGGTGCTGTTCCTCTTATCATCTCATCTGATATGTGGTCCCACAGCATTATATAGACCCCATTATATTTTACCATAGGTCGCAAATAATGTCTCTTGCGCTTTTGCTTTCGTCTACTTCATCACACATTTCTTAAATAAAGCTGTGATCATTAAGTAAATATTATTTTTCTACTGTCTTCAACAAATTTCTTTCTTTTCAAGGCAATTGCCTTATGACTAATGTTTATTTTCAACCTTATAATAAATTTGGTCCATGACTTTTCATATTTTCTGAACAGATTTTCCATAATTAAAATGGACATTTATTAAGTTCTTGGCTTAAAAGAAAAAACACGCTTCACTTTGACTCTCCTTCTGTCTCAACATTTCGATGGAACATACTTACCCTCTATCTCCATTCCTTAAGGAAACTGCCCTGCAAAATAAATATCTAAAAGAAAAGGCTCTTCTCGCTCCCAGTAGTGAGATCGGCAGGATGTATGTTCAGGAAAAATATTGAGAAGCAAAAATGAATGGAGTCGGTGATAAAAATGCAAGTTTTTTTGGAATGGTCCCCTATGGAAATAGGAGCAAATATGATAGAGGAAAATGTTGAGCCATAATAAATAATGGGGTCAATTTTACATTTAACCATCCTAGAGGCAATATCTAGATATTTGAGGTTCTTTGGCAAGTTAAGGTTAAAAATACAGTCTCATAAATTATAGGGTATCCGACGGATCAGAGTAGTCATATTCCATGGATTTTTGGTATCTGAAACCGTATCCGTAGTCGGATTTCCACCATTACTCTCAAGATTGTTTCTCATCTCAGAAAACCTGCAAAAATATGAGAAGAATTACGTTTCGCGTTGCTCGAAAGAAGCCTGAGGATTATGGGGGATACACGACAACAGATTTGAATTCAGTCAACCGTAATTCAAAGAAGCTGACTTCTAAGTTCAGTTGAACATCATCCCTTGTTTTTTTTTTTTTGTGGGGCTGAGAATTTTGAGAAAATTTTGTATTTTCGGTATTTTCACATAACATAACCGCATGAAAAAAAAATTTATTTTTTATTTTATAACCGCATGCACCAGCTCATAAGCAGAATATGGTCGGATGAAAGCATGCCTGATGATTGGAGGCTCAGTGTTCTCTGTCCTGTACATAAAAAGGAGACCCCACAATTTGCGCCAACTACCGTGGAATAAGTCTCCTAAGCATCGCATACAAGGTACTATCGAGCGTACTGTGTGAAAGGTTGAAGCCTATGCTCAGCAACCTGATTGGACCGTATCAGTGTGGCTTCAGACCTGGTAAATCCACCATCGACCAAATTTTCACACTGCGCTAAATCCTGGAGAAGACCCAAGAAAAACAGATCGACACACACCACCTATTTGTTTATTATAAAGCCGTTTTCGACAGTCCGGTAAGGGATTACCTCTACGCAACAATGTCTGAGTTCGGTATTCACTGCAACACTCCTGTTGTGCAGTGAAAATTGGGAAGGACCTCTCTGCACCGTTTAATACCGAACGGGGTTTCAGATTCGTTATCGAGCGACTTCTTCAATCTTATTATGGAGAAAATAATACGAGCTGCTGATCTACGACATAATGGCACTATCTTCAACAAAAGTGTCATGCTGTTAGCGCATGCCGACGATATTGACATAATCGGCATGAACACGCGAGCAGTCAGTGCAGCATTCTCAGAGTTGGAAAGAGAGTCGCGTCGGATGGGTCTCACGGTGAACGAGGGCAAGGCGAAGTATCTAGTGTCAACAAGCAAAGAGTCCCGGCGTCTTGGACAGCACGTCACTGTTGACAACTACGCTTTTGAAGTAGTAAAGGACTTTGTCTATCTTGGAACCAGCATTAACAGCAGTAATGACGTCAGCTTGGAGATCATGCGTAGGATAACTCTTGCTAACAGGTGTTACTTTGGGCTGAGTAAGCAATTGAGAAGTCGAGCCCTCTCTCGAAGAACGAAAACTACACTCTACAAGTCTCTCATCATGCCTGTCCTAACATATGGCGCTGAAGCCTGGACAATTTCCACCTCGGATGAGCGAATGCTTGGGGTTTTCGAGAGAAAAGTCCTACGTAAGATCTTTGGACCTATTTGCGTTGGTGGCGAGTACCGAATAAGGTACAACCATGAGCTGTACGAGCTGTATGCCGATATAGTAAAGCGCATCAAAATCCAGCGGCTGCGCTGGCTAGGTCATGTCGAGCGAATGGAAGAACACGCTCCAGCTAAGAAGGTGTTATATTCGGAACCCGCTGGAGGACGACGCAGAAGAGGAAGACCAAACCTCCGGTGGAAAGACCAAGTACTGGAGCACCTGACGACGCTTGGAATTTCTAACTGGCGCCAGCTAGCGAAGAACAGAGATGGCTGGCGAAGCATGTTATTTTCGGCGTAAATCGATATTCGGTTGTTATGGCCACATAAGTATGTAATCGATATCTCATTTTAGGCATTCTGATAGGTACTTTCTTTGCTGGAAATATGGTTCAAATAGTTAAAATACCCTTGAAAAAAATTGTTAATTAAAGAAAAAAACAAATTTAAAATTCGAATAATAAGAATTGTTCTCAGGTCATCTTTAAAGGTCCAAGAATTATACGGAATTTACAAAGTTGCGTAATTTCGAATTCAATAAAAAATTTTAATTTATTTTCGGATATTTTAATATATATATATATATATATATATATATATATATATATATATATATATATATATATATATATATATTTATATATATATATATATATATATATATATATACATATATATATATATATATATATATATATATATATATATATATATATATATATATATATATTACCCAAAATACTTTAGAGGACGAGGGTATTAGATCATATATTTAAATTACACAAATCATTGATTTCTTAAATTAAAAAATTTATTTACTTCCTTACTGGTGCCATTTTAATAATTATGAGTTGAATTTAAATATATTTAAACTTCAATCACATGCATTTACTATTAAACAAAAGCTTTCAGCATTTGATATTCGAGCCGTAAATACCCTAACAAAATGCTTAACAATCAAACGGAGCTTGAAGTAGCAAAATTATTGCATACTTGTGGGCTTTAGTTTTTAATGTATTAATTTTTTTTCTACATTACCATAAACATCTTTTGCAGAATATCACTAAAACACGTACCATACGCTTCTGTTGTGCTGGCTATGAAGGTAATATCTCGATTAATGATACTGTATGTAAGCCGGTTTGTCGTGGTGGTTGCGGTCGTGGTTTCTGTGAAATGCCCGATCAATGCAGTTGTGAGGTAGGCTATACGGGTAAACATTGTACACAACGTAAGTGTTGCAGAATTGCGAATTTTATCTATTTTATTTTACTTAATGTACATACGTATGTGAATTTAAATCTTATTTGTATATGTTTTATGTATAAACACACAGGCTGTGATCATGATCATTGGGGTCCACAATGTAAAAATCAATGTCAATGTCAAAATGGTGCCGTATGCGATAATAAAATGGGCATGTGTCATTGTACAATGGGTTGGACGGGTGAATTGTAAGTTGTAGTCTTTTTTTGGAATATTGTTTGAAACATTATTTATTGTATATTATAAATTGCAGTTGTGAGTTGCCATGTCCAGTTGGTACATACGGAGTGATGTGTCGCAAACAATGTGCATGTACGAATTCACGTACCTGCCATCCACAGAGTGGTGCATGTCAAGAGAATGATGCTAGCTCAACTGCCTTATTGCCATCAGCAAATGTTACGCATGTCATGATGCAGACACTGAATTCAACTATAGCGAATATAACACACAATTTGGATCGCATTGCTAAAAACATTGTGGATATTCAGTCCACAACCATCGCATCAATACATGAACCAATCGGGATGTTTGTGGTGCCCGATATAACCACCCTATCGCCATTACAAGCAGCACCGCCAGTTTCGAAACATTTACCTGAAGTGATCGTCATCAAACAGGATGAACAGCACACACCGAAAATAATTGTACATCAACCTGGTGCTGGCCTTCTCGAAGATCTACATACGGCTGCTGCCAAGGCGCCTGAAGTCATACATGTCATTACAAGTTGGCAAGGACATGCGAATGCCACAGATGAACATCATAAATTGGATTTAGCCAGTTTTGGCACAGATCCTAAGGCACCATCATATCCGGCAACTGAAACAAGTTCCACATCAACATCTACATCCAGTTCGGCAGCTGAGCACGATGCTAATCTATTGACGACATTGCTCATTATTCTACTCATCATAATGATTGCAATCGCAATGAGTTTCCTGTACATTTATCGACGTTATCATTGGCAAAAGGAACGTGTTGAGGCTGCCATTGCTGCACGTACCGGTGGAAGAGGTAGCGGAGTAGGTGTACCAATTACAAATGTTGAACTCGGCACCGGCGGAGGTGGTGGTGATACAATGGCAGCAGGCAAACTAGGTTTAGGTAAAAGCTATTTAAAGCCACTACCAGATTTACCTGAATTCACACAGATGGTCTGCAATAAAATCGAGGGTATGTAAGTGTCTACAATTGGGCGGAATTGGAATAAAACCAAATTTATTATTCAAAATTTAAATTATTGGTGGTGTCAGAAATCTCAAAAACTTTATAATAAAATAATAAATGTCTTATATTCAGGTCTTGCTTACAAAATTACACGCTTCGTTGACCAATGTATAGAATATTTTGCAATAATTTCTGCACTCTGATGCTACGAAGTGGAAGCCATAATCACGTAGAGTTTCTTCTTCCATTGGCGACTCGTATTGTCGGATTTTCGATGCTGCTCTCGCTGGAGCCTGAAAACAGCAATCAAAATTTTTTCCTGTAATACTCTCAAGTTCTTGATGCTTCCAGCGATGTTTCGACTGGAGCTACATGACATAACATAATACATATTTTATCTGGTTCTCATCTCCATCAGCAAGGATGAAAAAGATTGGGATTTCAAAGAGTTTATGAGAAGATTGGTGCGGTTGAGCAAATTTTCATTTGATATATAATTAGGACAAGAATTTCTGAGAAAAATTCTTAGACACGGCAAATATTTGCAGTGGCTTGATAATTGCTGTTGTGTGTTTCAAGCTTGAAATGTCAGAGAGTAATTTATTCGGAGAGTCCTAGTAAGATGTGCCTAACATAATAGCCTAAACTTCAGGTCGAAACTTTAATTTTCGATTCAATAAAAAACAAATATGTGGCACTTATAAGCCCCAAAGGGCTCTTTGGCCGAGCTTCTTTTCCATTATTGTTGTGCGTATTAAATTTTGGACAGTATTAGAAGAGACCTGCTCATTTTAGCCGATTCCGAACGGCACTCACTTTTTCTGAGCTATGTCACAGAGTTAAATTTAGAAGTTTTTCCATGGCAAATTGTTACTGTCGGAAGAATTGCCAATTTCTTGCCGACAGGTGGGTACCGGTCGGAAGAAAAATCTATTCGATATTGAATTTGTTATGCATCAGCTGGGGATTGACCGACGACCTACAGATCAGCAGACCAACACAGTAACCACTGAGCTACGGCACCCACTTGAACGTTATACCAAAGATAAATATGTTTGCCTTCACATGACTTCATATCGCCTGAGCGGTTTATGGAATCGTCCACCATTACGAGTGCACTGTCAAATGAATCTACAACTCTTCGGGTCTTCGTTTCCAAACTAAGAATTTTAGTCAACTTAATACGGTGTTATTTAGTGTGTTAAACATCGTAAAAATTTTTAAGCAGTATAATCCTCAGGTTAAAGCTTAACTGTTTGATTTGACAAAAATTGGACATCGAACCAAAGTCTGCTGTTTGTCGGTGATTTTTCGAATTAGGCACTAGCACTGCTTCGACTGTATTTTCAAAAAAATCTACAACTCGGTTTGATTTAGACAAATTTTCTAAAAGAATGTCAATCATCTTCTTTTTATCATCATCAAATTATGTCTTCTTTTCAATTCATTTTTTTTTAACTACGTTCAAATTAATATTTTCTCCACAAGAAATCATTCACTAAGATTAATTAAATATGACTATTTCTCTTCTCATTTCAATCAGCTCCCGAATTCTATGATACCCCCAGTAATAATTCTTCGATAAAGGTATCATCCTATGATTATGCACGTAAAGAATCAATGTACTCTGTTGTCTCACCGAAAGCACGTTCACGTAAAGGCAGTCCTGATTCACATCTCTATGATGAAATACCATATCCGATGACTATGCAACATCATCAACAACAATTGCATCAAGCACACAATCAGCAGCCAACAACAGTCCGTACAACATTACATCATCATCATCACCATCAGAATTTGCAATCGTCAAATCCAGTACAGCAGCATAATATTTATGTACCACATCATCACCATCAACATCAACAGCAGCAACATAATCAATCGCAACAGCCACATCAATCACATCAACTTTCGACACCAGTCCATCACATTACGCATTTAGTTATACCGCCACAAAATTCAAAATATCTTCAAGTACCACCACCAATACCAACACATGTCTCACATAAAATTGCTCATATGTAAACGCATATTATCGTCATGGAGTATGATGGGAGGACATATTTTAATATTTTGTTTATTTTACTTTTGGATTTATTGTCTTTCTTTTATACTTATACATAAAACTTATTTGTATATTCTATTATTTTTTGTATATGTAATTGTAATTGTATTTTTTACCGACTTTGAAAAACAAAGATGAAGCTTATCATTTTGGCTTGTATTATTTTTATATGCATACGAATGTATATGTTTCTCATATATGTATTTATGTTCATGAACTTTTATTTAATTTTTTGAATCGAATAAAAAAAAGTAAATGGTCACAAAGGAGATCAAGCAAGTGAACCTCAATGTGCTTATAATGATTTAACAACTCTTTGCTTCAATACACCACTCGAAATAAAGGTCTTACTCAGCAAATTAAATAAACATTTGTCAAATCAAAAAAAAAATTATAGAAAATTTAAACATTCATTAAAATACCCAGAAGGATAAAATATATGACCTGACTCCCATTAATTTCAACTTTTCGAAGATTTATTCTCCGAATATTAGCTCTTTTGCTTCGAGAGTACTCCTAGGGGATTAGATATACGACGACCTCTATTATTTTGACTACTTAACATTTTTTCTAAACACATTCACCGCTTTGCTCTCACCCTTAAAACAGTTCCCTTAAAAATTGACATCGCAGAGTGGCGCTATTAGGTCCAAAGTTTAACAATTCACTTCTTAGGGAGGCTTTCCGATAGAATTAAACTAAAAATCGACAAAAATCACAGTAATTGCCCAATAATCACAACTATAACGATGATATATATTACCGAACTTCATTAATTCTTCCTCGCCAACATTTCCCCCGCACATATTTATATCCGTGCTCAAGCACATTTTTATAAAATCAAAATCTCTTCACATTTTTACGGCATACCCTGTATTAGCGCTCTTTATTTATTGCTTAATACTCTTACATATTAGCTATAGAATAGAACTATGCTAAAAATTTAGAAGATTAAATAGTAAGAAAGCAAAAAATAAATAGAAAAAAGAACTATATATTCACTTCGTATTGACAGCTCAAGTGATAAACATCAACAACAAAGAAAAATGTCAATATTCAATTAAATTAAATAATATATGAGTATAATGAAGAAACGAAATATGAATAACAATAACAACAATCATTTAATCACAATAAACAAGTAGAAAATGTATTCAACACTAGAATTTGTACTGTACAAGAAATGGTCATTTGTCATTTGTATTATGATGACATTTGTAATCGTTCGATCAGAGAACGAAGTGTATGGTGATATATATGAAGAGAGTCGCAGTCTTTCGTTGCAAGACATACAAGACGGTCAACAAAATGGAAGATACAAATGTCAACGTGAAGTGCCGTAAGTACCTTAATACATAGAGTACCTAGAATTCTTGTGACACAATCGAAACTGACGATTTTTTACTCTCCACAACAACAGAGCAATTTTCTTTCAAACGCTAAAAAATGAACCCATACGCGGTAATGGTTCCACTATTTATTATCATCGCATCGAAACGTGTTGTGATGGATATATACGCTCCCCACATGATTGGTCACAATGTGTACCCCATTGTATGGGTGTATCGCCAAATAATTGTCGCCATGGATTTTGTCGTGCACCCAATCAATGTGAATGTTTTGAAGAATTCGTACGCAATGATCGTGGTGAATGTGTACACACATGTCCGATCGAATGCCAACATGGTCGCTGCTATTTAAATGGCACCTGTGAATGTCATAATGGCTATACGCTGGATCCGAAGACGCGAAAATTTTGTCGACCCGAATGTCCGCAAGCATGTGGTAATCATCAAGATTGTGTAGCGCCGGGTAAGTGTGTCTGTAAAGATGGTTTCAAAATGACCGCCGACTTTGGTTGTCAACCCATTTGTACACCGGATTGTGGATTTGGCAAATGTGTGGGCCCAAATATGTGTGATTGCTTTCCGGGCTATATGAAAAGGCCACCACGGGATGTTTGCGAAGCAGAATGTTATATGTGAGTAGTATTGATTGTTGGTTAGACCAAGACAAATGATCTCCCGTTTTTTTTTTTTTTTTCATTTTTAGAGATTGTGAAAATGGTTTCTGTGAGTCACGTTTCAAGTGTCAGTGTCGTGATGGGTACAAATATGATAAGAATACAACTAGTTGTCTGCCAGACTGTGGAGATGACTGTCAGAATGGTGTCTGCATTGCTCCAGGCATCTGTAGATGCTTTGAGGGATACCAAAATGTCGGCAATAGTTGTGAACCTCAATGTCTTGGGTAGGTAATAATAACATTGTTAGGTAACATGTCATTTCTACATGTGCTAATAGTAATTTCGTCAGGTGCGGTCATGACTTCTAACAAAATTTTAATAGCAACTTCTTGCTCAAAAACTGGTTAGAGTCAGCTGGGCTTATATAAAACTTTTATATCAAATTTGAAATCATTGTTTATGGAAGATATTTTTTTTTTACATTTACATATTTTTCAATACATCATCGTGAAATCTAATTTTTACCCAACTACTACTTTCTACAATATTTGAACCCATTTTAATGATGAATAAATAAAATCTCTTTACTAAATTTCAGTTTTTAAGACAATAATCGATAGATTTGCATAGAAAATATTATTATTTCTTAAACTATCACTCTGAAACTTTTAAAATGTGATTTTTTACCCAAAATACTAATTTCCACAAAATTTGAAGTCGATTCGGTAATGAATAAATAAAGTTTCCTTACTAGATTTCAGTTTTTGAAACGATATTCAACAAATTTGTATAGAAGCTTTCGTTGAATTTCAGTGCAATATTTTGAAACCACAAAAATTTTAATTTTTTAACTCAAATATCATATCACAGGAACTTTAAAGTCATTCCGATCATAAATAAACATTGCCACGATACAAAATTTTAAGTTTTTAAAAGAGTAATAATAATTCTGACATTTTGGAAATCTTATTTTTTCACTAAAATGATACTTCGGATAACATTTTAGCTCCGACCGATCATAAATAAATATTGATCTCATATAAAATCTACAATTAAAATTTCAATTAATTTTAATCATGACCAAACCTCTCAAAATACTAGAAATAACATGACTACCGTATTGATGCACTCGCAATGTAATGTAATAATGTCAGAGTGAAAGGAGCACCAGTTGCTAATTTTATTTTGATTTACAGGGGTTGTGGATATTATAGCCAATGTGTCGCTCCGAATATATGCGGTTGTGGACCGTCTAAGCAGTACTGTATGCTGGGCAGCTGTAATGTCAGTGGACGTTGCCTTTGCTCAGCTGGCCTAACCAGATTCATTGATAAATGCATCGATCCAAGGCGATTGGAAGTGCTTGTCGGCACCTATGATCAGCGTGATTACTATAATCAACATCTTCGGGAGGAATTTGAAGGCCTAATTGGTCGACATTTTCAATTTATAATTTCATAAAACCAAATGAAACTTACAGTCTAACAAATTCTGGAGTTGTTTATTATTACATAAACGTATTATAAAAATCTACTTTATATACATACATAGAAACGAAAAACAATATTCAAATTTAATTTCAAACTGCAATGCAAGTTTGACGTCCCTTAATGCCACTCTTAATGAAGCCTGGTTTGCAAACGCAGAGATTCGGTGCAGTACAAAATCCGTTCGGGCATCCCTGAGCACAATATGGTTTGCAGACATTCTTTTGCACTTCATCCTCCACATAACCGCTATTACAGATGCATCTATTGTGTCCGTTACAAACGCCATTCAAGCAGGGTTGATCACAGTGAGGTTGACATTTCGAACCGGTACGATCTAAGCTAAATCCATCGTTACATTCACAAACGTCTGGTTTTACGCAACGCCCACTTTCACAACCACTGTAAAGATGTATAAATTATAAGATCAAAAATATATTTCGGTATCAATCGCATTTTAAAAAGTACTCACAGTGCACAGACCGGCTCACAGCGGCCAGCTACCTTCATATATCCTTTGTTGCATGTACAGAAACCTGGTGCAGTACATATGCCGTTATCACAATTGTCACAATGTGGTTCACATATACCGGCAGCAGTTAAACGGTAGCCCACTTCACAATCACATTTATTGGGCTCAACACATTTACCATAATTACAGCTCGGCTCGCAGTGGGGTACACAAAATTTACGTGTGACCGGATCCAAGCGATAACCCTCTTTACATTGACATTCTCCAGCTGAATTACATACTCCATTTCCGCAACCAATGGGGCAGGTGGCAGTACATTTACCATTGGGATCGCGTACATGATCTGGCATACATACACAAGTATTCGGTGCCGTGCATATGCCATTGCGGCAATTATCTACGCATATGGGATCACAACGAGCTAACACATGCGGATTCCGTTCATAGCCATCACAACAAATTTGTATTTTACTCATATTGGGTGTAGTGCCATTGCCAACCGGTATCATGCTGCCATCGCGAACCAATGTAGAAGTTCTGAAAGTGATTAAAAAAACAAGAAAATTATAGAATACTTCTTTGTAAAAATTGCATTTTGATTTTATTACACACAACACCATAAAATTAAATTGTTTATTGCACACCAGAGATGGATTTTAAATCATGTTTTTGTACGTATAACTTATGATCCAATGAATGCAGTAAAAACGAATTTCTGAGATTGCCTCACTTTTCTAGCGACATGTTTGTTTGGTACAAAGAAAGAAGCAAAAAAGTCATATGATTGAGTGTATTTATTATGAAAAAAATAAGTAAAATTGTTTGAAAATTAACCAAATTAACCGCAATAATTTGAGAGAAGAATGAAGTGTAAATAAAACGAAGAATTTCAAAAGCACTACGTCATCAAGAGCTACAAACCTTTCTCTAAAATTGAATTACAAATACCACAATCGGTAATTACGTGACCTGTAGTAAATAGAACATACGTAATGTGCACATGACGTTAAGCCGCCATCATTAAAGAATCACTGAGTAGAGTACGCGATGAGTCTCATGGATGACAGAATACGAACGTCTCTAATCTCAGAGATTTTGACAAAATTAGCTGCGAACTTTTCAATTCGTTCACCATTTTGTCATTTCTCTCACAGTTGCACTGGGTAGAAAATATGATCAATCTTGAGATGGAGCACAAATATTCTCTTCAATGATTTTATTCAACTTCAAAATCTGATAAAAATAAAGAGAAAATGCAAAATTACGTTAAAATTGAGGTTCAGTTAATAAAACTCGTTGATATCGTTTATAAACATTAAACATATAATACTACTTTATTTTTATATTATAGTAACTGAAAAATGATTCCATATACCTTATGTAGGTACGTTCAACTTTTTTTTATTCAAACATATGATAAGTGCTACAGTAATTAAATGTTTTAATGTGGAACGTTTCGCGAATTTGGTTTTTTGTTTTCTTTTAATATGGAATGTTTCTTTATTTAGCGAAACATTTTATATATTACATATTATATCAAATATTATTTTTATAATAAATATACGTCACATTTTATTTCTCTATCTCTCTCTCTCTCTCTCTCTCTCTCTCACTCTCTATCTCTTTGAAAGGGATGAATAATTTCAATTGAATACAAAAAAAAAAAATTGAAATGCGAAAATTATATATATTGTATAGCTTTATAATTTCATTCAAATCAAAATTCAATGGAAATCTTAGAAAAGAAAATCATGCAAATTCAAATTAAAGGTCTTTAAATTCTATAAATTATCAAGAAATGAGGATGTGAGGGTCAGAAGTTCATGTTTAGGAGAATTGTAAGTGATTGTATAAGTGATTAAATTTTTATATTTTACTTTATAGTATTTTATGTGTTTATTATTGATTGCAATTCAATGAGATTTTTTTTTACTAAAAAAGTAGTTTTATTTTTTATATTCAAGGTGAAAAATAACAATTTCTACAAGAAATTGTGCAATAATGAAATCTTATGAATTTATAGAAATTACGTAGACTAGATAGTAATTATGTAAATTATTTACGCTATTCTATTATGCAAGCACTATTCAATTTTTCAATTTTTCAACAACGCAATTTTATGCGATAATGTTGAAGATTGGCTGCATAAGCTATAAGAACTATACCACATTCAAGCCATTATTATTTAAGTTCTCATTTTTCTGATTATGATTATTTGTGATGACATTGTGAAATCGGAAAATCCGAAAAAAAAAAATATTTTATTTATAATTCTTTCAATCCCATCATTTTCGAAAACGTATTGCATTTCGAGAAGACTAAAATATTCAAAACACTAACTCCTTGATAACGTGACTTAAATTTTAGTCAATTATTGTTAATATAGATTTTTTAAAATGTCATATCCATAATTTTAATTCAATAATTATTGGCCACTGGATGAACCTACTCATTCGATTTTGAGGGATCGTTTTAATTTTATTAGCATTTAAATGACGCAGATATTTCAACAAGACCTTTTTTAAACAGTTTTTGAAGCATTTCTTGTCAAATTTTTCGCAGAACAGATACTTTTATTTTTTCAGAAATGTAATTTCAATTTCAATGGAATAAGGAGCTTAATCGGAGGAATTTCTAATAATGGATTTCTTACGTAAAATGCAAATGAGAAACCTGCAAACGGACTGGAGAAAAAAGGGCCCTACATATTTCAAGGTTTTTTACTTTTTGTTTTTTTTTTTTTTTGCAATATATTTTAATTCTTTCCTACGTTTGTGTGTTTTTGAAAAGTGTTTTACTTACGGTACTTCAGTATAACAGATGCCTGGTGCAATAGTGGCGCGTGTGCGATTAATAAAATCTGCTGTAGCATCCAAAATGGTAGGTGGAGTAGTTTGAACAATAAAATGACCCATAGTATTACCACGAGTATCTGCGCTGCCACCATTACTTCCATAGTGATAGTCTTCACGAGAGTAGTAATGTGAACTTCCACCGTTAAAAGTATCAGCTGGCTTATATCCACGGTCCTCATGAACATTACCGCGATTGTAATTGAAATCGATACCATTCGTACCCGTACTGTGTTCGATATTAGTACGATCGGTATAGATGTCAGTCTGTCTATTATTATCTGATTTATATCCACGATCCTCATAAACATTGCCACGACTGTAAAAGAAATCGTTACCGTTGGTACCCGTGCTGTGTCCTATATTAGTATGATCGCTATAGATCCCAGTCTCTTTATTATAACCAGTACCAGTGGCAGTATCGGAGCCATATATATTCTTGCCACTTTCGGAATTCAGAGTGGTAGTACCGGTAAAACCACCAGTAACGGTACCATCACGACTATGTGATTCACTAATGGTGACTACGGTACCATTACTTAATATTAAACTTCCACTATCATATCGAGGATAATGTGTTTTAATGCCAGATGTCTTAATTTGTGCATGCGACACCTTTTGCAATGATGCGCACATTGCTAGGAGAACAACAATAACAGGTAAGAATGACTTCATTTTATAACTAAATAGCAGGAACACCCACTCGATGATATCACAAATTGTTAATTTTACTTTAATTTATATTATTTTTTATTTATTATTTTGTTGTTGTTCTAACTCAGTTGAAATGGAATCTTTTTCCTTTTCGTATTTCAATTGAATTTCGCGAAAAAAAAAATATCCGTCCGTTTGAGTCCAATCTTACGCTTAAACTGACTCTCAAGTGTGAAAATCACATAGTTTGTACTGCAAAAAATAAATTGTTACTGCAAAAAATATCAATAAACAGTTTTATATTAAACAGTACGTATTTATAGAATAGATTGAGATAGCTCATACACAAGTACGTCTTAATACTTATACTTATAAAAGGTGTCTCGAATAATTTTGTTAGTCAAACATAAAGTGAAGTTTAGAAGAAGAAGCTTCAATATTTTTCAAAGCTGTGAAGTGTGTATGTAGGGAATTTTATATTGAGAAATGGTTATAGAATGATATCATGAAAAATAACACTGTCCCACAGAAAAAAGGTATAATGTCCTTCCCCCTCAAGATTTCTTTCTAACGTCAATCCACATCGCTTTCAGGTTCTTTGAGGTGAGAATGCAAACTGAGGGTGATCACGGAAAACTGACCACGAATTTTAAAAATTCATATAAAGTGTTTTAAGATTTCTAGCCCATTGAAAACACAACTACTTCTGTGAAATATATAAAATTTACCAAATTGCTGGGGGTGATTGATGAATTACACTAATTTCGTACCACCATTCAAATTTTCGAAAACTAATATATAGCCATTATTATGAGTTGCATTCAATTTTCGATTAAGTATCGAATTTTATGTCGATCTGAATTTGGTTTTCATTGCTGAAGCGTAGTGGGAGAAAATTGCCGAAAATGTAAGTGTATTGTACAACAACTGCGTAGGCTGGTTTCACCGATTAAAGAAAATTATCAATTTAGGTTAGGGATGGTGCACGAGGGAGTTAAGGAACCTCTACAAAGCGGCAATGTACAGCCACTGTATTCAAGTCGAATCACGAAAGGTTTCTACTCGGCGTAGTTGCCTTGTTTTTACTAAAGAACCACCTCTATTGAGACATCCTTTATTTTACCATTTATACACAATATATTAAAGCTATACTTAAATATCATTTAGCAAAATTGATAAATCGTGTTTGAATTCTGATGAATTTGTAATAGATGGTAACGCGCTAATATGAAAACAGGTTTTTGATCTATACGAGAAGAATAATCGTGTGTAACGTTTGAAATTTGTTTTTGTGTTTTTTTATTTTGCTTTTTTTTTTTAACTATTTATTAAGTTTATTAAGTATATATACATAAATTTATTTTCATTTTAATTTGTTTTGTTCTGATTTTCTGTATTTTATTTCTTTCACGAACAGATAAACAAAGTCATTTTTTGACATTACGACAAAGCTGCTTCTGAGAATATTGATAACGTCATTTTAAGAAAAAAATGATACCATACAATACGTATGATACACTTTTATGTACACTGTAAATATGATTATCGTTTAATTGTTTTTCTGCTTCTTCTTTATTGTATACATTTTTACTTGAAATAAATATTTAATCTTCTTTCATTTGGAATTTCCAATTTCTTTTTTTTTTGTTTTTCTTGGCTTGTCTTTATATTTTTTAGATTATTTATCAATTTATTATTCAATTCAATGACATTGAGCAGATAATGTAGCGAAAATGTATAGTGATGATCTGAGCAGGAAAATGAAAATTCATATGGGAAAATGTCAAAATGAATATATTGGATTTATGGAAAATATGATAGTAGTTTAGATATCACAACTCTGTTATGACAATGTTCATATTACCTTAAGGCCTTAAGAGACTTTCAAAGATTTTACAAGTATCACAATCGTCTCAATGTCAAAAATGGAAATACCAAACAATTTCAACGTAATCTATGATATGAGGTTATCTTGCATCAACGGGTTAAACTAAGAGATATTTTTATCTAAAATACATACTGCTATATTTAAACATTTTAATTATTTAATTTTTTTTTTTAGCTTTAGACTAAAAACAGGTTAAACACTCACATATCCATTAAATGATTCACTACAATTCTTAGACTACGAAGAGTCTAAGAGCAAATACACCAGCTGAAGAAAAATTAATGTGACGTTTGACTGCTTAAAACAATTCGTAGACTGAATATTTACTTTTGGATTAATTGAGTTGAGATTTGAACCTGAAATTGCGATATTATGCATAGATTATATATATCCACAAAAATCGTTTGTCTAACAGGCAAGATGAGTATTTACTGGGGTAGCAGAATTCAAATAGGTTTTTGTCTTAACTCAGTCAGCTGATCAATGATGAAAAAATCGCTACTAGCGAGGTAAAATATATGAACGACCGAAACGAATTTCATCTCCTCCATATTTTTTCTGAACATCCATGCTATCGACGGCGAATCCTTAGAAGAACTCTATTACAAAATTTATTATTTTATACATTTCGCTAATATATGACTAGCCTCTATTTATTTTTATCACTCAACATTTTGTCTGAACATACTTATAGCCTATCTTTACGCAGGCTTAATTACCTAATTATTATGCTATAAAACTTTCCCCAAATATATTTACCCCCTATCTCCATCTGAGTGGGTTTCCCTGCGAAATTAATACCAGTAATAACATCAACCAGGAGATTATGCTACGGATAACTCTTACTAAGAGGAGCTGCTTTACATGAAGTCCGAAAAGACAAGCCCTCTCTCGACTAATGAAAACCATCCTGTAAAAATCTGAAATCTAATGAGAATATATTTGAAGTTTTTGGTATAAAAAATCCTTCAGGAGTTTTGTCGACAATTTTGCGTTGATTTGATGGCACATATTAACTAAATTATGTTGTATTCAGTCAGTGGTGGATGCCAACGAAAAAGAATGACAAACCTCCGATGGGAGGATCTAGTATTGAAGAATCTTTTAACACTACATAGCTATAACAAGTCAAACCGCCATTGTGTTTTGCTCGCTGAAGCCAATTAGAAGTGCTGACAGATTCTTCAATACTTGTTCTATACATCAGAACTTAAGTCTCTCTCTCTCTTCTCCGTCCTACTTCAACGAGTTTCGAATAAAACACCTTATTGGCTTTTGACGATTATCGATGGCATCCGAAAAAAACAGTCACCATGCTGGTCGATATATATCTTTGACGTTTGGCCTTCAGCACCACTGTTTCCATTGCTGCTTAATCTCTAGTCTCCAATGGGGGACCTATTTTTCATTTACACCTACGAAATGGCGCCAAAAATAGTCCATATTGTGTCTGACCAACTCCAAATGCAAATACAGAGTTGTCACACAATTCATTTTGTGGTGGTCAACTACAAGCAGCGGCGGCACCCAATAGGCCATTGCACATTGCACCGCAGCTAGACGGTCTCATTGAAATTCAGTAGATCACGTCTTTACTATGAAAAACTGATACATCAGAGTCTCAACACTACCATAAATAGTGTAACATTGAAAGTTACTAATAATTTCTAATTTCATCAATTTTTTTATTTCAATTATTTTTTGCTATTTACATTTTATATACTACATAATATTGTAATTGAGTGATTTTATTTAATACGTGGGCGGATTGCTAAAGAAGCTACCTAAATACGAAAAAGGCAGCACAAACACAAAAACCTTTCTTTTTATTTGAAATTGCGATCTGTCAAACGTCAGCTGTTAAAATCACCAGCCCAAATTCATCGATTAGTTTATTTGTTGTAGTCGTTTGAAGTAACCAACTTTTGTGTTTCTTGAAAAATGGAAAAAAGTGAATTTCGTGCAGTGATTAAACACTATTATTTGAAAGGGAAAACGGCGAAAGAGACAAAAGAAAAGCTCGATAAACATTACGGTGAGTCTGCTCCGAAAGATTACATGATAAAATATTGGATTGCTGAATTTAAACGTGCCGAACAAGCACTGCAACAATACCATCAACACGAAGACCAAAAGAGGTGGTTACTGAAGAAAATATCAAGAAAATCCTCGATATCGTTATGAATGATCGCCGAGTCAAGTTGCGTGAGATTGTTGAAATGGTAAACATCTCATATGATCGTGTGTTCAACATTTTGCATGAACATTTGCACATGAAAAAGCTATCGGCAAGATGGGTGCCGCGTTTGCTCATTGTCGAACAAAAACGAGTTCGAGAGACCACTTCACAGTGGTGTTTGGACATGATAAAGCGTAATCCTGGCGTCGATTAATAACTACTGATGAAACGTGGGTCCACCACTACACACCTGAAACCAAAAATCAATCGAAACAATGGGTGGAAGCTGGTGGAAGTGCTCCGAAGAAGGCGAAGACAGTGAAATCGGCCGGCAAGGTTATGGCCACTGTATTTTGGGATGCACTCGGAATATTGCTTATCGATTATCTTGAAAAAGTATCCGCAATCACAGGAAAGTATTATCGTGCATTATTGGATCAATTGAATGATGCAATCAAGAAAAAACGACCACATTTAAAGAAGAAGAAAGTGCTCTTTCTTCAACACAACGCACCGGTTCACACAGCATTAGATATGATGCTAAAATTATGTGAAATACACTTCGAATTGGTTGATCATCCACCTTATAGTCCAGATTTAGCTCCTAGTGACTTTTTCCTGTTTCCAGACTTAAAAAAATGGCTCGCAGGAAAAAGATTCAGCTCAAACGAAGAATTGATTACCGAAACTAGCGCATATTATAGCCATTACAACAATGTAATATAGTGTTCCCTGATAGTTCTGATACACCACTAATATGTATCACATAAAATAAAAAACAACTCGAAACTACGAAAATGATGATCAGCGAACGCCTGATATGCTCGTATTGTTTCATATTCATGGGAATCGTCTACTATGTATTATTGATACGGCAATAAATTATTAATTCAACTCATATTTTGTTAACTTTGGAGAAAATATTTACAGATTGATACTCTTTGTGGATACCTATCATGAATGCATTTGTATATACTCGTATGAAAAGCGCACTAGGAAGCTGATAAGAATTTCTTTCCGTTTCGTTGTAAATTTAAATTGGAGTTTTACACTTTTATTACTCTTCTCGATTTTTGTTTTTTCTTTGCTATTACATTGTGAGAAACAAAATTATAATATTTTCTGACATAAGATTTGTTGAGTGGTTAGAGGTGACCTTATATAGTAGATTCTAGGCGCACATATTTTTACAATATTTTCATCTCGTAGGTTAAATTTTGTAAGTAATTAATTAAAGCTGATATTTAATTTGATGCCCTTATAACTGTTATTCAAAAATCCTCTGCATTTAGTATTCAACCATCTTTATATCGGAAATTGAATAAATATTTGGTATTAAAATTTTAGGTGATATTAGGAATTCTGTTTTTTTTACAAATAAGAAACACAATCCTTCAATAGTTGATTGATATGACAAAATCTATCAAATACACAAGCTGAATGACACTCCTTGACAGATGACATTTAAGGAATGCAGTGTTGCATTTCCGATTGAGATGCGGAAAATTCTGAGTTTTACTAATTTTTTTTCTTTATTTATTTTTATTGTTTTTTACTTCCATTTAATTTATTCCATAATTTTTTTTTGTCAAATTTCTTACTAATAATACTTGTGTGAATGAATTTAATATTTTTTTTTCACCTTTTTTCCATAATTTAAATTTTCTTTTCACATTTCTTCACATTGTCCACCGGTACGCCAATAACCCGGATAACATTCACATACATCCGGTGCTGTACAAATGCCATTTGTACAATCTTCCGTACAAATTGGATCACATTTGATTGCATTTGATTTTTGATTTTGTTCATAGCCATCACAACAATACGATATGGTTTTTAAACGTAGTTCTGGATCATTTGAATCACGACTATATGTAAAGTCAATGCAAATAAATTAAAAATAAATTCATAAACCAATTGATACTTACTTGATTTGTTTATAACAAATACCCGATGCCATTGAAGATTTTGTTTCCAATATAAATTGATCTTTATCGCTGAGATTATTCAATTTCCAAAATTGTCCATTGACTTGTGTAAAAAGCGACACAGCCAACACAATGAATGTTATTAACCAATAGTAATAGCGAAATCCTGATATGCTCATATTGCTCATTTACCCTAATTCTAAGGACTGTGATTTATTTATGGCAAGCGTCTACTATGATGCTATTGAAACGGCAAGAAAATTATTAATGCTACTCTTATTCTTTTAAGTTGAGAGAAAATATTTCTAGGTTGATACTCTTCGTGGATATATGTGAAAAAATGCATATTCGTAAGCTGATAAGAAGTCGTTTTCATTTCGGTATAAATTCAGATTTAAATTCTATATTTTATTAATTACTCTTTTCCTTTGCGCTTGTTTATCTCTCTTCACTCGTATATTTTTAGTATTTATTCTATGGCGAGAAGAAGTTCATGTTCATTCATATAATTTAAACTTGAGCTATTTAGCTTAGCATAATGTATACATAATATACTCGTACTTGTAAAATACAATAGATTATGCAAATTTTAGAAGATTCAAAACGCAAAAAAAAATTCTTTAAAAGTATGCAATTTTTAATTTGGAATTATATTTATTATAAAAAATATTCCTAAAAGTAGTCAATGAATAAATTGGATCCGACAGTGACATAAATTTACTAAGAATTCAAGCAAATTATGTTTCGATTTTAAGGCAGAACTTAACACAGAAAGAAACAATTGCTGCTGAAGAGTGTAGTATTGAGGAAAAGAGAAATGCATCGATTCGCCATCGCACGCAGCAAGTGCAGCTGTGTGCATCCACTTTATAGAAATTTTTTAGTAAAGATGACGACCTAAGTGCTTATATAATCCAGCTTGTGCAAGAATTAATACACCGCACGTTCGGTGAATGGACACAAAATCAATTGAAAGTCAACCCAATGTTTTATCGAAAAGTGAGACCAATTTGTTTTTTTTTTCCTAATTTGGTCGACATGTTAGCAAAATTTTATCCACAAAAACTCACTGTTATGGGATAAAAAAATGCCATAATTGCTGATTATTTCGTGCCCAGATCGAATGAAATGTTGACTGAAGACACATCTTTCCAGCACACCGGCGCCACAAGTCGAACAGAGCGTCAAGGAATCGACTCGTGGAAGGAAATATTTGGTGAATGCGTTATTTCTAGTCTATTGCGCCAGTAGATGGGCCACCAAGATGGTTCGATTTCTCGGGGGTTTCTCGAAGTGATTAGCTTTTGCAAACAAACTGCATTCCCAAGACTAAAAATTAATTTCAATTTGTATTACTTATATAGCTTTTATTTTTTTTACCCCATTTTAATTACAATAATACATCTACGTACTAATTAGTAGTCCATCTAAAATATGACATATCAACGCCAAATAAGAAATGTGAACCAATCAACAAATTAAACTCCTCCATTAAAGTTTCATTCAATCGTTTGTGACCCATTGAAGCGTATGTTGTAACTTTATCCGGTGATAGACATTGATTGATGAAGCGTGTAGTACCCTCCATACAACGGCAACGTCCCTTCGAAGTGCAATAACCATGCGGACACTGTTGATATGACTTGAATGTGCCATTCACAATCGAACAGCCACATATATCAGGTGCAATACATTTGCCATAGAAACCACAACCACTACAAAATCGTTCAATAAATAAAGGAAAACAAATACATACAGATATATTTATCAATTTATCATAGTGCTGATATATCGATACAGTAAGTAAAGGATGTATGTACTACACATATTATAGCTTACCGTTCACATACAGCCACACAACGAGCACCTTCACGTATGTAACCATTGAAACAACGACATACGCCAGGCGATATGCAGACACCATTCTCACATTCGTCACCGCAATCCGGTAGACATGATGTTGAATTTAAATCGTATCTATAACCATTTTGACAAGCACATGTGGTGCGATTCGCACAGAAACCATGTTCACAGCGCCTATAAAAGATTAAATCGAGTCGAATATAATTAAAATGCCCAACTCACTGGTTGCACTTCACGTACATGTAACAATTACTCTCACAAGCAGTACCATTCAGACGTTTCTGATAGCCATGGAAGCAGAGGCATTCATTCGGCGCTATACAATGTCCATAACCACAGTCGGGTATACAAACCGGTTGACAGCCCATACCATTATAGGGCCATGCCTTTGCATAACCATCAACACATTGACACTTATTTGGAGTTAGACAAATTTCATTATGGCCACACGCTGGATCACATTTGGGGACACAATATCGTTTGGTCCCATCCAACTCATAGCCACGATTGCATATGCAGGTACCATTCAAATAGCATTGCCCATTGGGACAACCAAGTGGGCAAGTGGGTATGCAAGCATTCCTATGATCGTGAACAAATTCATCGAAACACTTACAGAAGCCACCATCCACACAGAAACCATTTTGATTACATCGGTCACCACAATCTGGTACACAAACGCTCCAATCGTATTCATAACGTTTGTAACCCTTACAGCACACTTCGATTAGATTAAAATATGGGCTGGTCGTACTATTTCCAATGATGGGTACATCTTTTTCGACTTGTGCAAAAACTGCACTGAAATTGAAATGTATATATAAAAATTGTTTTCACATAGAAAATCGGAAAACGGAATTAAAGTGAGAAAAAATTGGAATAAAATTTTAATTCTTAAATGTGTGGTGAAACTTTTAAAATCAATGTTGTTGTTGTTGTTGTAGCAGCAGAAATACGGAAATTTTAATTGGTGCCATTTTTGGCAGCTGTGTTGTTGTTTGCGTCGGTGTTGGCGTTGGCATCGTTGTTGTTGTTGATTTCAGTGATGCTGTTGGCATCGGTGCTGTTGTCATTTACTCACTCATGCAGCCGAAAATTGAGGAACCTTGTAACATCATGTGGGGCCGTTCACAGTGCCTCAACTCGCAGGTCCGTAGGATTTGCAGTACATGCGAAGAGGTGATCCACAGTGTGCGGACCAGTATCACAATGTGGGCAAATGTCCGGAACCTCGAGATCCAAGCAAGCGCGATAATGCGCCAGCATGCGGGACCACCCAGATCTAAGCTGTGCGAGAGTGGCTCTGGTCGCCCGCGAAAACTCCCACTCCCTTGCCGAGAGAAATGTTTAAAATAAATACGGAAATGTTTAAAATAAATAATCGGCATCACTGAGCATGTAAGGGTTAAAAAAAAACGATCACTAAAAATACCCTTTTATTCATAAGTAGATCACTTTCTCAAATTGCTTCACTTTATCTTTCCGTTTCTTCATTATACGTATGTTAAATCAATACTCACGGCACTTCACGCATACACTTGGGTGGATGTCGATTTCGTAATGGCAATGACAGACCATTCGTTCGTACAAATGGACGTATTGTACTGGTCGTTGTTGTTGTCCACCATAGCCATTCGGTTTCTATACAACCAACAAATAGGCAGCATATAAAAACAAATGATAAGAATGAGTTTATTGCTAAAGCACGTAAAATTGACATAATTAATTGAATTTAATGTTATGTAAATCTCTATTTATTTCGTTATGTTGACGTTCTTTGGGGCACTCGATTAAAATGAATAATTACGAGCAAACTCAACTCATTTCTTGAAAGTGCACTTGTTTACTAAATTTTATAAATATTGATAATAATATATTGTATTGACAACTAGAACGGACAACGGAAGCGTTTACTAGAAAAGATTTTAGAGAGATCTATGTAATCACTAACAAAATAATAATATTTAGTAGAATAGTAGAATGAACATATACAAGTTGCGACAAATATGTATTAAGACTCGAACCATATCTCAGTAACCCAGCACGCCATCTATGTGTGAGCACATGCGTTTTGAAGCTTCAACCTTCCTATACTAATTGACAAAATTTCATGGCATTTGGTTGACATTTAATGTTTATTGACATTCATTTTACAAAACACGTTTTCGTTTGATGATGAAATATTAACATGGAGCAAAGAGAGAAAAACGTCACACAGCACTCATTGTTCGTTAATTTTTGGCTCGGAATCAGGTCTGTGTGTTGAATCACCTGGCGTATTCACCTGATTTGGCACCGACCGATTTGGCGACTTCTTTTTGTTCCCAAAACTGATATTGAAGTTGAAATGATGCTTTTTTGATGACATTCATGACATTTTGATGGAACACTCATTTGAATCACTATTAAATCGATGTAACAAGTGTATTAAATTAGGAGGAGAATATTTCGAATAAATATACCGAAAAATTAGAAGATATTGTGTTTTCTAGAGGCAGTCTTAATACATAATTGTCGCACCGTGTATATAGAGAAGAGAATATGACATCGAAGAGATTTTAGAATTTATTGTATGATGATGTATTCGTATGATGAAAGCTTTTAAACAAGTTTGGTGGTAGACATATTACTATGTTTGCCTTCGACAAAAAGATTATTCAAATTAAAGCTAGAATAGATGATACATTTGCATAAGATATGATATTATACTAGATCTCAAATGACTATTGACGGCTCATAGGATTGTTTCAACCCTCCAGTTCGTTCGTTCAATTTAGTGAATTATCTAGGATCCTTCATATTAAAAAATTACCTCTCTTGATTCATTTGTCATTTACATTTTATTTCATAATTTAATTTGGTTCTGGATCTGGAGGTAGAATAATAATGTTTTCACAAACTAGAACATTTCTAGACTATTGACACAAATGACTATTGACTATTGTATTTTACCGGTCATTGGTCATATTGATTTGTTCGTTCATATGGCTTGACTGTAAGTCTTCATTCTCTTTTCGCTCTGTTGTAAAAAATTTTAACTATGTAATTTAAAATAATGGAGTACAAGCACGTGTAGCACAGTTCTAGTCCCGTAACTACAGCGGATTTAATTTAGGCCCATTATACCAATAAACAGTAAGTAAACAGGAATTGCTGCCTAAAATTTTGTTTAATATGATAATTGAGTCTACATGTTAATGGTTCAATGTAGAATTTCATATCGATTCCGTTGAAGTTACGAATAGAATATACCTTAATCAATAAACCTTTTTGACTTCCTCAAGTACTCGATTAAGCTTGTTTTTCTCCTTTTAGAGTTCTGGAAAAACGAAATGGATTTGCTGAGTTTAGGAATAGCATCTACCTTAAGGGGGAAAGGGGGTTTTTTAAATGCATAATATCTCAAAAGTGTTGTGTCTAAATTTCAAGTCAATCGGAGCAAACCTGACAAAGTTATGACTATTTTTATACCTGTCGGATCAACTGACCCCATGCGTATAGGCCGAGCAGAGCAAGAAGCTGAAAAACAAGCAAAAGTAGGCAGGATTCATCGTAGACAAGTGCAAAAAAATGCTTTAGACATCATGGATGATTGCAACATCATTTATGGACCTGGCATTGATGATTCAGTGTGAGGTAAGCCTATAGAACTTGCTTACGATCGTTTCATCCCAAATTTTATAGTGTTCAAAAATTTAAGCATTTTTCCCACAACTCACATTTTCAAAGTCGGTGTCCCTCATAACTTCAAAACTACTGCACAGATCGTTTTGAAACTTGAACACTATTTCTGTACATAATTTACGAGGTAACGCTAGAGAGTTTTTTTCCAAACTTGTTAATATTTTTCATTTTACAATAAGAAATTAACAAATTAATCCTTCAAAGTCTTCCCAAAAAGTGAAAAATTGAAATTTTGAAAAACCCCCCAAGCGTTATGTAGATGATGATCCAGTACCGATTTATGGGGGACACCGCAAATCAATTTTACACAATATTCATATGTCATACTATAATATACCATTGGTTTTAGTAAATAGATTTTAACTGTTTCATAATAAAAATCACAAAACTATGCCTTTTTTTAACCCTATTCCCCCCTTAATACGTCCAAGATATCAAGAAGCATCCTGGACATTCGATTCTATCCTTTGGGAGTTCTAAATCTACGAATGAGCGCTAGCCCTTTTCTTGACCAGAGAATCTGCAATTTCACTACCTTTGTGTCCCTCATGTCGCATCTTATGTTGACATTTTAGAGCTGCCTGGTTGTCTGAAAGAATACATATGGAAAAACTTTGTTTATTCGTGATCAAATCAAAAAATTTTGCCCCATAATTATATTATTTCTTCTTCGTTAACTTTGAAAACTCAATCATATGGATAAAATTGAGGATGATGGCGGAAATTTGAAAATGGATTTGGACTCTGTTGCGTCAGAAATCATACTTTTTGTATATAATGAGGTTGTGTTATCGATCTGTTTATTGAAGCCCAAACAAAGCAAAACTTCTGTTGGATAAAACAAGTCCAGTTTACATATATATTTAAACTTTCAACCAATTTTCTTTTTATAATAGTCATTTCTCCATTGATATTAGTTCGAATACTTACCAACTCTGGTATATTTCTATTCATTATTCATTTGCCAACAAGGAGAGCTGTTATCACAAGTGTATGACTCTAATTAAGTACGTATTATTAACATGAACGATTAATAAATATACTCTTAATTCAATGTTAATGTTAAATTTGAAACATTGAATAAAATTCAAAATAAACAATTATGAATAAGTAAAACTGATAAGCGACACTGTAAAAGGCCATGTCGGATGTCCATCGAACAATTCTTATACTAACGTATACTAGACAATACGATGTTTAACTCTCTGGTAGACTTACTCTCAATCTAAGCACTAGTATGTACATATTAGCGTTCGGCTCTATGTAAGCTAAATTGAAATGAAGTGGAATTCGAAATTGGTTTGCCAATTTTTCCTTCTTTTAGTACAATCTCAACACAGCACGAGCTTACAAAGAAAACATTATATCGGCAAAAAATATATACATTTACTACGTACATAAAAAAATTAGAAATAATCGCAAAAAAACCCTAAGTAAATTGGAAAAGATAATGTCATTGAAAACGAGTCGTTCGTTTACCTCTGTATTATTATTATGTATTTTTACAATTTTTCAATACACACGTGTAACATTGGCTTCTCAACGGCAACAATCAAATTTGGTATATTTTCGAGATGATTACCCAATGCAGGGACAACAACCATGGCAGCAAAATGTTCAACAGCAGCAACAATTAGAACGGGGGCCATATCAACAACAACAACAACGACCACATAATTATCAAAACAATCAAATGCCATCAAATGGCGGATCAACAGTATCAGAAGGTACTAACCGTCAAACAAGGCCAATGAATCAACGAAAACTCCAACAACAACCACAGAATGTCCGTCGAGCAGGCAATCTGATTGAAGCAAACCTACACAAATGTCGTATTTGGGTACCGTAAGTATTCACGGAATCAGGAAATATTGCGAAATCGCAACACAATTGTCGTTTTAGGCTCTACTCTATGAATTTCATTATATAGTGCAGTGTGTAAAGAAGTTGTTTTGTGGTATGAACAAAAATTGAATTCTCAGAACTGACCTTATGATTCAAAAAATTCATAAATTAATATTACAAAATGTAAACAAATAGAAAACAACCCAGCAGGAAATCGTGAAAATCATGAGGTCACAATATTCATAATTCAGGTTGAATTTGAATTAAAAACCTTTGTACACAAATTAAATTAAAATCGCATCTAAAACTTTGTGGACTTTAAAATGCATAAGATTTCTAATGATTTCGAGGGAAGTTTGGTGGATATTTTTTTATACGTTGTAAAATATAAAATCTTAAAGCTAAATAATATGATCAATACAATTCAATATTTAAACGATTTTCATCAATCGTTTTAGGTTTGAAAACCCAGCTATTGATACTCGTACCTTCATCGGTACTTGATATTTCGATAAAAGTTGTATATTCCTCCTAGTCGTCATCCGCGATAAACTGCAGTGTGATTTTTCAGGAGGATTGAACAGTATATGAGCTAATCACTGCATAATTTGATTAACTCAATTTTGAATTCCCCACTGTTTGACATATCTTAAATTTAAATATCAAGGCACTTCGTTGAGCCATAGCTTTGCTTTGATACTTCAATTTAAGATATTTCAAAAAATGGAGATGTACTCATACAAGCATCGCCAAGTGCAATGCAGATATAATTGTAAATTTTGTATCGTATTATCATATATCATCAATATCGTACGTGTAAAAACGAGTAAAGTCGTTTGGTACTCATTGTTTGTTCGCTTTCTATGTGCTTCACTCAATTTCGTTGTATATCATTCGTATACGACTCATAACACTCATGACATTTATTGCTCATGATGTAACGAGTAGTAGCAACGATTTAATCATAATTACTAATAGATGGGTAAATGAGTAAATCATTTTGTAAATACATCGCAGCATCGTATACTTGAGTATTTATACTCTACTCGTAAGATACAGTCATCAATCAGGACACTTCTTTGAGCGGCTCATATAATGGCAAAATCTCTCAAAAATTTATAAAATATCGTATATAATATTTAAAATAATTTCTCTCTCGCCGTTTTTCGTCTTTTGCAGAAGTGACGTTTTGGATAAATACCCAATGTCGACGAAAATACAAGAGAATCAAGCAGGTAGACTGCATCAGATTGAAGTCTGTTGTCCTGGCTATGCGGCATTGCTTACCAAATGGGGAACACAATGCCATCCAACATGTGATAATTGTCGCAATGGCCACTGTTATGAACCGAATAAATGTCAATGTTATGAGGGATTCGTTGCCAATGATAACGGTGATTGTGTATTTACATGCCCCTTGGGTTGTCTCAATGGTAAATGCTATTTGGATGGCAGTTGTCAATGTGATCCCGGTTATAAACTGGATGAGACTCGACAATTTTGTCGTCCCATCTGTAGTAATTACTGTAATGCATATCTAAGACAGAATTGTACAGAGCCAGAAGTCTGTGGTTGCGCTCAAGGCTATCAATTGCACGAACGTGGCTGTCAAGCGGTATGTGATCCAGATTGTGGCATCGGCGGTAAATGCAATAATAATCGAGAATGTCAATGTGAGCAGGGTTATAATCTCAAAAATGGAGTTTGTCAATCAAGCTGTTATCAGTAAGTAAATAATATTTGAAAATACCAACAAATACAATTTGCATTTTATCGAATTTTATTTCTTTCTTATAGGAAATGTACTAATGGCATTTGCTATGAAAGTAATCGTTGTATATGTAATCCTGGTTTTATATATCACGAACATTCCACACGTTGTGTACCAGTTTAGTCATAAGTACCAAAGAATAACAAAATAATAATAATAATATTACTGAATATTGTGATAAATATTTTATTTCATTTGATTGCATTGCAATTTTGATATAATTTTATATACTTCTGTTTAAACTTCTGTCGAGCACCTAAGGTTGATAGCTTACATTATATTCACCTGCAAAGAAGAAAAAGAAGAAAAGCAAATTTTTAAAATAATTATTGTCATTACAGTACAGGCAGAAGAGAAAATTTTGTCGGTATGAAATAAAATTTTACATAATATTTAGTTAAAGTGTCATTAGAGATTAAAGACTAACAGGAACTTTAGCAAACGAAGAAAATTTGTAAAGTTCCACAAATTGGTATTTAAAAACTGTGTAATCTAATCTGAAACTTCACAAATAATTTCCTTTAAATTAACTAATCGTTTCAACTTCATTTATGTAAGTAAAAACATCATTGGAAATCTAGAGACGATCAAGTAGCAAACTTTTATGAAAAAATGTTTTCGTTTATTGAAATCTGCAATATAATTAATACATTACTAAAACGATACAGATTTCAGCAAATTTTTGTAAAAGACATTTTTCTGATTGCTTTAAAACTAAAAAATTTAAAAAAGTTTCAACAATTTATCTGCAAACCTTTACTTTTGTTTTGGAAGAGTAATAGAAATATGTTTATATATATACATAATTCCAAAGCTAAAAACACATTTAGCAAACATAAATAAAATAAAGTCTTTTGCATGCATAAAATCTTGCTTGCATAAATACAATAAAAATATACAAAAAATTTGCTTCAAATACCTTCAAACCCTTAGGTTGAGATAGTGAAATAAGGAGAGTGCTGATTATGTTCATTTATATAAAAATATCTTTGCTAAGAATTTCAGTAAACTTTTTTCAAAACTAAAAGCAAGATAGATGATTTTTACTATCTTCGAGTATCCCAAACTATGTTGGTTAGGACATATTCATCAACCTGATTAGATCTTATTAGTGTGGCTTGAGACCACCATCGACCAGATTATAACAAAAAAAAAATAAATATGTGGCCACATAAAGCCCCAAAGGGCTCATTGGCCGAGCTTCTCTTCCATTACTGTTGTGCGTCTTAAATTTTGGACAATATTAGAAGGGACCTACTTATTTTAGCCGGTTCCGAACGGCAGAACACTTGTGACATCACTTTTTCTGAGCTTTGTCACAGAGTTCTTTAAGAAGCTTTTTCATGGCAAGTTGTTACTGTCGGAAGAATTGCCAATTGCTTGCCGACAGGTGGGTACCGTTCGAAAGAAAAATCTTATCGATATTAAATTTGTTATGCATCAGCCGGGGATTGAACCACCGACCTACAGATCAGAAGGCGAACACACTAACCACTGAGCTACGGCACCCACAGATTATCACTCTGCGCTAAATTCTGGAGGAAATCCAAGAGCAACAGATCGACACACAACATATATTTGTTGATTATAAAGCCGCTTTCGACAGTCCGGTAAGGGATTACTCTCTTTCTCTCTTTCGAAAAACGAAAACCACACACTACAAGTCTCTCATTATATGGTCCTTACATATAGCGCCGAATTTTGGACTATTTCCATCTCAGATGAGAGAATGCTCAGAGAAAAGTCTTACGCAAGATCTTTGGACCTATTTGCTTTGGTGTCGAGTATCAGATAAGGTACAACCATGAGCTGTATGCCGACATTAAAATTCAGCGGCTGCGCTGGCTAGGTCAACGCTAACAAGGTGTTAATTTCGAAGCCCGCTGGTGGAAGACGCAGAAGAGCCAAACCAAACCTCCCTTGGAAAGACCAAGTACTGGAGAGCTTTTCAGCTCTTGAAATCTCTAACTGACGCTAGCTAGCGAAGGAAAGAGTTGGCTGGCGAAGCCTGCTAGATTCGGCCTAAGTCACATAAGTAAATAAGTTCATCATTCGATCATCCAAATATGTCGACAATGCTTTTGGCTTGGAAAAAACAATAGAAAATTATACACAATTCCTTAATAATCTTTGACAAAAAATTTTGCTACTAAAAGAAAATTTTTTGAAAACAATAATCTTTCAGAATTAATTTTAAATTTACCGTCTGGCAAAAATATAAACAGACTCGTATATTTGCATACATATTTTTTTTATAAAAACGCAATCACAATGTAACTCTATTAAAAAATTAAAAAGATCAGGAATCTTTATATCAAAAACTCGAACCGTTCCAACTGACGAACATTTACCTAATCCCAAACCCAATTCAATCAACTCACCTTCATCACCATTCTTATTATTAGCGAAATAACACCAAATGGCAAAGATAGTTCCGATTAAAATAAGTAGCCCCACTATCGAGCTAGCGATTATTATCCACGATATTGCAGTCCTATTCGGTTCAACGTTCATGCCTGCTGCCGCTGCTGCTGCCACATTGATTCTAGTAGATATTTGACATACATATTCCACTACTCGTTGATCGCTGAGCTGATTGTCTGGGAACTCCGTATCATCTAGATTACAATATAATTTTAATTCATTCCTATTACATTCACATTTACTCAAATTGAAGCATGGCTGATCAAAATCATCCACACATAAATGTAGACAGTTAATATGGCCGTTTGTTAAGAAATTTTGTTGCTTAATATCAGCCTCCTCATTGGCTTTCACCCAGCATCTACAATTTGCTGCGCAGGCTGTACCTAATACTAATGATTGTGGTGTAGTAGTGTAATAAGAAATTATTTCATACAACGTTTGCATTGGATCAATGGTTATAGTTGTACTATCTTCCATTATTGTTACTGATGTTCGTTTTAAGGAATCACTTGATCTCGATGCAATTGCAGAACCCAAACCAGATCCCAGGTTTGAACCAGATTCTGAATCAGATTCCATACCAGATCCAGATCCTGATTCCATTTCAAATTCCAATGGTATTAAAATTAGAGCCGCTCTCGGCCCTTCAGAAGATGGCACTGGAGCAGCAGAGTAATCACTGGTTGTGACTGAAGGCGAACACAAATTTGTTCCAACTTCTGTCGTATTTTCGATGCCTACATTTCCATCCCAACAACGACACACGCCGGGCGCGACACAGTCACCAAAATTGCAAGCATCACCACACTGTGGCACACATTTGTTCTCCACCAAGTCAAAACCGTGATTACATTGGCATACATTTGGAGCAATGCACGTCCCATTGGCACACTCATTTATGCAGGCCGGCTTACAGGCATAGCTGGAGATATTTTCTTGTGCATCCATATTTCCTTTAGCTGTCGTTGTCGTATTTGGTTCAAAATGTTGCCAACAAATACACACATCGGGAGCAACACAATCTGCATTAATACACTTTGGCTCACAGACGGCTTCACAAATGTGAATTGAATTGCTGACAAAACGATAGCCGGGCTCGCAGTTGCATATTTCTGGCTCCACACAAACGCCGTGCACACAACCAAAGGAGCAAACCGGAGCACATGTATTATTCGGACCCATAAGATATCCGGGATTACAGACACACTGTTCAGGTGCAAAGCACAGACCGTGCTCGCAACCGCCGCTACATTTAGGCTGACATAAATTTGTCATAGGCATTGTTGCAAACTTCTCTTCGATTTTGGGCATTTCATAACCGGCAAAGCATTCGCATACATTTGGTGTTATACATTTGCCATTTCGTGAGCAATTCTCCGGGCAATCCGGTTCACAATATAAACCCGGACCCGCCAGAGTTACCAAATGATATCCTTCATCGCAAGTACATTGATTCGGCGACACACACCTGCTATGCTCTGGACAATTTTCGGCACAAATTGGTTCACACTCGGTTTCTGTCTCATTCATTTGATAACCTTCATCACATTGACATTGATCCGGGTGTACACATATACTATGCGCCAACGGACATCCATCGGTGCAGATTGGCATGCATTGGTTGGCAGTTGAGTTATCCAGTGCATCACGTTTATAACCATCAATACAGACACATTTATTGGGGGCTTCACAAAAACTGTACACATCCGAACATTTCGGCTCACATATGGGCTCACAAAAACCATCTTCCCACTGATGATATCCCACGTCGCATACACACTCATTAGGCGGTCGTACACAATGGCTATTTTGCTGACAACCGTTGACGCAATATGGTGAACATTCCAAGACACCATCAATGCTGTAGTTAGTTTTATAACCCGTATTGCAGGCACAAATTTCTGGTTCCACACAAGACGCATTGCTGGGACAAGCCGTCGTACATACAGGTCGACATTGACCTGCAGCATGTTGGTAACCGGCATTACAAGCACATTGATTTGGTAATATACATTCACTATTTGTTGGACATAACGGATTACATGCGGGCACACATTTATTCTGCTCTTGGCGATAGCCCGAACAACAGAATTTTGTAGTCTCAAATGTATAATAATAATCCGGTTCCCATGTTTTATATGGTTCCCATATAGTATATGTATTACCCCACCAGTTACTTTTTGTTACCGGTCGATGTTTTGTTACCCAAACCGTTTTGGTTTTTCTAACTCGTATATTTTTCGTACACCAATTACCCTCCAATGAGCATACAAATGGCGCTAGGCTCATTAAAATTATTAGAAATAGTTGCATTTTTCTTCGGTATTTCTTTGTGTACCTTCTACTCGTAATTATTTATTGAATTGATTTCACGTTGAGCTTTCGATTAAAACTAAACTTAATACGGGAGCATTATATTTTATATTTGTACATATACACTACAATATTAATTAAAATTAGAAGAATTTTAGAATTTTATCGCAATTTTCGTATTTCTAATGTGATATAATGAATATCCGCAATTACTTGTGTATTTTTCATTTTTTTATTTTTTATTTTTTTTTAATACATACTTATACACACATATCAGTATAAGTATATACTATAGATATATTTCTATGTATTATAATATTTATTTTGTAGTTAATGGCGCTCCACAAAAATTGTTTATACGTAGTAAACGTAGATAGAAAAAGGGGGTCGCATTGATCGAAATTCATCTAGAGGCATGCTTAAGTTAGTCATATTAATTATCAATAATTCCTATTATTTTATCATATATTTTAGCCATGATATTTTGTGCTTGACTTTCCGGGTTCGAAACACCCGACTTAACTGCAACAAATCGGTATTCCAATAGTCAAAATTTATAAAAATTTTTGTTTCAGTATTTTTGCGACGAAGCACTGAAAACGTGATATTAGAAGTATTCTTCCATTTGTGAATATAATACTTAATACGTAATACTTAATTCAAATTTTACCGGTTCACTATCGGTTAAGTGTTCTGAAGTTCGAGCTCTATCAACACGATGAAATTTCTAAGAAATATCAAGTGTGTCAAATTTGTTTCAAATTTTTCTTTTTTTAGTTCTTTCCCTCACTTTTTTTTATGAGATTATATGTATAATGCTGCCCTGGAAATACATAATCTTGTTAATTAAATTAAATAAATCGGTCTAAATTCTTTGGGGCATATTAAAACGTTGCGTAATTAGTTAAATGGCGTCATTATAAAATCTATTTTAATTGATATATGTAGCTGATGGTTTTAGTTAATTGAAAACGTTCGAAAGTGTTATTTTTTCAAAAAGTATTTTGAGGAATAAAACATTTTCGTAATTATCGTTTATTTCTTTAAAAAGCACTCTAAAAGTTAAAGCTGTTATTCGTCTGTATTTTAAAAGAGGATTGTCTTAACTGGTTTCTAATTTGTGAATGCGCTATATTTCTCATGACAAAAATTTTCAGTGCCTCTAATACCAACAACCGTCTTCTAATCCTTTTATTAAAATTCATCATCTTTTTTATTACTCTTTCAAAAACCTTTTAATTAATTTTTCAAAAACTTTTTAGTGTTCCCACCATATCAGCTATTTAAATATGATGAATCTTTTAAATCTTTCATACTTGATTAGTAAGTTCTGAAAGAAAAGTTCTATGCTGGCTTATTTTTATACCCCAAATACTTGCGTTGTATTCGTAAGCAAGTGGATGGTGCAAATGAAGAGAAGAAAGGATGCTGAAACGTATGGCGAAGCATTTTAAAATGTTGAGTTAAAGAGTCCGAACAATTTAAACAAGGAATACCCTATTAGCGAGAAAACACTTTATTTTTCATCACAGTCACCACGATACATTTCGTCTAACGTTTCTCCAAGTTTTTTCGTCTCCGCTCCAAATAACTCGATTTCTCGAGATCATAAAAATTGACATTTGCTTCATCGATTACGTTCTCCTTCTGTCTAAATCTCTTTCCGCAAAGCCATGTCTTCATGTTTGGATACAAAAAATATTCGCAGAGGACTAAAGCTGGATTATATGCTGGATGAGAAAGCAATTCATAACCTAATTATTATTAGACAGATCCACCTCGAAGGCAACCTTTTTAAGCTTTACTTTGAACGTACGTTTTAAATGGGTACTACAACAAAACTATTAAACAGATTTGTCTGAAAATTTGGGCGTGTACTTATTGAAAATTTGACATTCGGCCAAAATTTAACAAAACCGATTGTAATGAGCAAATATGTAAGTAAATTTAATTAAATATATTTACTATTAAATACAATTTATGAAACATGAGATTTCTGTTGCTATGATTCACAATTCAAAAGATCAACGTATCTATCTACGTTAAAATAACGCGCAATTAGTACTAGAAAAGATTAGTACTACTTACAAGTTGCATTTGTAAATCCAAACAAAAACAAAATTAAAACAACGTAAGTTGTTGTTAAAAATCCTCTTATAATTTCTTAAATTCGTTATGAAATTAAGCACTAAAGATAAAAAAGTGTTTTCCTGAAAAAGTGTGTTCGAGTAAAAAAAGTTTTTACTGAGTAAAATTAAGTTCTACAATTGAAAATATTTTTTTTTTACCAGAATGTTAAAAATTTTAAAAATTTTTAAATGTTTTAATAATTATGTCGTCAACATCAATCCAAACAATTATTTTCAATACACCTTGAACTAATTTCGCAACCATTTCGAATGAAATGGTTTTAGTTTTTCTGAGTTCAAATTATCGTAATACTGTTCGAATTGAGCACGCACAACAACAACAATAAAATCAGTGTAAACTATATCATTTTCTTTTTCATAAGCATTGGTGACCTATGACATTTAAAGGGTAATGAGAGTCATTACATTTCTACAACTTAGCATATCATTACTATTGTGTGCTTTTTTGCAATTAATGAAGAGTATTCTTCACAAAAAATACCACAAATCAAGTAACGGAAAATAAAATTAATTTTATTAAACACAAACTCCTCATAAAATCAACCAAAACCAAAAATAACAAAAAGAAAAGAATTGAAACACTATCATTCCGTATGAACTATGAACTATTCGTATATCCTTGTATGTATTTACATAAATTTGACGATTTTATATGATAGTTAATTTACAACATACTCCAAATCAACTTCATCATCATCATCGCCAGCATCATCACTAGCATCATTGGTTCCATTCGTCGAGCCAAGACCTTTTGTCAATCGTTCGCCCACCTTCTGCATTAACTCCTCCATACTCATTTCGATTTTAACACACATTCGTCGTACGGCATCATAACGCTGATCGTTGCCACACTGAACTCGTTCACAATGTAACTCTCGACTAAACCACGGGCTTACATCCTTGTAGCCTGTCCGGCAAACGCATTTATTTGGGGCAACACAATAACTATGTTCCACACAGCCGCCCATACAAACCGGTCGACAAATGAGTTGATGCTCCTTATTCGAATGATGTGATGGTTCATATCCTTTAGCACAAGCGCATTTATTCGGTTCACTGCAATAAGTGTGCGCTGGACATGGCTGTGTGCAGATAGGTTCACAAAAACCAAATAACATCGTTCTATAACCGGGACAGCAAATGCGCACCGTGTCCCATCGTGTACGCTCCTCATAGTCTACAAATTGTTCAGTATAATAGAGTAGATCATTGGAATCGTGTCGACTATGTCGCATCCTAGTCACAGGCACTTGATATTTAACACTAACATTCTTATGGCAATGACCACCCGTCAAGGTGAGCGCATCCAACTGACGCATAAGCGTCATTTGTACGATTAGTAATTTGGTAAAGCATACGACACCCATTACCACGGCATCAACAGTGTTAATTATCCGCTTGTTCTTTTTTTTTTGTTTACGGTTTTTTTTTTCTGTTTTTCTTGTAGTGAATTTGAATAAATTTTCTATATTTAGGTACCACTTGTGTGGTATGCTCGTATGATCAAATTGTAAATATATTTTTTGTCTTCTTTTTCACTTTATTCCCATTGAACTGTTCACTTGAATGACTTTATAAAAAGTGTCATTTAACTGAAGATCGTTGAGTATGAGCATTATCAGCAGTAACACTATACATAAATGTATACAAGTCATACATATGAGTACAAATGCGTACAAATGAGCAAGCGAGCGGATCAATTTTGAAAAAATCAAGTGAATGATTATGATTATTATTATTATTAATATTTTTCTTTATTTCTATCTTTTTTTTTGTGTGTGTTTGTGTGTATTGTATTAAGAAGATGCAAGATTCTGTTGAATATTGAGAACATCAGCATATGTACCCACATATATATATTTGTAAGAATATAATCACATTTAAGTACATATGTTGATAAGTAATGAACTTACAATATGTATAAGAGTACATACATAAATAATGAAAAATATATATATATATATATATATATATATATATATATATGTTCATATGTTCATTTACATGTACGAATATATGTGGTTGTATGAGATGTGTATATAATATAAGTCTGACCATACAGTAAGTGACAAAATTATGCAGACATTTTGCTATAATTGTAATAAAATAAAAATGTTAAAATATTTTGTGACAAAATTATGAAAAGATATTCGTAGCAAAATAGGCGTAGTTTCTATAAAATATAAAGGTAGAAATATGCATTCGAGCACCTACTTTTGTATGGATGATATATTTGGTTTTCATCCGAATTCGCTTATTTTCAAAGTCATTCATTTATAAGCAAATATAATGGTATTTGCAAAATTTGAACCCAATAGCTTTACATTTTGCTGCAAAACGTGTAATTACGAATATTCGAATATATAATTTTGTATGGCAAGTAGGTGCGGTTTTCATCCGATTTAGTACAACCACGTCACTTCCTTTATAAAAATGAACGTATGTACCAACTCAATGTCAACTCAATTATTTTATATTTACGAACACAAAGTCTAAAAACATACCTTGGAAAAAAACTTTTGTATGACGGTTTTCATCCGATTTCGCTTTTTTCCCAAGACGTTCCTTAATAAGTAAATGTAATCGTCTAATCAAGGAGTATTATATTTTGCTGCACAAAATCATGCGATAATCAATATTCAAACATGTACTGTTGTATGGCAGGTAGGAGTAGTTCGACTCCACCCATTCGCGAACATATCACTTAATTGGCAATAATATATATATACTTAATTGGCAATAATATATATGTACTAAATGTGATTCATAAGGTCACATAAAGTCATATGTCATAACTTCAAGTTGAAAGAAACATGTGAACACCGCTTAATATCATCGTCATAATTGTATGTCATATTTCAATACTTAGCCGGCTTAGCTAGATAATAGCTAGTCAGACGGAAAAAGAGACAACTAGAATACGTTTTTCTACAAAATATATTCATTCTGCACCTCATCCAGATCCTTCAAACACTTGGAAAGAATTTCGAATGTTGTTCGGGCATAAGGTGGTCGTCCATAAAAATATCGTTACTCAAAATGATAATCATTAGATAGCAAAAAGAAAACGTTTTCATGATTTTTCAAATCATAATCCAAATTCAGTGAATTGTGTTATCACTGATCGATTGGGTGATAGAATTTCTAATGATTCTGAGCAAAATCAACGATGATAAGTAAATTTTCTAAAAAGGACTGGATTATAGAAAATGTGAATATGTATCCGAAAATTAATTGAACTAAGTGTATAGATGAATGAGTGTGTGTGCATGGTATGTACACACACATTTAAGCAGCAATTTATCAAATTCATGCAGTGCTTTAGTGTCTGCGCCCGAGTTATTGGGTTAATGGTAATTTCGTACACATATAATATATACAATATATGAGAGTTACATATATTCATACATGCCTCTATATGTATGTATGTATATAAAATGGGGTTTAGTTAAGCGCGCAGAAACCAAAGAGCAATCAAGTATGGAATAAACAGAGTTTAATAAGATAATCATTACTGTTGAATGAAATTATTTTGAATACACAAAAAAAAAACAGAAAAAGAAAAGTGGAAACAAAACAAAACCATACAAAACATATCGCGCAAATTAAAAGAGAGTGCAATACTTATGAAGAGAAGTTAGAGAATACCATAGAAGTATTTAGGTATGTGTAAATTTAATCAGTGATACATATAAAGATAATACCTACAATATGAGAAAAAGGGATTCCAAACAATATATGTCAATCCTTCAATATGAATGACGAAGCCTGGGCTCTCTAAAACTTAGGTGTTGGATTTTATCATTCAAATTTTTAAAATTCTTAATGAAAATCATATGCAAGAAATTCAAGAGTTCTTACTCCCCTATTGATCCACAATATGATATGATGCTATTAAATGATTATTCTTATTTGTTCTAATCATTTAAATTTTTTTTTTTTTTTGTTTTAATATTCGGACTCAAAAATTGATCCAAATTTTATGTATGGAAACATACTTTTTCCACATACTGTATATACAATCAGAGATTTCTGAAAATTAAAATAAAACTAATTGATCAATAAAGAAAATCGTTTGCAAAATCGTATTTTATCAATATGTTGTTTTATTCACTTTGTTCGATTTGTATGTATGATTTAATATAGTAATACATTCGAAAACCTCTCAGGAGATAAGTACCTTGTCAAGTCATAAATATTGGTACACAACTAAACGCATTCATTTCGAATGCAATATTGGGCGCATCCATTTCATCTTGACTGCGATATGACAGTTGACATTTATGCGTCATTGCCACGTAAAAAGTTTTTGGCTTTTGGTTTTTGGTTTACAATCATGGAATGGGGCGACATCGAAAACCATATTGTTGTAGTTGGCCTACTACAATGCAACATGGGAAAAGGCGATATCTTTCGGACGTTGCGACCGCTTGGAATCACTCGCAATTTTGTGTATTGTACTGTGAAGTTATATGAGGATACTTGTGGAGTAAGAGACCGTCAAAGATCCTGCAGTCCGAGCACTATGAGTACTGCCAAAGCGATCCAAGCAGTGAAGAAGCGAATCGACCGAAAACCGCTGCGAAAACAGACAATCTTGTCGCGGGAAATGTAAATTTCGCAAAAATCCATGTCCATGAAGATTGGAAGATTGGGACTCAGTGCGTACAAGCGACATATTGGACACCTACTCACGACCGCATTGAAGGGAAAACGCAAGCGAAAATCGAAATCGTTACGCAGCCGGTACGCTCACAGACAAATTCTGTTTACTGACGGGAAAATCTTCACCGTTGAAGAATCGTTCAATAAACAGAACGATCTTGTGTATGCTCGATCATCCAGAGAAGCATCCCAACTCATCCCGAGGATCCAAAGAGGCCTCTGCTCCAGCGCACAAGGCAAAAACGATTCAACTGTGGCTAAAAAACAACATTCCGGTCTTCATATCAATGTATGATTGGCCATCTGGTAGTCCACATCTCAACCCGTTGGATTATAAGTTGTGGTACGTATTAGATTTTTCTTTCGAATGGTACCCACCTGTCGGCAAGCAATTGGCAATTCTTCCGACAGTAACAACTTGTCATGAAAAAGCTTCTAAAAGAACTCTGTGACAAAGCTCGGTTTGGACAAACCGGTTCGGAACCGGTTAAAATAAGTAGGTCCCTTCTAATACTGTCCAAATTTAAGACGCACAACAATAATGGAAGAGAAGCTCAGCCAATGAGCCCTTTGGGGCTTGTAGTGCCACATATTTATTTTTATACCCTGCATAATGCAATATGCATGGTATATTCATTTCGGTCAGATGTTTGTGTCCACTTGAAGGAATCTCCGGAGATATAGACATGGATATATATTCGTGATCAGCGTCGATTAAATTTTCGATTTAACGATGTCCGTCCGTCCGTCCGTCCGTCCGTCCGTCTGTCTGTCACCTGGCTGGTTCGCACGATAACTTGAGTAAATATTGAGCTATTTCGATGAAATTTGGCATAAGTAATCTATGATCCAAGGGTACGGAGGGGATTGATATTGGGCATGATCGGTCAATAACCACGCCCACACCAAGCATTCAAAGCGACTAACCTCGAAATTTTCAAAATCTTTAACTTGCTATAACTCACATAATATACCACTTGGGACAACAATATTTTGCACATAGAGTTATATTATACTACTATACAACCTCACCAAAAGTGGATGAGCCACGCCTACTTTCTAGCGTAGCTCCCATACAAAGTGTCTGTACTTCTTTTAAATTGAAACTGCTGTAACTTCTACAATCTTCTGTCTAGAATAACCATAATTGACACTTAGATTAACACGGCAGTCAGAAATAACATGACAGAAAATCAATGTGCCACGCCCACTCCTTTTTGGGTCTCCCATACAAAGTTGCGGAAATTAAAAAAAATGTTACCGGTTATAACTTGCAAACTATTCAGCGTAGAATAACGAGATTTAAGGTGTGGATTAGTATTGTACGAGCAACTAGGCTCACAGAAAATGGGCGCACCACGCCCAGTGTTTATCGTAGCCCCCATACAAATTTTAAATTGAAACAGCTGTAACTTCGGCAATCTTCTGTCTAGAATAACCATAATTGACACTTAAATTAATATCGTAGTCGGAAATAATCTGGCAGAAAATCAGTGTGCCACGCCCACTCCTTCATGGGTTTCCCATACAAAGTCGAGTGAATTAAACTAAAATTTTAAGCTCCATAGCTTACAAACCATTTAGCCTAGGACAACGAGACTTAGGGTATGGATTAGTATTGTACGAGCAACTAGGCTCACAGAAAATGGGCGCACCACTCCCAGTGTTTATCGTAGCCCCCATACAAATTTTAAATTGAAACAGCTGTAACTTAGGCAATCTTATGTCTACAATAACCATAATTGACACTTAAATTAATATCGTAGTCGGAAATAATCTGGCGAAAAATCAGCGTACCACGCCCACTTCTTATTGGGGCTCCCATACAAAGTTGAGGAAATTAAACAAAAATGTTAACCACCATAACTTAGAAACTATTCAACGTAGGACACCAAATTTAAGGTGTGGATTAACATTGAAAAATTAATTGGATTTACTAGAAAGTGGTAAGCCACGCCCACTTTTTATATAGCTCCCATACTAAGCCTCGGAATTATCTTAAAATCCTTTTACTTCGTCAAAGTCAACCATATTTCGGGTGTAAATTAGTAGTAAATGCAAAAATTGTTTCTCGAAAAGTGGAAATAAAAGAAAAGTTGGATATTCGAGTAAACTTTTTATATATAAATCTACATATGCAGGGTATAGTTTGGTCGGCCCCAGCCGACTGTAAGGAGATTTTTTATTTTACGTATTAGAGGGCATGGCTTCCTCTACTCGACACCCAAATATTAAATCGTTGAAGCGAGCCCTTGTCCATGCAGCGGACAATTTCCCCATCTCGCGATCGATGAGCAGCCAAATCGTCTCAAGTCGTGCTGGAAATAATTTCGAATAAATTTTTCTAAGGTTTGTAGCCTTTGAATAACCCAATAAAAAGAAAAAAAAAGTTTTGAAAAATATTAATTCGTTTTCATTTGGCGTCGATTTTTCTGTGTACCAATATTTATGACTTGACTAGGTATAGCAATATACCTTATATTGTATTTAAATAGTCTAAATTAGAGATTTCAATTTGCACTCGTAATAAGGCAGCAACGATAAATATATGACAAAAGTAAAGTATATTTAGCATGTTGCTTATATTTAGTGCTACCAATTAATATCAATTTTTCTAATGTACCGAGATATCTTTCTTTAAACACCAAAAATATTTTATTCTACACATACATATACACAATTAACTATAGATTTGTATAGATATGTATATTCCTACTTAGCTATTAGTTGTGGATAAAAAGCAGTGTTGCCACCATAGAGTGTATTATTTGTTACCGAAAAATAAGTGTATCCTATTCACAGTCAAGCAAAAAAATAAGCACCGAAAATTAATTGCAATAAATTGAAATGCCGTTGATTACGCGGTGCTACAATCATTTTGTACTTTTAAGATGGCATAGTTGACATTGTAGATCTGGTAGAGCACACAACACAAAACCGCGTTTCCAATTTTCCATGTACACCCAAAAGCGTTAAATCAATAGTTTCGCAATTTTTTAGGCGATTTAAGATTTTGAGAATAAAGAGGATAGTATACCCTTTCGAAGCATATACTTATATCTACGGTATTCGAGTTATAATCGAGAAAACTCGATTGCTAATTTTCTTTAAAAAATACTGCAAAGGTAGTTACATATCGAAGTGTATACAATCTTGAATAAAATGAGCGTTAAATCTTATAAATCTGATGAAATTTATTGGAGTTATTTCATTTTTTATTAAATTCGGGTTTCTATATTTATTAATTTATTACTATTAATATCGATTGAAAGTGATAAAATGTAAAAATAATTTGTTGCATAACATGAATTTATTTTAATGTCAAATTTTATAAAGGTTTTAAAAAGGTTTACTTCACATTTTACGCTTGTAAGAAGAATAACCTGCGTCACGTTGATGAAGCGACCAGCAGTAGTCAGCCAACATTTTGAATCGACATTTACCATTAAACTTCGTTTAGAATTTCGCCCTTTTTGTTTCGTTTAAAATGGAATAACCGTATGAAATTATATAATTTATTATAAAGTTTTATATAATTTTTTATAAATTAAAATTTTTACGTTGGAGAGAAAAAGTTGTAACATATATCTTTTTTTTAGAAAATATTTGTTTTTCTTCTTGAGTGAGAAATAGTAAAACTCGAATTTCTCGAAAATTTGACGTGATACAGCCCTATGGTGAGTACCGATCAACTCAGAAAGATTGACCCTAACTGATATATTTAATAAAACGTTGAACAAATTATTTAGCTTTTAGCTTTAGGTTTATTCTATATTTATTTAGCAACGTGTAGTGTTCCTTGAAGCCCCGAAGGGCTCAATATTTTGGACAATATTAGAAGGGACCTACTTATTTTAGCCGGTTCCGAACGGCAGAACTCTTGTGACATCACTTTTTCTGATCTTTGTCACAGAGTTCTTTTAGAAGCTTTTACATGGCAAGTTGTTACTGTCGGAAGAATTGCCAATTACTTGCCGACAGGTGGGTACCGTTCGAAAGAAAAATCTTTTCGATATTAAATTTCTTATGCATCAGGCGGGGATTGAACCACGACCTACAGATCAGAAATCAACACACACAACGGCTTATAAATGCGATATTTTAAAATATACACTAAAATACAAACTTAGATCCAATTATACTGGTGAAACTGTGCAGTAATTTTCTACTGATATTGGTAAAATCAAGCCATCAATCAATCATTGGTAAAAGAAAGCCATACTTAAAGTGTGAATTGGCCATTTCAGTCTCCTGATATCATTTATTCTAAATAAAAAACATTTTGGCTTTAAGTAAAGCTAGGATAACGAAGAAGTAAAGAACTTTATTAAAATATTTTATTCTTACTTACTTACTTATCTGGCCATAACAACCGAAAATCGATTTAGGCCGAAAATAACACGCTTCGCCAGCCACCTCTGTTCTTCGCTAGCTGGCGCCAGTTAGAAATTTTAAGTGCCGTCAGGTTCTCCAGTACTTGGTCTTTCCACCTGAGGTTTGGTCTTCCTCTTCTGCGTCGACCTCCCGCGGATTCCGAATATAACACCTTCTTAGCTGGAGCGTGTTCTTCCATTCGCTCGACATGACCTAGCCAGCGCAGCCGCTGGAGTTTGATGCGCTCTACTATGTCAATATCGGCATACAGCTCGTACAGCTCATGGTTGTACCTTATTCGGTACTCGCCACCAACGCAAATAGGTCCAAAGATCCTGCGTAGGACTTTTCTCTCGAAAACCCCAAGCATTCGCTAATCCGAGGTGGAAATTGTCCAGGCTTCAGCGCCATATGTTAGGACAGGCATGATGAGAGACTTGTAGAGTTTAGTTTTCGTTCTTCGAGAGAGGGCTCGACTTCTCAATTGCTTACTCAGCCCAAAGTAACACCTGTTAGCAAGAGTTATCCTACGCATGATCTCCAAGCCGACGTCATTACTGCTGTTAAAATATTTTATTCGTTTATGCAAATTTAGCTATAAATACATGTAGCTCATCCAGTTGCCCCCAAAATGTGACTGGTTTAACAATCAATGCAGATGTTAAGAGATTGTATTTGGGATTTTTAAGTACTTTAAATAAAACTTAGATGCAATGAAAATTATTCGAAAATAAGCTTAATTTACTTAAACTAGTACCAAAGTAGCGGCTGTTACATATTAGGTTATCCGCCATAGAATCTTTAAGCTAAGATGTCATTACCTATTTTTTACTAATATTGGATTCATGATAAACAAAGTCCATTGCTACATTAACAGTTTCTTATCAACAGTGGCATGTTGCCATAATAATATACATTTAATATTTTGATTTAATTTTGTTTTTTTTTTTTGTATGTTTATTTTTTAATTTATTAAATTAACAAGAAATTGATAAAAATAGAAATCAAAGTATTTAAAAAAAATTTGTTTTGTTATAATATCAACGATATTACAAACAAAAACTAATAATAAACAACCACAAACAAAATAAAAATTCATCAAAACAATACATAATACTGGCGTACTACACTTGAAAGAGCCACTACAAGCAAACAACTAGGTGTAATAAATTTTATAATAAAGGTCTTCTAGCCGTATTTCTATTTATCTATGTTTTCTGCTTACTATTTGTGTGTACAAGCAATGTTTTTTTCTAAAAATCCAATGAGGGATATTGAAAAGTTTTCTCAAAGAAGTTTTGTATTTTTAATTCGATTGACTTTTAAAATTTAACTAAGAAATCTAAAAAAAAAAGTAAATATACCAGGAAATCCAATACATAAAATAACGATAATGACACAAGCATGTAACATACAGAGTTGATCATTAGAAAAAATGTAGAGCTTTGTGATATTATTTAAATAAATTTTTTTTTTTTTTTTTGTAGAAACTTCATTTTCCCCTAAAAACGCGCAATATATTAAGTCACAGTTATTATTCAATATTTCAAGAGTGTGGACGCATTTAAAAGTTATTGTAAAAAGAAAAGTTTTTTCAAGAGCCAACCTAATTCCAGTAATATGAAATCTTTACAAATATATATAATTGTATTATTTTGGAGTAGCAGTACTTTAGCTATAATCATCAATGATGCTGCGTATTGTACTAGACAACGTGCTGAAACAATAAAGGTGCCGATTAGAAAGACGAAAGTGATTTTCGAAAAATCGGTTGGTTTCATCAGCATGTTCAAGGTAGGTAACTACAGAACAGTGAATTACATTGATTATGTGGATCGTGTCATATGGAAAATGGAGCACGTTTGTTGCGATGGCTATCAAATGAACGCTGAACAAAAATGTGAACCACATTGTACAATGGGTTGTCCGGAAAATGCCTATTGTGAAGCACCCGAATATTGTGTATGCCAAAAAGGTTATCAACTAGAACATGAACTTTTGAAGAATTATACATGTAAACCACAATGTGCTGGCGGATGTATGGAATTCTCTAGATGTGTAAAACCAAATAATTGTCAATGTTTTCCGGGTTTTCGTAAAATTGATGGTAAATGTATGCCCGTCTGTGTGAAAGCATGTCCCATAAATAGCGAATGCTATGCACCAAATATGTGCATTTGTAATGCTGGATATGAAAAGACTAATGACGTTTGTGTAAAGAAATATGGCGTCAGTTTTATCACAATCGACCCTGTAAATAATATGGAAACAGAGAATGTAACCGAAATCATGAATCTACAGACCGGAATAGATAAATCCACTACAGACGAGTTACAATGGGAAAGTACGATGAATGATGATGATGCCAGTACGACTGTATCAAAGGCTCCAATAGTGGAAACTACATTTCGAGCAGTACAATTCATTCAACAGGAACTGCTTCAAAAAGTACCTAAAGAATCCGATCTGAATTGGTCTCTGATATTAATCGTTCTAGTCGCAATCATTGTTTTAATATTGGTCGCATCAGCACTATACTATTATTGCTATAAGAAACATGGTGGTTTCGATATAAATTTCATTAAAGGTAAATTATAATAATTTGTTTCTTACATAATTGTGAGAAAGTATCAAAAATTAGTTTAAGCCGATTAAAAAGGTGCAAGTGCTAAAAGGTCCAAGTGTCATTTAGACCCGTTTAGGCTTTCAATCCCTAAATGGAGACATATTTTTGTATCGATCGATTTTCGAAATATTTTTGAGTACGATATAGTGAGCATTTCTTTGAAAAAGATGATTTTTTATCATAATACCAACTATTGGATCTATAACTTAATTCGTGCGGTTTGCTAAGAGATGGCGTAACTTGATTATTATTCCATCGTTCCAATATTCCGAACATGCATTGGAAAGCTACTGTAATTGTGCATCTTTCTTAGTATATGCCATTCATTTGAAGCATAAACAACAATAATTTTTTTTCACTCAAATATGACGAACTTTGTGCCTGAAAGAGTGTTTTTGCGGGGAGTTCTTCTTCATTACTTTAATATGAAGAAAAGTGCTGCCGAAAGTCATCGTATTTTGGTGGAAGTTTATGGTGAACATGCTGACCTGAGCGAATGTGCCAAAAGTGGTAATTTTGGCTTTGAAAACGAAGAACGTACTGGGCAGCCAAAAAAGGTTGAAGGACTGGAAGTTGCCAAACACAAGGAGAGCTTGCAGAATCTTTGGGAGTCACTCAAGCAGCCATTTCAAAACGTTTAAAAGCAGCCGGATACATTCAAAAGCAAGGAAATTGGGTACCACATGAACTGAAGCCGAGAGACGTTGAAAGGCGATTTTGCATATCCGAAATGCTGCTGAACGTCACAAAAAGAAGTCATTTTTGCATCGGATTGTTGCTGGTGATGAAAAATGGATCCATTATGACAACCTCAAGCGCAAAAAATCATATGTGAAAGCCGCCCAACCAGCCAAATCAACAGCAAAGCCGAATGTCCATGGAGCGAAGGTAATGCTCTGTATTTGGTGGGATCAGAAGGGTGTGCTGTATTATGAGCTGCTAAAATCGGGTGAAGCCATCAATGGAGAACGCTACCGAACACAATTAAGTCGTTTGAAGTGAGCAATAGCCGAAAAACGCGGAATATGTGACCAGACATGAGTCCATAATTTTCCATCATGACAACGCTCGGCCTCATGTTGCAACAGTGGTCAAAAATTATTTGGAAAACAGCGGCTTGGAAGTTTTGGCTCACCCGCCTTATAGCCCAGACCTTGCCCCGTCCAACTACCATTTATTCCGATCAATGCAGAACGCCCTCACTGAAATAAGGTTCACATCAAAACAGTGTATTAAAAATTGGCTTGATCCATTCTTGGGCGCCAAGCCGGCGCAGCTCTTTTGGGATGGAATCCACAATTTACCAAAAAGATGAGAAAAATTCATAGCTTCAGATGGGCAATACTTTGAATAATACTATTGTACATGTTTTTCTTAAATAAACGTACAAATTTGGAAAAAAAAAAACCGCACGAATTAAATTATAGATCCAATAGTTTTGAAGTTTTATTTTAAAATGACAATTTTGAAACATGAAAATTCATAAATATTGTACTTGAAAGATTTTAGAATAATGAGAAAAGCGACAGTTCTTATATTCATCTGAATAAAACCGGCACTGAGAAGTACAACATCAAATTACTCTTTTAGAGTATATTTGGAAATTATTAATACTCATAACTACAAAATTAAAAATGCTCTAAGGAAATTTAATAGATTTAAGCAATTATCGTTTTGTGTTTTTGCCACAAATATTATTGCATGTGACTGAACTTTTTTGTTATTTTCTTTGCAGGTAGAAATAATTTCCAATGTGACAATGAATCGAATAAGCATTATAATGAACTAAGATGTGAATAATTTGACTTCTTACTGCTGTTAATATTTTAAAATTAAAGAAAAATTGTTATTTTATCGTAGTATTAATCCTTAGTAATAATTGAAAATAAAAATTCTAATGATCTATTATGGAAAAACCATGGAATATGCCTAGAATATTCTGAGCTGGTAACTCAAAATATTCGAAATATTACGATTATATTCTCGCTGAGGAAAATAAAAAATATATTGTACAATTAGTGCACCTATAAACAGTTAATTAGGATTCTACTCCACTTTAAATTTAATATGGAGAGGTGAAAGCAATAAGCGAAACCCCTTTTGACTCCTAAAATTTTGGCAAATGAAGGTCTCTATTCTCGCCTTTAAAAATTGCAAAATTCAATATTTCTGGTTAAACGACTTGCTATTAAAAAAATTTATTTCAATTATATTATAAATCTAAATAAAGTCTAGTAAAGAAAAATTCATATTTGTATATTTCTTATGGAAAAGTTTTAAAACTATAAATATCCTATATATACAATACAGCTATGACTATGAGTATAACAAATGTAATTACAATGTAGTATGTGTGTGTTACGATAAAATGGATATCAGTACTCGGAGTAAAAACCTTCTGATAGCTACATATTTTATGTGCCCAAGAATGTTCAAGAACGAATTTGTGGAGCCAGCACAACAAAAACAACTATAACAGAGAAATCAAAATAAGCCCTCGATGACCGATAAAACGCCATTTTCCAATTACGCCATTACGTACTGAATATTCAGTAATGGCAGTCAACGAGTTATTTAATATTTAATTTGAATTTCATCAACAAATGTTTGTTTAAATTAATTCGATTCGATTTCTAATTATGTCAAACTAAATAAATTTAGAATATTTTAAATGTACTATGGAATAATTATATCCTAAATTGATTCAGATGATTCCAAATAAATTTTGGAAATTTCATTTCTACTTCAGAAAATTCTAAATGTACTTTAGACCATACTCCAACTATACTTCCAAATATAATACAAACAAATGGAATATTCTAAGGCATATTTGAGATTTTCTGAAATGCATTTAACATAAAAAACACTACTTATTTTAAATAATCTGAGATCGATTAAGTGTTAAAGAAAGCTCAATCTCAATATAATTTGAAATTTTTGTGTATTACTATCGAAATAGTAAAATAAGTCGAATTCTAAATATGCACTTCAGAAGCCAAAAAAAAGAAAGAAAGTTTTATTTGCTATGTTTCGCTTTCAAAAAATCAATTACACTTCATTTTTAATAATTTTTTTAATGTTGATAGTAAGATATAAAAATATAACAGAATACAAATGTAATAGAATGACAGTTGGCTCTGTCACTTAAAATGTCACCGCAATTAGCTGTCAAATTTCGAGTAAAGCTGTAACTTTTATATGTGGTAAATCATGTAAGAGCCAAAAACAGCAAATTCTGAGCGCTTCTAAGTGAACAGCACTGACATATGTATGACATTCGTATGTACATTTGCAAAATGGTTGACAAGTACTACTAAATAATAATGGACGTTATTCATCATACTCAGCAAAGAAGCTATAAAGCCGCAAAAAACACTCACCAAAAAATAAAACAAAGTCAAATAATGAAAGAAGAAATAACAACCTTGAAACAAAACAAAAAACTGATAAAACACTGATTTTAATACCGGATGCATTCAAAAATACTCAAAACCGAAATTAAACATACCTCGCTCACAATCGTCACATGCAAAAGATATGCTTTTTTGCATGTGTTGTTGTTGTTGTTGTTGTTTATTTTTTTAAGCTAGCATACAAAACTAAAAGCTTTAGGTTTTTGTAAACATCGTTTAGTGCAGGGCTAATACTTAGATTGTGAAGAGTGTTTAGACTAAACGAATACCGAAAATGAATCAATTAGCTATACTATTGAAAATTCTTATTACACTATGGCCGCTGCTAATGGTGTTTGTTGCTACTGAAGGGCCCATATGTGAGGTACCATGTGGTCCCAATGCCGATTGTAAAGGTGATAACTTTTGTGATTGTCGTGACGGTTATACCAAGACGATTTCTGAAGAAAATGGTTTACCATTTTGCAAGGCCTCTTGTGATAAACCATGCAATGAGTATGCCGCTTGTGTAGCACCAAACGTATGCGAATGTGTACAAGGATACGAATATGATGATACTGATGATTCCTGTAAGCCGGCATGCTCAAGCAAATGTCCTCATGGTACTTGTATACTACCGGAAGTGTGTCATTGTAACGATGGTTATCGTAGTGTGAATGCAACATGTAGTGCGGTGAATGCCAACGATTCATGTGATCCCGATTATATATGGGATGCTGAATTGGAAATATGCGTCGAACGAAATGATGGACAAAATGGCGCTTCTGTTGACACCACAACAAGAGGATCTACTACGCCGAAATTGGCTGTAAATGTTAGCGTCGATGTTACTACAGGTAAACCCGACGTTGTCGCACCACTTGTGAGCACACTAAAACCATCTAATTCTACGAGGATATCTCACCAACATCATTCCACTTCCACCGCGAACAGAATCAAAACTCAAAATGGCAATGATCACTCATCAGAATATTATACAACGGAACAATCACCGCCACAACATCATGATTACAATTGTCCAACTGGATATGTTTACTTTAAAGGTGGCTGCCGTCCAAAGATCGAATTACAAAGTGAAGCACCTACCAAAGGAGGTGACTGTGATCTATCATTGTGTGGTGTAGCAAATTCATATTGTATCAATGCGGAGCGATGTGCTTGTCTACCCGGTTTCATATGGCATAATTCTGTCTACAAAAAGGCAGCAAGTTGTGTCAGCTTGGAATACCTTGAAGAGGTTAAGAAGCGATTAGATCTGAATGAAGATGAAGATGATAGTGGTTGGATTTATATGCTTATAACAGCACTTGGTATCGCTTGTATTACATTGGCTTTTATGGTTCTAATTAGTGTACTATATCGATATAATCGAAAATGATGGAACAGATAATTGCTTAATTCAATGTTCGTTACAATACGAATACATACGTTTGTCCATTTCTAATGTAAATTTCTTGTAATCTTTTTTCAGATATTTATATAAATCATCATTACGAATAACGAATCATCATTACGAATCACGAATACGGCCACGAATATCAGTGAGTCAATGGGAAAAACATTAGACACACTAAATGTCACTTATCAAATTTTTTCGCGTGTATTTGATTATTACTTAAATTTAAACTTGAAAATCTTACAATAATGATAAATACCATAATAAATAGAGAAACATTTCTAAAGTAAAATAACACCCAGTATATGTAAAGCCTTATCGACTTATACTATGTTTATTAAGTTTAAATTCATATCCGTACACACACTTTCATATTAATAAAGCTATTCCTATATCAGTAAATATGTTACAGTAAATCCAACAAAATTTGGCGCAGTTTACTTTTCATTAAACAAAACAAAAACAAACAAGGCTAAAATCTTGTTTTTCACCATGTCAAGATTTTTCACGTTTTGAGTGATTAATTTTTTTTTTTTAACGTATTTGTAATTCACGAAAATGTTTTTCAATTTTTAGTCAGTTTTGAAGCAAAAATTCATATTATTTTATGAACATTTCAAATCAAATGCAAATCTGTTTAAAATAAATTATTATTCATATTGATAACAAATTTCCCGACCACTTGAAAAATACTAAGCTTTCCCAAAACGGCAGGACTTATAAGAAGCATGGAGCACTTCATTGTGTATTTAGAATACCGAAAATATCGAAAAAATTTTAAACTTTACGATATTTTATTTATATATATTAAATGTTTCCCTCTGAGTGATCGTTGATTAAAATCTAGAAGTTTGGCAAATTAGTGACAACCATCACAACGTCCTCGATTGATGAATTGTGGTGCCGTTTTTAACGACATGGAGTAGTATTGTCTACGGTATTCAAAACTTTTTTAAATAGAAGAGTATTTTCTCAAGTACCGTAACCAATTTTATTCATAAAAATAACTTGGTGATGAAATATAACCTCAAATATAGTAGTATAGATTAAAAAACTCTAAAAAATCAAATGGAGTGTAGAAACTCGCAGGTCTTTATTACTTGTCGTTACGAGTTGGCCTTACGAGTAAGCCAACATCATAGTCAACATAACTAAAAAATTAGATTTTGTACACTTATTAATAAAACCATGTTTTTTAAAGGAATTTACATGATATTTGTTATTTTAATAAAATAAATGCAGTAATTGGAATTCTTCATATAATTTTCTGAATTTTTAACGACACACATTTAAATTGAGCAAGCTTTTGTTCATTGATCAATAATTGCCATTGGAATAACGAAGGACAATACTTTGTGGGAAGACAAATAAATATTTAGGCAAGTTACAAAAATTTGTAAATATTTTTCAAATAAAGCCCTTTCAACTTAGTATAGAAGAATTCGCTAAATTTCCTTTGTTTATTGAATGTTTATGGCATCAGAAGTTTTCACTGTAGTATTATACTACATGTATCGTACGTATACATATCTATATAAAGGGTGATCCAATAAGAGCTTCCGGTAGTTTTTTTTTTTAATAAAACGCATTAAAATCAATTTAATAATCAAAAAGTGTATTTGAGACGTAAGTTCGGTTTATGACATTTAATGTTTGAAAATAATTTATTTTAAATGTTGTGGCCAATTGGCTCTAACATGATCCATTCTATGGGTGCAATTTTCGAGCACTCTTTCGAGCATTTAGACAGATATTCCGTTAAATACGCGTGTTATGATCGCTTCTAATGCAGGAATCGATTGTGGTTTATCGACATAAACAACTAATTTCACATAGGTCTATAAAAAGTAATCCAACTGCGTCAGATCACAAAATCTGAGCACCATAACCGCAACATAACACCATATGAACACTATGAAATGGTCGAAGAGAATGAAGAACATTTCTCACTGCACACTGAATTTTCACAATTTGTAAACATTGTTCTGGCGTAAGTCTATTCATGGTGAAATGTCAATGAATAATGAACACAAATGTCATATGAACATGACAGTTATAACACGTGAGATGTCTGAGAATCCCTATTGGAAAAAGTACCTCCTATTGGATCACTCTATACACATATAACTATTATCCAGAACACTATTAATCGGTATTTCATATGATTAAAATGTAGCAATTATTAATGGCAGATGGTTAATATGTAGTTTGACACAAGATTTTTGCTAGGAACGACATACATAATTTTATTCGCAATTTCTTCTCTGCAACATAATAATGAGCCAATATCAGCGTTTCTTCTTCCTAATAACTGTAGTAATTAGTCAAAAAATATTAGAAATTCATATGGAACCGATTGTACAAACGGCCAATAACATCAATTCAACACCATATTGTCCCATAAATGTTACATGGAAAGATGTCATTACGAAGCTAGATAATTTGCAGCAAAATAGGATAATCTATCAGGAACTTATTAGATTTAAATTGATAAACAAATGTTGTACCGGTTATCTAATGAATACATACCAAATATGCGAACCAATATGTATGAAACGATGTAAAAAGAATGAATATTGCACAGCACCAGAGGTATGTGCATGTAAAATGGGTTATCGAAGATTTGCAAAAAATAATCGGTGTTTGCCAGAGTGTATTGAAAAATGTCCTGAAAATAGTTATTGTAAAGCACCAAATATATGTGAATGTATAATCGGTTATGTACCGACTACACAAGAGAATAAATTTGTTTGCAAATCTATATGTAATGATGCATACATTTGGAATGTCAACCGACAAAAATGTGAGTCACGCTGTAAATGGGGTATCAGCTGGGATCAACAAACAAAATCGTGTGTTCAACGGTTAAGTGCACATGTAGAATTAGTAATCGAACAAAGGGATCATCAATTCATGGCTTTTGCTAGCGCACAAAAACTACAATTAATTGCAAATGGCAATTCATCCGATACAGATGTTGAGCGTATAAACTTTGACATGCCGACATGGTTGAATTGGCTTAATATAACGATTACATTGAGTGTGATCACATTGTTATTTGCATTAATCTGTTTGGGACATTATTTGTGGAGCATCCACGCTCAACATGCACAAATTGTCATTCTCGATGGTAAGTTAATCAATCGATACTTGTGTAAAACCATTCTAACCCATTTTTTTTTTTCATTTTAAATTACTCTACAGACAACAACAACAATTATAATTTTGATGAATTGGATCGCAGTCAAATTATGGTTTATTAGGAATCGGCTCGCTATTCCATTGTCATACAAAAAAGAACCTAAAATTATGATTATTATAAACAATTTTATATTAAAGTCAGTATATTATAAATCAGATAGAGTCCAAGATATAATAACACCGATTACTACATACTTTCATGCTCTATTGGAATAAGTAACGATTTTTATATAATTTTTTTTTTTTGTTATGGGAAATAAAGTAAATTTTTGATTTTTCTTCTTTTATTCAGGAATAAAAGCGATTTACGATTTTTCTCTCTGAACAATAAGACTTATTTCTGTGCAAAAAAAAAAAACTATTACATAATTACAATTATAGTCCCTTTTCAAAGTTTTAAAATATAAGCATTAAAACTTCCAATACATTTTTCATTACATTAAACTATGTAATACAAAAAATATTTTTTTAATGTATATAAAAATAAGCTACAGCAAAAGAGTTCATCTTAAATAAATCTTAAACAATAACAGAGTGGAAGAACAAACAAACAGCATTCTCCCTTCAATCCTTCCAAGAGAATTTCTTAGGGTACCCTTATTATATCAGCTTTTTTAGAAAAATTTACCAAACCCAATTGATTCTCTGTAAAAAAAAAATGGAGGAAATTGTATTATGCATGTATTCGACAAGGTAAAGAATGTACAAGATTTTCAGAATATTATTTTTTATTTCACATCATTTACCTCTTTTGTCCACATTGTAAGTACGAGCTCGCGCCAGACGACACATAAGTATTAAGATGATGCATGCCAAGGGTATTGAGATCGAAATCAAAATCCAAAGTAACTTAAATCTGGATTTCTTGAATGGCGAACCCAATTCGCTGCTGTAGATGAGAGCACATTCGTACTGATTGACAGGTTGATATCCCTCATAACATACACATTTATTTGGTGCATCACAATATCCATTCGTACAACTCTCGGTTATATTTAAAGGATTTATGCAGATAGGTAGACATAATTGCTTATTCTCATTAGCAACGTCTAGTGTGTATCCTTCAGCACATATACATTCATTCTTACGATTACAGGTACCGTTGTAACACGTATTGTGACAAATTTTTGCAATAAATACCGGCTTATTACTACTATCAATTTCTTCTAAATCCTCCTCACTGTTCTCTTCACTATTATCTTCCTCCTGTTCGCTCTGCTCCTCCTTCTCCTCCTCATCCTCTTCTTTGGAACCGTTAAGTTCCTCACTCTTATCGATTATATCGGAATCATAATTTACATCAGATATTTCATTGGAGAAATCTTTAATAATTGTCTTCACTGAAGTTGTATCAAATCTGTTCCGGTATTTCTTTCCATCACGTAACTTTTGTAAATAATTTGTATTTGTTGTCGATTGCATACAGTCATCATTAATGCATTGAGACTTACAAATATTTTCAATATCAGTCTTGTGAAAACCTTCATTACACCCACATATTCCGGGCGATGAACAATAACCATTAATACATGCCATTTCGCAAATTGGACTACAAGAATTATTTCCACTTTTTTCATAGCCCAGAGAACAGTTGCATTCGCCAGGTGCAGTGCATACACCATTCGCACAACCATCTTCACAAATAGGTTCACATGTATTGTTATGAATTAATTTAAAATATCCTTTATTACATTCGCATATGCCTGGTGAAATGCAAACACCATTCTTTGCGCAACCATCTTCACAGACTGGTTCGCAAATATTTGCTGTCAAGTTTTTTCTAAAACCTTCATTACATTCACATAATTCTGGAGCAGCACAAACTCCATTCGGACAACCAGCTGAACAAACTGGATCACATGTATTGGAAGTTGAAGATTTAGAAAAGCCCGTATTGCATTCACAAACACCTGGGGAGGCACAAAATCCATTTGTACAATCATCTTCACATACTGGTTTACAAGTAGTCGGATCTGATTTGACAAATCCTTCATGGCATTCACAAGTCTCTGGCGCAGCACAAAAACCATTTGTACAGCCCCGTTCACAGACTGGGTCACAAACATTTGAACTAGATTTTGTGTATCTCTTGTTGCATTCACAGACACCAGGTGAGGCGCAAAAACCATTCTTACAACCATTTTCGCAAATTGGTTCACAGCTGTTTGGGCTTGATTTCCAAAATCCGTAATTGCATTCACACACTGCTGGAGAAGCGCAGAAACCATTTGTACAGCCCCCTTCACAAACTGGATCGCAGGTATGCGGATTTGATTTGGAAAAACCCACATTACATTCACAAACACCAGGCGAAATGCAAAATCCATTCACACATCCACTTTCGCAGATTGGGTCACACGTGTTGTGGTTTGTTTTCGAAAATCCTTCATTGCACTCACATATTCCGGGTGAAGTGCATACCCCATTCTTACATCCACCTTCACATACTGGATCACAGCTGTTTTGAGTTGCTATTGAAAAGCCTTCATTGCATACGCACGTCGCTGGAGAAGCACAAAAACCATTCCTACATCCGCCATCGCAGATAGGTTCACACACATTTGGATTAGATTTAGAAAACCCTTCGTTGCATTCACAAACACCAGGCGATGCACAAAATCCATTCTTACACCCACCTTCGCAGATTGGGTCACAGCTGTTCGGAGTGGCTTTTGAAAAACCTGTATTGCATTCACATATTCCCGGTGAGATGCAAAATCCATTCATACAGCCGCCTTCGCAAATTGGTTCACAGGTATTTGAATCAGATTTCGAAAATCCGCTGTTGCATTCACACACACCTGGCGAGGCGCAAAAGCCATTTGTACATCCACCTTCGCAGATTGGTTCGCAGGAATTTTGACCAGATTTCGAAAATCCTTTGTTGCATTCACAAATTCCTGGCGAGGAGCAAAAACCATTCGTACACCCGCCTTCACAAACTGGATCACATATATTGGGAGTTGATTTCGAAAACCCTTCGTTACAAGCACAAATTCCAGGCGAATCACAGAAGCCGTTCAAACAGCCGCCTTCGCAAATTGGTTCACAAGCATTGGGACTAGATGTCGAAAATCCACTGTTGCATTCACAAACACCAGGCGATGCGCAAAATCCATTCTTACACCCACCTTCGCAGATTGGCTCACAGCTGTATGGGATTACTTTTGAAAAGCCCGTATTGCATTCACAAATTCCCGGTGAGGCGCAAAATCCATTCGTACAACCACCTTCGCATATTGGTTCACAGGTATTTGGATCCAATTTCGAAAATCCTCTGTTGCATTCACAAACACCAGGCGAAGCGCAAAAACCATTTGTACAGCCACCTTCACAAACTGGATCACAAATATTTGGGCTGGATTTAGAATATCCCCTGTTGCACTCGCAAACAGCTGGTGCAGCACAAACTCCATTCGTACACCCATCTTCACAAACTGGATCGCATACATTGGGTGTAGTTTTCGAAAACCCTTTGTTACAAGCACAAATTCCAGGCGAAGCACAGAAGCCATTCAAGCAGCCGCCTTCGCAAATCGGATCACAAGCATTGGGACTAGATTTCGAAAATCCCTTATTACATTCGCAAACACCTGGTGCTGCGCAAAACCCATTCGAACAGCCACCTTCACAAACGGGTTCACAAGCATTGGGATTAGATTTCGAAAATCCTTCGTTGCAAGCACAAATTCCGGGAGAATTACAGAAGCCATTCAAGCAGCCGCCTTCACAAACGGGTTCACAAGCATTGGGACTAGATTTCGAAAATCCTTTATTACATTCGCATACACCTGGTGCAGCACAAAATCCATTTGAACATTCATTTTCGCAAATCGGATCACACGCATTTGGGGTAGATTTCGAAAAACCCTTTTTGCACTCACATACACCTGGCGCAGCACAAAATCCATTCGAACAACCACCTTCACAAATTGGATCACAAGTGTTTGGACCAGATTTTGAATATCCCTTGTCGCATTCACATACTCCAGGAGCAATGCAAAATCCATGGTCGCAGCCATTCGGACATACAGGAACGCAGCTAACTGGTGTATCCATTATATATCCAGGGAGGCATTCGCATACACCGGGTCGTGCACAGAGACCATTCCTGCAGCCATCTTCGCAATGGGGTATACAAGATTTTTCATCAGATCTCTGATAACCTTTTATGCATTCACAAACATTTGGTGCTCGACATATGCCATTTACACAACCATTTGTACAAATTGGCTCACACAATCCAGCTCCATCTAGCTGATAACCCATATTACAAACACAAACATCAGGCTTAATGCATTTGCCATTTTGACAGCCACTCAAGCAGATTGGCTCACATTTCCCAGACGCTGACATCGAATAACCTTTAGAGCAAGTGCAAACATTTGGTGCTGAACAGAAACCAAATTCACAGGTTTGCGTACAAATCGGATCACATTTCTGTGTGGTCGGATTAAGCGAATATCCTGCGTTGCAAGCACACTTATTCGGTGCTACACAGTTACCATTCGGACAACCAGTACTGCAGATCGGTTTACACTGACCGCTATCATCGAGTTGATAATTTGAAAAGCACGAGCATTTACCGGGCGCACTACAGAAACCATGCTCACATGGTCCACACTCGGGCACGCATCTGTGTGAAAAAATGTGAACAATATTTAGTAGGACATATTTTTGATATCTCCACAAGCACCTACCGAAATTGATTGAACGGCTTGTAGCCAGGCAGACAGGCACATTTATTGGGCGATATACATTTACCATTTACACAAGCCTCTTCGCAATCAGGCAAACATTTGTTTTTAAATTTTTTGTAACCGGGACAGCAAAACTTGATCTCCTTACGTTCATATATGGTCTATACGCATATGTGGTGAAGAAGTGTGAATGAAGTTTCGGTCTACGATTAAGTTCAAATATTTTATACTTACCACCCACTTCATTTTGCCATCGTTTTTATCTTTCTGATAGACCTTCTTCGGTCGGACAGTACTTTTGGAGCAGATCTGTGCTGCCACACTCGTCACTAGTATTAAGGAAATTGTTATTCGAAGGATTAACATTTTTGTTTACTCCAAATTTCGATCGATATATTAGATTTTATTTATATTTAACTTCGTTTGAAAATATGACTACATCCAATGCGACTTAGTTTTAATGTTCAACTGACTAAATGATTAGTGACTGAATCATTGTCCCGATTTCTAATTTCTCAAATGTGCAAAAAACTTCAGCTAAGTGCGAATAAATGCTGTGATCGTATGAATGTAGTGGTTTATTTATATTTTGTTTCCGCTCCTGATACTCGCTGAGTTTTGAAGTCTTATCACAATTTTTTGCGTACGCAGACGTATGAGCACTATACGGTCAGGGGTGATGGAAGGATGAGAAATGGCGGTGAATCGGGTTGTGAGTAATGTAGGTTTGATGACTGAATGAATGCTGACGTTGTTGTTGTTGTTTTTTAGACTTATTACAGAAGAAACTTCAATAAATATGTAGTAGCATGGCACCGAATAATTTTCCGAATTAACGTTCGCCTTCTTGGGAAGATTTATGCAATGTGCAATAAAATTACTCAATGCCTACACTGTAGTCGTAAGTATTCAAAACAAAGGAATTATTTTATAAATAGATTTGCTTCCATTTTTTGGTTTATTTTTATTCGCGCATAGCAGCAAAAATCTCAAAAAAAAAAGTCCTCATACATATCTTCTCATACCATACTCCAGGCTTGATGGCTTGATGGCGATACTATTTATAATTTTTCTATATTTGCAAAACTTTATCTTTATAGAATAAAGTGCAAGCCGGCATATTTTCTTTTTTATGCTCGCACGCATTTACATCCACATAACGTGCATATCATCGCAATCGCTTCAAGCCGTAGTTGGTCATGGTTCAGATATACGTTAGCATTCCTTACACATTCATAAACAACTTACTCCCATTATGGAGCCTTATCACAATGTATTGATCCCGTAAATAAGTACGACAATAGAAACTTTTTTTTAGTATAAAAAGCTTTTATATACGCAAGATAGTCATTTATTATTTTGTGATAATTATAAGCACCGATGGCGCCAATCATCATTCAATCCGATCAATCAAGCAACACGAAAATGAGATTGGCTCGCTCTACAATAGAAAAATTTCCATTAAGTTCATAAACCCAAGACGTAGTATTATATTTAGTATATTTTAGTACGTAAACAAATTATTGGTATGAGAGTCTACTAAAAATGAGACAATATTTAAAGAGATCTGTAAATATACGCCGATCGCGAACGGCAGAACTCTTGTAGAATAACTTTTCCTGAACTTTGACACAGAGCTCTTTTCAAAATGTAAGAATTTAATTGCTTCCCGGGTGGGATCCGATTGAAAGGATAAGGTTTTGTTTTTCTGAAAATAATACAAAGTTGTATCGCAACTATATACTTTGTACGGTAAAATTACACATTTTGATCGCTCTAAGAGGACATCGACAAAAGCAACAGATTTTAATGCAAGCTCCCAAAAAGAACCATGGATCCAAGGAAATCATTTAAAAAATCTTGAGATTAGACACAATTACAAATCAAATTAAATTATTACCCTTTAAGTGTTTCGAAACTGAGAACCAAATGCATCAATAATCGAACAGTAAACTTGTCATGATTTGGTATGCTTGATTTTTGTCTGAAATAAACTTAGACATGAACTTTGGGGTTTCTGAAAGATTAAGTTACCGAGTGGGCAAAATCATATTTTCGCAAAGACTCTATTTACATGTAGAATGATATTGCAATCCACTCTACAAATAATGTTAACGGTTAATTTCAGAGAAAATAATATAGAAACTCTCTACTGGCCATCTAGAGGTGCCGACATAAACACAACTAATAATTTCCTACTGAGTACTTAGATACATATGTACTTATATCAGCCCAAGCATATGAAATATATGCATACATCCATATACAATATAAAAAATAATTACAAATGTGTCATAGCACTTACTTGATTTATAATAAATAATAACAGAACATACATAAACAATATATTACATGATCATATATGTATTTCACAAATAAAGTTCTTACATACTTTTGCACTTACATATGCATAATCATAAATAACCTTGACATTGAAAGGGAAGTATTACTTTTATGTTTATTTTCTTAGGTGCATTTGTACCAATATACGTAATACATATGTAGGTATATCATAATCATTGATAATGATTCATACTATTGTATAATATGAACTGTGCGAAGAAAGAATATTACTCAAAATAAATAATATGTACATTAAATAATATCTTTGTTACTTATTTCATTGCAAATTATGTGGATTAAATTAATTGAAAGAAGAATTAACAACACTTTAATTAATTTATTATATTAATTATTTCTATACTTAATTTCATTTATATTTATATTATATTTATGTTATATATTTAACATAAATGAAATGCTTCAAGATTATTAATACATAAAATCATATTACTGAATATATAATTCCAGGAGAAATCCGAAAAATTATAAATTTGTAGATGTACATTCCAAACTAAATACGTGTGATAAAAGTTTACATAGCGACACTAGCGTGCTGTCGCAGCTTAGTTACATTATCATTATCTTATTTAATAATTATCATTAATTAATTACTTACTTACTTATGTGGCCATAACAACCGAATATCGATTTTGGCCGAAAATAACATGCTTCGCCAGCCATCTCTGTTCTTCGCTAGCTGGCGCCAGTTAGAAATTCCAAGCGCCGTCGGGTTCTCCAGTACTTGGTCTTTCCACCGGAGGTTTGGTCTTCCTCTTCTGCGTCGTCCTCCAGCGGGTTCCGAATATAACACCTTCTTAGCTGGAGCGTGTTCTTCCATTCAGTCGACATGACCTAGCCAGCGCAGCCGCTGGATTTTGATGCGCTTTACTATGTCAATATCGGTATACAGCTCGTACAGCTCATGGTTGTACCTTATTCGGTACTCGCCACCAACGCAAATAGGCTCAAAGATCTTGCGTAGGACTTTTCTCTCGAAAACTCCAAGCACTCGCTCATCCGAGGTGGAAATTGTCCAGGCTTCAGAGCCATATGTTAGGGCAGGCATGATGAGAGACTTGTAGAGTGTAGTTTTCGTTCTTCGAGAGAGGGCTCAACTTCTCAATTACTTACTCAGCCCAAAGCAACACCTGTTAGCAAGAGTTATCCTACGCATGATCTCCAAGCTGACGTCATTACTGCTGTTAACGCTGGTTCCAAGATAGACAAAGCCCCTTACTACTTCAAAAGTGTCAACAGTGACGTGCTGTCCAAGACGCCGGGGCTCTTTGTTTGTTGACACTAGATACTTCTTCTTGCCCTCGTTTACCGTGAGACCCATCCGACGCGACTCTCTTTCCAACTCTGAGAATGCTGCACTGACTGCTCGCGTGTTCATGCCGATTATGTCAATATCGTTGGCATACTCTAACAGCATGACACTTTTGTTGAAGATAGTGCCATTATGTCGTAGATCAGCAGCTCGTATTATTTTCTCCATAATAAGATTGAAGAAGTCGCATGATAACGAATCACCTTGTCTGAAACCCCGTTCGGTATTAAACGGTGCGGAGAGGTCCTTCCCAATTTTCACTGCACAACGGGAGGTATGCAGTGTCATTCTACAAAGTCGAATGAGCTTTGCAGGAATACCGAACTCAGACATTGTAGCATAGAGGTAATCCCTTACCGGACTGTCGAGAGCGGCTTTATAATCAACAAATAGGTGGTGTGTGTCGATCTGTTTTTCTTGGGTCTTCTCCAGGATTTGCCGCAGTGTGAATGGTCGATGGTGGATTTACCAGGTCTGAAGCCACACTGATACGGTCCAATCAAGTTGCTGAGCATAGGTTTCAACCTTTCACACAGTACGCTTGATAGAACCTTGTATGCGATGCTCAGGAGACTTATTCCACGGTAGTTGGCGCAAATTGTGGGGTCTCCTTTTTTATGTACAGGACAGAGAACACTGAGCCTCCAATCATCAGGCATGCTTTCATCCGACCATATTCTGCTTATGAGCTGGTGCATGCGGGTGAGCAGCTCATCGCCTCCGGTCTTAAACAACTCGGCAGGCAGGCCATCAGCACCTGCAGCTTTGTTGTTCTTCAGCCTTAAAATGGCCGTTTCAACCTCGTCATAGTCGGGTGGTGGAATATCAACACCATCATCTGTAATTGGGGTTATCGGGCAATCTCCTCCACTGGCGGAATTGTTCGTAGCATCGCCATTCAGTAACGTGGAGAAGTGTTCCCTCCATAGACTCAGTACACTCTGGACATCTGTAACTAGATTCCCATTTCCATCACGACAAGAAGAGGTTACGGGATTTAAACTTTCTTGTTCTCTGTTCTGCACTCCTTTTCTCTCTGTACCGCTCCTTAACAGCTCGCGTTGCGCCTGCACGCAGGATTTTTCTGTAGGCGGCGTCTTTCTCTGCGGTAGCGTCGCGACACTCCTGATCATACCACTCATTCCTCAGAGGCCGGTAGTAACCGATTACCTCCTCGGCAGCAGTAGTCATGGAGTGGGATATATGTGTCCACCGTGCGCATGTATCATCAAGTGGGCGAGTGTTCTGCATAAGCAGATCCGATAGTCGAGTGGAAAATGCATCTGATGTCTCTGGTGATCGCAGCTTACTTACGTCGAGCTTTCTCTATGTGGGACTTCTCTTGTTATTTGCGACACATAAGCGTGTGCGCACCTTAGCTGCAACAAGGTAGTGATCCGAGTCGATGTTGGCACCACGGATCAATTTCACGTCCATCACACTGGAAGCATGCCTTCCGTCAATCACCACATGATCAATTTGGTTTCTTGTACGTTGATCTGGAGACAGCCATGTCACTTTGTGGATGTCGAGATGCTGGAATCTGGTACCACCAATTACCATGTTTCGTGCTGAGGCGAATTCGATCAGCCTCATTCCGTTATCGGAAGTGTTCTGGTGGAGGCTGAATTTTCCGACAGGAAAATCACAGGACGCTCTTTTGGAGCAGCCCTGTCCTGTCCATCGCATTTCCTGGAGAGCGGTGATGTCAGCTCTGTATTTTTCGAGGACATCAACCAGCTGGATAGAGGCACCCTCCCTATAAAGGGACCGGACATTCCAGGTGCATATCCGTAAATCATTGTCCTTTTTTCGTTTGCGGGGGTCATCAACAAAAGCGGTAGTCCTTATCCGAGGCATATTTGTTTTTTTCATTGAGGGGGTTTTTTATGTGGCGGGTCCCAAACCCAACGCACAACCTCTAACCGAGGAGATTTTCGCCATTAATTAATTAAACAAAATTTTTTTTCCAATAACGCTCGATATCAATTTCATTGACATTCTAATAGTATTAGAATGTAATGATTAGGTGTGTAATCTCCTTTACCACATGAAAATTATTGTAGCGGCAAACTCGACCTCGTTGGCAAAAACAAAGAAATAAAGGGTTATCCATTTTGCGGTTTCAAAAGTAAATGTAAATAAAACACATATAAAATATTTTTTGTCGTGATATTTCTTTTTTATTATAAAGTTTGAACGTTGATATTATGTGTGAAATACTACATCATTTAAATGACCACCACGCGAATTGTTGCAAGCATCGATTCTTTTGAGGTAATTTTCGACCACTTTTTGACACATATTGGGCGGTATCTCAGCCATAACGTGACGAATGTTGGTTTTTAGGTGCTCAAGAGTTAAAGGTTTATCTGCATAAACATGGTCTTTCGCGTAGCCCCACAAAAAAAAGTCAAGCGGTATCAAATCGCATGATCTTGGTGGCCACTTGATATCGCCACGACGAGAAATTACGCGGCCAGAAAATTTCTCTTGCAATAAAGCCATATTCGCTCGAGTTGTGTGGCATGTGGTACCGTCTTGTTGAAACCACATATTCTCTAAGTCGTATTCTTCAATAGCAGGCAAAAAAAAGTCGGTTATCATATGACCATAGTCGTTCCATCGTCGGTTTCGAAAAAGTAAGGTCCAATCACACCTCCGGACCAAAGAGCGCACCAAGCAGTGACTTTTTGTGGATGTAGTGGCCTCTCTTCAATTACTTGAGGATTCTCAGAACCCCAAATACGACAATTTTGTTTGTTAACATACCCACCGAGTGAGAAATGTGCTTCGTCGCTGAAGAAAATTTTGTTCGAAAAATCGCCGTCCACCGCCTGTTGTTCAAGCACCCATTCGACGTATCTACGACGTTGTGAATGGTCAGCTGGCTTCAGTTGTTGTGTGAGCTGGATTTTATATGGATGTAGGTGTAGATCCAAATGCAAAATACGCCATAATGTGCCGTAAGACAGTCCTAATTCCTGAGAACGACGAGGAATCGACACATTCGGGTCTTCGGCAACACTTTCACTTACAGCAGCGATATTTTCGGTGGTACGAGCGAAACGATGATGCACAGGCCTTACAATATCTGTAACCGATCCAGTCTCTTCATATTTCTTCACAATTTTGCCAATTGGTTGCGTAGTTGGACGATTATGTAAACCATAATCTCCTCTTAAAGCACGATATGTGGCTGTGGCAGAATCACCATTTTTGTAGTAGGTTTTTACAATTTTAATGCATTGTGCGATAGTTAAGCGATTCATTTTCGCAAATGTCAGACTTTGAACTGAAAAAGAAAGAAATTGTTTTAACAACTCAGTTTGACAGCTGTCGAATTCTAGCCCTATACTTTTGAAACCGCGAAATGGATAACCCTTTACAAATCTTCGAATAGAAAACGAAATTTAGAAGAAAAAAAGAGGAATGTCATTCGTTTTTCTTCAACATGGCAATACTGTCAATTCAATGCAACAGATGATAAATATAGCAAATAATTGGCATCATCATCTCGTCGCCAAATGCAGTAATGCCACAGCAATCAAACGTTAAAATACAACAAAGAAGTAAATAAATTATAAATTTTCAAATAAATCCTGATATAAAGCAAAGCAAAACACAATGAACATTGAATTAAATACAGAAAATCTTCAGAACTTATGTAGAATTTGTTTTAGTGAAGGTGAGTTCAATATACAACATTTTCAAGTGGAGCTTCCATCATCCGAATATGACAATGAATTAATTTCAAACGCCAAAATGCAATTGGACACTACTGAAGCTGCCATTGATGTACTGGCGGAAGAGGTTTCTATTTTCGAAATGTTGCGAATATTTCATAGCTGGAGAGTATGTATAAATAAATGTATTGATTATAAAGTATTAAGGACTACTGACAATGTTGGTTAATTTTCTTTAGGATAAATTAGAATTGTACGATGATGAACCGCAACTTGTATGTCATACCTGCCTAAATGAAATTCTCAAATGTTATTTATTCTATAGGAAAATGGAGACAGCTCATAGGCAGATCGAGAAGATTTATAACGAAACTTACGAATTACAAGACGACACTAACGAAGATATTTTGTACGAAGAAGAAGCTCATTTGGACGATAATTTAGATGGTATTGAGCTTGATTGTGAACCGGTTGTAGATGAAGAATTACATATAGACCAAGTAATAGAAATATCGCCGAAAGAAACTACTATAATAAAGACAAGCGCAGCTGCAGAACCAACATCAGCACCAGAAAAGAGACATCAGGAAGAACATAGACGTAAAATGTCGAAAGATCCGAAATTTGTTTTAACTGGTGGTGTTACAAAAATGCTAACACATATTTCACGCGATACTGATAATGGTGATCCCGCTGAGTCTTCGCACAAACGGCTCTGCACCGCAAAAACTAGTCCAGAAAAGGGGCAAAAAAGAAAACGATTACATAAATACACTACAACAAGTTCAATGCCATTGGAAAATGCTTCATTGGTAGTGTCACAATTTATACCTTCCATAAGACAAGAAACCATAGAACTGGACACAGGCGTTGCTCACTCAGAATCATCCGAAACTATTCAATTACCACGAGATGACTTGCGTACAATGGACTATGGTCCTGTTGAAATAAAAATTTCTGATTTCAATGAAATGTCTGAGATACTCAGTTCACATATTGAACATGAAGATGCAAGTGATTCAAATCGAAAACCAACAGTTTATGCCTGCAAATACTGTCCACGCGCATTTTCAGCAGCTGAATATCTTATAGCCCATGTACGTAAAAGTCATGTTTGTAGGTGTTGTACAATGGCATTTGCCAAAACTTCCGATTTGTATGCTCATATCAAAGAAATGCATCAACGACATATTTGTGTGGTCTGCAATATAGAACTGAGCACACACAGTAACCTACGAGGCCATATTAAACGTATGCATGGCATAAAATTGCCAAAACAAGTTGCATTACTGGACTATCGGCCACAAAGTTCAGACACTATGGTTACAGTAGAAGAGGATAACGGTGTTGAATTAGTAGTGCAAGTAGAACGTTTGGATGATGACAATGGACTTACAGAAAATTGTGAGCAACCGAATTAGAATTAGTAAACAACTCATAAAAACATGGTGAACTCGTTTAAATTATATTGTAAGAAATACCGATAATTTACAAAAAATTTTAATGTAAAAATTAAAAGCAAGATAATTCATAAAGCTATTTCCTTGTGATTTTTATTCTCTGAATAGACCCAAAAATTCTGAGCGTTTTTCATCACATCCTCACCCTTCTGCTTCTCACCTCCATCGATATACATAGGCGTGAATTCACGGTAAGCAATACACACACGTCTCTCCGTAACATCTTCGCGTAGAACTGAATGTTCAAATTGATAGCGTGCAGGACCATATAATACAATAAGAGAACGACTAGAAAAAACATATATTAAAATCATACTCTCTTAATATAATCAAATACGAGAGCAAATCTTACTTTGGCATTGGAATGCGTATTGTACAATCTTTAAATTGAAGTAAATCATCATCGGTGGCCAATGGTAAAAGTAGTTTGTCTTCATATTGTTGAACTAATTCCAGATTATATTTTGCTGTTTTAAGAAGCGCATCTCGGTATCCAGCATCATATAACGTTAATGTTAAAACAGCATCGCCCAAACAATTGACAGTAACAACACGTTCTCCCCATATCCAGCAATCATCAATATGTGGATCAATTGATGCACCTTTTGTGGGATCATACTCCAATGAACATTGTTCGATTGCCTGATAATTGGACAGCAAATCAATCTCACACAAACGTGATTGTACAAATTTTGAAAATTCCGGAAATCCATTGAATAATCCATTCTTTAATTTACGTTTTTTAAAATTAGTTTTCGGTCCAAAATTCTGTTTTCTTCGTCCACTTTGTGATATATCCCACGGCATTGAATCTAGTTTATGCATAAGCTCAATTGCTTCTTCCCCACTAAGAAACTCTTCAAGTACATAAATACCAGGGAACGGTATTCCATGTGTTCCGTCATGTTGTGAATGTTGTGCACACACTTCTTTTGTATTCCAACCAGGAAAAAGACGTTCACATGCCGGACAATATGATAATGCTATTGATTTCTCGAATTCAGTTTTGGCATTAAGTTTGTCAATGTTATATTGCTTTTCACACTGTAAACACGAACGTATTCCTTTGCATCCACATGGTCTTATTGTATTCATTTCAGCTCTGAGTATCGTAATAAAGCACATACATTTCTTGTGAACAACGTCTCAATGGCTTTGCGAAAAGTGTCAGAATTGACAATCAGCTGTTTGTTAAAGCTGAGAAGTTCCATCTCCAGCCATTGTCACTTTTTTGTGGAATCTATTTTATCATTATCACACAACAAAATGTAATAAGTCAAATAACTTCTAGCGAATTAGAGGAGATTCTCATAAATAAATCAACGGCGAAATATATCAATGATGACAGTAGGTCCGTTCGCTACTTTACTAGTAAAATTTATCTATCAACACAATTCAAGAGCGAGTAAAAAAGTACGCGAACGGAAAATTTGTAAGATTTACTATTAATTTCCAAACTCATTCAGTTCTGTCTCTATGTTACGAATTATTACTAGCAGAAATATTACCAGTAAAAATCAAGAATGATATAAATACAGATTGCGCCCTGGACGTCATAAACAGAAGAGTGTCAAAATCCCATACAGAATATATATATATATATATATATATATATATATATATATATATATGTATATATATTATATATATATATATATATATATATATATATATATATATATATATATAAATATATATATATATATATATATATATATATATATATATATATATATATATATATATATATATATATATATATATATATATATTAGGGTTTATCCGAATCAGATCACTTATATGGGTCCCTTTTCGTCTCTCAAATCGTGTGTTAATTATTTGTTCGGTTGCAGAATTCTTCTACTTCCTTCCTCATAATAACATCACGCGTTATTTCAAGCATGTCTTTGTGGGGTATGTTCCACATTTCGAGTTCATCAATAAATTGGCGACCCAGTGTGGACATCCTCAGCATCCTCCCCATCAACAAGACCCATCTTGCTGAGGTGGTACCTGAAATTGCCATGCGCAGTTATTAATGCAGTTAACCAGCTTAGAGTCATTCGTCCTAGACTGAGAGCCCTCCCCGATTCACTGCCCTTTGATAGCCTCAACGAAGCCTTTGCCTGTCTACAAGTAGATAAGTTCTCCCATCTCGTGAGATGGAGTTACTTTATCCACTCTTCGACCTTTGCCTTCACCGTCCCGCTACTGAGAGCAACTACTGGTTCCTGTCCATAAAATTCAGCTTCAGATCCTTGTCTAGCCAAGGATACAGAAGGTAAATAAAACTGCGAACATTTATATAAAATTATAAATCAAGCAATATTTATAACGTTATTATGAAAAAATATTAGAAGAAACAAGTAAATAAATATACCGCGAAAATATGTATATTACCTAAAGTGACCAAGTATCTCGATTCAGTAACTGCTTAACGACAAATATTGTTATCGTTAGCTAACTATAGTTGTAGCTTGCGGTAAGGACACTAGTTAGTAGTCATGATTCAGTAACTTTCAGGAAACGATATTTGTCGTTACAAACATCGTTACGTTTTTAACGACAAACATAGTTAACTTTTTAACTTTAATATGGCAACATTCCATATTTTGACGTCAATTTGAAAAGAAATTGATAACAATAAATCCAAAAAAATTTGTGAGCCAAATATGGAAAAATTTATGTAAGAAGTATGCAAGTAAATAATGAAAATAAATTTCTTTTTTATACAAAATGCATTTTTTATATCAACAGTAAAAAATCTCGATGTGCAAGAAATTTCCCTCAGCAATACTCCATGATTTTATTTAATAAAACCAAAGGTTTAGCTGAGGGGAAACTTCGTGTCCAACATGGAAAGGATAAAAGTAAGAAGAAGTGGACTGTATTAGCTGCTGAGCGGAGTAGAGAAAATCGGAGACCAGTGGCAATCGTTGAGTTCGATTCTTATTGTTTTATGTTTGCTAATGGATATTGATGTTTTACCAAAGAATATCTAATTATTTGTATTATAATTTGCTTTGAATTTTTGAACTTTTCGCTGATTGCAATAATATACATATGTATGCATGTAACTTTATATAATATTGTAATCAGCGAAAAGTTCAAAAATAAAAAGTAAATTATAATATATAAAATTATACATTCTTTGGTTTTACCATATGTCTGATTATAGGTATGGCACGATGTTAAAAACCGAACAGCCGTTAGGCTGTGCGAGCTTAGAAAAGCGAAAGCTCAAACCGGAAATCTGCCATTGACCACAACAGAACAATAATTCAATTTTTTTTTAATACTAATAAAAATAATTCGTTTTTAAGAGGAACACATTTTTTATCATCATTTTGAAAGAGATAATTTTAAAAAAATTAAAAAAAATATTTTAATGCAAACGAACTTAAGTAATCCATATATCATCTTAAACGTATTCGTCCTTACTTAAAATGAATTAACCATATATATTTTATATTATGACTTGTACATAAAAATTAAATCAGACTTTTTTTGTATTACATTGATAACAATTTGGTGATCTATGCTCCATGCAGTAAGTTTTTTTTACATTTTATGCAGTAATACACACTCATACGTTTTTTTTTTTGCTGGACAAAAGCTGGAAAGTGACCGCTTTCCTTTTTTTATTTCAGGTTCGCCAGCATTATCTTCCTGATTTTCAGAAGTCCCCATCGTGTTATTTATTGCCTCACGAACTCTTTTTTATATAGCCAACCGAAATTATTCTTGCCTCTTACAATAGGTGTGGAATGCTTAATAATAAGAGTCTCGCAGCAATCTGATGGCGTTTCCCTATTCGATGTGGTTGCGATTAGATCTTGGTGGACAAAGCTCGACGTTGGTTTACTTATAACTATATGGTTCGTGTCATCGTCAGATTCAGCAATATAATTAGGGGGGTCAGCAAAACTGTCATCCGAATCAAAATCTTCTTCCAAATTATCCTCACTTTCGCTTCCATTCAACGATATTTCTTCCAACCATTTTAGCACATATTCTTCAGAAGTAACCACCTCAAGTGAGTGGGTGCCGTGGCTCAGTGGTTAGTGTGTTGGCCTTCTGATCTGTAGGTCGTGGTTCAATCCCCGGCTCATGCATAACAAATTTAATATCGAAAAGATTTTTCTTTCGAACGGTACCCACCAGTCGGCAAGCAATTGGCAATTCTTCCGACAGTAACAACTTGCCATGAAAAAGCTTCTAAAAGAACTCTGTGACAAAGCCCCGAAAAAGTGATGTCGCAAGGGTTCTGCCGTTCGGAACCGGCTAAAATAAGTAGGTCCCTTCTAATACTGTCCAAAATTTAACACGCACAACAGTAATTGAAGAGAAGCTCGACCAATGAGCCCTTCGGGGCTTTAAGTGCCACATATTTATTTTTTCTTTTTTTTAGGCATCTCAATAAGTAAAAAAAAATTAAGTTCAGAACAGAAAATAGCTAAAAAACACGCTAAAAGCTAAAATAAGACCAAGCAAAAAAAAAACCTTTACTAATAAATTTCGCCTGCCAGGCGTCAAGAGAGTGTACAACTCAGCCGCTCAAAGGCACTGTACAATGTGCGTCTACTCACAAGCTCGTACAGCGCTAAACTGAGTTGGCGTAAACGCTTGTTTTGATCGCTAAAGGCGTTCGTGAAATATCGCGAGAAAATCGAATTCGTTCCGCCTCATAGGCGAAAGTTAGTATTCTAGGGTTAAATATCAGTGGTGTCATGCGGGTTGCCTTAAAAAATTGCTCACTGTCTCTATTCTTCATCGAGAGAAAAATCTTCTCAAAATATCCTGCACTCTTCCTGTCCCTGTTAATGGGACGGACAGACCATCTCCGCTTTCGATGGGTAGACTGCGACATTATTTCATATACAATACTTGATCTGCTTGCAACATTTTTCGATTTTATTCACTCTTAAGTATTTATATTTTGCTGTTGTTTAAACAAAAACTGATGTCTATTTATGATGTTTTATTAAATAGAAATGTTATTGTATCTAATACAAAACAAAAACAGATGTCGAAGTGTACGTAAAGGAACGTTGTATTATAACTGGCCTTACTTCTTGCTACGACAAAGTGACATTCCATTACCTCACGTTACTTCACGTTACTTCTATTATAACCAGAGCATAAGTAGAAAAGCTGTGGACCAAAATATGTAAATAAAAGCGAAGTGGTTTTGTGTTTTACAATCCTTCCAGCTCCGCCATTTCTGTGGGTGTGCCGTCAACGTCAGTAGTAACACGTATTGTTTTGAACATAACGCCTGAGAAAATTGTAGTAGATTATATAATATCGTATATGCATTTCTGCTTGAGGTTGATAAAATCACCATTTATGAAATGGTCCCTGCCAATCACACTATTTTTGTGGTTGAAAAGATTTAATCGCCGGCAGAAACGAATCCACACGTGTACGTAATTGCAAATACACATCACACGGAAAGGTAAAAAGGTTCTTTAATAATCGAGTGCAGTGGCGAGTTCGCATACTTCATTTATAAAAATAAAATTTTTTTTCAATGAAAATTGTAAGAATATATATATTTATTTGCCCTTTTCGGTTAATTTTCTTTTCGTTTATGACGTCAGCATACAAACAGCATACTGTCAATCTCAAACCAAAAAAGATAACTGTTCACTCAGGGCGCAATCTCTATTTCTATCATTCTTGAGAAAAAATTTGCAACAATTATCACAGAGAGAAAAAAATTTGCTCTCTCAATTTCTTCTCTTTTACTGGTTTTTGGACGTATGCGAACTCTTTTCCAATAAGAAATACTAAAATTTGTAATAATTTGAAAAAACTATTACGTACGCGAATGGACCTAACATGTATGTCAATCATTTGGCATTAAAATTAAAAGATCACAATTAAAAGCTTAATTGAATACTGTGTATTTATTATTTAATTTAATATCACATAATATATATATGTATATATGTATTATTTATAAATATGTGTAGTTATACTGTTAAAAACAAAAATCGACTAGAGTAATATCACGCATTTGCACAAACACGTCACAATATGTAGAGATTTTGCAAACGTTTACAACGTATTTAATGAGTATATGAATTAGATTGGATCATACAAAAAAAAAAAGCTTGGCGCTAGTTTTATGAATAAAAATATTAAAGTTAGAAAAACATAACTTTAAGTTGCACTAATAGTACGTATTTGGCAGTTTTAAACGTGTTGCAAACAAGTAAATATGTAAATATGCTCTCAGCTTTCTATTGACATTTCAAACATGTATAGCGAGCCATTCTGAAGTGTAAATCAAGTGAAAAAAATGTTAGAGTAAAAAAATGTTTTAATCTAATTTATGCACTACTTAGTAAATAATAAATGATAGTATTAAGTAAATAATATATAATCTTTGCCTTCAATTAAATTTAAGCTCTTTAAATTTGACTCAAAGGCACCATTTGTCAAATCTAATTTCATGCAAATTAACAATGGTGCTTTGGCATCCGTAAAGTGCACTATGGGTATTGAATACGTAATCTTCCGAGTCAATTTGTCAAAATAACTATATGTTTTTTGAATTTTATCTGCAAATAATAGTAATATAATTATATAATTTACGTTCACAGTAAATAGTTATACTGAAATAATTATAATAAAATAGAAAATTACTTTTATCCACATCACAGAATGCTACAACCTTTTCCATTTCGTTCGTTGGTAAGTAACGAAAAAATTTTCGTCCCTGCTTCCCAGCGTTCCATATTGTGAAACCATTGCGCCAGGGTTCAGATGATAAAATGTTGTCAATTAGATGACGCATGCGAATGCACCAAATCGTTTCAGCTGCTATAGAAAATGTAGTTGCATCCGGATGATAACGATATTTGAGCAGGCAATCATTAGCACGTAAAATACGTCCCCCAAGGTCTAGATGTTTGTAGAAAAATATTAAATCTTCTGGTGTACCTTCACCATCTTCGGAGAAACCATTGCTGATTTTATCATAGACACTACGATGGCAAAACCATGTCGGCATTATTACAGTGGGACCATTTGCTGTATATATTTGTACGGTTAGCTTCTGTCCATCCAAATCATTAGCCCAACGTGAAAAGCGACAAGTAGAATTCGACGGAATGCGTATGAATTTCGAACCAATTATCTGTAAATAATTGTGGATGAACTTATATTTTATCACACTAGTATCATAGCAAATGAAATGCATAATATGCGAATAAATGTGAAATAATCATATATCGTTGTTAGTGCTATTGCACCTTCAAAATGTTTGCTTTCAAAATGTTTGCTTTCAAAATGTTTGTTTCTCCAAAATTTATCATAGCACTAAGCACAAAGCGCTGTAAGTACGAAAATAAAATGTCTTACTGCATTTTGATTCCATTTTGCCAAAGTATATTGCTCAAGAATACGATTTGGCATCATTTCATCGTCAATATCCTGAAAACATAAATAACAACCAGTCGATATTGCTATAGCACGATTACGGCCATAGCCAACTGAAAATTATAGAATGCAATTACAATAAAATTCATTATTAAAATTCACTTCAAACATTCAAATATTGCGATCTTACCGCCTTTTGGACTTCCGCTGTCATTACGTTGTATATGTAATTCTATTTTATATTGCTCAAATCTGCACTTCCATATATCCAACAATTGTGATGATTCATCAGTACAGCAGTCATCGAATACACAAACTTCTATGACGTACTCGTCGTATATTGATGACGACATAACACTTCGCTGCAATGGCGTTGATGGCGGTTGCACTTGCATCGTTTGCTGTTGTTCATATTTTTGTAATGTTTGCTTGTTACGCACAATCGATTGGAAACACTTATCAATCCATTTGGCACCATTTAAAATTGTTATTATTATTGACTGGACGGACACAAGAACGTAATGTAATGTGTTGTAACATTTGAACAAATTAAATATATTGTATGTAGTAACATGTGTTGTAATATTGGAACAAATTAAAAGTGTGATACGTAGAATACTTACAATAATTTCCTTTGACATTGATTGGAGAACAGACAACACGCGAAAATGTTTATTATACAGACTAATAATTACCGGCTTTATCGTGTGTAGAATGCGCAGACGCCAACAACAACAATAGAGCAAGATGTCATATTGTGGTTGTTTGTTTTCTTTCTACGTTCCTTTTGCTACGATTTATTTTTCTTTTTTTGTTTGTAGCAAGTAGGTATCTAGAATTTCCATATTTGTGGATTGTAACATCTAATATGTACATACGGATATTTGTTTGCAGATGCATATTTGGCACTATTGACTTGTAGGCGGGATGCTGTCATATTTTCGAAGTAAGATAGCGACACGCTATTCGATGGAATATGTATGTATACCATTCGCTATGAAAGAAATTATTATTACATTATTATTATATTATCATGACTAAACATTATATGCCCAAAAGCTTCGTTTGGTGTCGATAATGGTTTGAAATGGCTCGTCAAAAAGCATTTTCAACATCGTCAAGAAAAAAAGAAAAAAGAGAAAAAGTTTTTGAAAAAATGTATCCACCGATCAACAAAAGACGTTTTGAATATCGTCGAAGGTGAGAATTACAGATTTACGCATATGAGCTCCAAAACAAGCGTTGGTTCTCCATTTGATGCTGAAAAGGGTTTTAAGAAATGCGTCTTCGGCTCGTCGAAAGAGGTTTTCAACAACTTCGATGGTGGAATTATAATTGCAAGTATAAGAGTTCCAAAATTAACGTTAAGGATTTGAAAAAATAAGTCAACGGCTGGCCAAAAAAATTTTTAAGACGTGAACGTCAACACAATCAAGAGTAAAAACTTTGGATTTATCTACAAGAGCACCAACATAAACGTTAATTCTTCATTTGGTACCGAAAAGTGTTTGAAAAAATCCATCCACTGCTCATCAAAAGACGTTTTCAACATCGTCGAAGGTGAGAATTGCAGATTTGTGCACAAATACGATAAAACAAGCGTTAGGCATTCGTTTGGCGCTGAAAATGGTTTTAAGAAATTCAAAAGGCGTTTTTAACAACATCGACGGTGAGAATTATGGATTTATTCGTAGAGCTCCAAAACAAATATTAATTCATCGCTTTGCGTCTATAAGGGTTTAAAAAAATATGCCCGTGGCTCTTCAATCGACGTTTTTAACATCGTCCAACGTAAGAATTATGGATTTATGCATAAGAAGTCAAAAGTAAACGTTATTTAATTGAGTAAGTTTGCTAAGATGTGCCGCCGACCATAAACGGTACGTTTCCATTTGGTTACTCGTAATTCTTCTGTTGACATGGGGAAATCTTGAAAACGTGAGCTCTCAACAAATGGCTTTTTGATGCGAGAAAAATATTGAATATCAAAATTGATGTGGCATTCAAAACTGAATATACAATTTCCACTGCTTGAAGAGGCCATTGAAACAGCGTTGAAATTTATAATAGTTGCATTCTTTTGTAACCGGGTTGCAAAATAACACCAACTCGCATTTAATTTTCCTTTTACTTGAATATAATTTCCCTTTAGTTACTTAACAACGCTGGTGGTATATATGGTTGTCCGTGAAATTTATAATCGAAATAAAAACAAAAAAGAAACAATTCTGCGGAATCTGTGGTAAATATATTCGTTTATTTAAAATAAATTTTTATTTGCACTTGCTTTATTTTGCTTATTTTTGTTTATATTTACAATAATTTGATGTGTTGTTGAAATTTCCCAAGCGCATTCCAGTAGTCTATTCACAATAGTGCTGTTTTTTACTTTCCTCAGGTCGATTAAAATATAAGCCATAATAATAGCTGCATTCTTTTGTAAGCGAGTTGCAAAAGAACACTGACTTATTTTCCGAACTGCATGCAAAGCAACAACAAAAATAAGCGACATGACTTATTTTAACCGAGTTGAATTCAAGTTGCTTGTATTTTAATCGATCTGAGTTATAGTATTGGAAACAACCATATATACCACCAGCGTTGCTAAGTAACTAAAGGGAAATTATATTCAAGTAAAAGGGAAATTAAATGCGAGTTGGTGTTCTTTTGCAACTCGGTTACAAAAGAATGCGGCTAATATAAGTTAAAATAGACGATGTCCCTTATTTTTGTTGTTGCTTTGCATGCAGTTTGGCAAATAAGTCAGTGCTCTTTTGCAACTCAGTGCAACTCGCGTCCAAAAGAATGCGGCTAATATAGATTTTTGATATGCTTTCTTCAAAAGGGCTGTATGCTCCCCTCTGTGGTTTTAGCTTCAATTTTACTGAAGAATTCTTGGAAAATTACTAATTAATGTAATTTATTACTAACACACTTATGTCCAATTAAATAAAACCATTGAACACAATTTATTTTAATGAATTATTTTTAATATTTTAATATTCAATCTTAAATTCTAAAACTAAGCTACAAAACTTATTATACAATAATTATGCCATTTGTTTGCAAATGTGTAAAGTTAATGAGGATATTGACAATATTGTAAAAGTTGGCCTTAAGCATAATGCAGCATGTAATTGAGAATAAATATGTATGTATATGCAATGGTTTGTATGTACATGTCGAGTTTCCAATATGGAAAAAAGTCAAATTATGAAAGAAATAAACAACTACAAAAAAGACATAAAATTCTAAAGGATCCAAGTGGCAAAATAAATTAAATCTTCAAAATCATTTACAATAATATTTTATTAGGTTGTTAGGTTAAATGTTGAATCGTCATTGTTTGTTTGTTATTTTGACCCTTTAGACGTTCGCCTCTTCAAATTGACAATACTAAATTTAGGATAATTGATGATGAGTTTTATACGAGTACAGATGTATGTATATCGATTATCAGTCTTTTGAAAGTAAATATATATATATATATATATATATATATATATATATATATATATACATATAATGTGATGAATTACTGAGCTTAAATTATTTCTTTATTAACTAATTAAAGTAATCCAACGTATACATGATGATTTCGTTTTTCTTAAATTCACATTGGTATTGAATTCTCTTAGATTTGCAAACATTTACGTATCCCACTAGTAGCACTGCTGCTATTGTAAACATTTTCAAATGCCTTTATTAGTTCATCCACACCCTTGAGCAGTCCCTCTTCACGATTGCCGGGTACCCAAGTGTTGCGATGATTGACATTAATCTCCTCAGGCAATCGACGTGATTTGGCAAAGTCTATCAACCAGACGCCAACTTTACTATCATCGTAAACGATGAATATGCTAGATCCGACAATTTCATGACGTCTAAAGAAAGCTGACTTCTCAATGACGCTGCGCATATGCATCAGTCTTTTAATCAACTCCTTGTGAATGAGTCGCCGTGAACCGCCCAACAAAAATTGCTTAATCGTCTGTGTAATTTGATCATTTGTTCGCACTGTTTTCAAGTCTTTAACAGGAGCACGACCACGCATTCGCAACGCTTCGATACGAAAGCCTTTAGTGTGTGACGATGACATTGCCTCGCGAAAAACCATATAACGAAGTTTTGTAATTGCTTGTGCTTCTCGTTCCTCGGCATTGGGTGCATTTGGATCGACTGCCACCATTTTCTGATATAAATCGGGACGCAGTGTTGTATTTGTTACCTCCGACTCAAGGAATGTTCGACTGCCCATTTTGATGTCCATAACGCAAGGATCTTTGAAACCGGCCAATAGATCTTGAAGTTCAATAAACTTTTCACCATTACTCAATTGCAGGGTGCCATAGAAATGTGGTACAATCTTGGATGTTTCCGACTCCAGCGACAATTGTTTGTAAGCTTGCACTTCATTGTCCGTAAAGTTGGCAACACGTTTTCGCACAATTCCTGATGTTGTGGGTACAATACTAAAATTAAATAGAATATTTCTAAATTAGCAACAATTTCATCGTTGGAATTCTATTTAATAATTCTCACCTTTCTGGATGTCCTGATAATTGTAGCCAACCATGCGGTGGTTTAGCAAGATTTTCACAATTCTCTTCCGTTTTTTGTATTAAAGCAGATGTTGCGGGTGCGCTTAATTCCAAAGCATTCTAAAAGTAGATAAGAAAACAATAGTGAGTATATGTAGTGCAAATTAAATATGTAATTAATTAAATGTACCATGTATCAAAAAAATTTCCAAACACAACCGACACACAATATAAAAAAAAACAGGCAATAATATGCAATAACCTAAAGTTCAGCTCATCGTATAACTATTGTGAAATTCAATTTACATTTGTATATATGCGCGTTTATTGTACAATTAGGAACAATAAATTAATAATGAAAGTGAAATTAAATGAAAAAATATACGTAATCATCAACAATCGACAAAGTGAAACCCCCGGCAGACGTTCAAAAGTCCAAGTCTATTAAGTTTTTGGTGTCGACGCATGTTGACTGTGTGTTTGTGTTTTTGTCCGGTTTTTTCTGCCTTCTTTTTCAACGGAAAATCATTATAAATCATATTAAAATGTCGTAATTGGTATTTATTTTATAGGGTGAATTTTCCTATTTCGGTAGTAAAATCCAAGTAAACACTCTACGCATAAATATATGAGAGCAGCAAAATTCATGGAATCATTTTGTTCACATATTCAGCGTGATAGACATAATTAATCTAGCTTTAATTATAGAAACTATGATGCTTTGCTCTTCCAACCCATTTGTCAGACATTGCTAATGCAAAAAACGAAAAACAAAAACCGATTCCCCCAAGCAAATCCTCAATAATTCATAGTAGACAGAAGACGCCATTGAGTGAGATTATTTATTATTTCTTGTTGTTGAAATTATCACAACATATAAAATATATTAGAGTTGTTCGAAAAAATGTTGGCAATTTTTAAGCATTTAAAATTTGGATTAAAGGATTTGGATGCAAGCTGAAAATATGTTGTCAAAATGGGTCCAATGAGTAGCATAAATGCCTTCTTCTTTTCAAAAAAACTCGCTAGAAACATTTTAATATCAAACATATTGATACTATCGAATTCTCCAATATACTTGAATATTGTGAATTTTGTGAAATAAGAATGAAGTAAAATATATAATTACAATTAAAAAAGCAGCATTGCAAAAATACTATTCCAATGTAAATAAAAATGCTTGAGGGTATTAATGATGTCACAATGACAGATGACATATGTATATATATTTTATTTAGTCCTAACGTAAGAAATCTCTTATCATAGCTTATAGCATTGTATACCAAAAATGTATATCACGACACAAAAGTGTGATCAATTTGTATGTAACATATGAGTAATGATGTTCCTCCTCATTATTGTTCATTTACTCGAAATAACTTTTAAATCTAAGTGTGTGGAATTTTTTTTTTTACTTCTTTTTTTTTAATTAATACAGATTTTTAAAGTAGGCAATAAATTGCTGATGAAATATCGCAAATGTATTTCTTTTGTCTGCACGTTCTTTTCATTCTTATCACATTTTAGTGTGCAAGTGACTTAAGCGTGAGTGACGTAGAGCAATTTAAATTGAGTGTCAATCAAATTGACACCTACATAGATAAGTAATAAATTAATAAATGTGTTCAAAGATTTTTGAAGAAGACTTAAAAACATAATAATATCATGATGAAATTAATTGTTTTGGAATTGTTAAACACAACATTATTCTGTATGATAATTGAGACACATTTAGACCATTAGTTCTAGAGTAAACTGACCCATTTTCTATGAAATCCTATTTAGTACTAAATATAGTACTAAAACTTTTCTGCAATGAATTGAAATGAATATTTAATTTGGTCAATTCGAACATTCTGACGAACAGTTGCAATTCAATTGAATTGAATCAACCTTAATTGAACTGTCAAATTGCAGCTTTTCGAATAATTCGTTCGCGAAAAGTTCCATATAAATTTAACCAGTTTCTTTTTTTGCTTTAAACCTGGTTCCGTCAGTTTGCTTTCTTTACTTTTGTTGACTAGTATCGAGGATGTGTTTGAAAAATTGCAATATATACTTCATTCCACTTTTTTCTTTAAATTATTTTTACTTACCAACGCTAAATAATTCAGCAATGACATCGAATTGGCTGATAAAATATCCCGATTCATTAAGAAATCTGCAAAATCTTCCCCATTAATGAATTTGATATTCTGAAAGAGAAGAAAAGAAAAGAATTACTAAATATTTATATAAAACAAGCAGGTAATAATCTATTTTTTTTTCTAGCACTACAGATTAAAAATTCGAGATTACGTTACTGAGAGTATAAGTTACAAGGCCACATTGAACAAGAGCTAATGAAGAAAATAACACTATACCTAGAACGTCAACAAAAAGTCGGCAAAATTTATTGTTTTATCTAATTAACATATTACGTTTCTTATGAATTCATCTTTATGCGATACGCATTGAATCTTGTAGTACGTAGAAAATCATACCGAATTCTAGGAAAGCCGTTGTTTGTGAACATATAGTCATGGACGAGTATGTAAATATTATTTCTTTTCTTCGATTACAAATTGATTATGCAATTTTATCATTGTTATCGTTGTCAAGCGTATAATTCTTTCATAATATTTAACGTAAGTACACACGCTAAATCAAAAACAAATATTTTGTTATTCGAAACTTCTAAATCGTTCTTCTCGTGTTTTGTTCATCGCTTACAATGATAAGATAAGATGGTGTCACATTTTTATTTTGTTTGTAAATAAACACATGTGCATACAATAGATACATTTACATGATAACGGTACTATTCTGATAAATTATTTTCTTGTTTATGTGCACTGTATGTATTTTACATACGTTAGCCAGGTTAATAGATACATATACGCACTTAGGTTCCTACAATAAATGCGATTGAATGCGTAAATGAAAAATTTTTTGTTTTTCTAGATTTGCATCGATTGAAATAACAAATAGAAATAAAGTTGCAAACAACTGCGTATGTTGATTTTCGCCAGAGAGTGTTGTAAAGAACATTAGTATGAGGAAGTACTGAAAATTACAAATATTGGGCTGAAAATTCAAATTTAAAGAAAAAACTACTTAGCAAAATAGAAAAACAAAAGTCTCAAAAGTAAACAATTCTTCTTACATTCATATACGGAAATAAATAAATTATCGCACAAAGAGCGTCAGTTGTATTTTCTTACGTCAAGTACGATAGCAACAATATACAACACCAAATTTCATGCTCTTTGACTGCTATTTTATTGAAAAGCACAAGATGTTGCATTGCAAAATATTCATTTCAGTAATAAACATATACATATAGTACATTTATATTAACATTATAATAGAGCATTTTCATACGTCAAGTGAGTAACACAAAAGCATATCGTTTGTTCTGATTGAGGAGTATTTTAAAGAAAAGGGAAAAAATTGCATTTCCATAGCGGTTTGTCCTGCAACAACATATAGCACTCTAGCACTCCATGTACATATATGCAAAAAATAATGCTCAAAAACATGTTTTGATCCGAAGTAGATATGAAAAATATTTATGACATAATTTTTTAATTTGACCAATACTAATGGTGGCATCTTTCGAAAATTAAATGGAAAGGCATGTATTGATAGTCAAGATTAAGTTGCAACTTGTATTTAGTATCGACTCTTTTGACAAATTCCCATACAAAAATCTGTGAAGAAACCGATACTAAATTTATGTTGGAACCTCATTTTGACTATGAATATGCCTTAATGCCTTTTCCCGCTGTTTTTGTTCGCTCTTTGTTTCCGAACGAAGAAGCAATATAAATAACAATGGCTCCAATCGTATTATCTAGATTCATACAGAAGAGACGTTGCCTATTCTAGCTAAAACTTTAATTTCAACATGAATTTCGCATGACTTTTACAGTGGCAGAGTTATCAATGGTATCAATTTTATTTTGTAGTACTAGCTTAGCTTAGATATAGGGTTGTATTTTTCAACAAAATATAGCTTCGTTTTTTGCATGTTGAAAATTCAATTTTTGCCAATTTTCAAAGTAAATGCATTTTGTAGAAAATTGACATATTTCAAACTAAAAGTTTTTTTTTCTGTGATAAAAACTCAATTTCTGACGTACGAAGTTACTACTGTCGCTTACATCTTTTTGTGAAAATTACATTTTTTATAAAAATTCTCCGAAGATGTTATTGCTTTAATTGTAAAAATTCAATTTTCAGGTGATTTTTGATTTCTATTCGACTTAAATTTAATTTTTGACGTACGAAATTACAATTGTTGCGAAGACACATTTTCGTGAAAATTAAGTTTTTGATCACTAGTAGCCAAAAATCACATCGTAGTGTATGTAGTAGATGATAACGCAAATATCATTTGCGCCACACCTACCCAAAGTTGTATGTATTTGTAATATATGCCTTTTAAAGCAAAATTATCTTAACATACAAGTGAAGTCAAATATACCTACGTAGTACGTATGTACATATTTTATCAATTATTATTAAGTAAATATCATACGTATGCATATCTTTTTCTCTATATTTGCTCAAACCTCATTAAACCAGTTTTTTTTTTCTATATGAACATTATTTGCCAACGACCAATGAAAATAAATATAACAAATATATGTACATATTTATAATCTTTATAGTTATTTTCAAAAAAATTATAAGTATAATTTCTAAATAAAAAACATATGTATTTTGTCAAATTAAAGGCGTTTTATAACACTCGAACATGCTAGGTACGTTGTAAGGTAAAGAAAGAAGGTTTAATTCATTAATAAGTGATAATAGCTAATAGCAATGGCGTTCTTCAAATTTATAAGGAGAGGAGTGTCTTGTTTGTTTGATTTTCTTTATTTATTTTTATTTTATTTTTTTTTTTTTTTTTGCAAATTATGAAATTAATTAGCATAAAATTAGTTATCGACGTCAATGTTTTTGGCATTTTTTTTTTATTTTATTCAATTACCAGCTATTTTCACCCCTCACTGCCATTCGCGACTATCTAATAATTTACATATACGATTCTTAGATTTATTTACCTATCACGTTATTCAAATTAATCGACAAAAATCAAAACAAAAAAACAACAACAAAATTAAGATAAAAATAAAATTCAGCGTCAATGAAACCTATTTGAATACAAATCACACGATGGTACATGTGTATTCAATATGAAAGTATGTAGAGCAAAAAATATTCAAATATAATACAATCGGAATATGTGATGATTTTAATTAGTAGTATGTAGTTTAAAAATAGCATTTGATTATCTTTTAATCTAACTTTAAATAAACTCACTTTTAATGTGCTTAAACGACTATATATTGTATTTGTACGAGTATACATAATTAAGTTTCGTAACGTGCCTCACTACTACATATTCATTAAACATTTTTGCACGTTCATCATAATTGAGTTATACAATTTTTTTTCTATTTTTGTGAAAATTAACATTAAATATGTATGTATTATGTAAGTACACAGTTGTTTTAAAATTAAATTTATTTACAATTACAAAGTAAGTAAGTAAGTATGTTGAATACGCCGACAACAAGTTCTTACAAGCGGATGCATTTCATAATATTGAAATACTATTTAATTTATGTCATCGCAAAATGATAATAAAATGCATAACTTCTATTATAATGCTCTAAAACATAAATTTTAAACGAACACCACGAGCAACTATGGTGTCACAGAATTTAATTCGCGAATAAAACTAGTAACATGTCTTCACTAAGCAACTAACACCATAATTTGCTATCGCTGTCATTTCACACACGAAAACTGCATATGTAAATTTATGGTATAGACTCTTTTCACTAGTACATGAACGAAATGTTAATAATTTTGCTTGTCCTCTAAATGAAGACTTTGTTTAAACAGTTACTTTTTTCATACAATTTTTAGCCAGACATAAGCTGTTCTTAACCCAAATTGACAGCTGTAATTGAACGATTTTCACCTTGAAAATGAAACTCACAAAGAGAAAAGAAGAATAAAAAGAAATCAACAAAAAGAAGAAATCTTTTAAAACAGGATTCTAAGTCAATGTACATACATATAGTCTTTTTTTCATAACCCTGACATTAAAATTTCATGTGTATGCATAAAAGTGCATAGCATAAACTTATGTGAAAATATGTACACGGTTTTTCATTAGGAACATGTCCTTTTCTGGAAATAATAACGATTATATAATTAACATATAATATATTGAGCTGATCATATGTCGAAATGAGTGTGGTGTTTGGCTTATAATGGATAGTGGATGATTTTTAAGATCCAACTTTTCAATGGATTTTGAAAAAAAAAATGTAGCTCTACTTTAGTAATTTGATTTCAATAACTAGCGCCTATAAAGCAAAGACCTTAATGAAAACACAATTATAATAATAAAAACCAACAAAAAGTAACTCTGCCTTTTCAAGTTAACCACATTCGTCGTTGTATGTGTCGTCTTTGTCGTCGTTGTTGTCGTTGAAATGGAAAAATACAAAAAAAAAAGTGAAGAAAACTTTGTTTTGTCGATAGCACAACTTGAATGAATTTGTCTTTTTTTTTTTGTTGATTTTATTTTAATTTCGCATTGACGTCAATGCATTGGTTTTTGTATTATTATAATTCTACTTATGTATTTTTGAGGTTATATCTTCAGTACAATGGCGTACATAAAATTTATAGCAAATGGGGATATTATTGGCATTGGTCTTCATATTTATTTTAAAACTGTATAAGTAATGAAAAAAGAGCTACCTAAATACTATTAACAATATTTTTGCAATGTTAGAAATCAATGAGATCTTCTACTATATGTATTTACACGAAAGCAAAATACCGGCAATTTACATAAGGATTTACATTAATTTAGTAAAAAGGTGTTGAACAGCTGAATTTTCATACATCAAATGACATCAACAACGAAATCTCATGCAATCTGACTGGCATTTTTATTGAAAAATTTAAAATATTGCATTGTAATTTCATGAGAGTTGCAAAAACTATAAATTTGTCACATTGGTGATTAAAAAAAAATAAATTAGTGATATAAATATAAAAATATCAAGAAACTTTGGAAAATAGCAAAAGTAAATAATTCTCTAAACCCCTTAGAGCACACCATTACCATATACTCCTCCTTAATAAATATGTAGATGTTATTTGGGATTGTTTCGCAGTTGATTGAAATGTCAGCGAACCAGTTAAAATGAATACAAATACCAAAAAAACAGATCATACCTTTTTTGAAATGATGATCATTTGTTTTATTGTTTTAATTTAATTAAAACCACGCGTTAAAAATTATATGAAAATAGTGCAATTTAAGTGCGAATTATCACAGGAAATACTATTCAATTCAAATAGAATTATTGCAGAATTAAATTTATGAACAATGACTAATAATAGCGCGTATTCATGACGAAACAAAAATCTGAGCTAAAAATTACATTAAAATCTTTAAAAATATCCGCACTATTTTTGAATCGAAATTTCATTTTATTTATTTATATTTTTATCCCCCCTTTTCTTTAAAATAAATTTAATCATAAGCTCTCATAATGTATAAGTATATTCTGAAGGCAAATTATAAAATATGATATCATATTATATAACAAATTACAGTGCCGGAAATGATATAATGATTTCACTCTCTCGATCTTTACTGAATCTTATTACAAAACCAAAATAATCAAAAACAATGAAAAAGTTTCAAAATAAATCACGTCGCAATAAATGACACTTCATTACAAAGGTTAATGACAGTAAACAAATGACAGAAAGAGAGAGCGCAAGCAAAAAAATGGGAGTCAAAAGTCAATAAACTTAATCCACAAACCATATGATGAGAAAATTTCATGCTGCTTTTTTTTAGCATATATGTACATATATGTATACGCATCAATTTATAATGTAATGAAGTTCAGAAATTTCACTTTTCTTTCTGTCAAAAGCTTAAAAAAAAATAAAACAGAATTATGAATAATAGCGATCGTTTCAAAGATCGTTAAAATTCAATATGAAAAAAAAGGATAGAAAAACAAGTTGTCAATATTTATTATACCTACTACGTAGCAACGAGTGACTGATCATTTGATCAATTGATTTGTCATCAATTGATTGTTTAAGCTGTCTCACATTCGCTTTTAGTACTATCTTACGACTTATGATAGTTGTGAAGTGATGACAAATGAATTAATTAATTAGAAACAAATGTGTCTGCATACATATGAATGTATTCGAATTAGTATGCCGTCAGAGAAAAGTTGTAGATGAAAAAAAAAAAACAAACGACATAAAATATCAGTCTTTTTTTCATCATTTCACATGGTAACAATTTATAGTTGAGATTTCAATCTCACTCTCTTGTTCTTTCTATCATAGGTATGATTCGAATGCAAAGTTAAATTAAAGCATTATAATCATTGTAATTAATGTATTTCCAAAAATATACCTAGCTAGATTAGATTATGTGGATGTACCTCACAAGGGGGACTTCCTAAGTCCGCAACTCGGCCTATTAAGACAACGATGATAATTAGAATATATGTATAATCTTTCTTTTCTTGCTTGCTTTTCTTAAGAAATGTCAAAAGCTATGTATACTATAACAATTTTATTATTATTATTATTATTATTATTATTATTATTTTAATTATCAGTCAAAAAATACAAGAATATAACACGTTGCCAGCAGATGATCAATACCACACCCGAACACGAATTTGTTGCTAATTGGTACTTTTTTTATTTGGTCTTTATGAATGATGAACAAATGAGGAAACAAACAAGAATCATAATGGTATAGCTTGTGGTTTAAAAATAAATTCTCTAACCTCTTAATCGAAATGAAAGAAAAATACAAGTGTAAAAGAACAATTAAAATTTATGACTTATAAAGTTCACACTTTTGTTTTGTAGATAAGTGAATATAAATAGAATAAACAACGTTTAGAAAAAGAAAGGTTATATGGCATTATGGCTAATAAATACTCATATTTGGGAGAAAAAGAAATGATTAGTTGTCTTAAGCTTATCATTGTCAATTTATTTTTTCATGATTGATTGTTTTGTTTTGTCTTTAGGGGCCACATACATATGTATTGTACTAAATTTATTTATTTTTTGGTATGCCATGAAGTTACGCACCGATATGTTTTGACATTTAAAATCCTCAATATTTACCATTTGATTTACGATACTTCAACAAAATCTATACAAATAAATTGAATATTTTTTCTATCACAATTTAGAGTTATATTGCATTATATATTGAATAGAATCGATGATAGTACTTTAATGTGCAATGGAAATCCTTAATCATATTACAATATTAAGCATTGTTTTACAAAATTATGATGACTTTTAATATAACAATTTGCACTCTTCCATGAAACCGTCAAATTGATAGTTTGGCAAAGATAGAGACATAAATAATGATAATACTAGAAGTATTATACGCTGCTGAAATAAAATTCCATTAAATATATTAATATTTTTTGCGAAATAAATTGTTAGTAAATAAAATAATGAGGTTTTTATGTCAGGTTTTTATGACAGGTGAACATATGTATGTATAATACAAAACATGGAAATGTGTTTCGAAAATTTTGTATATAAGTAATAACCTAGGGATTCATCTCATTTCAAATATGTACGAGCATATATACCATACAAATATGTTACATATACTTATAAGTGAAATTTCTATACATCCAATTATTGAAAAAATTTTATAATTGATAAAAAAGTAGGTACATAGGTACATATGTACTTATTGAAACATGTCTATTGAATCAGTTGTTTAAATATTAAATTCAATTGAAGCAAAAGCAAAAATCCGGAAATACCCCATGTCTGGAATTTATTTGGATGGATATATCATTTAAACAATAGACGTCATTTGCACATAGTTTAGGTATTATTATGTTGCACAAATAATAAATAAAATTTTGTACAATACCAATATAGCTATAGCCATATTTGGAATGAAATGTGAATAACATTTTAATTAATATAAAATTATTTAATAGCTCAATTTATATTAAGATTGGTTTTCGATTTTCATACCATTTCACGTTAAAAGCTCTAATAAAATGATGTCACATGAATTCTAGAATTCGCAATCGGCTAATAAATTTTTTTTTTACAGTATCACTACCTCTCATACCTGGCATACTTCATTTAATACATTTTGTAATAGTACACTAAATATCTCTCCCATGATGACACTCTGTGTTTAATACATTTTGTAATACATATTAGAACTTCGGTTAATTTGAGATGATATTTTGTCTTCGTCTCAAAGTATAGTTTATGTTATGTATATTAAAACTCAAACTGACAAAACATGAAGCGAAAATATAACTAATTAATTTCAAATAAAAAATCCAAATCATTGAACTTTACTTAATACATACAAATGTGTAGACAATACGAGTATGATGAAAAATATAGAATTGTGCGCAAACAGCTTAAAACTTAAACTTGTTTTTCTTTACGAATAATACTTTCTTGTATTAAAAAAACACAACCAACAAAAGGCATCATCATACAACATACTAATGTGTATTATAAAGCTATGAGTAAAGAAAAAACTTGCACGCGCCAACAAGCAAATATATACATATTTGCAATTAATGAAAGAAGAAGATAAAAGAAAAGAGAAAAAATGTGAAAATAAATTAAACCGGATATCCGTGGTCTGCTATTTAATATCATTTGGAGAGTCTTCATTAATATTATCATCATTATTACTCACATTTACCACTCTTACCTCGACCACACGCCACAACAACAAAAGAAGCTACAATTAATATATTCGAAATTCACATTTGACATACATACAAATGTAAAGTATAATATATCCACTGTAGTTAACGCATTATATGGACATTCGAAATAAAATTGAGTACAGCAGTGAATGATTGAAATGAAGATTTATAAAATGAGGTGGCATTATTATTTAAAGAGAACATAGTGTGAGTCATGGCTAACCGTCTCCACTTTCAATATATTGTTTTTATATGAATTTACGCGCGTATATACACGTAGCTATAGTATTATATACATGTTTATGGAAATATTAAGGCGGTAAGATGATCATATTACTGTGGAACATGGTAAGTTAAAACAAAAATTTAAAAAATTTCACTCAAATAGCAATGCTCTAAAATAGTGTAAAAATTTTAAGCAAATATGTGTCTAATATATTTGTATAGATATCTGTTTGCTATTCACTCGTTAACATAATCTACATAAGTTAAACAAGTTGATTATAAATATGTTTATAAACAAAAGTCTAGTAAAATTTACTAGAGGCAAATGTTGTGATTATTCAAATGAATATTTAGTAAGTAAAGATCGATTTTTGATTTATAAATATTTTTGATATATTTGTACCTACATTCAAACTTTTATCAACTCTTATAAGATAACTCTTTTAATTTTTCAAGGGTATTTACATTCTGCGTATGTATATTACATAAAAATCCCTAATATTTTAATAATCGATTCGATTAAAAGCTATCCATAAAAACTTAAACATGTGTTATATATATGCCAATCCCGTAATCCCAGAAACTCCCTTTACTCTATGAAACGATGTTGTAGTAGCACATGCAATAGTTATTTTTTAAATTACATCATGTCGCTCTGCCAATGATTCAACTTACAAGCAATGAGGCTTAATGAGACTTTTTGTTAGCAATATTCATATATAATATGTAAGGGCCTAAATTTCGGGCATCAAAAAACAATATTTTCATATTTTAGAATTAAATTATTTTATGTAAACAGAAAAATGAGAATAGTGTCAAGCCAGTCTATAAAAATAAGATTTATGATATCCTTAAAATTTGATATCTGGAAATACATCCAAATCCAGTTTGTTGTTAAAAGTGTGAAACATTTTTTTTAAGATTAATTACAATTTATAGCAGTTATGACCACATTCTTTGGCAATTTATAAAGTTAATTTTTGAAAGAAGATAAATGTCATATATAATTTTAAAATGTAATTTTCAAATATCACAATAAATATGCAATAATTTGATTTGATTCAATATTCTTTTTAATTAATAGCAATATATTCAATAAAATTGTTGCTATTAACCCGATATTACTTTTTAAAATGCTCGGGATCATCAGTAGGCCTGAAGAGCGAGTTCATACGTATGATTTCAAATAAATATACTTGTAGCATGTTGGTACTTTTTATTTTTTCAATATAAAAAATATTTAATTTAACATACCTCATTGTTGTTGTTGTTGTTCTTATATGCTTGTTGCTGTTGCTGATTTTGTAAATCGCTTATAACCGCTACATTAAAATTACTTGAATTATTAACGTTGTTATTATCGTTGTTAGTAGCATTCGAAGTATTTGCACGGTTAGTTGTACTAGTCGAATCCAATGCTATTAATTTCCATAATTGCTTCAAACCAATATGATCAATACATGAAAAGCGTAACTTGTTTTCATTCGACCACGCCATTGCAGTAGTGGCAGTGATTGCTGATGACGTTGACTCGTGTATTGGTGCTGTTCTTTGTAGTTTTGGTTGTTGTTGCTGCTGTTGTTGCAACAATGTTGAAGTCATAATAGTTGTTGTTGTTGAAAATTAACAAGCAATACTTTGTGTGTTCACAGCTCAAATACAAAGGTATAATCAATGTTATATCTCACGTTTTTTTATTCTTTCTTATTTTTTACAATTTTTTATTCTTGTTTCTCTTCAGCAGTTTTCTCTTATAAAATCACGTTCACGTTCTTGCTTTATTAAATGCTGATATTTTAAGCATACATATATTTTATGCTAGTAACAAATCTATTTTCACCTCACGTTTTTGTGTAGTTACACTTCACTAGTCATTTTTATTGCATTGAAGTAAATATTTGATGTTGAGTTTACTTAAAAAAAATTGCTAATTTTTCTCTATTTCATTTCTTCTTTATTTTGTTAAGAAGATTTTGTATATTTTCTTTGACGAGCGTGTAGAGTCTTCCAAAAAGACACTCTTTAAGACTTGCTTTCGATTTGCATGTAGCCGCTTAACTAACTGGTTTCAGCTTATTTCAGGCACTTTTCTTCTTAATGTGTTCGTTGGTCTTCGATTATTAATGTAGTCAGTCGCTGGCGATCGGCAGTTAGTGTTGCTTTTGTTTTTTGCAGTTCTACTTATGGGTAAAATATTACCCAATGAAAATCACTGTATTGTGATTTTTTTAAGGGATTCAAAATAGTTTTCAATTATGAAATAGAAGCTAAACATGAATTCGAAGAGAATCAAAAAACTGCAAACATTCATTTTGGCTCTAGGTTAACCGTCCAACATTTTTCCCGAACATAGTTAACACTATTTTCGCACCCTAAGGGGACTCCCCTAAAAATTGAATTTCCCTTCCACCGCTCTCAGGGTGTCCATAGAAAAGAAATTACATATAACTCAATCGCATTTATTTTTGCTATCGCATATTTTTTCTAAACATGCTTACCAATTTTACTCCTTAGTAAGGCTTTCTAAAAAATCAAATTAATCTAACTTCCGATATTACCCAAACAATGGGACTGAAATATCCCTTTGTATTATTGACAAACATTTACAACATTGAACGACAATGATCGCTTCGCCATTATTCGTTAATTTTATTCGTTTGCGTATGACAATTGCTCCAAAAGTTATTGGCCTGATACTTAAAATGTACTTTTATTGATGTGAGAATCTGTTATTTGATCTTCGACGTATTTAATGTAGTAAATTTTGATCACTAATATGGCATTTGTAAAGCATAGAAATTAATCTAACTCTTAATTTTTTCACTTCGGGGTGCTATAATCTATTGATATTTTTCTTCTTCTGAATTTGGTTAGTCTCACTCTAATTTATGAAATTTGGTGTCAAAAAAAATAGATAAGGATCCAAATCTTATATGTATTGAAGGCGAACGATCTTCCCTTGCATCGTATTTTCGCTGGTTGGATCAAAATGAAAATGTTGAAAATTAATTTCTTGATCACATCCATTTGAGCTTTTCCTCCAGTACTGCTGTGTGTTACATTTGTGGTCAGTATTAGAAGGGACCTACTTACATCACTTTTTCTGAGCTTTGTCACAGAACTCTTTCAGAAGCATTTTCATGGCAAATTGTTACAGCCGGAAGAATTGCCAATTGCTTGCCGACAGGTGGGTAGTATTGGAAAGAAAAATTTTTTCGATATTAAAGTTGTGCTTCAACCGGGGATTGAACCCAGGACCTACCGATCAGATGGGCAACAAATTAACCAATGAGCTACTGCACCCATACAATCATTCAATTTTCATTTCATTCATTTCAAAATACAAAATATACACAAAAATTCTTTACATGGCCGGATACTTTTGAAAGTAAATTAGATTTATTTAGACCTGCATATTTATGAATTCACTAATACAACATATAATACATGCGATAAAATGTTTTACTGCATCGTTCTACCACACTTATTATAGCAGTTATAGCATCCCAAGAGCACTTCAGCGTTAACTTACACTTCAACTTTGAAGCATTCGAAGTCATATGTATGAAATATACCAGGTGTACAAGCTTAAATCCGTTGTTTTTCGGTAAAAAAAAAAACACATTTTTTTCATAGAAACCCAAAAATTTATTTATTCAAAGTGTTTGCCCTCACTAGCTATACATTTTTCCCATCTCTCGGGCAATTTGTGTATATCATGCCAAAAGAATTCCTCATTTTTCGAGGCAAACCACTCGTCAAGCCATTTTCCGACGTCTTCATACGAATCGAAGTGCTGTTCGGCGAGCGCGTGATCCATCGACGAAAACAGGTGGTGGTCAGAAGGGGCCAGGTCTGGTGAAAAAGCGGGATGAGGTAGCACCTCCCAATTGAGTGTGTCCAAGTAGTTTTGACGTGTGCGGTGGGGCGTTATCGTGGCGAAAAATCAGCTTCTCATGTCTTTGTTCATAACCAGGCCTTTTTTCACCCAAAGCACGGCGCAATTTCACTAGTTGTTGGTGAGCAGCGGTGAGCATTGACAGTTTCACCAGGTTTCAACAGCTCGTAGTAGAGTACACCCTGCTGATCCCACCAAACGCACAGCATCGTCTTGCGTCCAAAGCGATTTGGTCTTGGAGAAGATGTTGCTGGTTAACCGGGATGGACCCACGATTAAATGGTCTTTAAGAAGAGATAAAATGGTATTTTGAAAAATAAATGTTTATTTATTAATTATTTCTGTTCTTCATTGTTATACAGAATTAATTTCTTCGAATGAAATTCAATATTATGTATATTTGCGCATTTAAAATTCATATTAGCACATTGACCAAATTTCACTTCTTAATAGATCCTATATATATATTTCACAATGCTCAACCATCGATGACAAGCTCCATAAGTCGAATAACGAACTACCAAACTACTATTGGATGTATGATATAGTAACCGGCCGTTATTAGTGCTCAAAAATTATTTATTTTTAAGAATTCTGTAAAATCATATCATTCAAAGTATTGTTCATCAGAAACTATGACATTTCCCCATTTTTCTAGTAATTTATGGATTCCATCCCAAAAGAACTTCGCCGGCTTGGCGGCCAAAAACGAATCGAGCCAATTTTTTATTTCTTATTCCGGTTACTGAAGTGAAGCGTATTCCATTAATGGCGTTCTGCATGGACCGGAACAAGTGGTAATCTGAAGGCGCCAGGTCTGGGCTATAAGGCGGATAGGGTGAAACTTCCCATCCACTACTAGCACGATAGTTTTTTACCGGAATAGTAATGTGTAGCCGTGCGTTGTCATGGTGAAAAATTACCAACTCGTGTCTAGTCGCATATTCCGGCCGTTTCTCAATCATTGCTCTCTTTAACCGCATCTATTGTTGTCGATGCAACTCTCACGTAATGATTCGATCAGGTCTTGGTAGAGTAATGTCTCCAAAACTTCGTCTTCAAACTTTTTCGGCTATCCAGAGCGTTATTTGTTTTGGATATCAAAATCACCTTTGAAAAGCACAAACCACTCCTTTCACTGTGTATTGGATAGAGAATTGTAATTATACAATTCCTCAAGCAAACGGTGACTTTCAGCCGCATTTTTCTTTGCAAAAAGTGACTTAACAAACCTTCCCGCAAATGCTGTTTCTACCCAATTCTCAAAATCGTGAAAAAAATGATGCCCACAACCAAATTGAAAACTTTTGATTGATTTTTACAGCAAGTGAATAGACATTTAAAATAACATTTCGGACAATGATGTACGACATCGCGCTTACGCGTGGCGCCATCTAACGTAAAAAAAAGAATTACATAAATGTGAGCAACAACCGAAGCGATGGTTATATAGTGGAATTTTAAGCACTTCTATAAGATGCCTGTGAAATTAATGCGAACTTATAATAGAGCGCTTTCAAGGGGCATTTTCGTAGGTATTCCATCAGCATTTTGCTACAATTCACAATAGCGAATTGTTTGTGTATTTATTTTCTGTGTGTGTTATTTAAGGATCCTTTGGGTTTTGACGTTGAAGCTGTACTTGAAGTTGCCGCTGAAGTATGTATTCTATGTGTTTGCACCATTATTCAGTATGTTTACATAGTGTAAGTAGTACATTCGCATACAAACTTGTTTTCATAACTTTTTCTATCCTCTTCATTGAAAATAAAAAAAATGAACATTTTTAATTTATATCAATAATGATTTATTATTATGTACACATATGTGCACGTTTGTCCCATTTCAGAGGAAATTTCATACAAAAATTCTTTCAAATCTAATTAAAATGTTGATCTTGTATATTGTTTATCATTATTATATACATATATTTTTATACCCTGCATAATGCAATATGCATGGTATATTCATTTCGGTCAGATGTTTGTGTCCACTTGAAGGAATCTCCGGAGATATAGACATGGATATATATTCGTGATCAGCGTCGATTAAATTTTCGATTTAACGATGTCCGTCCGTCCGTCCGTCTGTCTGTCACCTGGCTGGTTCGCACGATAACTTGAGTAAATATTGAGCTATTTCGATGAAATTTGGCACAAGTAATCTATGATCCAAGAGTACGGAGGGGATTGATATTGGGCATGATCGGTCAATAACCACGCCCACACCAAGCATTCAAAGCGACTAACCTCGAAATTTTCAAAATCTTTAACTTGCTATAACTCACACAATATACCACTTGGGACAACAATATTTTGCACATAGAGTTATATTATACTACTATATAACCTCGCCAAAAGTGGGTGAGCCACGCCTACTTTCTAGCGTAGCTCCCATACAAAGTGTCTGTACTTCTTTTAAATTGAAACTGCTGTAACTTCTACAATCTTCTGTCTAGAATAACCATAATTGACACTTATATTAACACGGCAGTCATAAATAATATGACAGAAAATCAATGTGCCACGCCCACTCCTTTTTGGGTCTCCCATACAAAGTTGCGGAAATTAAAAAAAATGTTACCGGTTATAACTTGCAAACTATTCAGCGTAAAATAACGAGATTTAAGTTGTGGATTAGTATTGTACGAGCAACTAGGCTCACAGAAAATGGGCGCACTACGCCCACTGTTTATCGTAGCCCCTATACAAATTTTAAATTGAAACAGCTGTAACTTCGGCAATCTTCTGTCTAGAATAACCATAATTGACACTTAAATTAATATCGTAGTCGGCAAAAATCTGGCAGAAAATCAGTGTGCCACGCCCTCTCCTTCATGGGTCTCCCATACAAAGTCGAGTGAATTAAACTAAAATTTTAAGCTCCATAGCTTACAAACCATTTAGCCTAGGACAACGAGACTTAGGGTATGGATTAGTATTGCACGAGCAACTAGGCTCACAGAAAATGGGCGCACCACGCCCAGTGTTTATCGTAGCCCCCATACAAATTTTAAATTGAAACAGCTGTAACTTAGGCAATCTTATGTCTACAATAACCATAATTGACACTTAAATTAATATCGTAGTCGAAAATAATCTGGCGGAAAATCAGCGTACCACGCCCACTTCTTATTGGGGCTCCCATACAAAGTTGAGGAAATTAAACAAAAATGTTAACCACCATAACTTAGAAACTATTCAACGTAGGACACCAAATTTAAGGTGTGGATTAACATTGACAAATTAATTGGATTTACTAGAAAGTGGTAAGCCACGCCCACTTTTTATATAGCTCCCATACTACGCCTCGGTATTATCTTAAAATCCTTTTACTTCGTCAAAGTCAACCATATTTCGGGTGTAAATTAGTAGTATATGCAAACATTGTTTCTCGAAAAGTGGAAATAAAAGAAAAGTTGGATATTCGAGTAAACTTTTTATATACAAATCTACATATGCAGGGTATAGTTTGGTCGGCCCCAGCCGACTGTAAGGAGATTTTTTATCTTTTATTCGAATACAAATACCAAATAAAAAAATTAATTATACGAAAATTTGTGGAAAATTTCAATGTGGATATGTAAATAGGTTTTTTTTTTCTTGGAGAATCTACAACATTTCTTACAGTTTGCAAAGATAAAAGACCTACTTTCGATTTTTTGAACTTGATACATATTAAACAGTAGAAATAAATAACTGCATTGAGGTGGAGCATATGGTAGGGGTGAGTTAAAACTATGATCACATATAGAGCATTTTGAAAATTCTTAAATAAAATATGTGACACTTAAAGCCCCGAAGGGCTCATTGACCGAGCTTCTCTTCAATTACTGTTGTGCGTGTTAAATTTTGGACAGTAACAGAAGGGACCTACTTATTATAGCCGGTTCCGAACGGCAGTACCCTTGCGACATCACTTTTTCTGAGCTTTGTCACAGAGTTCTTTTAGAAGCTTTTTCATGGCAAGTTGTTACTGTCGGAAGAATTGCCAATTGCTTGCCTACAGGTGGGTACCATTCGAAAGAAAAATCTTATCGATATTAAATTTGTTATGCATCAGCCGGGGATTGAACCACTACCTACAGATCAGAAGGCGAACACACTAACCACTGAGCCACGGCGGCACCACAAATTCGATTATAGTTTTGTCAAAAATAGTGATAATAAAAAGAGCAGCGATTGTTAACGTTGTGATGTCAATGAGAATAATATCAAAAGACATTTTCTCACATTTCTTTACCCTCTTTGCTTACCTATTTATTTGTCAGGTAATCCAAAAATGAGTCATTATAAACTTTTATCAAAATTATATGGAAAATGAAGTTGTAAATATTTGAATCATCCTAATGTCATCGCATGATATTACTCTAGTCTCATGCTTGAGTCTCTAGTTTTACGCAATAAGAAAGATCGTAGATCAACATCATCAATATGCTCCATATTTGCTTCACATAATTTATGCCTCTTGAAGTTTAATGAACGCCTTTATCAGTGTTAATGTATTATACTCATTATGTATTCTTATAATACAATATATTGACACCAAATAATACGTATATGATTTCTTGCATTGACATTCTACGATCTTAACACAATTGACGTCATCTGAGAGAAAAAACAAATTGCTGATAAACTTTAAAATAACGCATTTATAATTATTCGTTGGTATTTACATTTGTATTATTATCATTCGAATTTTCAAAATTAAATATGTATGTAAGAATCAATAGCATCGCACCATATATCTCATTTATGGTATTGTACGTAAATACGAGTAGCACATATATGCATTTCTAATGGGATGTTAATTTTTTGGGAATTCATGGAATCGCGGAAAATTCATTTAAATTTTTAGGAATTTATATATCGAATTCGTATGACATAGACTTTGTGTATGTTTGAATTCATTTCTCTTTTTTTATTTTTTATTTTCTTCTTCTAATTATTCACAATGAACTTCCAAGAAAAATGTACTGCTGATACAATACAATGCTACGTAGTATCAAAATTTTGGATAAAGTATTTTTATTTTATTTTAAAAATGAATACTTTTTTTTTATTTGTACAAATAATGATGCAAGATTTTTAAAGATTAGCGAAATACAACTGTCTTTTGTATATTAACAGATATTGTTTTGATTCAATAGAAATATAAAAGTACTATAAAATTACCCAAATAGTACGATTAAAGAATGTGTCACTCGCTTAGTGAAAGTAGTAAAAAAAATCTCCTTACAGTCGGATGGGGCCGACCAAACTATACCCTGCATATGTAGATTTATATATAAAAAGTTTACTCGAATATCCAACTTTTCTCTTATTTCCACTTTTCGAGAAACAATTTTTGTATATACTAATAATTTACACCCGAAATATGGTTGACTTTGACGAAGTAAAAGGATTTTAAGATAATTCCGAGGCTTAGTATGGGAGCTATATAAAATTGGGTGTGGCTTACCACTTTCTAGTAAATCCAATTAATTTTTCAACGTTAATCCACACCTTAAATTTGGTGTCCTACGTTGAATAGTTTCTAAGTTATGGTGGTTAACATTTTTGTTTAATTTCCTCAACTTTGTATGGGAGCCCCAATAAGAAGTGGGCGTGGTACGCTGATTTTTCGCCAGATTATTTCCGACTACCATATTAACCTAAGTGTTAATTATGATTGTTCTAGACAGAAGGATACAGAAGTTACAGCTATTTCAATTTAAAAGAAATTCGGTCATTTTGTATGGCGGCTACTATCAACAGTGGGCGTGGCGCGTCCATTTCCTGTGAGTCTAGTTGCTCCTACAATACTAAAAAAAAAAAAAAAAATAATACAATACTAATCCATACCTAAAATCTCGTTCTTTTACGCTAAATGGTTTATACGTTATGGCGCTTAAAAGTTTTAGTTTAATTCCCTTGACTTTGTATGGGAGACCCATGAAGGAGTGGGCGTGGCACACTGATTTTCTGCCAGATTATTTCCGACTACGATATTAATTTAAGTGTCAATTATGGTTATTCTAGACATAAGATTGCCTAAGTTACAGCTGTTTCAATTTAAAATTTCTATGGGGGCTACAATAAACAGTGGGCGTGGTGCGCCCATTTCAAGTGAGTCTAGTTGCTCGTACAATACTAATCCATACCTTAAATCTCGTTGTCTTACGCTAAATGGTTGTAAGTTATGGAGCTTAAAAGTTTTAGTTTAATTCCCTTGACTTTGTATGGGAGACTCATGAAAGAGTGGTCGTGGCACACTGATTTTCTGCCAGATTTTTGCCGACTACGATATTAATTTAAGTGTCAATTATGGTTATTCTGGACAGAAGGTTGTAGAAGTTACAGCTGTTTCAATTTAAAAGAAGTACAGACACTTTGTATGAGAGCTACGCTAAAAAGTAGGCGTGGCTCAACCACTTTTGGCAAGGTTATATAGTAGTATAATATAAGTCTATGTACCAAATTTTGTTGTCCCAAGTCGTATATTATGTGAGTTATGGCAAGTTAAAGATTTTGAAAATTTCGAGGTTAGTCGCTTTGAATGCTTGGTGTGGGCGTGGTTATTGACCGATCATGCCCAATATCAATCCCCTCCGTACCCTTGGATCATAGATTACTTATGCCAAATTTCATCGAAATAGCTCAATATTTACTCAAGTTATCGTGCGAACCAGCCAGGTGACAGACAGACGGACGGACGGACGGACGGACATCGTTAAATCGAAAATTTAATCGACGCTGATCACGAATATATATCTATGTCTATATCTCCGGAGATTCCTTCAAGTGGACACAAACATCTGACCGAAATGAATATACCATGCATATTGCATTATGCAGGGTATAAAAAGATGATGGCTGTGTGCATTAATTTCGAGTGAATTAATGTAAAAAAAAAATGCTATAATGTGCAATAATAGCGACAAATTGTGGTCATGTACACAGCCACTTGGCAAATGGTTGGATCTTAGTCCTAGTTGGATGTAGAAATTTATGAACTTACCCGTCGATCTATATACTGGAAATCTGCACAAAGCAAACTACCACAACTCTAAAGGCATGCCAAAGACTGGCATACCTTAATATCATTGGAGCCATGAGAACAACTGCAACGATAAGAATGGAAGCACTGATGAATATGAAACCAGGCGAAGCAGCAAAAGAGCTTCATATCTGAAAATAATATGGTCTAATGTAGTGATCAAATAGACCCGACTTGAAAAATTCTACGACATAAAAATTCCCAGTCGAATGAGTTGGGAGTTAACCATGAAGTGACTAAAAAGCTATGTCCAAATGTAGTATGCAACGAAAGGGCAGCAAGAAGGAATACCTAGTCTACAATTCGACCTTACTAAAACAAGTCTAAACAAAGAAAACGCAAAATGTGCGAAGGTATTAACATCTGAAAATAAAATATTCAAAAAAGTTTATATCGCATGATGTCAAAAGGAGCAAGCAAACCTTAGACAACTATGTGCGACATGGACAATTTAAAAAGAGTACGAGACACAGGAATCCTAGCATTCAAGTGTTATGAGAAAAACACAATTTTCACAGGATTTACACCTGCAACCTCAACTATGGAACCTTAAAAGAAAAATGATTGAACAAGCTCGACGCTTTTTTTTTTAACTTTCCTTTGAAATGGTTTGTTGTTGAGTCTAAAGACAATAGCAGATGTGTGTTTATCATGAATCCATCTTCATATTTGAAGCTCCTACGGAAATCATTTGTTATGTAACCTAAACGTATTCTAACAGCATGAAATCCTTTGGAGTAATTGTCTTTTAGCGCTTTTACAATGGTAGTATCTCGCTAACATATCAAGTGAGATTATGAGGGATCCTCCAAACTCATCCACTTTACAGTGCACTGTTATCCAACTGTGTCCGAGCACCAAGTACAGGAGTATGGTGTGTTGCGCTACGACCTTGTTAATAGATCTATGGCAGTCCAGAGTAAACTTAGAGAGAAAGATGCGCATTACACTAAGCACCTAGGCTGTAATTAAGGATATCATTGTATTTATGCGAAACATTACTCTGTTTAATCCAAGTTATTACAGTGTAAATATTTTTTTCAGTGATCAGAGTGCCGACGTATAGGTTGAAACATTTCCAACTTTTCTTTGAAATTGTGGCTATAATTTGGTAGAAATCTTTCTGATTCCCATGGAAAGCAATCTTGAACTTCTGTTCCAAAGAATATGTAATATTTATATTGAAGTTACGAGAAAGGGTCAATAAGTCCCTACAAATTAAAATTAGATACACTCCATTCACATTGCTCCATTGCTGATTTTGCTTGTCGAGAAGCATTTTTCAAAAGCACACACACAAATTTTCAGCCACATAAATCAAATAGCTTTTTTGTGACAGCATTTTCTTAAAAATGTAAAAAAGTGAATTTAGGGCGTGCTTTTATTATTTGACAGGAATTCTCCAAATTCGATTGGCACCATACATTGGCACTTCGTTGCGGTCATACTAGCGCAAATGACGCCAAACATTCCAGTCGCTCAATAAAGGATTTTCAAACGGATCAGTAATCAGTTTTGTATAAGTAATTCTAAAACTATTCGTAGGCTGGGTACTTCGTTTACTCACAATTGACAACTTCAAAATAGTGTTTGGCGCCATTTTGTAAAACAAGGACTAGTCAAAACAGTGAACTACTCGTGGTAAATCGAAACCGAAGAAGGCCATGGTGCTTCCGTCAGCCAACAAGGCCGTTGCGACATTTTTTGGTATAAGCGATCAATATTATGCAAAACTGTTGGACATATTTGACGCTTATTTGGAGCAGAAATGCCCAGATTTGGAAAGGGGAATAATTCTCTTCTACCAGGACATCGCGTTGGCGATTGATGAATGATGAATTGTTCCTCATTCAGCACATTCTGTGGACTTAGCACCTGCGGCTATTTCCTGCCAACAACATGATATTTCTACAACACGCTTCGCCCTGTTGTGCTATGTGTACTAAATATGAGATCGCTCCAAAAAATTTATGAAGTACAAAGACGATGATTCTTATTCTACGTCAAATTTCAAACACTTACTAATACGTATATTTAAATTTACCATAAAAAATCGATTCTAACCACAAAAAGCTGAGCAATCTAACCAATTAATGAGTAGAAATAAATTATTTAATAAATGTTTTCAAATAATTATCGATGGGACCGCCCATAAAAATACGCTTTACGTAAATATTTCACATATTTAATTCACACTAATCCTCATACGAGTTGGTGCATATATATGTACGTATGAACGTAAGACTACGTCCGATATACGTAATATTATAGATGTACGTCGTTGCTTAGAAATATGATGCGCACGCGTACTGAACATGTGCTAATGTACTACGTATGGTATCTGTATGTATGTACTCGTAAGAGACTGGATTCATTATTTATGCAATAAACGCATTGTGGTATACAAAAACAAACAAAAATAGAATGCATACAAAATGAATGCGACAACAATGATGAATATATCATATATTGTATACATACATATTATTCGCATACAAACTAGAGAATGGAAAAAGTCAAAACCGAATTTCATAGCAACATGAAGTCGAGGTCTTTAACGCGATCTTACTTAGCTATAGCTATATAGTATAGAAGAAAAACAATGACCTTTTCTTATTTCCGATTGGCAATATTTGCTAGTCCACGACGTCCACGACATCTTCGCTGAAATGGCGACAGACGGGTAGGCCGGCTAGCTGTCAACATGTTACATATTCGAATACAAATTTGATTGATATTAAAATTCATTTGCATATTTGCTAAAACAGAAAACATGCCAAAAAAAAAAAAAAAAAAAAAAAAACACAAAATAAAATTAATACAAAATGCCATAAACAACAATAACAACAACACACACATAATAAAATAAAGCTAAACAAAATGAAATGAAATCAAAATCGATTTAAATCGTTTTGTAGGATACAAAATTTTATATAAACATTTTCGTTACTGCCACTATTAAATGTTGTGACTATTATTGTTGTGATGGTGAAATTTATGCATTGACGTCAATAATTTGAAGCTTGACTTGTTGATGATGTTACTGCTAATGATAATAATAGTCATCATAATAAATTTTCAATCAGCATACATCAATTTCTCAATGAATTTTTATAACAATTTGTCCAATCGAAAGCATGAAAATAGTTGTTGAAATTGAATAAATTAAATTAAATTGTTTTTTACCCGTTCCAATTAATACATATATTCGTATATAGTAATAAATAGTAAGGCGCGTGACATAGAATTAACAAATACACATGTTTTACAGTCGAGTTCGTAGCTATTTTTAATTTTTATTACAAAAAATCATACCTACATAAAAGGTGATTGTAATGAATCAATTGTGATGACCAAAATATTGAGTTTTATCAATAATTTTTATTTTTTTTTTGCGTGATGCGCAGAGGACAGTTCATGTCAGCCCAAACTCGAGAGAACCGACTAAGCCGCTCAAAAACACTTCTAAATAAGTCCAAATATTTGGAAATACTAGACAAGCTATAGTTTTTGTTTTCTAACGTAAAAACTGTAGATCAAGATCGGAAAATAAACCGCAACGTGTGAGGGTTCTGTGAGCTGTGAAACCTTGGATAGATAACGTACGCGGTGGGAGACCATATATTTTCAACCGGACACTGCTCCTGCACACATAGCCAGGTCCAAGCAAGATTAATTGTCTAAAAAATTGCACGATCACATAACTCCAAAAATGTCGCCAACCAGTCTTCCAGAACTTAATCCTTTGCGCACTGTGTGAAAGCAACCTGGTTGGACCTTATCAGATCAGATTTTCGCAGCACGTCAATTTCTGAAGAAAACCCAAAGAAATCAAATCGACACACACCACCTATTTTACGATTATAAAGCCACTTTATGAGCCAGTTTTCAAAGCGATTAGGCCTTTACAACAGAATGATGCTGCTCAACTCAGCTCTGCTGTGAAAATTGGAAAGGGAGAAAAGCACCTCTACTGAACCGCTTCCCTCCTTCTGGTCTGTTTAATTCCGAACGAGGTTTCAGACAAGTTGATTCCTTATCATGTGACTTCTGCAATCTGATTAGGGAGATAATTAAAGGAGCTGCAGATCTACAACACAATGACACTATCTGCAGCAAAAGAGTCATATTAACTCTACCAATCAGTGCAGAATTCATGAAATCAAAAGAACGTGGAATCGAATGGATCTCATGGCGAACGAGAGTAAGACGAAGTATCTAGTTTCAACAATTAAAGAGTCCCGACATCTTGGACCGCACGTCACTGTTGACGACAACGCTCGCGAAATAATAAAGGACTTTGTCTGCCTTAGGACCAGTCTGAACACCAATTAACTAGTCAATTAAGAAGTTAATATCACTCTCGAAGATCTTGCATCTTCGTGAGAGTATACATAATTTCATTCTGAGAGCATAAACCTTATCAATTGAGTCACTGTACTAAATTGTTCGTCATTAACTTAATCTAAACATCTGATTAAACTTTTATTAATTCTGAGTCATACTTCATACGTCTTTAGTCGTTTTCAACCATGTTAAAATAGGATTGACGAAAACCAAACACAAATTATTCATTGATATAATCTACATCACACTATATGTAGTATGTAGATGCATATTTACATACGTAAATACACAATTTCCCATTGTTGAATAATAAATTAGAGTAATGAATAATTGATTAATAATAATAACAATAATAAGTACATATACTCGTACGTAGCGTAGCGCAACATCACAATAAACCGTCAAATGAAATTAATTTCATTCAGCATTTACTATATATGTATGTATGAATGGTAATTACTTCGTTATTATTTACAAGTACATATCTCACACAATTTCAGGTCACTGTGAACACGCATCCAAATAATTAAATATATGCATTTACATTATACGATGACGCAAACCAAATAAAATGGTGGTGGGCTTACTGTATTAAAAAATATTTTTAAAATAATGATTAATATGTACTTATTTAAAAATACAATATTACTATATACCTTAATTCATATACAATACAGATTATTTTAATTTATATAATTATGCCAAAGGTCATTATACTTGTATTTTGAATGTATGTATAATATACACTGCATGTAGGGATATGAAATTTTATTGATATAAAGAATGTTATAAACAATACGTATAGTGGGATGGTCAATGAGATTACAAAGCGACCAACTCTAAATAATATCTCATGCATACTATGTGCATGCAAATATATCGCTACCTCCCTCCTTCTCTCCTATACACACTCCAATTATTTTATATTATATTATGTAAAGGAATATTCAATAAAAAGAAAAAAAAGAAAGAAATTCAAACACTCAACGACAATCAAATTGTTGCCAACTTCTTAATTGACACAATTGTTACAATTAACGACACAATAAGAACTCAGATCTATTCAGGGTGTTTGTCCACTCAACAAGAACGTGTATCATAACGTTGTGAATCTACATACATAGAAGCATGTAAATGTAAATATATACTTATATGCACGATTTATTAAGAGTTGCCAAGTTACGGGAAATTTAAAAGGGTTTTAGAGAATTTCCTTTTTTTTATTATTTTAAAATAATGGCACCTTAACATCTTTTCTCATTTAAACCCCTGTTAGCAAAGAGGGGAGCCGGAATGGGAACGCAGAATTGGTTTTGACTCATTTTGACAGAGGTTGAGAGAAAATTGATTAACGTGACATTTTTAAACGTAACAATTCCATCAGTTTAAAAAATTCAGTTCGGCTGCAAAAATATCAGAATATAAAAGGCACAAAATACACAAGAAACATTCAAAACACAAAGTAATAAACGTCAAAAGTGTTACCTTTAGTATGAACATAAGGAAGTAGACTCGTGTAATAGTGACATTTTTGACGTAACAATCCTATCAGCATCAGAAATACAGAAAAACACAGAATACACAAGGTACACCCACACCACATTATACAAAAGAAAATAAAGTATTTTGACAACTGATAAACGTCAAAAATATTGCCGCGGTATTCAGACAAAGTTTCAGTATCAACATAAGGCACGTCAAACGAGTCGTTAGAAATTTAGGAAACCTTTGCGAAGAGATATTTTGTGAGAATTAGAAAGAAATCGGCGAAGAGAGAAAATACAATATGTGGCAGCCTTAATTTACTTACATATAGCGTGCTTTTTTTAAATGTCGTAATTTCAACTTGAAAGAAGACACACAGAAGATTTTGTGATAATTATTTTCTTTATTTGGTAAAAACACAGCCACATGAAAAAATTATTGTTCAGCAGAGGAAATATACATTTTTATACGTATTTTGGGTATCTGAATTCAAATTGTGTTATATTCAAAACCGGAACACATTTCGTCCCTCACCTACTAAAATGATAAAAGTTGAAACAATTATTAAAATACTCAGAATCACCTTTAGAGGAATAAAATGTATGACTCATCTCATTTATTTATCGATCCGCTTTAGAAATGGGTAATTCTGCTGCGATTCAAATATAGAATTACATTTGGTCCGTGCAGTTTTTGCATTAACTTGTGTGGCACTCATACATTAAGCTCTTTTTTGTACCCATCCTTATTCAAGTGATTCCAAATGTGCAATGTGCAATTATCAGCTCCTGGGCAATCGAAACGAATTCAGTGATTTCGTCGATATTTTCGACAATTGGTCTTCCAGAGCTTGGTGCATCTTTGACAACAAAATAATCGGAACTTAATCGACGAAACAAAAATTGTGTGTGATTGACTGTTGGAGCATCAGGACCATAAACACTATTCAAATTTTTAAAAGCCTGGCTTGCCTTTTTTCTTTATCGAAACTGTAAAATGTGGACTATTTTCTCTTTGCTGCTGTTCATCTCACGCGCCCAAACAAAACAGAGTGAAGCAATCACAAAATTGTCTGAAAAGTTTTCTTAGTATGAAATTTTTTTTATTTCTAACGTTACCCGATCGCACTTATAAAATGCGAAATAATTTCCAAAATCCATTCATTTGAAATATAATACTACTCCTGATATATGACCGACTACCTACAAAATGAACTTAAAAATGATCATGCCTACAAAATGAACTTAAAATCAACTGAAAATCGCAAAACAACCCCAAGAATCACCTGTGCAACGGTAAAATATATGGCGGACCCCCCAAAATTTCTCCAAATAAACTTACTCCGTATCACCGTAAGGGGGGCTCTCCTTAATAATGTATATTTTTTTGGAAAATGGGGAAAGGCGCTGAGAATTAAATTTATGAGAACATTAATTTTGTTGTGAAAGTCCTGTAAATGGTGCAGATACGCGGTAAGTAGGCTCAGAAATAATGTTGAGAAGAATAATCTAATGGGGGTCGGACATACATTTGACCCCTCATTGAGAGATTCTGATTATTTTAAGGTTAGGGAAAAAATTAGACCTAACCAATCCCGGTTTTGAATATTACACTGTGCGCAAGTATTGTCATAATGTCAAATTTTTTATGATAAAATGGCAAACAGTGCTAAATATATGTAAATGACACTTGGGTTTCTATATTTGATAGAGTTTTGACGTTTAATAAATTTTAGAAAGAGTAACACCCTAAAATCCACCCTGTATTTGTCTATTTCAAAAACAAAGTAATCAATTAGGCCACAGAGTGTTTCAATTTCATTTGACCATTTGGATTGATTTGAATTTTAGAAGTAAATGCGGGCGAGTACATGCTTCATAAAGATCATAATTTCATAGAATTTTAACTGATGACACATGTGGCGCTGTACATAGCCGTCTTGGAAATCTTTATTGCTGAAATCATAATATTCAAATAGAAAAAATCAAATATTCAAAACGATAAAATGTTTATTTAAAATATATTTATTGCATTCATTTCCTTTTATATCATTTCCGAGCTTTCCCCATCCCATTTGCAGAGTTATAAACATAGAAAATGTACCTACATATGTATGTACGAGGGCGGATTGATAAAGAAGATACCTAAGTACGAAAAAAGCAGCACAAACACAAAAACCTTTTTTTATTTTGAAATTGCGATCTGTCAAACGTCAGCTGTTAAAATCACCCACCCAAATTCATCTATTAGTTTATTTGTTGTAGTCGTTTGAAGTATCAAACTTTGTGTTTCTTGAAAAATGGGTAAAAGCGAATTTCGTGCAGTGATTAAACACTATTATTTGCAAGGGAAATGGCGAAAGAGACAAAAGAAAAGCTCGATAAATATTACGGTGAGTCTGCTCCGTCAGATTACATGGTAAAATATTGGATTGCTGAATTTAAACGCGGCCGAACAAGCACTGCAATAATACCATCAACAGGAAAGCCAAAAGAGGTGGTTACTGAAGAAAATATCAAGAAAATCCTCGATATCGTTATGAATGATCTCCGAGTCAAGTTGCGTGAGATTGTTGAAATGGTAAACATCTCATATGAATGTGTGTTCAACATTTTGCATGAACATTTGTATATGAAAAAGCTATCGGCAAGATGGGTGCCGCCTTTGCTCATTGTCGAACAAAAACGAGAGACCACTTCACAGCGGTATTTGGACATGATAAACCGTAATCCTGACGTCGATTAATAACTGTTGATGAAACGTGGGTCCACCACTACACACCTGAAACCAAAAATCAATCGAAACAATGGGTGGAAGCTGTTGGAAGTGCTCCGAAGAAGGCGAAGGCAGTGAAATCGGCTGGCAAGGTTATGGCCACTGTATTTTGGGATGCACTCGGAATATTGCTTATCGATTATCTTGAAAAAGTATCCACAATCACAGGAAAGTATTATCGTACATTATTGGATCAATTGAATGATGCAATCAAGAAAAAACGACCACATTTAAAGAAGAAAAAAATGCTCTTTCTTCAAGACAACGCACCGGTTCACACAGCATTAGATACGATGCTAAAATTACGTGAACTACCTTCCAACTTATAGTCCATATTTAGCTCCTAGTGACTTTTTCCTGTTTCCAAACTTGAAAAAATGGCTCGCAGGAAAAAGATTCAGCTCAAACGAAGAAGTGATTACCGAAACTAACACGTATTTTGAGGGGTTCCCGAAATCGTATTATTCAGATAGTATCAAAAAGTTGGAATATCGTATTACTAAGTGTGTCGAAGTAAAAGGAGACTATATTGAGAAATAAATGGTTTTTGAAAAAAAAATATTTTTTTCCTACTTAGGTAGCTTCATTATCAATACGCCCTCGTATATGATTTTATTTCAATCACTAAGCGCGTGTACATGAATATATTTTGTTCTTTTCTTTCTGTATTACTTCACACCTCATCAAATTTTGTTTATTTAAATATTTGTTCAAAGAATAGGTAGGTATTAATAAATGATATATGGTAATCTCTATATATAGTTAGGTATATACATAAAATATTTATTAAAAGTATAATTGTGTTGTATAAATATTCAGTTGCTGCAAAAATATTGTAATCAAAACAATACAAAATTTAATCTTCTTGTGCAAAATGTTTTCAATATTTGATAATAAACAATTTTTAGAAATTATTAAAAAGTTTTTTTTTTTTTTTTTTTTTTGAAATCGTGGACAAAGATTGGTATGGGAAAAACAATTTTCTGAACAATTTGAGCCGTCTTCAAACAATTTTTTATTATGTTATATCATTAAATTTACCTAATCCATCTAACTGCCAAAAAGCTCGCCAGGAAAAAACATATCAATCACTTCAATTTTTTTGAAGTCATCTCAGAAATACACAATATATTGATAACCTCTTCCGTTTTAGACGTCATTAAAAAATCGGATGTTCCTAAAATGTACCACAACTCTTAATAACAAACAACTCAGTTATCAAAATATGATCTACTTTATTTAATGCTCTGACGTACTCCTTCAAAATTTGCCAAGTTAAAAATTTTTAATTTTTAAACTAATTGCAATTTTCTTGTTTTTCTATTTAATTAAAATTGCTCATTTCCAGAATTACCACCCAGTTGGATTATGTTAATTACATTTAGTATAAACAACATATATTTCATTCATTTTATTTTCGATTGACCCTCCAGTTCAATTAAATTAAAAATATATTTTTCATTTATTTTTAAAATAACAATGATAATCGGTACTGATCCCATCATATCATTGGCTTGCGCCGTCAGCTCATCAGTATCAGCAAATATCATTACGAAGCGCCGTTTTATTTGAATAATAACTGATCTTTAACATTTGAATGCGTACGTCCATCTTGTCTAATCTTCTAGTAATTCTTGTGCTTCTTTTTCATGTACCCAAAAGTTCTTTGACACTATTTTTTCCTAAGAATTGCGGTGGAAATAATAATTTGTTGTATTTGTTTTTTTTTTGCTCAATTGATAATAATCTTAATGCTGAAGAATGGTCATATTGGACAAAGTAAATATTTTGTTACTAACTTATGATATTTCAATGTATATATGGTAAAAACATGAAATATTAAGGGTTTTCATATCAACGTTAAAAATCTCGATTTGTTTGTACTAATATATTGTTTATTGTTTGTAATACTAAAATAAGCAAAAGAACTTCAGCAACTAGTTACTGGTTTAAATGAGGAAAAAAATGATTCCGCACAAAAATATAATGTTATAAAAACGGAAACTCGCCAGATGCAATTATTTTAATCATTTAAACAGATGATTATTTTTTCCAACAAATGGATGACTTGAAAAATTCTTGCAATCGAATAAAAATCACGCTAGCCCCTAGTACTAAAATATATTTTCGAACATACGTATTTAGACTTCGGGTACGATAATACCAAGGTATAATGTTGAAACCCATGGATGACTTCGAAAATTGTTATTATAACATGAAAATCACGATTACCTACCATTCAAAAGTACATTTTCGAACGTATGGACAAGTTGAAGAATGAGTGAAATTGGAAGAAAGGAGTATATTTTCGAATATATATATTCATACTTTGTGCACGAAAATATAAAGCAATCAAGTTGAAACTCATCAGATACGATTATTTTTACAAAGAAATCGGATAAAACGCCTACCTCCCAGTACAAAAGTACATGTTCGAACATACGTTTCTAGACTTTGGGCACGATAATATTAGGTGTAGTAAAAGGAAATCCACTACATTTCCAATAGATGGCTTTAGTAATCTGTATTTCGCGTTGATTAAGTGCGATGACGTTAGAAAGATAGGATTTCGTACTAAATAAACTTTTCAGGCAGTGACTCAGTATTGTTTGAGCACGCGTCAAAGATGGACACCAGTAAAGAGAAAATACGCCATATTTTACAGTTTTTCTTCGATAAAGGCGAAAACGCAAGCCAGACGGCTCAAAATGTGAATAGTGTTTATGGTCCTGATACTGTAACAGCCAATCACGTGCAATTTTGGTTTGGTCGATTCCGTTCTGGTAATTTTGATGTCAAAGATGCAAGGCAATAATGAAAATCATCGAGTCTGACCGTCGTGTAAGCACTGCTTTTATTGCCCAGGAGCTAAACATTGCACAAAAAACCGTTTGGAACCATTTGAGTAAATAAAACCTTCAATTTAATGCCAATATAATGGATTTCCTTTTACTACACCTAATATAAAGCTGGAGGGTTGAAACCCATCAGATGCGAGTACTTTTACCAACAAACGGATGACTTCGAAAATTTTTGATATCGCCTGAAAATCGCGCTTACCGACCACCTCTCATATAAAATTTGTTTTGTGCGAAAATATTAAGCTCTCAAGTTGAAACTTGGATGATACGTTTACTTTTACCAACAAGTGAATGATTTTCAAAAATTGGAACCATCAAATGAAAATTAAGCCCACCTCCCATACAAAAGAAAATTTTGAAACAAATATTTTTCGACTTTGTGCACGTAAATATGAAAATATCAAAATGAAGCTTGGTAAATAATATTATTCTGATCCATATATGCAAAATTTCGAGAATAGGCGTAATCGGATGAAAATCACATTTACCTCCCATACAAAATTACAGTTTCGAATATATGTTTTCAGATATTTTGCACGTAAACATAAAGCTATCAAGCTGAAACATACAATATAAAATTAATCTAACTAGAAAATAGATAATTTAAAAAATAGTCGTAATCGGATAAAAACCACGCCTACCTTTCATACAAAAAATGTTTTTCGAACATATGTTTTCAAACTTTTCGCGCGTAAATTTAAAGCTGTCTTGATGAAACTCAATACATGGCTTCTGCGCCTGCCTATCTCACTATTAGTATTTCATAATGTAGGGTACTACCGAAATTGATTCATTTGCAATTTGTATAATGATCGAGCATTGTGCGTCACAAATCGAAACTAACTGTCACAATATTATTGAAAATATAGATTCATTTCGATTTAAAACTTTCCAAATCACATACATATTTATATGAAATTTAATATTGTCTTTCATTAAGTTGTTATTGCTAAGATAAAAATACATCATTGTAAGTTACATACCGAAATACCATACGACAATGATGTGCCTCTTATTGTTAAATATTCCACGTATGTACAATATAATATAAATTCCATTGGAAAGAAGAAGTAAACATCTTTTAGCAATTTACGCAAATAAGGTATGTACAATACATATGTACATACAAACATACCCGTATATACAATACATATGTACATATGTACACACCCACTGCAAACAAAGTAACAATAGCAACTGTAGCAGCCGTAGAAGTCTGTCCGTCTGTGAAATGAAATCATTTGTATTCGTAATATTCATACTATATCTCTGCAAATATATACCATATAATATACGTTATATAGTATGTACGATATGAATATGAAATACAATGAAATATTTATCCGCTAAGATTTTTGTGACGCAAATAAAATCATTGAATTATAATAATGAAATGATATTAATAACAGGAACAACAACAACTACTAGTATAGTATCAATGATGATGATCATAATTAAAACAGCATACATACCTAATATACATATGTAAATTAATACAACTAGGCACGATTATGAGACATATTCTTATACATGTTACACCTACGTATGTTACGTATTTAGGTGTTAAATTCAAAATAGTAATAGTGTTAATTAGCTGTTGTGTGAAATACAAAACAACCTCACAGGACTAGTAACACAATGTAATATAGATTTTTCTCTATACACACACACACTTTTCTCTATAAAGAAAGGTCACAATACTATAAAATTTAGAAAACATTGAAATATTTATGAGTTCAAGAATTTCTCGCGAACGGTTTTTATATAATATTTTAAATATTATTCAATTGCTAAACCGAAACAATAAACAATTTCAAACTAAAGTGAACTTTCAATGAACGAGACCAGTTCAATGATCCCCTAAAAATCAATAATAAAAAAACTTCATTTTGAGCTGATTCATTTTTATTTAAATTAAAGCTGTGCGATTAATCACTTAACCAAATATTCTGGTTAATTTAAGTTTTGTTTTATCAATTATTCGATTAATCAAATATTTCGATTAATCAAAACTCAAATTATTCAATTAATCAGAAATAAAACCACTTCTAACTATTCGTTGTTTATGAAATTTTATTTTGAAATATAAATGTCTTTGAACACGTTACTATTCAAAGAAATTTTATATACAATATATTTTGATCATTTTTTTTCCAAATAAATTCATTCTGATTAGATTAATCAAAATCACTAGCATTCTAATAAGTTGTTATTTGATTAATCAAAAATTTTTGTTAATCTTCATGAAGTATTTCTTCAATCTATTCCAGTCGATAATTTAATATAATTTCCGAATTCTTCCGCTGCCACTATTTACGCTTCGTTTAACGTAATTTTTTTTACGAGCTACCAATTTTTCTATTTCAAAATATTCTCCTTTCTCCTTATTGCCTGACTCACCTAGGGCTTCTCATATAAAAATAAAAATAAATAAAAATTGATTTCAGATGGCTTTCAATATAGGCAAATGTTCCGGCTCTTTCTTATGCGCATATTCATTCTATAGCTCGATACACTTCGTATAAATTTTATCCAACTATTTCATGCCATCCAAAAAATCTTACTTTGAAAAACTCTGTTCAGATCAACACGTGGCAGATTTATTTTTAATTAAATAATATTATTAAACGTAGTCTCATTTTATTCTTCACCAATCTTTTCAAACCGATCGTAAAATATAATTTGGAAAAGCTTCCAATATAGGAATCCTTTATGCCCTTCGTTGGACATAAATCTTTTTCTGGCTCTTTAGCTCAACACACCTGGGGTTTCCCCAGTTTTTCTTAGTCGCAAGTACAAACAGATTTCAGAAGACTCTCAATATAACCACGCGTTTTGATCATTAGCTCTTTTTCCGGCAAAACATTTCTATTTTTCAGCATACTTTCCATGGGACTCGATGCACTTCGCAGAAGTCTGCCAAACTTTTTCAAGACATTTACAAAATGATTAAACCAGGTGTCTATCAAGCTCGATACTCTTCGTCGTCCAACCAAAGGCAACACTATACGGCCCCTACAATCGGTTTTCATTTTTGAACATAGTCTTCGTACAGCCCAATTAACTTCTAGATTTTATCCAATAATTTGCTGACGTCCTAAAGTTGATGAGGCGCTTAATGTATGCCTCTGGCTTAGCTCGAAAAACTTTGCTTTCAAACCTTTTGAAGATATACACCAAAAATGTCTTTGAAAAGCTCTCTCAATATATCTCCCATATACCAAGAGGAGATGGTCTCTTCGACATAGACCCTTATTTCAACATTGCCTCCTTATGGCTCAATTCACTTCTCCTAGAGTATAGACAACCATTTTACAATGCCCAAAAAATAAAATTTGGGAAAGCATTTAAACTAGACCACTTGTTTAGCTCGATCTACTTTGCTTTCAAATATTTTAAACATTTAATACAAATTCGGAAGGATTTGCATTAAGCAAAGTTATATTTATGTTGGCGCACGACACTTTTTTTTCAATATAGTCTCCTTTTTACTAGCCCTATTTACTTTGGTCAGGGTAATCCATCTTGTTGCAATTGTATTTGAATATAAAATAGACAAAAAGGATTGTAAAGCTAATCGGCAAAAGCTGATCTCTTTAGAGGATTATTCGGCATAAAGTTATAGCCTAGACAGATGGTAGCCTTATTCCGGATTACCGAGCTAATTCGAATTAACTCGGCCATTATAGCCTAGACAGACGGCAGCCTAATTCCGGGTTACCGAGTTAATTCGAATTAACTCGGTAATCCGGAATAAGGCTGCAATTGCTAATCCGCATTAACTCTGTGAGTTAATTCTCAAAATAAAAGAGGATTAGGGCAATTTGCGATGGCAACACTGCTGAAAATTGTCTATTGTGAATTTTTCTTCCATTTTACAAAATATTAGGTGTGTTCGCTAACAAAAAACTTTCAACAAATACATCCAGCTGTCAATTACGAAGTGTGAATGTCAATTTACAAGTTTCTGATAGTTTTCAGTTCACGTACTTCTTGTAGATTTTCTCATATCAAGAGTGATAGATGACAGAAATTGATAGTGATAGTAATGTAAGTGGACAGACCTAATAAAACAGGAATCAGCCGTTTAGTTAATCCGAAATACTGCCGTCTGTCAGGTTAATATTTTATTCGGATTAAGTGCGCCGGTAATCCGGAATTAGGCTGCCGTCTGTCTAGGCTATTAGCTATTTATCGCAGGTGCATCAAAACAAATGCAGAGAAAATATGAAGTTATAGAAGTTGTAGGATCTCAGATGAGAAGGACATGCCTATTTCCTTTTTTAAAAGTTGTGCTTTGGCAAACAGAAGAAACCCATTCTAGGAAAATACTTACTCGAAAATCTTCGAATGTTCTGAAGTCAGCTCAAACAACTTTATACATTATGTTACATTAACTCCATAAAATGGATCTGGTGAAAAAATCTATCTTTTAATTTAAGTGAGTTTTGCGAATAATAATATTTTGTGCTGATTTGTGAGACACAATAGCATTTCTGTTTACCACTTAAAATTGTCTCATTGGGAATTTTGATTTCCAATTGCGTCAATGCTACAAAAAACCACCTCCACTTTGTGGTTATGATCTACTGATGACGATGGTAATGTAATCTACAACGTCATGAAGTTGGGTGTTGACAACATTTGTAATATAAAACGCATTCTTTTTTACAAATACATATGTGTATATTTGTCAACAATTATATTTACATGTTGGTAGTAACTTAAACGTCATAAGAAGACACAGACAGTTAGGAAGCACTTTTCTTTTGATTACAAAAATGTAAACAAACGTATTATAATCATAATTAAAAAATGCAAAATTGAAAGAGGAGACTGAAAAGAGTGAACAAAGTGACAATAGGAAAATGGAAAAATTGCGAACAAATTTAAATCACTCAGAAATTACTTCAAGTGTAATATTATTTATATTGACGTCAAAGTATTTTATTTTGTTTATTATATTTATTCATTTTACAATGATTTCGCATTTTATTTTATTTTGTTTTATTGTTTTTATACAGCATACCTATATATAAATATATTTTTATTAATATTCAACAATTATCTTCTCGCTTTATTGATTTCATTATTTTTGTGGTATTATTCTCTTTTTAGTAGCGATTATATTTTTAATGAGGGGTAACTCTGGTTTAAATTTAGCAAAGATGAGAGCAAAAGAAAAAAAAAATAATAAATAACCTAGGCAATTGGGTCATGTACAGTATAGAGAAGAATTGTATAAATTTGAATTGAAATTGATTTCTGTATTTCCTCACAGCCTAGATTATGTACTAAATAGTAGTCAAAGCCACATAAAGAGTACTTGTTGAAATCTGCGACTTGCATCAAAATATAAATTTTTATCTTTCAAACATTTAAGATAGAAGCGTCCGTTATGTGATTATATCTAAAATACTATTTTACTACTTAATTATGTTGCGATAGCATCGGCAATTTGTGTCCTAGTTCCGATAAGTCAAGAGCTATAAACTAGACTCAGAGAAACAACGGTGTATTGAAATCGTCTGCCTATCGTTCCATCTGTTCGCACGATAAATGTCGACATTATAAATCGAACAACCTGAATATGGGTACATAACACGATTTTTCACCAATATATACATATATAACGTCATGAACGGGTAAAATCGAAATAAATCCCGCTTACCTCCCATACAAAGGTATGTTAACGGATGTTTATTTCAAACTTTAAGCACGAAAATCTAAAGCAATCAAACTAAAACTTGGTATCCAAAGTATCTCCCATATAAAATAATGTTGTTGAATGGATATTTTCACACTTTACGCATGGAAATACAGGGTGATTTTTTAAGAGTCTTCTGATTTAATTCAATGTTTAAAGATGATTTCAAGTAAATGTTAACTGCGGCTGCGCCTCAAATGGTTCATACGCTAGGTCAAATTTTGGCATACTCTCTCCATCATATCGGCCGGTATCTCACGAATAAATTCTTCAATATTGGCTTCCAGTGCGTCAACCGTTGTGGGCTTGTCGCTATAGATATGAGCCTTAACATAGCCCCACAAAAAATCGTCTAAAGACTTTAAATCGCACGATCTAGGCGGTCTATTGTCCGGCCCAAACGTGAAATAAACTGTTCACCGAACTCGCCTCTCAATTGGGCCATTGTTTCGCGTGCTGTGTGGCATGTGGCATCGTCTTGTTGAAACCACATGTCAGTAAAGTCCAGCTTTTCCATTTTGGGCCAAAAAATAAATTTGTAATCATCGCACCTGCCTTCGTTGTCTTTGAAAAAGTACGGTCCAATGATAACAATTTTATCTATTAATAAAACACAGAAATATTTGAGATATTGAGTTTAAATTTATTGTGGATATATTGCAAGCATTACGTTTTATGAATGAAATTCGATTTCAGTCATATGACCACCACGAGTCCGTTTACAGCGGTCGATTCTTTGGACCAAATTTTCCACCACTCTAGCACACATTTCGACCGGAACGTTGGCAATTTCGAGTTGGATGTTGTCTTTGAGCTCGTCTAAAGTTACTGGCTTGTTGGCATAGACCAGTGACTTGATATAAAATAAATAAATATGTGGCACTTAAAAGCCCCAAAGGGCTCATTGGCCGAGCTTCTCTTCCATTACTGTTTTGCGTCTTAAATTTTGGACAGTATTAGAATGGACCTACTTATTTTAGCCGGTTCCGAACGGCAGAACACTTGTGACATCACTTTTTCTGAGCTTTGTCACAGAGTTCTTTTTAGAAGCTTTTTCATGGCAAGTTGTTACTGTCGGAAGAATTGCCAATTGCTTGCCGACAGGTGGGTACCGTTCGAAAGAAAAATCTTTTCGATATTAAATTTGTTATGCATCAGCCGGGTATTGAACCACGACCTACAGATCAGAAGGCGAACACACTAACCACTGAGCTACGGCACCCCCGTGAGTGACTTGATAAAGCCCCATAAAAAGAAATCCAATTGAGTTAGATCGCATGAACGAGGCGGCCATTCGACCGGTCAATTTCTCCAGATAACACGTTCACCGAATTTGCCTTGCAATAAATCGATTGTGACGTGTGCTGTGTGGCTAGTGGCACCGTCTTGTTGAAATCACATATCGCTAATGTCAAGTTCATCCACAAATAATCTTCCAACACAGCACGATAGCGCTCTCCATTGACGGTAACATGACGGTCGTTTTCATCCACGAAAAAATACGGCCCAATCACACCTCCGACATGAAAACCGCACCAAACAGTAACTTTTTGCGGGTGCAACGGTGTCTCAAGAAGCACTTGTGGGTTTGTTGCTGACCAATAACGCATATTTTGCTTATTGACAAAGCCATTGAGCCAGAAAAGAGCTTCATTGCTGAAGATGATTTTTCGCTCTTAAAGTTGCGACCACCGACTCAGAACTTCGGGAGTAATTTTTAATAATTTCCAAACGTTGCTGGTTCATGAACTTTACCATGATGAAAATGTTGACTTTAACTAACGTTTTGACATTAACAGTTGATTAAAAAAGTTTAAGGGTGCGTTCATATAAAGATACGAACTTGTTATGTCGCTAATGGAAAACCCTTTATAACCGAGTATGAATTTTGATAATAAAATACAATAATCTGCAAGCGTTGTTCGTTTGTAAGTCGATTCATGGTTAAATTATAGACCAAACTAAACATGTTTGACAGTAACATGTTACACGAAAACCGCTGAGCTGCCAAAAATAGTGTTGCCAAAAAGAAAGTTGCCAAAAAATATCTTTGTATGAAGTAATTAATCTGAAACCAGGTATATGTGATTATATTCACTAATTAATATACATATTTCAAAATGAATAGAATCGGATAAAAATCACATCCACCAACCACGCAAACTTAAGGTTGCGTATTCAAGTTTTCATACTTTTTGCACAAAAATATAATGTTGTGAAGTTCAAACTTGGTACATACAATTAAATTTTGTAATGAATGAACAAGTTCGAATACAGAAAAATCGGATGAAAATCACGCCTACCTTTCATATAAAAATATATTACGGACTGTACTTTTCGCACGAACATTTAATGCTAGAAGACTGAAGAACAATCCATTTTTGATTTAAACAAAGGATACATAAAAGCTAGATTTGAAAATAGTTTTGGAAACTTTGTAACCTTCGGAAGTTTTTTGCAAGAGATTAGGCTACAAAGAATGTGAAGACGGTGAAATCTATCACAAAATTATCGGCACTGTTTTTTTTCGACATTAGGATAGAATATAGTAAGTGCCGTAGCTCAGTGATTAGTGTGTTGGGCTTCTGATCTGTAAGTCGTGTGTGCAATCCCCGACTGAAACACAACTTTAATATTTAAACAAATTTTCTTTTGTAACCAGCCCGGAACCGGTCCCTTCTAATTCTGTCCAAAATTTAAGACGTACAGTAGTACATATTTATTCATTTATTTTTGTTTTAATAAAATTATCCCCGTTGACTACTTGGAAAAGAGAAGAACGAGAATTATAGAGTATTGTGTGTCGAACGCAGTCTAAAATTATGAATATTAAGAAAAAGATGTCCATTTTTGATTAAGAAGAAAAATGTCTCCATAAAAAAAAACAGAACGAGTAAAGTATCTATGGCAAAAATCCTTAACTTCAAGTTGAAATTGCCCAATCATCCCAATCATGCTCAATGAAATTCCAAGAGAATTTCATCACTTCGATTATAATCGAATTGCATCATATTGTAATTTTATTATTTAATTTAATGCCTACTCGTATTCATTGATTATAGCTCTACAATCGAGAAAAAATTCTGAGAATGGCATAGCGACGCCAATGGTGATGAATATTATGCACTTTACCAAAAGGCCAGACTTTAGCTTTAGCTCAATTACTTTCAATCAAGCATTTTACTGTACGAGTATGTCACGGCGATTGTAATCGATAGTAATTAGGTATTAATTTGTAAGTCACCAGGCTACAACTATGTGATTCTATTCAATTGAGTGTGACCAAATGATTATAAGTTTAGAAGTAGTATACGAAAATTAATATGAAGACACAAAAGAGGCAGGAACTATGGGATCTAGATATGATCCAGTATGTAAATAAGAAATGTATAGAAATTCATTTGATTTCAATTCATATAAAAAGAGCCATTCAATAAATTCTATTCGCATATTACTCGTATAATTCATTATTATATTCTGTAAACTCAAAATGGTTGCTTTGAAAGAGTTACCGCAAAAGGAGAAAATCTATTATGTTACCTTTGAGGAATATTTGCAGCCAAAGAGGAAGAAATGTGAAGGCATATTGCTTGAAAATAAACAAACTAACATTTTAAACATCAATTGTTCACGAAGGACTAATAAAAAAGCTATCTTTTATTCGAAATTTGCTAGTGGATGGCAAAAATTATGTTCGAAAATTCGAAAATTCAATTGTCTTCAGAATAAAATGACAAACAGAATTCAACCGCTACCAATAATCAAAGAGATTTCAACCAGCGATGAAAACGATCAGAAAATTAATTATCGTAAAGAAAATGCATGGAAATTTTTGAAGCTAATATTTAATCTATTTGGATTTTTACGTGAACGAAAAGATGATGGCCTTTGCAAACGTAAAACAGGTTTTGAAATCTATTGTGAAATGTCAAGTGTTCATGGTTTTGCAAATTTCGTAGGCGCCAAAACATGGCAACGCATATTTTGGATTACCATCATTAGTATTGCCATACTAATGTCACTGATAATTGTCATTATTTCACAATTGAAAAGTATCGATAAACCAACCATAGTATACACGCAAAGTACAACACATCCTGTCTGGACCATACCATTTCCAGCAATTACAATATGTAATCTAAATCGTATTTCAAAGCGAAAACTCGAAGAGTTACGGCGAAAACAGTAAGTGAGAAATAAATTGATAAATATTTTTTATAAATATCTAGCGAATATTCTAGAATAATCCCACGAAACAATGAAATACTGGAGAAACTCTTATACATTGGACTTTATGGTGACGAGAGTGATGAAAACGATGTCAACTCTTTTGATGGCGGCATTCCTAATACAACAAGTCATTATTTGAATGAACTTTCCCCAGATTGTGAGCATGAATTATTACGCTGCAAATGGAAAGGTATATTGATGCGTTGTGATAGGCTCTTTCGTAAAATCGCAACACCACAAGGCTTGTGCTGCACATTCAACTACTTTGCTGCCAAAGAAGCACAATACGAAAAGTAAGATAATGGTTTCTTCAATTTCGTCAAAATTTGCTGCCGCTATTGTTAGCTCATCCTGAACAGTAATTATAAGACCTTATCGAAGCTTTGAACGGAAATATGATCGAAGTTCGACAAAGAATTACTTTGTAATTTATATTTCTCCATTCCAAGTCTATGCAACTGTATTTAGTGGGATTATGGAGAGAAAAAGCACTTAGCCGGACGTTCTTTCTCCCAGAATTGTTCTTAAATTTAGGCAGTAGTAGAAGAGACTTTCTTATAGTAGTCAATTCCAAACGGCAGATTCCCTGCGATATTACTTTTTACAGCCCCTCCTGAACAAATGTTACAAGACCATAACAAAGCTTCACAATTGGAATTATACCGAAGTTCGATAAAAAACCATCGTCTTCCGTAAGCGAGTCGATGAAAAACCTGCTTTTATAGCGCTTTGCTTCGTAAGCTGCTTATTTATTTGTTTCTATAGTCTTCAATTTCGACGATTTTACAAACGGTCAAACATACCCGCTTTAAAGCTTTCGCATAAAGTTTTCAACTGAAAGCTCTATGAATGTAAAAATCTTCATTATTTATAGAGAACAATTTACGGGTAGAAAGCTTTCTCGAAGCAATGCCTTTTAAAGTTCAATAAATCCTGTGAATTTCTTTCCTAAAGGCCTTATAGAAGTTATGCCAAAAATATCAATAAACCAAATACTTTCAGGGTTGAGTATTTGAACTGGAATATGAACATTTTGTATTTGTTCAAACCCTTTCAAAATTCATTTACTTTTTTGAATTACAGAAAATACCTATAAAAGAAAAAAAAATCTGCAGGAACCAATCGAAAAAAGTTAATCGTTTCAAAATTACTTTACATCTGTGAATTGCAGAAAATTATCAGTGCGTCCTTTCTTCACCCAACCACAGCATTCCACCAGTTGTGGATTTCATAATGGACTCACCGTGTTGCTCAATGCAAATGTACAAGATTATGGAATTAGTTCATTGAAAATGCCAGGCTATCAAGTGCTCGTACATGACCCGTATGATTTTCCAGATCATGCTGTAAAACATCGTTATGTGACAATTCGTACTGAGAGTACTATCTCGATTACACCACAAGGTACATCCGCCACAGAATATTTACATGGTTTGAGCATTCATCGTCGTCGTTGTTATTTTCCGCATGAGCGCCAACTGGTGTCATTTCGAGAATACACTCAATCGAACTGTTTATTTGAATGTCGTAGCCAGATGATTTTTCGCAAATGTTCTTGTGTGCCATCTTATATGGCAGACATCGGAGGAAATTGGTCAATTTGCAATGATCAACAAATCACATGTGTTCGACAGCATAATGGTGGGCACAATATTCTTCCAATAAGAATGAAAGAATTGACAATTTTTGTTTTCTTTTTCAATTTCACAGATATATTTACAAAAATATTAATTCAAGGCGAAAATGAAAATTACAAAATTGATAACTATGCGGAACGATTTATTTGCGATTGTTATCCGGAATGTAATTTTAATCAGTACATCAGTGTAATCGACTCGGCGACATTGAATAGGAGTTACTCCTTTGGTGATCAACGATTTTTGTGAGTTTTGAATTTATATACCGGCATTATTTATGTTGCAACCAATTTATGTATAATACATATGAACATTTCTCAAATTTTCAGTCAAAATATCAATATTACCGATGAGATTTTGTTGCATATATTCTTTAAAGATTTGGTAGCAGAAAAATTACGTTTGGACGTTTCTGAAAATTGGCTATCATTTGTGGGTAATTAATATGCACAAATGTATTTTTATTTATGTATAAATATCGATGTCTCCCCCATTAATTGTAGGTACTTTTGGTGGTATTGCCGGCCTTTATATGGGTTATAGTTTCGTTTCTGGTTTTGAAATGATTTTCTTTGCGTTTATACGCCCTGCATGCAATTGGCTAACGAAACAAAAAATACGATATCGCATAAAGAGGCGTCAAAAGAAAGCGAATAAAGCGAAAGAGGCCACTCTGAAATGAAAGTATTAATTTCTTATAGGAAAATCTGTTAAAATTTCACAGCATTGTGTTCTTTTATGAAAATCGACCATGTTGACTAGATAATACTCATAAAAAATGTTTGTAATAAATTTAAGTAAAATCAGTACAAAAGTAGCATAAGAAAAAAATTAATTCGTATTTTGATTATTTGCAAGTGTATAAAACCAGAAATCATTCGTTCGAAATAATGCTTTTGTACGAAAGGTATTCGTGATAATCATCAAATTACACTCATTTTCAAAGTCACATATTCTCTAATATGCCAAATTTTAACTTTATAGCTTTATACCTCCGCGCACAAAGTTTGAAAGTTTGAATGTATCCGAAAGCATATTTTTATTCGAGAGGTACTATTGGTTTCTATCTAAGTAAATTGATTCTCAATCATATTCATGCATTAGTAAAAATAATCATATGTGCCAAGTTTCAGCACGATAGCATTGTATTTATGTGCATATAGTATGAAAACATATATTCGAAAATACATTTTTGTATGAGAAGTAAGTGTCATTTTCATTCGATTACATCCATTTTCAAATACGTGCATTAATTAATAATAATAATATTATATGCCGAGTTTCAGTAGAATAACTTTGTATTTAGGTGCAAAAAGTATAAAAATATTCATTTCAAAATGTATTTTTATATGAAAGGTAAACCTACTTTTTATCCCATTGCATCTATTCTAAAGTATGTCAATTTTTTGAACCTTATTTGCCAAATTTCAGCACAATAGTTTGATATTTACAAGCACAGACACAAGCAAATATACATTCGAAACCATATTTTTGTATGGGAGGTAATCTTGATTTTTATCACATAATGCTCATTCTTGAAATGGAAAATTAGTAGATAAAAGTAATAATCTATACAGAGTTTCAGCTCCATAGCCATGAATTTTGGTGCAAAAAATATGAAAACAAATATTCGAAAATATGTTTTTGTATGCGACATAGACTTTATCTACATTCGATTACATCTATTCTTAAACTCAGCACTTATTTGATAAAAAATAATCATATATATTGAGTTTCAGCTAAATAGTTTTGTATTTAGGTGCAGAAAATATCAAAATACATGTTCGAAAACATATTTTTATATGAAGAGTATACAAAATGTTAATTCAATTACACTTTTTTTTTGAGCATGCCCATTTTTTGAAGATAATAATAATATGTACCTAGTTTCAACATAATAACTTTAAATTTAGAGGTGTAAATATAGCAAACACATATTCGAAAACATATTTTTGTTTAAGAGGTAGACATGATTTTTCATGGGATTATGCTCATTAACAAATTTATGCATTAGTTTAGCAGTAATAATCATATTTGCAAAGTTTCTACTTTACAGCTCAACATTTATGGCAATTATTGGATAAACATACAAATATCCATATCCATCCATATATAGGTTTTGTCACAAAAACATGGTATAAGTATGTAATTACAAATTAAATGTGCTATTATAAGCGCACATAAACCACTGAATACAGTGCTGATGGTAAGAAAATCAATTTGATGGATAAAAAAACATGTAATTATAGGTAAATGTATTTTTTTCGAACTTAATCACTGAAGTACATGAAAATTAAACATAAGCTATAATTACAGCACATTACAAAGAACAAGTTCATTAAAGTGAGACAAAAATCCTAATTAAATTAACTTGTGGGCTTACGATACAATGGAAAAACTCGTATGTTTAGTGTCCTTTGTTCAACGGATATTATTGAACACTAGTATGGCTGGATATAAACTCAAGTTAAGACGTGTTTTAATAAGAAAATTGATAATACTCGTAATAAAATATATATGCAATATAAAATGCGTTTTAATATAAATCGCATTTCCGATCATATTCCTGCACCGCGCAATTCATCTCATAATTCTCTGACAACACTCGTCTCTCAATCAACATCATATAAAGCACGTTCTCGTCATCTGTCAAATTTACGTCAATTTGCTCGCGTCGATAATGTTTGCGATTGGTTTACATCGAATTTGAGAAACTATTGTCAGACGACATCTTTACATGGCTTCAATTATATCACACGAAATGGCAATACCAGTTCGGAACGCTCCTTTTGGATAACTGTTGTTGTACTCTCGATGATAGTCTCCATTATTTTGGTAGTCTATTCATGGTTTTGGAATCGTGAAACACCCACAGTGACAGTTATTGAGAGTTCACATTATGCCACCTGGAATATACCATTTCCTGCGGTTACCATTTGTAGTTTTAATAAAATTTCAAAAACTAAAGCAGTACAACTTGCCAGCTCAATGTAAGTGGAAGCAATAGTTGAAATTCAATGAAACTATTTGATTTGCCATCCTATTCTCCTTGCCTACACAGAAAACATTCAGCTAATATTTCGCAAGAGGAACTTCTAGAACTATTTCATATTACATTGTATTTTAGTGTTGCGTTAAATCACACTGAAGTCGATGTGGGACTCTTCGAATCTATACTGAATGATAATAATCTTACTTTAAGCCAATTGACCGAACGCTTGTCACCGGATTGCATGGATATGATATCGCGTTGCCTTTGGAAGGGTACAAATGTACGATGCGATAGCCTTTTTCAACGAATCGTCTCCATTGAGGGTGTTTGTTGTTCATTCAACTACTTTGGCATGGCAACGAATAATTTTCCACAGTGAGTGCGCCTTCATTTGAAGAATAATACTCGTAAAAATGCAGACATTTCTTGTATGTAGAAAAATTGCTTATCAAATATCCAAACGGCCATATCGTGTCACTGGCTGCGGCTACTCAACTGGACTCTCAGTAATGCTAAACCCCATTGCCGAGGATTATTTTGGCACCTACTTCAGTAGCTATGGATTTCGATTGCTCATTCACGATGCCTACAACTTTCCCGATGAAAACGCCGAAACCAAAGTAGTTACTGCATCGCGTGAAAGTTTCGTTCGCATAAATCCGGAGTCGACGTATGCAACTGGTGATATTCGAAAAATGGATGTATCATTGCGTGGATGTCTCTTCCCGAACGAACGTCGTCTAGCAATAATGCAACATTACTCCTTCATAAATTGTATGTGGGAGTGTCGCGTTATGATCCTGTATAAGAAATGCGGCTGCGTTCCAGTCAATTTACCGAGCAATGGTAGTTTCCCAACATGTGGTGCACTTCAAATTCAATGTATTATTGAGAATAGAGGTAAATTTAGTAGAATATCTAACGGAGAATGTTGATTCAATTTCAGTTTTCGAACTAAAAAACAAACACACAACCACAAACTGTTGGAAATCTTAGAATTTTTGCTCGGGAAAATGCGCTTTCAATTCAATGTCTATTTTCGAAGCTTTTACAGGATTCAATACATTCTCACACCAATTTCAAATTAATTTTTCGTACGATGTTATCTCTGACATCTCTGACTTGCATTCCCGTAAAGAAGAAATCTTTAAGAGACAGCCTGTTGAAAAATTATTGCGACCTTCCACGTTTCAAAGAAAGACATTCAAAATTACAACCGATTTGCGGAAAATGTATATCGTTCTATCCAAACTACATATTTTCCTCATCAAAGTATTAAGGCCCGACGATGTCACCCAAACAATACCAAATGCAATAGACAGTCTTCTTTTGTCTCCTGATTCACGCGGATATATTCTTCACATAATATACCATAAGCTTCTATATAATTTCAAAAAATTAAGGGTCAGTTACGCCGCCTAACTAACATTAAATTTATTAAGTAGTCACATTTTGACGTACAATACCTCCTTCTAAATCAGTCGGGAATATTTCTCGTCCAATAAACAGACCTAAAAAGTTGTGTGAATCCCTGGCTGTCCATGGGATTTGAGCCGTAATTCAGGTTTTAATTAAATTTTACAAGAATCTAGATGTAAATTCAGATGCAAAATGAGACAGAAGTATCCGTGGCCTCCGAGCTTTAGGTCTGTTGTAACCTTTATTTTAATCTGGCAGCCTAGACACAAAACATGGCAAAGAGAGCCAAATCGTAAAAATGCATCAAATCGTCAATTTCGAGTAGTTGGCAACGCTCTCTACTTACTTACTTATGTGGCCGAAAATAACATGCTTCGCCAGTCATCTCTGGCAACGCTAGCTGGCAACGCTCTCAATAGCAAATTATACGCTGTAGTTAACACTTGCAGTTTCTTAAATTTTTTTTTCAGTACATTACGAGTTGTTCGTTCAAAAGAGCGATGAAACGGACTAGAATTACTTCGTTCAGAATTATTACTATTTAAAATTTTTTATGAGAACTCTTATTTTAGCACTTCAAACACGGTTGAAATTACTACCACTCCGGCCAACAGTGCTGCCAACATAGATAACTTGAATTGGATCATTTTGTACTTTTACAATAAATCATTTTGTCATTATTTCTTTATTTGATTAATTTTGCAGAAATTTTTACACGTGCTCTACCAAATTTGCAAAATACACTTTCGATTGTACAGGACACAAAATCATTTCCATGTGATTGTTTGCCAGATTGTGAAGGAAATCAATATCCATCAGAGATTACAATGGGACGTTTAAATGTAAATTTAGGTCGAAATATTAATGTCAATAATACTGGGTAAGCCTGAGAATGAATATAGTTTAACTTAAATAAATATTATTTTTCTTATATTTATAATTTACTTTCGCACCAAAAAGGGATCCTCCTATTCGGAATGAACAAATTCTATTACATGTTTTCTTTAGTGATCTTTTATCGACACGTTATCGCATGGAAATCTTTCAAAATTGGCTGTCCGCCTTAGGTGAGTGAGTCCCTTTGTGGTATTTAATTTTGAACGGATTAAAATGAATCTATATTTTTTCCAGCTTCCTTTGGTGGTTTATTGGGCTTAATTATGGGTTTTAGTATTGTAACAGCATTTGAATTTTTTTACTTTTTAACATTTCGTCCTGTTTTTAATTATCTAAATCATAATTAAACAATAAGAGTGTTATAAAATTTAAATTGAGGATATTTTATTGTATAATACTTAAGATTTGGATTAAGAAAAGAGATTAAAAAGTATTTATAACCACATATTGCAATGTTAATAAAAATATTACGATTAATTTCATCTACCTTATTTCTTTTTTTTCTGTTATTCACCCACAATATAATCACATTCTAACCTTTACATTATTTCAATTCACAAACGTAAAAACCTAATTAAAGTATAGCCTATGACTGCTTAAATCATTTCACCCTTATAAAGTATCGAATCGAGTACTCCTTTTAAGTCGTAAAAGTAGAACAAAATAACGAAAGAAAATCCCAAAAACCGCTAAAAAGGGATTTAACTCTCTACTCCTTAAAAATGTTGAAAACTTTCTATCTTTTAATTCATTATTGTCCACTTTGATAGCCCCTATACAGATTTGCTTTTTCTTCCCATCGAATATGATTACGTTTATAATGCTTAAAACTTGCACAATCCATATTGAATTTTTGAATGGTTCATGGAACGTTAGTGCCTATTTTAAATACTGTTGTTCCGGTTCCAGAATACATCCCTTCAACGAGTACTTGTCGGCATTCCTTCATATGGAGTTAAAATGTTGGTAAATATGTTTAGTGCGCTGGTCTTCTGATCTGTAGGTCGTGGGTTCAATCCTCGGCTGAAGCACAATTTTAATAGCATAAAGATTTTTTTTCAGACGGTAACCACCTGTCGGTAAGTAATTGGCAATTCTTCCGGCAGTAACAAAATGTCATGAAAAAGCTTCTAAAAGAGCTCTATAACAAAGCTCAAAAAAGTGATGTCACAAGGGTTATGCCCTTCGGAACCGGCTAAAATAAGTAGGTCCCTTCTAATAAATAAAATAAAATAAATATGTGGCACTTAAAGCCCCGAATGGCTCATTGACCGAGCTTCCCTTCAATTACTGTTGTGCGTGTTAAATTTTGGACAGTATTAGAAGGGACCTACTTATTTTAGCCGGTTCCGAACGGCAGAACCCTTGCGACATCACTTTTCTGAGCTTTGTCACAGAGTTCTTTTAGAATCTTTTTCATGGCAAGTTGTTACTGTCGGAAGAATTGCCAATTGCTTGCCGACAGGTGGGTACCGTACGAAAGATAAATCCTTTCGATATTAAATTTGTTATGCATGAGCCGGGGATTGAAGCACGACCTACAGATCAGAAGGCCAACACACTAACCACTGAGCCAAGGTCCCTTCTAATACTCTCTAAAAATTTAACACTCACAACAATATTGGAGTAATTCGTCCAAAAGTCCCTTTGGTGCCTATTTCTTTATTTTTTTATTGGGAAGATGATCAAAATAAATACCCTGCCACCATTTTCTATAGTGGCAGTCGCTAATTGGTAACGACTTTTCCTTAATAACTCATCGTCAACGATACGACATTCTTTACAAATTCCTATCCTCCATCTGGAGAAGTGTCCTATTTATGCGTCACGCCTTTGACACGCTAAGAAGTGTCGAGTTAAAGTGTCTTGGGCTATAGTATGAGAAATGTCTAAAACTAATATCCAGAAAGTTGAATTTTGATTAAAAAAACAATGAAATGTTAAATGTTTTTCTCTTTATTTACATTCATTTTAATTTTTAGAGTATATATTTTTACTTCTTGTTCCTTTTCGCCTTTGAATCTCGAATAAGAGAACATTCAATGGAAAAAACAAAACAATTTTCGAAGTAGTTGTGCTTGGGCGATATACTCGCATGATAAAATGTTCTCCCAAATGCTAGCAGGGTATTGAAGAATATTCTCAGATTGAGCAGTTTGTGACAGCTTTTATTCCATTTTATTTGTAAAATTGTGAGTATTAATATTTGGCATTAACTTACCAAACATTGCTGTCTTATCTCTGCTTTCTGAAGCTACATATTACACTTATTCTTAAGGCAACTACATCGTTGAGCGAATCAGAGATGGATACTATGTATAATTATACTCACAACTGTATTCACATTGCAACCGTTTATTCAACGTGTGAGAGGCCATACTTATTGAGATGCCCCTTCCAGCTCCAAATGTCATATTAAATGTTAATTAACTGCCAATTAATAATCAATTGAATACGTACATATGTAAGCATTAATAGAGATATTATAATTTAATCAATCTTCATTTGAATAAAGATTGACATATAAATTAGTATTTTAAAATGTTGCAGTCACATTGGCGCATCATAAATTTATATAAAAGGGAACTTTGAGGAAAGTGTTTGCTGCTTTACCTTTATCTTTGAATTACAAGAGTATTATTTTCTCTTATTTCTATGATTGCCTCTTATCGATAATTCCCCTTTACTATAACTGCCTTTGAGTTTGTGATGAAGAAGAATATGTATACAAGTATTTAGGGACAAATATTCCTCATTTGATTTCGAGTAAGTTTGTGTCTATTGAATAAAGCAATTCATTCAAAGTGTTTGTGTACAATATTTTCGAGCAAAATGAAACTGCGGCGTAAAATTATTAACGAATTTCTTAAAGAAAGTTCCATACATGGTCTTCAAATATTCACAATTTATTCACCAATACGCTATGCAAAGTATATAAATATATCGTAGTACATCCGTATACAATATTTATTAATTTTAAATTAATAATCAATAAGAATATTAATAATTATTAATTAATAATTTTTGATTTCGCAGAAAAATCTGGTTTATTTTCATGGTCATGTTAATCATATGGACACATTATCAAATATTAAATTTAATCATTGAATTTCTTGAACAACCAACTGAACTTCATATGTCAACGAAACTGGTACACGTCTCGAATAGTCCCTTTCCAACTGTTGCCATATGTAGTGCAAATATGATTAGCAAACGTAAATTGGTTCAATATGCAGAAAAAATGTAAGTAAATAATAGAGTACATAAATATGTATTTATTTATTTATTTCTTTACATTCTTTCACACCATAAGAAATTGTTATTCCATTCATCTACAGTATTTATGTTATTGTACTGCGTATATGCACCATACAAAACAGATTGAAGTAGTGTAGTGTGCCAGTTAGATTAGATACAGGTTATGCGAGTAGGTACATAAATCTATCGATTTGTTTACGTATTTATCCAACTAACAATTGGCTTATGCGATGGACAATTTATTTATTCATTCATCTGCTAAACCACAAATAAGAGTAACCCCCGGTACTGCACTTCTTGTGATCCGTTCTTCATTTCATTTCAGTTAAGTGTGTCTGTAATAACAATATCATGGTCATAAGCCATGTGTTGAAGCATTTAATGTAGTCTTTCGGTCCTTGGCTTGAAGTGCGAAAAACTAATTTAGTCTCAAGAATAGGCGATTTCATTTATAGACCAATTACGTGATCAGCAAGGTGGAATTCATGGGTTTTGGAGATGCAGGCAGTTTCTCCTTCATTGACTACTTGGAGAAAATATGTAATATACATCGAGGTTGAGAAAAAAAAAATCAAGAAAAAAATGTCCTCATTTGGTCAGAAGTAAAATGTTCTTCCATTAAGATATTACACGAAATAGAAAGCTATGTTTTGATGGCGAAGATTCTCAAAATTCAATTCGTATTGTTGCCGCATCCATTACATTTACCAGATTTGGTTTTTGAGATTTTTTCTTCTTTCTGAGCATTAAAAAAATCTAAGTTTGATGAAAAAGTTCACGTCAATCGCAGGTCAGTGCTCCGGAATGATTGTTTGGAGACACCACAGCAACAAAAAAAATCTCCTTACAGTCGGCTGGGGCCGACCAAATTATACCCTGCATATGTAGATACTTTCTATATATTATAAAAAGTTTGCGCGAATATCCATCTTTTTCTTTTATTTCCACTTTTTGAGAAACAATTTTTGCATTTAATACTAATTTACACCCGAAACATGGTTGACTTTGACGAAGTACTTTGTATGTTATGAGAGTTCTAAAAGGGATAATTTAAAGGAGGTTTTTTAGATAATTCCGAGGCTTAGTATGGAAGCTATATAAAAAGTGGGCGTGGTTTACCTCTTCATTGTCAATCTAATTAATTTTACAATATTAATCCACACCGCAAAATTGGTTGTCCTACGTTCAATAATTCGTAAGTTAATGCGGTTTAAATTTTTTTAATTTTCGTAACTTTGTATGGGAGCCCCAATAATAAGTAGGCGGGGTACGCTGATTTTTTGTCAGATTATTTCTGACTACCATATTAATCTAAGTGTCAATTATGGTTCTTCTAGACAGAAGATTAGAGAAGTTACAGCTATTTCAATTTAATAGAAATTCGGTCATTTTGTATGGGGGCTACTATAAACAGTGGACGTGGCTGGCCCATTTCTTGTGAGTATATTTGCACTTACAATACTAATCCACACCTTCAATCTGGTTGTTCTACGCTGAATAGTTTGTAAATTATGGCGGTTAAAATGTTTGTTTAATTTCCTCAACTTTGTATGGGAGCCCCAATAAGAAGTGGGCGTGGTACGCTGATTTTTTGGCAGATTATTTCCGACTACCATGTTAATCTAAGTGTCAATTATGGTTATTCTGGACAGAAGATTGTAGAATTTACAGCTGTTTCAATTTAAAAGAAGTACAGACACTTTGTATGAGAGCTACGCTAAAAAGTAGGCGTAGCTCACCCATTTTTAGCGAGGTTATATAGTAGTATAATATAACTCTATGTGTAGTATAATATAACTCTATGTATTCAAATAATGTGGTATCTGATCTGTAGAACATCGTACTGTTTTTTTTTCAGGAGATGTTTAATTATTGCATCTCAAATTCTTAACCTAAAATTCAATATGGACTTTTAAAGTAAATGATTTTATTAATAGTTTGGCATCTCTTTAAGAAAAACCCCATGTAGAATCATGCAGCAAAGTCAAATGTAAATATTTGAACCAGCAACATTGATCTATTCGCGTTGGTGGCGAGTATCGAACAAGGCTGAACCACGTGATGTACTGTATATCAGCCGTTGGCTTGGAAGAACACGCTCCAAACATCCGGAGCACACTGAATTTTGCAAACAAAGAGTAGAAGCCCCAAACTCCAATGAAAGGATCAAAAAGCTACTGGAGCAGAGACAGTTGTGAAGGCGAAATATTACTTACTTAACATGGAGATAGTGGAAAATTTAAAGCTTCTATTGCATAATCTCGCAATAAAAACAATAATTTAAATGTCCGACGGCCCAAAATAGTAACACATAATAGAGCAGTCAATATACATCCTATGAATATTTGGCTTACTGAATCCGGTCCGATTTCCACTAAGACCCTCAGTTTTCTTTCTAAAGTTAAAAAAATTGCAAATTTGAGAATAGAAAGAAACTACAGGGCGACGCCAAATCCATAGAGGATGACTACTTCTATCTGTCGGATATCACCCTTTTCTATTGAGGAGCTGTATTGTTAAAAATAACCTTCTTCAATGTTACCGACTCCAAGCGCCTATGTGAAAATGACGAACTACTGTAACTGATTCCATAAATTAATTAATAATTTTTTTTTAATTTATTTATTTACAATGACTTTCTAGACACAACAACAACAACTCGTGTGCATCTAATTGAAATAGCCCAATTTCTGTACTTCATTTATCATAGCAACAACCGAGTCTAAAGTTTCTTCGCCGGTTGGTATTATTTTATCTTCGGGCAATTTAAAACCGGTCACAAACGAATTTGAAGATGGACGCAATTCATAACAGAATGACATTTTTACGTCAACCATGCCATAGGCCCAATCAACGCTAGCACCAGCAGCTGGATAAATGGCATCATAGATATTACCGCCGGTATATTTTGTCCCATAACGTTTGCTTATAGCAGCCAAGCTGGCATCAAACACTTGTTCTAGATCTTTGTGGTTCTCGGGCAAATCAGCAGTATGTCCATAGGGATACAATAAATACTGTGAGTATGCATGGAAAGAGATGTACAAATGAATTTTACCCTTCAGTGAACTAATGTAATTGGCCAGAGAGCGTGTCTCGATTTCGGAGAATGCTTTCGGCCCGGCAAACGTATCAGAGCAGGGATTGTTGCTGGCGCCAATCTCATTCCAATGGAAGGCCCAGTTGCGGTTGGGATCAACACCGAAGCAACTGCCGTATGGGGTGCGTGTCTTACGCCACAAACGGTCTGTTGTATGCGTGTAAACATAGCCGTCGGGATTGGCGTGTGGAAAGATGTACCAATCGTAGTTTTCTGCAATATTACGTACAGCAACATCTGTAGAGGTCAGCAATTGATTGATGATGTATGTGGCTGTAGCGGGCGCTATCCATTCACGTGCATGTATACCAGCCTCTAGGAAGATGCCCGGCCTTTGAACCAGTCCCTTGCTGAAGGAGATTTTCACACCCAATATTGAACGTCCCTGATAAGTTTTACCACCTTCGATCAGTGTCACAATACTGGGATATTGATTTGCCAAACTCTATATATATTAAATACATTATACTCGTAGTTATATGAAGTCCATTCACCATTCTGCGTAAAAATATTTACCTGCAACCAATTATAGGTGACTTCTAATTTATAATAAGATGTCCAGCCGTAACGTAGCGCACGCCCATCGGCTACCTCTGTATCGTCATCATCATCCAAATGTTTTTGGAAATTTTTCTCCAACAACTCATATTCGATTTCATTGGTTCCCATAATTTCCAAAAAATCGGGCACCTTATGGGGTGCCGCGACAATATGGATGGGCTTATTTATAAAATGTACACCATCCAAGAATATTAATGAATCACTAGCACCCTCTAAATCTTTCAATATGGCCAATTCAGCTGGGCTTGAAGCGATCGCCTTGTAGACACGATAGTTGTCATAACGTGCACGTTCTCCCACACTAAGGGAGATCGTGCCTACGAGGGCAAGTAGAAGTAGAGCGTTTCTCAGCGACATTATTTCAAATCGAGCACGCGAATGTTTCAACTAACATTTGCCAACGATCTTTTATAGCTTCTTGTTGCATAGAATTATGACTATCTAACTAGCTCTGATTTATTTCTGATAAGAAATGATAAGTACGTCTATCATCCTTCGCATACTCGCCGTAGTAAATTTTTTTCTTTAAGAATTACAAATTTATCAAGACTATTTGTATTCGAACAGAAATAAAATTAAAGACTCTAATAAATGCCTAGCCGATTCTTATCGAAATTACTAGATATTTTTAGTAATAAGAACGCTGTTATCATGTCGAATCCCTCCGATCGTAAATTATATTCATTAAAATCAATATTTAATATAAATCAAAAACTACAAATAAAAAATATGATTTATTCAACTACGATACGAAGCGCGCGTTATTCGTAACCTGATTAGATATATTCAGATTTAAATATGCATTCTATATAAAGGGCAGTGTATATCAAGGTTATCGGGGTAATTTGAGTTGATGATTTCGATAATTTGCCAATTATTAGATATATTTAGGATACAGGTCAGAAGGGCGCTACCAGTTAATGACTTATTGGAGCTGCTTGAATGATTAAGAGCTATCATCTTTATTGGAGCTATCAATTATAATAAGAAGTTGCTCTGCCCGCTCAACGATCACAGAGGTACCTTAACTTTGATGGCTATGCGTCTTTCTTCCTTTTAATTTCCTTCATTTTAACTTTATCTCTAATTTACTGATCTTCTGTCCTTCTTTTCCGGACCTGAAGAGTATAGGTCAGGTCTCTGAAACCATATAGCTCGTATTACAACCTAAGTAGATCTCCCTGCGCTGGAAAACTCCATAGTCGAGAGAGTATTCAATATCGAGTTAGAAGAACTTCGACAGTTGACTTCCAGAAAAGATTCGAACATGATATGCACTATAAAGGAGCACCTTAATTTTTCATATTAAAGATGTTTTGATGTAAAAGCTCATCGAATTTTTATGGACATTTAGATGCTGTAATCACCGAGTCGCTAATAATGTTAGAAGGCAAAGGCAGAAGTAAATGCTATTGGGATAAGATGATGCGAGCACATATGTACAACCAAACGGTGTCCAAAGCCTTTCAATCAACAGTGATTGACTCCAAGCTACTCGACAATTGCTTTATGCTCCTCAACGATCTGTGATGGAACTACAATGTTCGGTTGCACTGGATTCTTTGGCATGAAATGCTTATTAGTTAGCGAAACACGGAGCGCAAATATTATTAATTGCCTGTATCTGGGCTCGAGTAAGGGCCACAAAAATCAAAGTATCAGAAAATTGTATAACACCTAATTTGAAGCCCACTAGAGGAAAATTACAAGGCAAGGACATGCGGAGCGGTTTCCTAACCCAGCAAAGAGGATGCCTGAAAACTGTGTAAGCTTATGCAGCTGTCTGCATCAGGGTCTTACCAATCAAAAATCATCTGTTACAACGATTCAAATATTCGTTTGTATTATTAAAACAAATGGCATACGAGAACCAGCATAGAGGATTCTCTACAAGTTTAGAGCAAGTGAGGCCCATTGTGATGCTTTCTCTACGGAGTTACCTTAAATATTTTCTCTAAAAATGTAAATCTGAATTATATGCAGACAGAGTTCAAAAGAGGTTAGAGCAAAAGAAAACACGGATCAATTTTTTTTTTTAAACGAAGAAAAACTAGTGGAGCTGATCCAAATGAAAAGTTAGCTCGTGATGTAAGCTGAAGAAAACGCGAATTTGTGGATATTTAGCTCTGAACTGGGATTCGAATTCAAAATTTACAGGAAAACTCTATTTTGGTTTCTGATTTAAAACGCTGTCGATCCTAATGTAAACCCTGCTTGCTATATAAGCAAGTTCGACATTAGTTTTTAACTAGATTCTGAAAAACACAAATGCACTTCATCTCACTAGTAGATTTTCAACATTTCAACACATTCATAATTTAGCTTTTATTGTTTCACAATTGAAAAAGGGCAAAAAGCTACAAATGCTTAATATTGCTTGCTTCTTTAACCATTTCAACTATAGAATCGAATGTTTCTTCAGCGGTGGGAATAATCTGGCTAGCTGGCAATCGAAAACCAGACCAATTTACCCTAGACTGCGGACGTAGTTCATAACAAAAAGCATACTCAACATTAAGTACATCGTATGCCCAATCCAAAGTAGAACCCGAAGCGGGATAAATTGTATTGTATAGGGTGCCACCTTTATATCTGGTGCCATACCGTGTTCGGATACCGCGAAGAGCCGCATTTAAGATGCGCTTGAAATTCTCATTATTCGGTGGTAACTTACTCGTGTAACCATATGGATACATTAGCAATTGTGAATAGGAATGAATGGAGATATATAAAAATATTTGGCCTCTCAAAGTTTTTAAAAACTCAGCCATAGTTCGCGTCTCCACCTCGGAAAATGCCCTCGGACCGGCGTAAGTATCCGAGCATGGATTTTGACTGGAGCCATATTTGTTCCAATGAATTCGCCAATTTCGATTCGGATCGGCACCAAAACATCTGCCGCCATAGGGTTTGCGCGTTTTGCGCCACAAACGATCCGCTGTGTGCGTATAAACGTAGCCATCGGGATTTGCGTGTGGTACAATATACCAATCATATTTCTTGGCCATTCGACGAACAACTCCATTAGTGCTTGTAAGCAATTGATGTGCCACAAATGTTGCCGTAGCCGGGCTAATCCATTCACGTGCATGCATTCCGGCCTCAAGAAAAATCCCCTCCTTACCACCACCGGAGCCAAATGAAATTTTCACGCCTAAAATTTGACGACCTTTATAACTTCGGCCAGCTTCGAAGATAGCAACTTTTTGTGGCCATTGTTCTTCCAAGCTTTGCATCCAACTATAGGTGTCACTCAATACATGATATCGTTCCCAATTGTACACTTTACCACGTAGGTTGGGATCAGCTACATCTTCCAAATCACTATCCAAGTCCAACTGTGCATTCTCCGACAAAAGTTCAGCATGCAGATGATTTACCTCCATGAGCGTTTCAAATTCGGTTCGATTTTGTGGCGAAACCAATATAGTTAGATTGGAATCCACGTAATGGACAGGTTCCAAAAATACATACGCATCTCGTAAGCCATCCAGTTCTTGGACGACACCTAATTGTGCCGCAGTTTTAGGATTGATTTGATATACGCGATAATTATCGTAACGTACTGTGGACTCACTGGAAATCGCAGAAACTAAAGCCGCCAATGCTACAAACAAATGCCTTAAGCCATCGGAGCCATTTGTCATCGTGCTGATGTTCTAAATCTAAGTGAACGTTAGATATCAAATGGCACTTGGTTTATATACTGACAGAAATGAGAATGAGTAAATATGCTATGCATTCTGATCATGCTGGCCTAAAAATGTGCTTAGAATTTCAATACATAAATCAGTAAGAAGATGTCTGAATCGATTAAACCATGAGAAATCTCAACACGGCACAATTTATTTATTGAACTTTTAAGTAGCTTAAATTAACCAAACAAATGAAAGAGATAAAACACAACAAACAAATTTAGGCGCCTTCAATTCGACTTACTTCCTTCACCATTGCAACAAGCGAATCCAAAGTTTCCTCACCAGTAGGAATAATTTGATTTGGAGATAATATAAAACCGGACCAATTATTTAAGGATGGACGCAGTTCATAACAGAATGGATATTTAGCATCGATTACACCATAGGCCCAATCCACTGTCGAGCCGGAAGCTGGATAAATGGCGCTATATATATTACCACCGGTATATTTGGTACCATAACGACGACTCATGCCGGCAAGGGCAACATTGAAGATCCGCTCTAAATTGTCATTATTCGGTGGTAGTACGCCAGTATAACCGAAAGGATATAATAATAGCTGAGAATACGAATGAAAGGAAATATACAAGATGACATTGCCCTTTAACGTTTGTAGAAAATTGGACAGAGAACGTGTTTCGATTTCAGAGAATGCACTAGGACCGGCAAATGTATCCGAACAGGGATTGTTACTTGAACCGCCCTCATTCCAATGGAAACCCCAATTACGATTTGGATCCGCGCCAAAGCAATTGCCATATCGTTTTCGTGTCTTGCGCCAAAGACGATCCCTTTTGTGTGTGTATACATAGCCATCGGGGTTGGTATGTGGTACAATATACCAATCATAGCTTTCGGCAATCTTACGTACGTCTTGGTCAGAGCTCGTAATCAACTGATAGGTGATATAAGTTACCGTAGCCGGACTAATCCATTCGCGAGCATGCATACCGCCTTCTAGGAAAATTGCCCGCCTTCCGGAGCCATATGAGATTTTCAAGCCTAAAATTGTACGACCTTCATAACTTTCACCCGCCTCAAAGGTAGAAACATTTTGCGAATATCTTTTGGCCAGATTGCGAAGCCACATATAAGTGTCATCCAATTCATGATACTGCTGCCAAGTATACATTTGATCACGTCGCTGGGGATCAGCTACACTTTCCGCCACATCGTCCAATCGTAGTTGCGCATTCTCTTCCAGACGTGCAGCATCATTTATATTATTCTCCTTTAGAAGCTTCTCAAAACTCGTGACATTCTGTGGCGATACAAGCAAATGTATTTTCCCTTCGATCAGATGGATTGGGTCCAAAAATATGTACGATTCTCTTAAGCCATCCAATTCTTTGAGCACATTCAATTGATCAGGAGTTTTGGGTTCTAATTGATATACACGATAATTATCGTAACGTATTGTTTGTTTGGATTTTACTGCAGACAACCCATCAGAGCCTGTGATGGCCAGTATTAAAAGACACACTAAACTAATGAAATAATTGCGCTTTAATAAAACTGCACCGACAGAACGTAACATTATGCCAGCCTATGTATTGTTCGATATTAATGGCCACTGAATGTTAGCGCTCAACTTATTTTATACTGGAATTGAGGAGGAAAAATGATAAGCTCATGTTCTCAGCGGCCGGTTTTAAGACAGTGCAAGTACCTACATACATTCCATTCAATGTGATAAGTTCAATTAACTCAACGCAATATAGGTAGGTCGTTAGATATTCGTACATAGGAGTACGTACATAAATACGATACATAGGAACGTGCTTCGAATAATTAATTGGTTAAGCTGAATCAGACTTGTGGCACCATTGAAGAAATTAGTGGATGAAACATAAATAATTGAGCGACACGACATTAACACGTTTGAAAAGTTCTTAAGCAAATGCTCCTAGAGAAGAGAACATTTTCTTAACCCATCTCTACGGTACAAGAACTTGTGGTTCGATAAACTCGACTTCGCAGTCTAGAAAGAAGAAACGAACATTTCGAGTATGTTGAACCATCATTGTCTATAAATGACTTGTTTGAATGAGTACAGCATAAATTTTGCAAAAGCCTCATCGATTATACAAACTTTCAAACAGTTTTTCCGCTTTAGTTACGCACTCCAAGAGAATCCATCGCTCTTAGACGTCTACAGCACGTTCGTAAGTTTTGCATGTCCGGACATCGGTCGAATCACAAGAATCATAACCACCAATAGGTTCAACGCCACCTAACGGATCAATACCTTTTGCCAGAGTACATTTTGTCCTTTGTCGGTGTTTTCCAAAGTACTTTCTATTTCAAGTCTTCAGCCTGTTCGTGCCCAAGCCTCGATCGGAGCTAAAGGTTCACAAACTCATACTACAATACATTAAATATCAACAAGATGACCCATAAAGATTTTGTTTCGATCGAGGCAAAGATATAATATGCTTCAATGTATTCAACAACTATAAATACACAGCTTCCCAAAAAAATATAACTAGGATGTCTGACGAACCAGAGTAGTCACATTCTTTAATTTGCTGGATCCGAGACCTGAGAATGGTCGTAAAAACCCCACCATGGATTCTCATGCAGTGGCCCAAAAACCATAGATTTTCGCCATCACCCTCAGGTTTCTTTTTAACCTAAACAAATCTTCTTAGCAATTTGTACAGGTTTTTTGAAGTTAGAAAGAAAACTGAGGAGATCTGAACACAGATTCGTCCAATATTCTTTAGCATACACAAGAAGCTAGGGCTTTCGACGAAGCAAAGTAATCACATTCTATGGATTTTGGGTCACTGACTCTGAATCGGTAGTCGGTTTTTGAGCACCACCCTTACATCTCTTTGTAACTGCTCTTTTTTTTTAGAGCTGTGACATTAAAATTTTTGTGTTTGGGTGTTTTAAGTTCCGGAACTTCGAGACTCTTGTGTATTTTGTGTAAACAATTCGCCAATTGTGCTATGCAAAATATAGTAATTTTTTATATCTCCAGGCGTTCTTTGCCGTAACTGAGCTATCCATAGTGATATTGCTTCTACTGAGGTGAAGAGGTAATACCCTTTAATAGATCCAACAACGGCAATATGGTCTTTAGGATTCAAAGAACAAAAAATATTGGGGATTGTTTGAGCTGCGGTATTTCGAGGCATTTTTATTGCATTACATCCATCTTCCACATAAAGCCTTCAAATTTCCAATGTTACTAATGTTATCTTCAAATCCGTCTTCCAAATTATTTCAGATTTCGCGATCAAGAAACTTTTCAGCCGGGATTATTAGCAAAAACTAGTGAAGAAATGGCCCAGCATTTATTATTGCTTATTGGTCTTTATGGACATATATTCGATGACTATTTTTTAAATGATGTACGTTTGGAAAGACTGCATCAAATATTAACATTTGCGTATAATACAACAGAATATCCATCACGTGAGATACTACGTAATCTAGCACCAGATTGTGAAAATTTAATAATACGTGGAATGGTTTTTGGTAAATTGATAAATACAAGTGGGCTATTTGTGAAACGTGTAACTTCATACAGCACTTGCTGTTTGTTCAATAATTTGAGAGGAAGTTTTTCACAAGATCCGTAAGTGATTTGGGAAGACTATTTCAAAATCGATTTTATTTGTACAATTTTCACAGCAAAGTCAAATTAACAGTTGATAATAGTCTTGCCTCAACACTAAAAGTTCGTTTCGAATCTAATTCCATACTTAATAATATACAATTTGTATTACAAAACGATCTTGACGATTTTACAGTCACACAGTATTCAACTGATGCTTTTCAGGTAAGTATATTACATATGTACTTATGTAAATACCGTCGGGCAAAAAGAACATTTTCTTGAGAATAAAATTATTTGTCTAAAGAATTTTTTTCTCGTCCAATATTGTTTTTTTTTTTTTTGTTTCTAATTCAAATTTTTACCTCAGTTCTATTTGACACCGCCCTATGAATATGCTACCATTCAATCGAGTAGTGTCGGTGAGATTTTTATTGATCACGATAAAATTGTTGAGATTCCTGTACAACCAAATTTCTTTGAATCGAGCTATGCCATACATCAGTTTTCACCAGCAATTCGTCGTTGTTACTTTCCCGATGAGGGACAGAAATTATTAAATCAGTAAGTATAGTACCCAAGTACTCATACTCATTGAGTAGTCGTTAATGTTTGTGGGAATTTTTGATCATATACTAAACTTTTAGTAATTTTTCCTATTATTTTATTTGAAATAGAATTTATTAAGAATATTTGTGATATTTTTCTGATAAAATTATAAAAGTATATTTCTCAGTGAATAAAAATATCAACGGAAATATTAGCAATGCATTCGAATCTAATAAAATTGAAGCACCCATCAAACCCGACACACTAAAACTGAGAAATATTTAAAAAATGAATTTATAAAATAATGTCGACCGGATTCAGTACTTCTTTTATCCAAGCCGTTATATAAATATTAATTTATTGGAACATTTAAGTTCTAATTTCCTCACAAATTTTCTTCTTCTTCTATGCTGTATATTTATAATTCCAAAACCTCACTATTTTATACCGGGCGCCCCAGTGCGAGGGTTCCATTTTTATTTAATCGCACAGAAAATTTAATTTGAAACAAGTAATCAGTCTTAGAATTTTTGAAAGATGTAAACCCTATGCCCTGCTGCGGTAGCAGATTTGGGTCCCCAACCCAATTACCCAGACTAGGAGCGCTCTAAAATAAAACTTAATGTACACAAATGGAAAATATTAACAATTGAAAATATTTTCTGAGGAATGAACATTAATTTAATATTCTAATTTCTGTGCTTCCTTTGGAGCGTTTCTATATAACCACCTAAGATTCAAAAAATTGTAATAAATTTGAATGTTTTATCGAGATTTTAGAGCGAATATTCATGCTGTGCTCGCACTTGTGAACGTTTTTTGAATGTTCTTTTTATTCTTCATCATCTTTCAGACTCAAAAGATAGTTTAAAGAAAGCTCATAAATTAGTCATATTTGCCACGGAGTCTTATTTGACCCATATTTAGGAATCATTTACATTATTTACATATTTAGATTCTTTTAATACTTATATTTAAGAGAATTTTAAGGCTACATCAGAAAAAGAAAATGAAACCGCTCATTGAGAGTACTTTATGAGCTCAGATATGAGCAAAACGTTCCTAAACTTATATAAAAAAGAGTATGTTCGGATCAATTTGCTTTGTTGGGGCAGCTTAGCAATTAATACTTTAATCTCATGGACATGGACATGGACATGTACTCCAGCATTCCAAGCACGGCTCGAGCGACTGAGTACAAAAAAAATTATGTCTTATGTGTGAGATTTATTTTGATGACTTTGAAAAATCGTATTATTTGCAAGGCATTAAAAACTTAGAGAAACATTGGACGAAATGTATCCATCTAAAAGGAGACTATATTGAAAAATCAGTGTTGTTTTTTTTTTTTTTTGCTTATTTCAATTTTTAGGAACTTATTGACCCAACCTCGTATATCTTGACCCGTTAAGGTACTGTGACAATTCCGCCCATATGATTTGCATAAAATCCCATGTACCACCCTTAATTGATCCAGAATTATCACAAAAACCCTTTAAATTTCCGATTTGTATTTTCTATTGAGATATTCAATGATTTTTTTTTATATATTGAATTTACTGTTATGAACCATTTTTCACCAATTTTTTCACAATAAAAAAAAATGTTCTCAAAGTGAAGTTGCTGTCGTTGGAAATGTGAAACATTTAATGTTTTTGTTTTTTAATTGCACAATTTTTTTTTTCATGATTTGTTAGTGCCAAGTAACTGCAAGATGGCGCAATCATAAAATGGCGGCGACTAGTTCAAAGTAGTAGTTCCATAAAAATGTCATATTAATTTCATACTAAAAGTTTGCTTAATATCTCTTATTTAAAATATGTACAAGTATAGCCATTTTACCTCACCGATTTTCGAACGGTAGCCACCTGCCGGCAAGAATTGGCAATTTTTCCAGCAGCAATAATTTGCCAAAAATGCTTCTTAAAAGAGTTCTGTGACAAAACTAAGTTGCCGTTCGGAACCGGCTAATATAAGTAGGTCCCTTTTAATGCTGTCCAAATTTAACACGCACAACAGTATTGGAAGAGAAGCTAGTTGGTATCGCAATGGGCATTTCTGGCCTAAGTGTGTCCTCTCAACCATTGTGTTCACAAATATTTTATTTCAATCAATTCAGTCAGTAATTCCAATAGACTCTATCAACATTTTCGACTACGTAATGTTTTTTGCAAAATTTGGTAACTAAGTGAAGATTATACCATAAATTGGTATTTATTTGTTCGTTTTTATAAATTAATTTAATTTTAATTTTGATATTAACAGCACCACCAACTTCTCATTGAATCTTCAATGCATTTCTGTTTTATTAGATCATATTATTCACTGGATGATTGTCTCTTGATATGCCGCATGAAGAGTATGATAAAATATTGTGGTTGTGTAAATCCGAGTTTGCCGGTATCATTACTTAATGCCACTGTGTGCAATTTACTCCATTTGCCATGTTTAACACAGTGGAAACGACATTGGTATCGACGAAATTATTTCAGTTACGTCAACGACAATGATGACGAGCATAATAATGATGGAAAAACTCACTCTTCTGTATTTGAGGGTTGTGATAATTGTTTGCCCAGTTGCGATGGCGTCAATTTTGATATTAACGTTGATGAGTTGCCGTTACGTAAAACATCGCAAGAAACATACAGTTTTGGTTTACTGTGAGTGAATTTGAATGAAAATTGTGATATTTATTATGGAAAATGATTGATTTGATTTGATTAATTTCAGCAAAGGACTCTCAAACGCTAAACCATTGGCGATTGTTAAATTGTTTTTTAAACGACGTTATGCGCAATCTACTATAGCAAATATTGTTGGCGATTGGGTTGTTCTACTAAGTATTGGATTATGTAGTTATTTCTTTTCGAAATTACTTCAAATTTTTTCTTTCATTTCAGACCGATTTGGTGGTATTATGGGTTTAATGTATGGTTTCGGTATTATCAGTTATATTGAACTGCTATATTATTGTACTGGCAAATGGTTTACCTACAAACTATTTACACGTTCAAGCTCTACAAGTTCTAGAAATGTGAAAATCAATTCTCAAGAATACTCCTTATATTGGAATGAATTACAACCACATAAACGTTAACAGTTGCTGGCAATGGTTATTTAAATTATAAAATAGTAAAAATTATGTTGCAAAGCTTTTTGTATTATAAAATGATTAATAATTCCGTTTGAAAATTACATCAATCTCTGTAGTTAACAATTTTTCAAATAAAACAAGTTTATGTTTATGATGTTTTTATAAAAAAGAATAATTTCAAAGTAGTAAATTATTTTATATATTATATTTACTGGTTCAACTATTTTATCATCTGAAATGCAATATATATGTTCTTTGTTTTGTTTTGTAAAACAGCGCAAATGCATTTTTAACAAAGAAACAAAAAACAACATTATTGTAGAAAATTGTTGAAAATCCAATAAAATAATTGTAATAAAAACAAGAAATATCTATTTATGTGTATGCATGTAAATGAAGATCCATTACAATGACATTTCTCCAAAATGGTATAACATGGTGAAACATGTCGTTTAGTAATCGTCACCACGGGAGACAATCTCTTTACAAGTTGGTCGCAACATAATTGTGTGCTCATATTGCGCAGTATAACAACCTTTGATATCGCACAATGGTGGATAGGCTTCAACTACATCTTTATCGCAAAGATCCTTCAGTGCCATCTGATACTTAGTAGCACCAGCACGATCCAGCCAGCGTTTACAGAAAGCTAATGTACCAAATTCTCTATTGATTAGCGACAACAATTGTTTCGATGAAAGCAAACGTAATGGCACAAATGGTGCATCAAAATTCTTCATATAATGCGAACAATCCATATCATCATGAACAAGGCCACGTCCAGTTGAGCCGAATGTTTCGATTGCATAGAATTCATTCTCCTCCATGCGTGTCGATTCGCCACCCTTGACAATGGGCACTGTTTTGCCCGAATGAATGCCTATGAAATGGAATTATTTCGATTTAGAAATATGTTTGGTTCTTTTTATTTTTGTAATAGTATTTCGGTACTTACGGTATGGACTAATTGAATGTCCATTTAAATTGCGTATAGCTTTCACTTGATACGTTTTGCCATCCAATTCAACTTCATATGATTCCATAACTTCTTGTATTGCCGCACCAATATCGCATAGACGCACATCAATACCAGCTTCTCTGATGCCGGTATTTGTTGCATCCTTTACGGCCTGCAACAGCTTATCATATTTATCATTGAATGTCAATGTAAAAGCACAATCTATAATGCGACCTTTAATGTGAGTACCGAAATCGATCTTACAAACATCATCGTATTTCAAGACTGTGGGATCACCGGCATTTGGCGTATAATGTGCTGCACAGTGATTCAATGAACAACCGGTTGGAAATGCCAGACCAGCTTGTAGACCATTCTCGCCAATTAGACGACGTGCTGTCTTCTCCAATTCCTCGCATATCTCTATCATTGTCATGCCGGGTTTAATGTATCCTTGCATGTACTGACGTGTTTGACGATGTGCTTCTGCTGCTTGACGCAATTCCTGATAGATATCAGTGTGCATGCGATCCAACGCCCTCTTCTCTTCCGATGTAAAACGATCCTTTGCCTTACGATCATCGGCCATATCCTTCGGTATCGGATGTTGCACTATTTCACCCTCTGGAAAATTGCCATCGGGAAATAGTTCTGATATCGGTATAGATGGTGGATCGGTTTGTACCTTTTTGCCATCAGTGCTTTTGTTTTTATTACTGCTCTTATTATTCTTCTTTTTAGATGCGTTCGATGCTTTTTTCTCAGCATCACCACCATTTATTGCATTCGTTTTATTTTCATCTGCCATCACAATTGCGTTTGCTTCAGCACCACCAACTTCACCGTCGGCTTCTGCAGCCGCTTTCTTTGCTGCTGCTTCGGCTATAAAAATTATTATTACTCTATATATAGTAATTGCGTATATTTTTTGAGATTATCTTGTGCGATTACCTTGTCTAAGCTTCTTATTATTCGGTTTAGGCTTCTTTTGTTTTTTAACCGCTTCTTCGCCACCGGCACCAATACCTTCGGTACCCGCAACAATTGTCTCATCGACTTGTGTTTGTGGAATTTCTTCTACCGTTGACATTTTTGATTTGTATTTTGTGTAAATTTAATATATTTTAAATTGAATACGAAAAAATGTATATATTAAACTCCACAAAATCCAGATATCGGAAAAAAGTGAACAGAAGACACGAGGCTGTTGTCAAAATTGACAATTATTGACAATTAGTGTCGAGTAAAATGAAATGGAGTCCTCACTATTTGTACCGAATAAAAGCTTTATCCGAATCGGTGATAACATCAGTAACAGCTTTGTGTTTAAGACCATCTTTTTGCAAAGCATAAAACAAATGAAGAAATTTGTTCTCTTCAGAAGATCACTTGCTGTTCATGGTGACGAATTGTTGTTGTTGTAATGCAAAGTGAAAATTGGGGAGCGAGAGTGGTTACCGTTGCTAATGTTGCTCAATCAATGCGGTCACATGATCACCTCAATTTTCATTTTTAGTTATTTCTAAAAAGTATCTTTTAGAAACAAAATATTAAAAAAAAAAAAAACGGCTACTATTGCGAGCATTCAAAAAACAAAGTGATCTGGGATCATATGATCGTTAACGTAACAATTTATATCACAGAATTTAAGCAACAATGGATATAGCGTAAATAGTAGGTTTGTTCGCGCTAATAACTTTCAACAATTGTTAACAATTGGCGACAGGAAAACGTTCGCGTACTCTATATATGTGGCAGAGAATCCAAAAATGATAGCGTAAGAATTTGATAGTAAAATTTTGTCCATCACTTTCCATCACCTATAGAAAAAAATTCCAGCTGTCAACTACGTAATTTGCAAGTCAATTTGCAAGTTTCTGATAGATCCGTTCGCCCATTTTCTCCATGTTTTCTAACATTGAGAGTGTAATTTGCTTGTACTTTCTTAATGACAGAAAGTGGTAGTAATGTAAGCGAACAAACTTAGCGTCTATACAAAATGAATACTCTAATCGTATCGTATAGTTAATATATGTTAAAAATATAATTAAGCGATAGCCAAGATTCCTGCCTGTTTTCAGGACTTTAAAGGTGATATAGTGAATTAATGCGTTTTATGTTTCATTTTCTTTAATTTGGTTCCTAAACAAAAATGTTACTAAATCAGTTATTAGCCTGGTGCCCGGCTTAAAATGAATTCATCAAATTTAATTATATCAACTTGAATAGAGGAGAAAATATCACAAATCAAAGTTTTTCCTAATTGACAACATATTAAAAGGTCACAATTTTGGAAGTTTTTTTGAACGTTATTGCTGTGGACACAGTTTAAAGTTTTATTTTTGTATGAAACTCACTGAAAGGATATGTTTCCGTTTTTCAAAAATTAAAATTATCTTTGTTATTTAACATATTTCTGCTTAAAAAAATCTGTCAAAAATGTATTCTAACTTTAAGATTATCTTAATTTTGACTATAACTACGGACAATAAAATGTATACTTATATATTTCACCAGTAAAGAAAATGAACGCAGTTGCAATTGAAAATATAATAATTTTTAATTCATATTTTTTTAGAACTTTTATATGCAAAATTTATCAAATAAGTTTGAACAAGTTTTGAATTTTTTGTATAAAAGTTCTAAGTAATAAGAAAATGAAATTCTATCACTCGTGGATATAGTCAAAGTTACAATCATCTTAAAGTTGGAATCAACTACTTGGTCGATGTGCCTGTTCACATTAGCCTGAATGCATTGATTCATTTTGACGTGAGTCTACTGCCAATTTTTCATTTTTGAAAACAAAATTATTTTAATCCTGACTTACGTAACTTCTCCCCTTGCTTGAGCCTTGAGGCTAATGTGAATAAAATGAAATAGTAAAAAATTGTCCCCTAAAACCTGCTATTTTATAATACATAAAAATTAGTAATTGTTGTGTACATTGTTGCGATACAATAATTGAGGCTTATCGCTAGACTAACAAGGAAACACTGAACACACAAAAATGGATTTTGACAGCAGAGACAGCTGACGTATAAAAACTGTTCTCAATTTGAATGACATTTCTTTAGAAAAGAATAAGAAGAAGAGACTTAAAAAACGCTAGGATTCCCCAAAAACTTGTATACAATTTTTAATTAATAAACAAAGCAAAAATGGATGAAATTCTATTTCCAACACAAAATAAAAATCATTCTGGGAATGAAAGTGATGAGGTCGACATGAAATTCTTTAATCAATCATCGCCTGCAAACAACAAAACCACTGCTGACGATAATCCACAATCACCATCGAAAGCGGCAGAGAACGAAGATGACAAATCCGATACAAATATTGAAAATGTTGAAGTTAAAGAAGTAAAAACTGAATTGGAAGGAGATGAGCCACCAAAGGCGCAAACTAAACAGAAAACAAAGAAAGAACTTGAAGAAGAGGAACGTGAAAAAATGCAGTAAGTCAACTACTCTGGGGAAAATTGGGAGAAAATGTATATATATATGTAAATGTTTGTTTTTCATTCTATTCAATACTTCGACAGAGTACTAGTTTCAAATTTTACCGAGGAACAATTGGATCGTTATGAGATGTATAGACGCTCAGCATTTCCAAAGGCAGCTGTGAAACGTCTAATGCAAACCATTACGGGCTGTTCGGTATCACAAAATGTAGTCATCGCAATGTCCGGCATAGCGAAAGTGTTTGTTGGAGAAATTGTAGAAGAAGGTAAGCGGAAGTTTACAACGTAGCACATTTTCTATAATATAATCTTTCTTAATTGATTATTTTTTGTATAAAGCACTGGATGTAATGGAAGCTGCTGGAGAGACTGGTGCATTACAGCCAAAATATCTGCGAGAAGCTGTACGACGTTTGCGACAACGAGGCCGTATGCCAATTGGCAAATGTCAGAAACCATATTTTCGCTTAAATTAAGAAGTTTTGCACATATATGTACATACATGTAGCTATAGTTATGTTGTTAAATATATATGTATGTGGTTTTCTATTTAAAAATGAAATGTTTATTATTACTAAGATCGTCAACTTAAAAATACAAATCAATCACCAATAATATTATTCTATAAGTATATATATGAAAATAAATCTAATAAATATTTAATAATCTAAAGTAAATAAAAAACTTATACATATATGTATAGTACTAAAAATACAATACATTAAGGGTAAGCAGCATTATCAACAAAAGGTGGCATTTTTAGTGTTGGCGACATCAAGCGCACTGGTGGTACTGGTTGCGTACAATTCATTAGCGCAGCTAGAGCTGGTTGCGTTGGATAATTTAGCTCTTGTGCCATTGGCAAATCACGATCGATGACTTCCCTTGCGACAAGTGTATTCGTTTCGATATAATCAAGTCCTGCTTCTGGTTTCGCACCCAGCAACAAATTGCCTTTTTGCACCCCCATATATTGTGTGGCCTTTGCATTTAGTGGCAGCATACCACATGTTTCGGCATGCACCTTACGATGGGCTTGTAGATTTGAAACACAAGTGAATCGTTTACCGCAGCCATTGCAAAGGAAACGTTTGATCCCCGTGTGTACTGTCATGTGCGTGAGCAAACTTTCACGATATGGATATTCCTTGGGACAAAGCTGTGTGAATTATATAATTGATTATTACATACTCTATTCTCAGTCAGATCATCGATACTTACATGGCATTTGAAGGGTTTGTAATCGCTGTGTCGTGTTTTGATGTGCGTTTTGTATTGTGCCTTCACCTTGAACGTCTTCCCACATTGGTCACACTGAAACGGTGTCTCGTCCTTATGCAACAACATATGCGTCTTCAGTATACCAGCGGTAGTAAGGTGTTTGTCACATATGTTGCACGCATATAAAGGCATACGACCGCAATCGGAACGCACATGATCTGTAAGTGCGGTTCGTCCACCGAATTTTTTGCCACATTTATCACACACTAAATTTCTTTCCTTGACACGTGGATTCTTTTCCACATGATGATTTTTCATATGACTTTTTAGGCTGTCATGCCCAGTCATAAATTTCTTACACAAATTGCAGTACAATAGATCATGATGATCTTTGTGCGCATGTGCAGTGGCTTCGTCTTTCGAGGCGAAATAGATATTGCAATAGCAAGGGCATTTGAACGTGAGATTTGCATCGGGACCATGTAATTTCACATGAGCCAAAAGGCGTTTTTCCATCAAATAGATCTTGTCGCATACGTGACACTTGAATACTTCATCGTTGAGTTCGACCACCTGTTGCGATTTCAATGTTTCCCTAACCTCGTCCGCCGTTCGTTCGTGATCTTGGCGCAAATGATTTTCAAATGGCTTCCGCATATAATAGATTTTAATACAATACGGGCAAGACCATGAATTCTCTTCCTTTTTGCTAATCTTTAAACGTTCCTTTAATTCTTTTTGTGAAATTTTTGCCATGCGGTTCGGAGCGCTCTTCTTTTTTACATCATCGCCATCATTGACAATCTTCCGTTTACGGCGTTTTCGTGTTATCTTATTATTCGTCGGAGGTGGTTGCTCATCGGTTGACTGGAGCAAGGAATCCATATTATTTGTCTCAATGGTAATGGTTTTATCATCTTTTAATTTTGGGTAATGTGTAGCGATGTCTTCAAGGACGATTTTACATTTTGTGATCACAATATCAGCAACCTGTTCATGTGTTATGTAAAAAATTCATATTTATTAATAATCCAAAATATAAATTACATTTTATACTTACATCCCTAACATCCAATATATCTTCTTCGCGAAATTCTGTATCATCGCCTACATCTTTAAACATAACCATTTCAGGTTCTTCCAGTATAGATGCATCTTCTGTTTTCACTTTCTCCCGCGAATCTGTGGCTGCGGTGGTATTTTTCCTAACGGCTGGCATTACATTTTTATCATTGAGAAGGCAGTCGAGTAGCTTATCTTTCTCACTAAATATGTTCATATCATCTTCAGACTTAATATTGAATGCAGCATCTACAAATTCACTGGTATTGGTATATTCAAATTCGTTATACGAGCTAAATGCTTCCGCTTGTACTTCTATTTCGGTCTGATGTTCCTGTTTAATATTCAATTTAGAATCATTACCATAAGAGAGACTTTCTTCGCTATCAATTGGATCGAAATCAGGAAAATCTTCAGATTCTGAACTATTTAAAGCAAAATTATGCGGCTCTTCTTTTGGCGTTGCAACTGCATTTGATTGTTTGGTATTGGGCAACACCTCTTTACGACGCTTACGTGTCTTTCGCTTACATATAATTTCTGAATCTGAACGGTCGGAGTTGTCATCACTCGTAATGTTCTTTTTTCGTTTTTTTCGTATGGGTTTCCCTTCCGGTTCAGTACATTTGCGAGTACCGCGTCTCCGTATCGTTGTGGGCATATCAATGCCATTTTCTTTTTTATCGCGGGATATCTTTTGTTTTTTATGTTCCTTTGCGTCAGATGTTATAATACGATTTGAGCTTGATACTTTTATTTCCGATGTTGGATTTAAGGTAGCTGGAACTAAAAGATTGTGAATTAGAAACAGTGTTTTTCAAATACATGCAATACAGCTACTTCTTGATCGATGTGAACGAATACGATTCCTGGGCGGATCATATTCAGGCAGACCACAGGTATCTGGACGCGTACGTCGATGTTTTATCAAATTGGAATAGCAGGAAAACGATGAATGGCAGCATTTGCATTCGACCAAACGAATACCAGTATGAATAGATGAATGTGTCACAATACTCTCACGATGAGCAAAACATTTGCCGCATACCTAAACAAAATGTAATTAATTCCACAACAAATAATACTAAATCACAAAATACTTACATCACATTTGTATGGTTTCTCACCGGTATGTGAACGTTCATGTTCAATAAGACGTCCCTTTTGTAAGAAATTCTTACCACAATAGCTGCAGCAAAATTTTCGTTCGCCCGTGTGTATTGATTCCTTATGCTGCTTCAGATTATACTTGGTGACAAACGACATTTTACATTGTTCACATTTATGAGGCTTAACGGTACCGCACAACGTCTCCATGTGCCTCTTATAAGGTTCTAATGTCTTGTATTCGGCACCGCATTTATCACAAATGTACATTTCACGATCGACACCATTGTGTATGACACGAATATGTTCTCGATAATCCTCCTCACTGTTGAATGTTACACTTTTGCATATACGACATGCAATCGCAGTGTGTGTCTCGTCTCGATGACGTTTCAACTCCAACTCTGTACAAAAACGAGCATCACAATAGCGACACATAAAACCCCCTGGTGGCTCATGTTTCTTTGTGTGCTTCACATAACCATTCAGGGAAACCAACGCCTTATTACATATCGGACAATGCAGCTTTGGAACACCATCTGTGGTGATTTGGACCATCGCTTGCATTGTTATTGTTGCTGGTGACTGCTTCTCTGTTGTTTGTAAACAATTTATTATTATATCAATTGTCAATTTATAATTATTGTAATTTACCCATTTTGGACAGATTCCATTTGTTCCTTTGGTTTAAATAAAATCAATATCTTATCAGGCAACAATGCCTGTTGGCTGCTAACAAATTGCATGCATTTCAATTTTTTGTTTTACTTTTATATGTATTACTATTTGACATTTATTGAAAATACAATATAAACAAACGCACTGTGAAAAATTATTTAATTCGTTAGCAGACTTTTCAATTGATAAATTACACTTTAAAAATTTCCATTTCAAGACAAATGTAGCCGATTTTTTTTGTACACTTTGCGAAAACGACACGTCTATGGTCATACGAAAAAATTTTTAAATAAAAAATGGCTGCATTTCTATGTATATGAAGAGAACAACAATATTGAATTTTTTCTCACTGCATAAATGAGATTGAGAAGAGTTGACTGTTCCCTGCAGCATTGCCAGTTGGAAATTTGTCATTAAGCATAAATATATCATAATCATTCGTTCATTGCTTCATTGCTACCCATTAAATTGGTACCCGTCGATGCAGATGTTATTCAAATCTACATACATATATGAATTAAGAACATTGAAGCATTGAAGAAAAGACGAAAATAAAAAGTGGTGTTTAATTTTCAGTGCGGATTGCGTGTACATAAAAAGAGTTATTCGTGATTAGTTTGTATGAATGCTGAAATGTGTCAGAAAAATAAATAATATAATGTAGATTCACTGATTTTTGTGTTTACTATTTTTAGGGAAATATTAAAACATCTCAATACGCATCCAATTTGAGAAATTAGCGGAAATGATGACAACGCTTGGAATTTCTAATTGGTGCCAGCGGGCAAAGGTCAAAACCAACAAAATCGATTGTCATGACCAGTTAAGTAAGTAAGTGAATAAGATTAGTAAGTTTGACCTCTATTATTTCTTCGCTCGTCATAGTTGGTGTGATCCACTGTGGGTATAAGTACCTCCACGATGAACAGACGTATTTCCAACGTTTCCTGCACTGCGGACTTGTGTTTTATGACACTTCCACAAACGTCGCTGCCGTAGTAGAATCCATTTTAATATTTTGTTTGAAATATACTTATTTTATTCGTTATTCTTAATCGCTAATTCGAACTTACTAAAGTTTTGAACTCAATGATACCACTTTCTAGATTATTAGTTATCATATGAATTTGTTTATATTTATATAGTATTTTTATAATATCTATAAAATTACAGAAATTGTTTCTCTTATAAAAATAATTGCATTTGTTCATCTTTCCATCGATATTAAACATATTTTTGGCATAATTTTTCATAAATTTATCCTAAATAAATATTACATGTACCTAATCGTATATTACACTGTTTAAAAAGTCTTTCGCAGTTCAGGGCTGATGTTTATGAATTTTTAATTTCATGTGTCATAACTTCATCAAAAATTCGATCGTTTATCACTTCCTTAATTTTAGTCGACCACAAAAAGTCGCAATGATTCCAGTCCTCATACGGAACACGATAAAGCGCTACACATGGCAATAGTGTCGCTAAGTATTCCACATCCTCAGCGGAAGACATACAGTCATTAACACTGTAGTGTAGATTTACGCAGGTTTGAATATTTGAAATATTGTAGAAAGGAGGTGTTTCTTGTTTATAATATTTCATATTCAGTTCGGGGCCGTGATCGTATTGATGAAAATCACCAGATTTGTAAAGTTGAAGATAATGAATTATTTGTGTGGTAGAAGCACCGGCCGGATGTGTTTCACAAACATCCGCTAGAAGAGTCTGCATACAAATATAGAAATGAAAATAATATATGTATTAGTTGTAATAAGGTATACCAAATAATTTCTAAATGGCACTTACATGATTCATATGACTCGATCCCCAGCCAGAAACAAATTCAATTATACCCGAACACAAGAATTTAAACATCGAATCCTCTGAGCACACATACTCACAGAGAAACTTCTGTAATCTTGTTATCGGCAGCAATTCTATGCCGCCCACTATCCAACTAATAAATGACGGAAAACCCATAAACAGATTACCAAGTTTCGATAGTATGAATGAGTGATTTCGCATAAACACTATTGGTGCCAACAGATGCACTGTTTTCATTTTCTCATTGTATGCCGGAAACGATGATAATAGCACAAAAAATGCTGTCGTACCTTGCGAATGACCAATGAAATGCACTGACGTCACATTGGTTTCTTCGATTACATAGTCCAGCTTCGATGCTAAATCGTAGACACCGATTTCATGCCAACTGAATTTCCAAAAATCTGTCGAACCGGGATGTTTATGTTTATGCTCGCGCGAATATGTATTCCCTCGAGAATTACCCAGCCAAACATCATATCCAGCATCTGCAAGTGCATAGGCAATGGAATGTTGTGGACCGTTAATGATCCAATCGTCAGAAGCGCCGAGAATGCCATGTTGTAAGAATACTACTGGTTTGTTGGTTGTATTACCGCGAGTGCCTTTAAAGTTTGGCGAATCCGGTATTCGATACATCGTGAGTATGTAATCATCAGGTGTGTGTACAATATGTTCCTCGACGGGATAATTGTAACTCGAAATAAGATCAGCCTAAAGTAAAAAATAATAAAATCTATGAAAATTTACTCCAATCAATTTATTTGTGTGTAAAATCAAGGGTTTTTTGTTGTTGTTGTAAAACAGATTAAAACAGCTATTGTTGAATCTGAAACAATAGAAGTATATCATACTACCAATAGGGATGAAATATCAATGGAAGTTAGAATTGGCAGCTGGGCGATCTCGTCCGTATTCAACAAATTTAAGATTAATTAAGATTGAGAATGTTTGTATTTGTTTTGATGGTACGTATTTGCCATACACATGCTTACAAAAATCAATTTTTATTTTTAAATTCGCCGAAAGGGCTGAAACATAACTATAAAAAATTGAATATTTGTAAATAAATTTAATACTAATATTATTAAATATTGAATGTAAAAGAATTCTTAATTTGTAGCCAAAACCAGATATTAAAGAGTGTAGAATAATATTCGAATTCGATAAGTGGTTTTTTGAAAAGTTCTAACAATTGGCAACTTCAGCACAAATGTACCTCTATAATTGCAATTTGAAACGAAGTCTATAATTATTCCATGGTAGGTGCCTAGCACCTGCAATAGCAGCAATCTATTTATAATAAATAAAAATAATATTTACTGAATTAATCAATTTTAATTAAACAATCAAAACAGCCATTAAAGAATACCGTAAACAATAACAATAACTCATACATATATATGCAAACACATGTGTGTATATAATTTGTAAACACACAAAGTAGGGAGATCATTTATCAGCCTGATGACTGACTATTTGTTGATATTCAATTGCATTTTATTGTAAATTCGTCACACTGAAGTCGTTTTACTGACAATTTGATATTATTGTTTGTGATTAAATAATGACGAATTTTCCAATTTTAACTCTTCATTTGCATGTGCACAGGTACGTATCCGATATCGATAATTCAATAAATAAGAATCTACCACTTTATGCCTGATTATTGCCATATTAGGTTATTATTCCAAAGTTTATCTCATTGCTACTTATATTTATTATTCTAGATGAGTGTGCAATATTTTGTTATTGTTTGCTTGTGATTATATGCTTTTGTTTTGATTTGTTTTGTTCTTTAATATGTTATCGATGGTGTATAAAAGTGTGCGCAGTCTGGTATTTTATATACATACATATGTGCATATTACTGTTATTCGTTAATTTCAAAGTCCATTGGAATATTCTTTACCCATTTCGTATTTTTATTGAATAAACTATACGAAAACATGATCATGTACATTATAAGAAGTTTGTTATTGCTAATCTCAAGTGATTGGGAAAAAGAACAATGTGAAATGCAAAAGTGACATTGTGCAAAATCGGGTTTTATTAAAGTACGAGTATAAGGTCCAAATTTTTTGGGGTATGCTAATACACATACATATGTACATACTGGGAGTAGATAGCAGCAGATTTAGCTGCCTATAACCATATTCGAAAATATTTTTCATGTACTTATTGATTACAATAATGCTTTTCGTCATTTCGTCTTTAATATTTAGGTTATTTGTCATAGTTTTTATTTATTTTAGTTTGCTCATTGAAGTTGATTTTTCAGTTAATTTTTATCATTTTATTATTTAATTTTTTTGTAAATATTTCGTGAAAATTTTAGATTTTTAATGAGTTTTTTTCAGTGATATATTGTATCACAGGAAACGATTGAAAACGCATCACGCCGATGATAGAATATATAAATATATATACGATGATACGCTTTTGTTCTGTAATACGTTAAATTAGAGGTAAATTTACTTTACTGGGTGCCGTAGCTCAGTGGTTAGTGTGTTCGCCTTCTGATCTGTAGGTCGTGGTTCAATACCCGGCTGATGCATAACAAATTTTATATCGAAAAGATTTTTCTTTCGAATGGTACCCACCTGTCGGCAAGCAATTGGCAATTCTTCCGACAGTAACAACTTGCCATGAAAAAGCTTCTAAAAAGAACTCTGTGACAAAGCTCAGAAAAAGTGATGTCACAAGTGTTCTGCCGTTCGGAATCGGCTAAAATAAGTAGGTCCATTTTAATACTGTCCAAAATTTAAGACGCACAACAGTAATAGAAGAGAAGCTTGGCCAATGAGCCCTTCGGGGCTTTAAGTGCCACATATTTATTTTATTTAAATTTACTTAATTTATATTTAGGATAATTACTTTCATTTTTCTCAAGAAGCCCAATCATTAGTTTGTGTTTTTTCCATTTCTGCTAATTTGATGATTTGTTTGTCATACAACAATGCGTGTAAAGCATATAAAATTATACGGTTTAAATGGTTATACGATTGCATGAATCCCACTATTTTATGGCGCAGCCAACAGATATCTTTTACAATTGCTCTACCTTCATTATTACACCATGTGTCATACATGCGTATATTGTAGACATAGTTACATATAAATTTATGGTTGGCAGTACCATGTTCTGTGCTCATATATATGAATAATTAGAGTGACTAGGTATTTAAATATAAAAATATATTTAAAAAAGTAAAGAAAAACTGCATGTTTTTTCGCAATATAAGCTTAAAGATCATTGATCAAGCTTCTCTTGTCGTAATATTGCGTGTCAGCATGACAGGGCTATATTGCAGTGCTGAAGCAGCTACATTCTTTAGCCAATTCCGAGCAGCATAATCTTGTGATATAAAATTTACCAGAGTTTTACCAGATTTATACTAGTCCCCGAAAAAAGGCATTTTAATATAGCTAAGCTATGAAATATGTATGGATACAAAAGTGACCGATTTTGTTATAGCATTTTCCAACAAAAGCAATCCAATTTCATATAAGGGATTAGCTTTAAAGCAATATAGCTATTAGATGCGCTTTCAGAAGCCAGTATCATCAAGTCGATTAAACAACAAACCCTTATAATGACACATAATAACAGAAATCATTTAAATGTTATTATACAAGTGACCATAGCAACGCTAATATAAAGTAGTCATAGCTACTAAACAAGCTAAAACATATCAATATAGACATATTGTAAAACTAAGGTGATTGACATATTACGAGTATATATAATTAATGTAATTTGTGTTAATAATAACCTATCATACAATTTAAACATACATTAAGGTGGTCAAACAAAAGACACACATTTATCATGACAGCGTCCATGCCACTTTTCAATAGTACATATTTTGTTTTTCTCCATATAAAATGTAAACCACTTTAATATATAAATTTAATATGCATACTCGTACATAATACATTTATAATACAATTTAAATTTACTTTGCAATAATTTCGTAACAAAAACCAAAATTTTACTTTAAACTTTTTTACGGTTAATTAAATAGAAATTTTGCCGATTTTAAAGAAATGCATATGATATATTTTATTTTGCTTGTTAATCGTAGCGTACGAATTGTTTGATATAATTTCGAAAATTCATTATATTGAATATTAAAAAACCATTACGAAATATTATTTCCACAATAGTAATTTAAAAAGTTTATTTTTAAGAAGATAATTAGTAATTTTTCTTCGAATGAAAAACATACTTGGATTATATATATGGGATGTAGGATATAGGATAAATAAAGGACACTACAATATAAAGCAATTTCTTTGCTCTAAGAGTTTATTTCATATTTTATTGTATTTCAATCTTTTTTTACTCTTTTGCAATTTTAAAATTCAATTTGTTTCAATATTAAAAAAAATAAATTATTGAGCCTTAACTCAATTGCGAATTATATAATTCGAAACGTTTAGTTTGCTGGTTGCATAAGGGTACGCCACACAATCAAGAGCAAACAAATTTATTTCTAGGTACGTAATTATATTTTATACTTCCGATCTTACCTCTTTTCTCACTCACTCATTCTCTCTCACTCTCTCTTTTGTTTTTTATTTGATAAAATCACCCTTGCTCTATTGAACTCACCGTCACTTTAAATGTATCCGCACACATTATTTGCATTTTAAACAGCATCAAACAACATGTTGCTAATATAATGAACCTGTTGATGTTGCACATTTTAGCCGGTATTACTGGATTGTATTGTTGTGATTATGATTGCAATACGATTGAAGTGTACTCTCATACGTAATCAAAAATGCGTCGTCAAAAAAGTAAGTTATCGTGACGTCGTATTGCAAGAGATTTGATTATTTCTCATACATATATGATCGTTGATTTTATTTTATTTTTTATTTGATATTGTCTTTTGTTGCAATTCTTTGTAGCTAATGAGTAGCAATATAGTTATAAGCATTAAATAAAAAAAACATGTATCATTACTTATATTGTTGTGTATACATATGTTGCAATACAGTTGTAAATCCTTTTTTTTTTCGTTTTGTTTATAATTATATTTCTTTTATATTTTAACTTGAAAATTGCATCGTAGAAATGTTCGTTAGTCACACAAATGAAATGAAATTACGATGGTACAATGGTACGACTATTTATTAGTTGTTAGCTTCAACTTTTGTATAGCGTGCGTGTCCACGTTGCTGACCTACTTTAGATGGACTGACTGCATGTTATTATTTAGTTGATCAAGTGTGCGATGATGTTTCGACGCGCGACAATGGAAGCTTGCGTTTTTGATTCAATAAATTATTTTTATACATACATACATACTATACAAATGGACAATCCCAGCAGGAAAGTACAATAAATAAATAAATCAATTAATGCTTTGATGAAAAAGTGATTCAATTATTCAACAGATTTTAGAAGGAATGAAAACTGGATTGCGTTCGATTTAATGACGCATTATTTTGTGAAGAAACTATTGGCCAGTAGCTATACATTCATTTTAGCATTACATTAGTTTTGGTTCTCTTATGCTTTATTTTTCAATTGATTTTAATCCTTTTTTTTTTTTTCAAATAATTAAAATTTTTAGCGAATTACTTTCAATTACTTGAAATGGTTGCCTTCGAAAAAAGAAAAACATTAAGCAGTACTGATACTTTTACTGATTTGCTTAGTAAAATTGATTAGCAAAAAAGAAGCCCATTAGGAAAAACATTAGCATTAAGATCACAATTTTGGAAATAACCGATAACACGGTTTCCAAAAAACAAAAAAAAATTATAGTAGAATGTTCGATGGTCCAGGTATTCTCTGAATTTTGTGGCGCTGAATCCGAACTGATGGTTAAATTTCTGACACCACCCTCAGGTATCTTTCCTACCTCAATAACATAAATTTTGGGCTAATTTTGAAGATTTTGTTTTTGAGATTGGAAAGAAAACTGAGTGTGATGACGGAATCCGAAGCGCATTCAGATTCAACTATCAAAAAGACCATAGAATTTGACTGCTCTGCTCCGTTGGATTTTGTATTTTTACTTTTTTTTTAGGTAATTATGTAATTGAATCAACATACTATTGAAATAAATATTTCTTTTTCGTTTCCTATCGATTACAATTTTCTCGTTAGCCATATTTTTGTTCATATATAGTACGAATGTATGTACAAACTTATAATTTTATTTTATTATTTTTGTGCGATTCTTGTGATAATACTATATTTTTGTAAACATATACTTATACTTGAACATATGCTCATAAATATAAATATGTATAAATGTATGTATGTGAATTCACAGTTAATATTGTAACTATTATTTCTTAATTGATATGAGTAATATTATTATTACGTGTAGTAGGTATTACTTGGAGTACTACTACTATTAGTAGAAGTACTCCTACTATTATAGTCCAACTATGCATGACATATTATAAATTGATCATATAAGTACCTAAAATATGTCGATTGCGATTTATATAATTTTTATATGAATATGGTTAGTAAAAATAATTACACTTATAGCACGTCGAGTAAAATAATATACAGAAAAAACCAAATTAAAAGTAATTACTTCACATACTCGTATTACATAATAGTTTATAATTTTAATTTCTTTTAAATTAGAATTTATATTAAAAATATGCAAAAAAAGTATATGCATGAATAAATATTACAAGGTTGCCGGTATTTGCATGCATGGTTCATTACGCTATGCAACAAATCTTAGTTTACTATTTGGTGTGGGGTTGAACATCAATATAATCCACGTAAATTTACCTCAAAGGGTATTCTCTACTTGTCATAACCTTGGAAGATCGATATATGAAGGAATAATGCTATGCCTTTATTTTATTGTTTATTCCTCAAATTCATTTCTCAACAAAACAACAATTGTATTATTTTGACAACAAAATATTGAAAGTGTAATATGCCAATGCGGTTATCTCTTTTGCGCATATACAGAAATCCAATGAAGAGTGTATTTAAAAATTTTCCTTTGCTTACGAAACGAAGTAAAGTGATGTCGCTTGAGCAGAGACGATTAAATGGATTAAACCAAAAATTTGGGCGTGAAATATAGCAGAAATATAAATACAGAAAACCACTGACAGTAAACAGTAGTAACACCTTCGACATAAATATACTTTGGTATTCCCTAGTGATGATTTATTTCATATATTTCTGTCAAAAGTACAATCTAGTACAATTAAGATAACTGACACTATTAACCAACCAGATGAGATTTCACACCTATACCAAATACTCGTATAAAATCCGATTAAGAGTATTTAATATTTCTACTAGAGTTCAATGCTAAAAAATTATGCAATGTTCCGGTAATATACACATTTAATTACATAATATCTGTTACTAAATAGCTAAAAGAAAAAATTAGACAGACTACAGACGGCAACTAGTCTATTCGTATTCTTTTGCATACATACATACATATTCATACATTGATACGCGAATAATCAAATATAATGATGATACGATCTAACTACAAATGTAGCTTAAAAGAAGCAGAAGAGGTATCAAGCACATGGGATATATGGTTGACACTAGGTGTATGCATTAATTCAATTTGATGTTGTGAAAATAATAATTTCGTACAAGTGAGAAAGAAGGAAGAAAGAGACGAAATAAAATTTACATCAATTAATATTGATTTATTTGAAATGCTTCTCTTCTTATACTACAAACATACTTCTTGTTCGTTATTATGACATAATTAAAATGATTTACTTAAGAAAGTGTGCTGATGAAATAAAATCAAATTTACTGTTTATCGCTGGCGAATTTATTATAATTGACCACCATCTTACTTTAAAGGGATTAATGTCAATCAATGTTTACTTTAAATGTCAAATGAAATATAAATGGAGTTTCAAGTAAAAGCTGATTTATTAGTTTTCAAAATCCAGCAGTCTGTTGAGCGAATCGAGGCTGTTCATTATAGAACACGATTGTTTTTAAATAATTAGATAAAATGAATTCCAAATTGGTGACTTTAAAAGAATATTATTAAATTAGTTCAATTGTAAACATTGGATTCATTTGCGACTTATACTCTCAATTGATTGCATTCTTTTACGTCTGCAATTCATTACTAAAGGGTTATCCATTTCGCGGTTTCAAAAGTATAGGGCTAGAATTCGACATCTGTCAAACTGAGTTATTAAAACAATTTCTTTCTTTTTCAGTTCAAAGTCTGACATTTGCGAAAATGGATCGCTTAACTATCGCACAATGCATTAAAATTGTAAAAACCTACTACAAAAATGGTGATTCTGCCACAGCCACATATCGTGCTTTAAGAGGAGATTATGGTTTACATAATCGTCCAACTACGCAAGCAATTGGCAAAATTGTGAAGAAATATGAAGAGACTGTATCGGTTACAGATATTTTAAGGCCTGTGCATCATCGTTTCGCTCGTACCACCGAAAATATCGCTGCTGTAAGTGAAAGTGTTGCCGAAGACCCGAATGCGTCAATTCCTCGTCGTTCTCAGGAATTAGGACTGTCTTACGGCACATTATGGCGTATTTTGCATTTGGATCTACACCTACATCCATATAAAATCCAGCTCACACAACAACTGAAGCCAGCTGATCATTCACAACGTCGTAGATACGTCGAATGGGTGCTTGAACAACAGGCGGTGGACGGCGATTTTTCGAACAAAATTTTCTTCAGCGACGAAGCACATTTCTCACTCGGTGGGTATGTTAACAAACAAAATTGTCGTATTTGGGGTTCTGAGAATCCTCAAGTAATTGAATAGAGGCCACTACATCCACAAAAAGTCACTGCTTGGTGCGCTCTTTGGTCCGGAGGTGTGATTGGACCTTACTTCTTCGAAAACGACCATGGAATGACTGTCACCGTCAATTCGGAGCGTTATGGTCATATGATAACCGAATTTTTTTGCCTGCTATTGAAGAATACGACTTAGAGAATATGTGGTTTCAACAAGACGGTGCCACATGCCACACAACTCGAGCGAATATGGCTTTATTGCAAGAGAAATTTTCTGGCCGCGTAATTTCTCGTCGTGGCTATATCAAGTGGCCACCAATATCATGCGATTTGACACCGCTTGACTTTTTTTTGTGGGGCTACGTGAAAGACCGTGTTTATGCAGATAAACCTTTAACTCTTGAGCACCTAAAAACCAACATTCGTCACGTTATGGCTGAGATACCGCCCAATATATGTCAAAAAGGGGTGAAAATTACCTCAAAAGAATCGACGCTTGCAACAATTCGCGTGGTGGTCATTTAAATGATGTAGTATTTCACACATAATGTCAACGTTCAAACTTTATAATAAAAAAGAAATATCATGATAAAAAATATTTTATATGTGTTTTATTTACATTTACTTTCGAAACCGCAAAATGGATAACCCTTTATAATCGTAAGCTATTGTTTTATTCATAAAAATTACCTAATACATGAAGATGATTATTGCCGGTGTCAAGCTTCTACTTTTTTTTTTTGCAAGTATTTCATATATATTTTTATTCTAGCCTTTATCTATTTTGTTTAGAAAATGTAGACTTTGAACTTAAGATATGAGCAATTTGATACAATGTGGCTTTTAAATGAGCCCATAAGTTGGTAATAATTAAATTACCAAAAATAGTATAACAAAAATTATTAGAAATTTATTTTTGTTACCAGTTTTTGAAATATTGTACATATAAACAACATTAAACACCCACTCAGTTTTTATTATTGCATTCGATATTTTAAAGCGTCAACAAATCGGCTCAATGCGTAACAATCATCATCATCATAATTCTTTTATGATCACAAATACACTTTGAGTCGGGGGTTTACATCTCTTATAAGTATTCCCCTTAGAATTGTGTTTACTGCAAAATGAGAACATTTGCAAAGTCGAATTTCAAGTCGTATAAAAATTCTAAATATTTCACTAAATAATGCAACTCATTCGAGATTGGTTTGACTGAAGGAACTCTAAATACAATATCACGAATGTTTTTGCTTTCAGTTATTAATTTTAAGTGTTGTTGTTTTTTTTTTTCTTCATAAATAATTATGTGGGGTATTCACGCATTGATGAGAAATTGCAAATATGCAAAAGTGAAATTCTTTTACAAATAAGTTTAAGATGAATAATTTGAGTGCTTATTTGATCAAAGTCTTTAAAGAATAAAATATATCTAAAATCCCTGCAAGCTCCACTACAATTGCTCGACATTGAAACGATATATGAAAGATGATGAAAGTATTTCAACAAAATTCCAACGAAATATTTATTTTTAAGAAAAGCGAACCATTCAATATAAAAAATTCCAACCTTGAAGTAAAAAATGTGAAGTCAAATCAGATTGGTTTTTTCAATAATTAAAAATAAAGCACCTTGAACAATATACCTAGAGTAAGGTAAATAAGTAAGGCTTTTCAAAAGTTATACATGCCTTACAGAAGGACAGTACTCATCAATCAAATGTCAAAGTTATGATAACAAAAATAGCATTTTGACTGTTTTTAGTGTGCTAAAAATTATGTGGTGTCGAGATACTCACAAGGCAAGATGTCGGTGCTTTTCACTACAAGAGTTCAGTGTGTTTTTCAAGCTTTTTTTAACGACCCTGCCTAGGTTCAAATATAATATAAAAGTAAGGGTTAAACTGTGAATTAAAATTTTTTTAAATAATTGACAAACAAACATTTATTTTTGGCCGGTGGAAATATTGTAGTGAGATTTTGCAAATTCATAGCGGACATACCAAATTTTGTTCTGGTCGAAAAGTTAGACAATAAGCAAATAAGTGTGAATTTTATAGCAACATTGTTGATTTTACGAATATCGAAACCTTTCGCAATTCTCACTTCAGCAACGTCACAATGTCTCATCAACACGTGAATACCCATGTTGCTATACATGTATTAAACACTGTAAGAATGTAATATAAATACATAAATATTAACATATTAAATGTGCGATTTTGATTGAAGTGATCAATATGAATATAAAAATATATATATTAATTATTATTTTTTTTTTAATTTGCATTTATTCGCTTATGACACATACATACATATATACATACATATGCACATATCTACATATGTTTTTCTTTCTTGAGATTGTTTTTGTTAGTTTTGATTTCACATTTTACCACAGAATCGCACCTTTTATTAAGTAATTTACAAATATAATATATATAATTTACGGTTGTTTACAAGCGTCTCCAGTTATTATAATATTATTTAGTTATAATTCTAATTCATTATTGAAGAATTCATTTATTTACTCGTTGCTTTTTAAATATTTTTTTTAATTTCGTTTTTTTTTAATCTTTTTTTCGTTTATACTATTAATATTTATTTTTATTATATTAATATTTATTATATTAATATTTTTTATATTCTATCGCATTCAATTCGCTTAATTTTAATTGTTGATATTCGCAACACACAACACGTTCATCTTCTCGCGCAAATAACTCGACTATGATTTAATATCTCGCACATTTAAATATTCCAAGAGCTTTCTCGACTAAAAGTGCTCGCTGGTGACCATTTGTTTGTCGGCGTATCTACAATATTTCAGAGAGCATTTATCTACATAAAATATACTGTATGTAGCTATCGTACATACATATATGTATGAGTACACGATTGTTTACATTTACGTAGGCACATACACACATACTATACAAAACTCGATATTCAACGTGCGCACGATCGTTTTAAGAGGCTTGTCACACGGAAGCTTTCTATAATGTGCAGCTTAGAATTGCCGTATCATATGTATGTATGCTGTATACTCACTCGTATTAATGTGAGCTCAGGGTCTCACTTTATTTCGATCCGTTAGCGGTTAAACTTAGCTTAAAGCTTTTAATTATCTTGTGTGTATATTGATAAAGTAATTTCCTATGTACTTTTGCACTAAAGGTGACGATCATATTGCATATGTTATCTACTCGTATGATTGCCATTAAGTTTAATTTTATACAAGATGCATTCTTAAGCAAGGTTATGGTCATATTTAAGATCTTGTCTCAATTTGTGTATGAGTATTTTGATATGCCTGTGCAAATTTATGTTTCTGTTACGATGTCAACAGCTATTTTCAAATAGTTCGATTATTTGAGTTGTGCTATTCACAATTTTGAAAATAAGATGCTGGAAAATTGCAAAAAAAAAAATGGCAATTATTTGCAATCAATTGCAAATATATGCGTTGCATAAGGTATTGGAAAATTGTAAAAAGCAACATTATTCATAAAGAAATTTTGTTTAAGATTTTCTTTGCTCTGTTAGATATTTGATATGTTAAATTTAGTATTGTATATGCATAGCAAATATACGATGTATATTGGTGCTGTTTTGAGCTATTGGTGCTATTTTTATTGGTGCTGTTGTGAGCCAAGGTTATCTAAAGAAAAGTTATAGTCTTCAAAAGGAAGACACAACAGTGCATAAGGTGCGTAAAAATTGTAAAACAAAACATTCTTGGCAAACAAATTTGTTTGGCATTGCATATGCATAGCAAATATATGCTATACTCTTTTAGCGTTGCATAATGTGTTGGAAAATTGTAAAAAAGCAACACTATAGATAAATAAATTTCTTTTGATATATTCTTTGCTTTTTTAGTTGTTTGAAGTGTTAAATTTATTATAGCATATGCATAGCAAATATAGATTCGTTTTTGTTGGTGCATAAGGTGTTTGAAAATTGCAGCAAAAAAAAAAAAACGTTCTTGGTAAATAAATTTTTTTTTTTTGTTTTGATATTGCATATGGTGTTTAAAAATTTCCGAAGTTCAACACTGTTAATAAACCAACAGTTTGTTGCATATGTTGATGAAAAATTGCAAAAAAAAAGAACACTATTGATCAATAAAATTTGTTTACATTTTTTTTTTCTAAGCCCGCTCTTTGAAATGTCAAATTCAATATTGCATATGCATAGGAAATACATACTTTACTCTTTTAGTGTTTCACAAGATATTGGAAAAAAGCAAATATTTGCAAATAATTGCAAACGACTTTTTTTATCATATATTTTGCAACACTATTGATAAATCAATTTTACTTAGCGGCAACTTCAGTGTTGCATATGCATAGCAAAAATATTTCATACTCTTTTAATGTTGCAAACATGTCCAAGCGCTTAGTAGATGCACATCTATAAAGCGCAAGACGTTATGAAAAGTCTATGCAATTTAAAAAAAACGACATTAATTTGATTATCAGTTGTTAGAAAAGAGGAAGTTAATTTTCTCGTTGTCGGAATTGTTGGAGTTTTCTTTTTGGTTTGTAAGAAACATGTGAGAGGACCGAAATGGTTGCTGATATGATTCATTACCGGCGAGTAAACCGGAGAGTAAAGGTCAAAGAAATTCAATTTAGTGAACTGCCCTTAATGCAAACCTGTGTTATAGTCTGTCTGATCTTCCGCAACGATATCTGCTAGGCTGTTAATGTGAAATTGCGCATTCTTGCGTACTCCGCGCGGCGGCGGTTCTCGCATCACTAAGTCCTGGTCCATGTCCAAGTCCAAGCCCCAAACAAGCAAGGCTTTGTAAAACCTCAGAAGTGAACTTCAGAAGTGCTCTCTTGCTCAAAAGCGCTGCTTAATCGCCGTATTCTAGGGCTCCTAAGCAGTTTATGGTAGTTGTACAGAGCTTATGCACCCGGATTTCTTAACATATCCTCTATATATAAACTTCTCGTTTTAAATTAAGCCTAACGAAATCGATTGCAGAATATATAGAAGGTACCTAGAAGGTACCTAGAAGAAGTGAATAAGTCAGAACACTGTAGAAGATAATTTCTCCAGGCACTCAGGCCATGATGACCATTGTAGCAGTAGAACATATACTCTGAATATACTTAAAGTCTTGAAATGTTCATATTTATTTTTATTTATTTATTATTATTTGTATTATTATTATTATTTTTGTCATTAGAGGTTGTACGTAAGTATACCGTACAATTATCATATTGTATAAACAGCAAAAGAAAACTTTTATTATAATTTCTTAAGAATTAAACTAAAATTACATTTAAAAAGAAGAAATAACGTTCTGTGTACCTCTAATGAAATCCGTTGAAGATCGTATTTGCGGAAAAGTGTAATTCTTGAAGTGTTCATATTTGTGTAGTTTTTATATTATTTCGTAAAAAAGTCACTAAAGTAATTGATGAAAAATGGAAATGAAAGGGTTTTAATGCCCAGTGTAAAAGTGCCTCCTAGAATTTTACTACAAACAGCAGTAGACAAACTTAAATTCGATAGTAATTATATTCAAATTAGATTTTGCGTTTTCTTTCACACAACTTTGGATAAAATAAAATATGAATATTTCATGAGGCCATAAAATAAAACTGTTATTGAATATTAACATTGCGTTTTGAAGTTTCGATTTTTAATTTATGCATTTTGAATTTCGTCTTTCAGCAACGTCTTTCTTGAAGAGCAATGATTCAAAACAAAACAAATTTTTCACTGCCACACTTCAATGTGATAATTATCGTATGATCAATACGATCGTATCACAATGACTATCGATATAAGCATGTGCACTATGACGAATCAAATTGGCTTTTTTTTCTAGTAAATTGTATAGCCAAAAAAAAAAAAAAACAAATAATAATAATAATAAAATCGATGCACTTTACAGCGAGGGAAAATGTCCAAGTAACCCAGCCTCCAAAATGTATTTTATAAATTTATATATAAAATATAAAATAAAATAAATAAACAAATAATAGTAATAATCTCTCGATGGTCTAAAGTATATTTGCCCAAGAGACTATGGGTCTAACAACTATTTTGTGAAGTTTTTCTATTCATCATGTCAACATGATTTCGAGTCCACATTGATTTTAGACCAATCGATTGTATTTTGAGAATTTTGGCAGACTTACTGGCAGTGATGTTCTCTTTACTTAATTCCTTACGAAAGTCCCGGAAAAAATGTACAAAAATACTCCTCACAGCACTGGCGTAACTTTCAGGATTTGATGTTTCAGATTCGGCCGAGATATTGCGATTTAAGTAACACAGATATTGACAAAACTTTGTCATTTTTCAAAACATTGACCTAACGGTATTCTGCTAAAAAAAATTTCCGAGAGAAATCCTGATAAACTTATTTTATATAAAGAATTTTTAAAGAAAATTTCGGCCGATTTAAATATGTCAATTTTTTTTACCAAATCCGTGCGATTTAAAAAAGAATGACCCTTATGTATCATTCGATTAAACTTAGTTACTTACTTACAGTCAGGGACTAAAGTTTAAATACACCCATAAAACATCGCTTTAAATAAAAATTAAGCATTTTAACACAAATGTAGGTATGCAGTTTATTTTTACTTGAATAATGACCAATATCGAAAACCAAAACAATTCACTTTTTTTCATAGATAACTTAAAATTCATCAAAAACTAAAAAAATACATGGGACAAAAGTTTAAATACAATACAAAATTTTCTTTCTTTAGCTGATTTTAGCTTAATTAAAAAACGTTAAACTTAACGTTTAACTTTACGTTAAAAAAAAAAAAAAAAATAAATATGTGGCACTTAAAGCCCCAAAGTGCTCATTGGCCGAGCTACTCTTCTATTACTGTTGTGCGTCTTAAATTTTGGACAGTATTAGAATGGACCTACTTATTTTAGCCGGTTCCGAACGGCAGAACACTTGTGACATCACTTTTTCTGAGCTTTGTCACAGAGTTCTTTTTAGAAGCTTTTTCATGGCAAGTTGTTACTGTCGGAAGAATTGCCAATAGCTTGCCGACAGGTGGGTACCATTCGAAAGAAAAATCTTATCGATATTAAATTTGTTATGCATCAGCCGGGTATTGAACCACGACCTACAGATCAGAAGGCGAACACACTAACCACTGAGCTACGGCACCCACAACTTTACGTTAAACTTAAATTAATATTTGGTAGGTCCGCCTTGAGCTTCAATGACTGCCTGCAGACGACGTGGCATAGACAGAACCAAATTTTCTGTTTCGGATGTGCTGATTTCTGACCAGGCCTTTTTCAGAGCCTCTTTAAGGGATTCTTTGTTCTTTAAAGCTGCGCGATTGATTTTTCGGTCCAATAATTCCCAAGCGTGTTCAATTGGGTTTAAGTCCGGTGATTGGGGAGGATTACAGAGCTGACGTGGAGCATAATACAGCAACCAGTCCTTCACCAAATGCGCGGTATGCTTAGGGTCGTTGTCTTGTTGAAATATCCAACTTCTTCCCAGACCCAAGCTATCCACAGAAGGCTGCAAATTTTGTTCCAATATACTTTTATACACGTGTTTGTCCATTATTCCATCGATAAAAGCCAAGTGTCCCACGCCAGCTGCTGCAATTGCTCCCCAAACCATCACACTACCGCCCCCATGTTTAACGGTTGGTATTAAATTTTTGGTTTGAAGTGCTTTGCGCGACCATCGCTGCCAAAAATATTAAATTTAGATTTATCTGTGAATAAGACTCTTCGCCAAAAGTCCTCATCCATATCCTTGTACTTGTTTGCAAAATCCAGACGAAGTTGTCTATTTTTTTCAGAAATAAGCGGTTTTTTATGTGGAACTCTGCTTCGATAGCCGTTATACCGTAAAGCTCTTTGTACGGTTTTTGGGTGAACATGTTTGCCTGACACCACAGCAATACTACCGGCTAACTTTGGCGCACTTATTTTTGGATTTTTGTCCACTTCTCTTAGGATAAGGTTTACATCTCGGCGAGAAAGTTTTTTTGGTCGACCAGTTCTGGGCCTATTTTTTGTAAGTTTTATATTTTCTTATTACGTTTGCACACTTGCACAGGACAAATTCAAAATTTTTCCTATATCACGGTAGGATTTGCTTTTTTTAAAGTGTTTAATTATTAAATCTTTAACACCAGACTCTATTTGTTTTCCTTTGCCCATTATTTTGCTTTCAAGTCTTCCGACAACGATGAAATCACTAATAATACTGAATAAATATGCGTAAGTGAAGAAAGCAAAAAAAATATAACGGTACTTTTCCAAAGAAATTGCAAAAACACGTGTTTCTTGTATTGTATTTAAACTTTTGTCCAGCGTATTTTTTGAGTTTTTGATGAATTTACAGTTATCTATGCGACAAATACAAATTTTTTGTTATTGTGTTTGCTTATTGATAGACTGCAAAAAAACTGCTTACTTAGATTTTCGCAGCAATGCTTTATACGAGTTAAAATTAAGATTTGTGGGGTGTATTTAAACTTTAGTCCCTGACTGTATGTGGCCATAACAACCGAATATCGATTTAGGCCGAATATAATATGCTTCGCCAGCCTATGTTCTGTTCTTTGCTAGCTGGCGCCAGTTAGAAATTCCAAGCTCCGTCAGATTCTCCAGTACTTGGTCTTTCCATCGGAGGTTAGGTCTTCCTCTTCTGCGTCGTCCTCCAGCAGGTTCCGAATATAACACCTTCTTAGCTGGAGCGTGTTCTTCCATTCGCTCGACATGACCTAGCCATCGCAGCCGCTGGATTTTGATGCGCTTTACTATGTCAATATCGGCATACAGCTCGTACAGCTCATGGTTGTACCTTATTCGGTACTCGCCACCAACGCAAATAGGTCCAAAGATCTTGCGTAGGACTTTTCTCTCGAAAACTCCAAGCTTTCGCTCATCCGAGGTGGAAATTGTCCAGGCTTCATCGCCATATGTTAGGACAGGCATGATGAGAGACTTGCAGAGTGTAGTTTTCGTTCTTCGAGAGAGAGCTCGACTTCTCAATTGCCTACTTAGCCCAAAGTAGCAGCTGTTTGCAAGAGTGATTCTTCGCAATATCTACAGGCTGACGTCATTACTGCTGTTAATGCTGGTTCCAAGATAGACAAAGTCCCTTACTACTTCAAAAGCGTAGTTGTCAACAGTGACGTGCTGTCCAAGACGCCGGGACACTTTGTTTGTTGACACTAGATACTTCGTCTTGCCCTCGTTCACCGTGAGACCCATCTGACGCGACTCTCTTTCCAACTCTGAGAATGCTGCACTGACTGCTCGCGTGTTCATGCCGATTATGTCAATATCCAGTACTTGGATATTGACATAATCGGCTGGCGCTTGGAATTTCTAACTGGCGCCAGCTAGCGAAGAACAGAGATGGCTGGCGAAGCATGTTATTTTCGGCCTAAATCGATATTTGGTTGTTATGGCCACATAAGTAAGTAAGTAAGTGCCATTATGTCGTAGATCAGCAGTTCGTATTATTGTATTATTTTCTCCATAATAAGATTGAAGAAGTCGCACGATAACGAATCACCTTGTATGAAACCCCGTTCGGTATTAAACGGTGTGGAGAGGTCCTTCCCAATTTTCACTGCACAACAGGAGTTATGCAGTGTCATTCTACAAAGTCGAATGAGCTTTGCAGGAATACCGAACTCAGACATTGTTGCGTAGAGATAATCCCTTACCGAACTGTCGAAAGCGGCTTTATAATCAACAAATAGGTGGTGTATGTCGATCTGTTTTTTTTTTGGGTCTTCTCCAGGATTTGGCGCAGTGTGAAAATTTGGTCGATGGTAGATTTACCATTTCAATTAAACAATAGAATAAAATAAATTAAAGTATTTCGCATTGGAATTAAAAAAAAAGTGTATGGCCGCCAAACGTAAGTGACAAATATTTGGAATTCGAATTCCAGTCGCTCACATGTTTTAATCCTTTAGGGTAACCCTAAGAGTAGAGATCCAGTTTATAAGAAATTTCATTTTTGCAAGATAGTTCCTCAGTAGGGTAATGATATGGGTTATGGGTGATTAGATAGGGCTAGGGCATAATATTTGATTCTTCTCGAGGCCATTCCTGGATATCTATGTGGTTATTTGTCGATTAAGGAGTAATGATGGGTGGTAAGTAACATCGGAAAAAAAAATTTGCCGAGGTAAAACTAAGAGTTATATTTCACCCACGTAGAGGCGATTGCTGGGTAGTTATAGACTTTTTGGCGATTTGTAGGTGTTTTTAAGTTAATTTTGTATGAGAGTCCCTTAAGGGATGTTGAGAAGCGAGAAGTATGTGTATTGAAGAGATTAAATAAATGTTAGATGGTTTTTCTCTTCTAAGGAGGCTAAGTGAGGCGAATCATGGGAGCAATTTTTATAAAAACCTAAATTTTGGAGTGAAGCCCTTCAAAGTATCATGGTCTTTACATGTCTTAATATCCATAATCTTCTTCAAATTGCATTTTATATATTGATTTCGTTACATATCGTTCAATTATGGGCACAAGGCAATATTTTAAATCGTTCATTTATGAATAAACGGAATTCTTATAAATATTGAAATATGAATAATCAAATTTTTGTTCATATATGATCATATTTTTTATTATCTTCAATTCTATCATATATGAGAACTTGAAAAAATAGACATAGATATTTGTGTATGAGCGATGACAAAAATTTTTATCAATTTTTCATTCATGCTTATATGTTTAAATTATTATTTTTACGTTGCGTCACACATGAATATGAATAAAACATATAAAATTTTAAATATACACGTTCAAGTATGATATGTTCATGAACGAATATTTCCGAACTCTGCTGTAGCATTACTATTTTATGATATTTTAATTTTTAGCGCCATTTTCAATTACTCACTCACAGTTTTCAGTGGCAAAACTATTACTTAACTCTATTCTATGAGTTAACTTGCTACTGTGAAAATGCCCCTTATAGACATATAATGATTTACACATAACGACCTGATATCAAATTTCACTTACTGTCTAATGAATTTCATTAATTTTGTAAATTGATTATTATTATTATTATTATTATAATTATAACATATTTTTGATTAGAATTTGCTGTATGCGATTTTTGTAATTAATATAGCATACTAAAGCTATGCTATACTGATGTATGTCAGAACAATTATCAGAGCAATTATCTTAATAAATATTGCTTGCAGCTATGAACTGCCAGTTTGCTACTTTGACAGCCAATTTTTCACATTTACTAAAATTTCGTTGTGGCAACATCTTCAAATTGAGATTTTAGGCACTTTAACGCCTAATCTTTCTTTAATCTGTCAAATGCTTTTATCAAGATAAAAAATGCCCACACATAAATATTGCCACTGATAAAATAACACTCGAAATGGCAGATAGAGGCAATAATTTTTGGTTTACTTGGTATATATAAATACCCTACAAAAATGCGAAGTGTACGGGATGTGTGCGGGATCAGTCGCAAAGGAACATGCGACTAATCCCACTTTTGATCTCTTTATATGGAATTCTCTTTTATTCGAACATGTCCTATGAAGAGACCAATTGTATCCTTTTAAAGCCCGAACGGGTACAAATGTGGATTATAGCCAAGACAGACGGCAGCCTAATTCCGGATTACCGAGTTAATTCGAATTAACTCGGGCATTAACTGCAGCTAATCCGCATAAACTCTATGAGTTAATTCTCAAAATAAAAGAGGATTAGGGCAATTTGCTATGGCAACACTGCTGAAAATTTGAATTTCTCCATCCATTTTACAAACCATTAGGTGTGTTCGCTAACAAAAAACTTACAACAACTGTTAACAGTTTTCAACATGAAAAGTGTTGGCGAACAAATAAATCCAGCTGTCAATTACGAACGGTGAATGTCAATTTACAAGTTTCTGATAGTTTTCAGTTCACGTACTTCTTGTAGATTTTCTCATATCGAGAGTGATAGATGACAGAAATTGATAGTGATAGTAATGTAAGTGGACAGACCTAATAAAACAGCAATCAGCCGTTTAGTTAATCCGCAATACTGCCGTCTGTCAGGTTATTATTTTATTCGGATTGAGTGCGCCGGTAATCCGGAATTAGGCTGCCGTCTGTCTAGGCTATTAGTCGCCTTCTTTAAATAGATTAGTTGCACGGTTCGAAAATTTCATTCAATATAATTCTCAAGTACATTTTCATTTCCACTATTTGACAATTTATCCATTTTTGCTCTTTGCCGCTTCGCATCAAAATAATTTAATTTCATTAATTGTATTATAATTCTCTTCTAAAAAATAAAAAATAAATTTTTTTTTGTTTAATTTGCCGTAATTCGAATCTGAGGGTACATAGTACAGATCAAACCATTTATTTTCATTCATTGCATTATAAACTCCTATTCATATATCTCAAAGTTAAATGTGGAAATAAAATTTACGTATTTTCTACTACTCTCCTTGGATTCGAACCTGCACACACCCAACAATCGTGTGTCTTGGCTATCTCGTATGATCTATCACCGTCGCTCTACCAACTACACTAATCTGCAACACATTGCTGTTGACTTAAAAGCCAATCACTTAAAAGTGTAAAAAATCTCTAAATATATTAATTAATTTAAGGATTGATCGCCAACGCAACGATTAATGTCTAAAGAGATTAATCCTAGACTACTCTCTTTAGAGATTAGTTGCACAATTTTTTGCAGGGTAGTAAAAACTAATTTATACCTGCATACAAAATTTATTGGCACAACTATTAACACAATTCGCAATTCACACTCAATACTCGTGTATGCATGCATTTTTGATAAGATTTTTGATATTTTCAAATGCAATGGATTATAAAGGATGATATTGTGCTTTATTATAAGAGTACATTACTATATGCATATATGAAATATTTATGAATTGTACAAATTTAGTGCCAGTAAAGTAGTGCTAATGAGCTGATCGTTATGGATAAAGTTTGTAGTATTATCATGATTACAGCGTGTCTCTTAGTACTATCGAGTGTTCTCATATTTCAACAAATTCACAATAAGAATGCAGTGCATCGTAATTTAATAACAACAGTGAGTATGATAAATTGTGAGATCAGCATATTAGTGAAAAGATATTTATATTTATGTTTTAACTAATGAATTTAATAATGAACTATAACAAAGGGATTAACAAATATATGTTCGAAAAACACATACATATTTTAGTATGCTAGGTGCTAGTTGACTTTTATAAATATGAAAACGGCATTTTTTCACCATACTCAATTAGTAGTAAAAATATTCTAATATATCAAGTTTCGCTACGATTGCTTTATATTGGCGTGTATAACATGGGCAAATATGCCAACGGAACTATACTTTTGTATGAAAGGTAGACATGATTTTCATCCGAATGGATTCATTTTCAAATATGCTCCTTGGTTGGTCAAAATAATAATACGCGACCAATTTCAGGTTCATAGCTTTTTATTTTCATGTCGAAAGTGTGGATAAATTCATATGAATACATATTTTTGTGGAAGGTAGGCACGGTTTTCAACCGATTGCGTTCATTTTCAATTAAACATGTTGGTTGGTGAAAGTATTCATATGCCAAGTTTCAGCTTTATATTTTCGTGCTCAAGTCGTGAAAAAATACATACGGAAACATACTTTTGTATGGGAGGTAACCGTAGTTTTCATTCAATTCCTTCTATTTTGGGATATGTCTGCTATGTTGAAAAACTAGTCCTATGTACCGAGTTGCAGTTCAATAGTTAAATATTTTCGTGCGAAAAGTGTTAAATATTCAACCAGAAACATACATTTGTATGGAAAGTAGGCGTGGTTATTATCGGATTGTACCTATTTAGAAATATATCCGTTTGTTGGTCAAAATAGTCATGTTAGCCAAATTTCAACTTCATAGCTTTATATTTTCGAGGGCAAAGCGTACGTAAAAATACGTACGGGAGCATGTTTTTGTATGATGGCTAGAAGTAGTTTTTATTCGATTACGCCCATTTCTCAATATACTGCTGCCCTTGTAAAATTAATCGTATATAACGAGTTTCAGTGCGATTGTTTTATATTTTTGCAACTAGCCTATTTGACCCTCCAAAGGTCAGGTATAAAAAATTTTCAAAGTTTTATATGCATAATAAAAAAAAAACAATATACGATTAGAATGATAGATAAGACAAATTTCTATAAAACGACAAACAAATAATAATACCGTATAATAACGATTTCAAGAGTATTTAAGAATATATAATATATATTAGAAATATATATATATATTTTTTTTTTTTGAAACTTTGCGTTTATTTTGATCAGTTTTCTACTAGGTAGATCGTATTGTGGCTCATGGTTATACAGCAGAAGAGCATAAAGTGCAAACTACCGATGGATATATATTAACACTTATGCGTATACCGCATTCACGCTCGTATTCGCCTGAGAAGACTATCAACCGCAAAAGACCCATAATTCTGCTCCTACATGGCATGTACTGTTCTTCCGATACATGGATTATTTCATCGCCCAGTGTAACATTAGCATATCGTTTGGCCGATCTCGATTATGATGTATGGCTTGGAAATCATCGTGGCAATCGTTATGCCAGACAGCATATAAATATCTCTGCAGATAGTGCAGAGTTTTGGAAATTTTCCTTCCATGAAATTGGCTACTATGATCAACCATCGATGATCGATTATATTCTATTGCAAACACAACAGCAATCGTTGCATTTGATTGCCGATTCGCAGGGTACAACATCACTTCTGATTATGCTATCCTTGAGACGAGAATATCACAGGAAATTACGAACATCACACCTGTTAAGTCCATTAGTATTCCATCAGCATTCACGTTCGTTGATGAGCAAACTGCCGAAATGGTTAAGCTCTGAATCGTCTTTTAGTTGGCTTGTTCGTGACCGTGAGTATATGCCTTATGACAGCTTTTGGCCATGGCTATGTAAACTTGCATGCCCAGTAAACTCACCGCTTTACCCGATTTGTCAGAGCACTTTAAGTGCTGCTGCTGGCGGTTGGGATTTTAATCAGGTACAATATACTCGTTCGATATCCAAATATTTTGTAAAAATATTTTTCATTTCAGTCTTTAATATCCACCTTCTGTGAAACTCATCCAGCCGGTGCCTCTAGCAATGGATTAATTCATCATCTTCAATTATATCAGGCTGGAAAATTTCAACAATTCGATTATGGAGCCCAACTGAACGCAAAATATTATAATAGATCTACACCACCGGAATATGATTTGACCAGCGTTAAAGCTTGCCTTCATCTCTATTATGGCGATAGTGATTATCTAGCCGAATCTGCTGATGTCGAATATTTAGCCGATATGCTGAAATGTGCTCACTTACATAAAGTAAACAAAACCGATTGGAATCATTATGATTTTCTTTGGGGTGATCAGCTAATGGCATTGGTTAACGATATAATATTAACTGTTATTAATACTTATGAGAATAAGTACTAACTACGATTCTTCGTAAGAATTAATCATGAATCATGAGGCTTTATGTACACATAAGTATGATGAAAAATAAGCTATTTGATAATATTGTTAGCATAAATAAAAATTCACATATGTGAAATTTTTATATTTATGCTAAACGTTATACAGGGTGTTCCATGTGATTCCATGGACGTGTGGTACATTGATTTTGAATAAAACGCAAATGGTTTGGAATATTTTATTTCGTTCGAAAAGCCACAGAATAGGATTATGTGTGGAAAATTATTTCGTGAACATGTTCAACGCGACTCTTTGATAGATATCTCACTTTTTCGGTCGGTATGACCTCCTGAATGGCCCGATGGAATCGTCTTCGGATCATTCACATAGACTTTCCCCAAATGATCAAATGATCTGGGCGGCCAATTTACATCACCGTGATGAGAAATTACTCGGTTCGGAATTTGCGACGCAAAAAGTCCAAATTGAGGCGGGTTGTGTGATGTAGCGCCGTCCTGCTGAAACCACATATCGTCCAGACACTGAGCTTCAATTTCCGGCACAAAATAGTCCCCCAACATATTGTGGTACCGCTCAGAATTAAGATTTTCGGTGTTTCTGACCCATAACCGCACCAAACAGTGACTTGCGGTGGATGTATTGGCTCCTCAACAATGACGTGTGGATTTTCCGAGCCCCAGATACGACAGTTTTACTTGTTAACATAGCCGCCGAGGTGGAAATGAGCCTCGTCCGTAAAGATGATTTTTTGGAAATAATCATCATCTTCAGCATCGTAGCGTCTGCACCATCGACTTGGAATTTAAGATCTAAAATTCGATGATTTCAATGCGTTGTTCATTCGTGTGGTGATCCGTAACTAAAATCCAATACTGTCACGATGACAATGACACAAAATTGTAACACGCGTATTCATGTTACAAATACCGAATATTGATATATTCGCATCATACATATTTATAGAAAAAAATAATAAAAATAATTATAAAATAAATAATAGAAAAAATAATAAAAAAATAATAATAAAAAATCTCCTTACAGTCGGCTGGGGCCGACCAAACTATACCCTGCATATGTAGATTTGTATATAAAAAGTTTACTCGAATATCCAACTTTTCTTTTATTTCCACTTTTCGAGAAACAATTTTTGCATATACTACTAATTTACACCCGAAATATGCTTGACTTTGACGAAGTAAAAGGATTTTAAGATAATTCCGAGGCTTAGTATGGGAGCTATATAAAAAGGGGGCGTGGCTTACCACTTCCTAGTAAATCCAATTAATTTTTCAATGTTAATCCACACCTTAAATTTGGTGTCCTACGTTGAATAGTTTCTAAGTTATGGTGGTTAACATTTTTGTTTAATTTCCTCAACTTTGTATGGGAGCCCCAATAAGAAGTGGGCGTGGTACGCAGATTTTTCGCCAGATTATTTCCGACTACGATATTAATTTAAGTGTCAATTATGGTTATTGTAGACATAAGATTGCCTAAGTTACAGCTGTTTCAATTTAAAATTTGTATGGGGGCTACGATAAACACTGGGCGTGGTGCGCCCATTTTCTGTGAGCCTAGTTGCTCGTACAATACTAATCCATACCCTAAGTCTCGTTGTCCTAGGCTAAATGGTTTGTAAGCTATGGAGCTTAAAATTTTAGTTTAATTCACTCGACTTTGTATGGGAGACCCATGAAGGAGTGGGCGTGGCACACTGATTTTCTGCCAGATCTTTGCCGACTATGATATTAATTTAAGTGTCAATTATGGTTATTCTAGACAGAAGATTGCCGAAGTTACAGCTGTTTCAATTTAAAATTTGTATGGGGGCTACGATAAACACTGGGCGTGGTGCGCCCATTTTCTGTGAGCCTAGTTGCTCGTACAATACTAATCCACACCTTAAATCTCGTTATTCTACGCTGAATAGTTTGCAAGTTATAACCGGTAACATTTTTTGTAATTTCCGCAACTTTGTATGGGACACCCAAAAAGGAGTGGGGGTGGCACATTGATTTTCTGCCATATTATTTCTGACTGCCGTGTTAATCTAAGTGTCAATTATGGTTATTCTAGACAGAAGATTGTAGAAGTTACAGCAGTTTCAATTTAAAAGAAGTACAGACACTTTGTATGGGAGCTACGCTAGAAAGTAGGCGTGGCTCACCCACTTTTGGCGAGGTTATATAGTAGTATAATAAACTCTATGTGCAAAATATTGTTGTCCCAAGTGGTATATTATGTGAGTTATAGCAAGTTAAAGATTTTGAAAATTTCGAGGTTAGTCGCTTTGAATGCTTGGTGTGGGCGTGGTTATTGACCGATCATGCCCAATATCAATCCCCTCCGTACCCTTGGATCATAGATTACTTATGCCAAATTTCATCGAAATAGCTCAATATTTACTCAAGTTATCGTGCGAACCAGCCAGGTGACAGACAGACGGACGGACGGACGGACGGACATCGTTAAATCGAAAATTTAATCGACGCTGATCACGAATATATATCCATGTCTATATCTCCGGAGATTCCTTCAAGTGGACACAAACATCTGACCGAAATGAATATACCATGCATATTGCATTATGCAGGGTATAAAATAAAAGAAATAATGTCGCGATCCAGGATCGAACCCGTACATGTGAGCAAGGTCAGATGGTGGGACGAACCCACGAAACACTTGCGCCAAAACACATCACAACTTCGATGCGGATAAATAAGTTTGAATATTTGCTTGTGCTTTAATTCAGCTGATGTAAATTAATTGATGTAATGAACATGTAAAATAAATTAATGGAATAAAGGTAAAAGCACAAGCAAAATAAAGGCAAACACATAGAGCAGATATTAGAATTCTCGTTTGGTTCAGCATACGTTTAATAGATAAAGATCATGCTGAACCAACGAGAGTCGAGAAAAGCGACTTCCGTACATGATCGGACAAGCGACATATATACATGTGCTTGCCCAGTTAGGATCAATGTTGAAGCGTCAATCTTCTGTTGCCAAACATATTGCAATAACGACCCGTTGGGTGAATTACTACCAACGAGTGCTCGATTGAAGCAGAACCATTTACGGTGCGCGACAATAAGAGTTCTTGCCCTAAAGTGATCCCATTTACGGGAGCTTCGGGTAGTCAATTGCGAGCCTTCTGCTATGCCAAAGTAGTCACTGTACCACTTCAAATCCAGGAGCAACCAGCTCAATCGCTGGTTCCTCCTGCATCCCATTCCTTGTCTCCCTTTTACTTGCGTAGGATACGAATAGGATAGTTTCATAAATTTGTAGCCTTAATGGAATAATTCAATTGTAGCATATTTTCATTAAATTGTAATTTCCATTAAACAATTCTTCTGTACTTCTGCCTCTTTTTCTTTTACTTTAAATTGTAAATTCTTCATTTTTGTAAAACGAAACAAACGAAAAGAATAATAAAGGTAGGAATTGTACCGCGAGAGGTATATCATCCGAGCCGAACACTCTAGTGTCGGTAATAATACTATCAATTTGCCGGTAAGTGTGTAATTCGGTTTTCATCCTACAACAACAGTTTTTCGCTGCCCTCTTGTTTACCCTGGCTGGCTGAGCGTTACCCCAGCTGGAAAACAAAGGCACGCGTTACAAAATATGGCGGGAAAGGGTCGATAATACAGATTTTAATCGATTACAAAGTACTACAGCTACTATAGGAACACACTGTATAAGCTATACAGTTATACATCAAATTAGGAACGACTATGAACGGCTTGGACGCCAACATGTAACTATAATCAATGCTTAGTTGCAAGATATGATTTTAAACAAGTAAATAGTACCCATATATATTTTATAGTAAACAGAAATCTTTACGAATCCAACTAAAATATATTTATTGTATAAATATTATATCTCCGTAATCATTTTGTGTGCAAAGATATTCCAAAGAACAAAGAGGTACAAAAAAAAAAGGAAAAAAATCAAAAACAAAAATAAACTAAGTGCGCTTTTGTTTATGTTTTATATTATGTGTTTAACACAATGTCAAGATAGAGAAATAAATATCAACTGTAAGGATTTCATTTTTATACAATTGAAAGAAAAGAAACCAAAACCAAAAAAAGAAAAAGAAACAAAAACGGAAAGTAACAAAAAAGTAAAAATAATTCTTAGCAAGTGTTGTTGCGTATTGCAATGTCACGTTACATCGCCATAGTGTATTACAAACCAAAAACTGCAACATTTGTTTCTTGAATTTTTTTGCTTCGCTCACTTTCAATTTTGCTTGATAGCATATGTTAAGATTAAGATGGGTATAATTTTATGAACGGCCTTGCTCAACATAAAATAAAAATTGGAATTATTTCAAGCACATTGTTTCATGCAAATAGCAAACCCGAAATCATCTTTAGAGCGGTGGAAATTATAATCGACACCCATTAATTTTTTTCTCCTCAACATTTCCTTCTAAATGACTTCTGCGCTACGCCTTAAGGAGACTTCCATACGATATGAACGGAAATACGCTACGAATCGACAAATTTCCATAGCTGCCCAGGAATCGCTCTTAGAATATTGTAATGTACGACCGATCATCATTTATACATTCCTCCCCAACTTATTTATTACCTGTGTCTACTCCTTGGTGGACATCCCATACAAAGCGAATATAAAACCATATGAAATTCGATAAATATCCCCATAGTTGTCCACAATGCATCCCTGGAGTAGACAAATGTATGATCGACCTCGATTAATGTTTACCTGCAAATCTTCCCTCCAAAAATACTTACTCTTATTTCTATCGCCTATAGGGGCGCCCATACAAAATGAACGCAAAAATACGGTACATGAAAATCAACATAGATGTCAAGGAATCACCTCTATAGGAGCAAGATATATAATCGATCACCATTAATTTTCACTTTCCAGTATTTCCTCTAAACATACTTAACCGCTATGTTCACCGTTTATAGGCGCTCCCATACAAAATGAATGCAAAAATACATGTAAAACGATATAATTGTTCAAGAATCGCTCATAAAGCAGTAAAATGTATGACTCGTCTCCATTAATTGTTTCTCCTGAACATTTTCTTTCAACATACAACATACTACATCCCTTATAGAGAGGCTGCCATACAAAATGAACGCAATAGCACATGAAAATCTACATCGCTGCTAAAGAATCACCAATAGAGCAGTGAAATGCATGACCGACTCCCATTAATTTTAGTTTGTATATGTTTCCTGCTAACTTACTTACCTCCTATATTTACCGCTTATAGGGGCTTCCGTATAAAATGCGTGGAAAAACATATGAAAATTGCGTTGTAGTTTCCAAGTAATTACCCCTAGAGTAGTAAAGTGTATAATGGAGCATCCTTCATGTTTACTCTCCCCTATAGTTAAGAATGGATGTAAAACCCTAAAATTACCTAAAATTAAGCAAAAAATGTTTGAAATGATTGAAATTAAAATTGATTGCCAAAATGTTTGCTTCAGAACTTTTGACCCACCATAATGTATATGTATATTCGTAAATAATCAAGTGTTGTTCAACAAGCATCTCTTCGCGATATTCACATTTATACATATGTTAGTACACAAGTGCATGTGCTCATCCGCACATGCTTTTATACCATATAAACACATATACATGTGTGAAGTGGTGGAGCGTGTTGACGTGATTTTATAAGTACGTTGTTGATTTCATGGAAAATACCCCGGACCCGGTGGCTTTGCTGTGGATGGAAGCACCAACCAGGGAAGCCCTAAATGTGACACATAGATTTCGTGAATTTTAAGTAAGTGTTATATACAGGCTGGCTTGCAAAATGTCAATTGAAAAACAAACTTACATAGTCTACAATTTAATATTGTCAAATTAAGTGTTAACTTTGTTAACGATATGCAATTTGCTATTTGGACTAGGTTTATATTAGTAAATATATTGTAGTTTGACGATATGGAATTGTATACTTTGCTTTGAAATTGACGTTTTGGGGTCAGCCAAACATATTATACATACAGTATTTGATTAGAAAATTTGATAAGTAAATAACAACAGAATGTTTTGATTCTGTTTTGTTGCTGTTCGTATTAATTACTGCATTAATTACCAACTATTTGTATTATAATTAATTTAATTAGCTTAGACACACACCTATTAAATGATCGAAGCTTTAATTGGTTGTTTTCTCTGGTGGTCTTTATTTGGGTGCGCTGCCACCCAGTACTTTTGAGAAATTTCTATAACTAATTCTCCCAAAAAAGAAATATGTTTTCACTTCAACCAAAGTGGGGGAAAATATGCCATGTAAATTTTAAACTCCTATAGAATTGTTGTTGTCGGAATTTAATAATTTAAGAATTTTGAAGTGATTCAATTTTATGAATACAAAAAATAAGTTTTCTCAATGTACGATTAGCACTTGATGAGAACTTCTTAAGAAGCTAGCATAAAAAGTGTTTTCACAATGCTCGGTTAAGGCACAACTGTCAGAAAAATTCTGATTAACTTTAGGCGAACATTGGCTATCGGTTTGCTACTAATTCAAATAAAAATGACAATTAAATAAAATAAAATTAATTTAATTTAAAACTATATTTTTATTGGCTTTCAGGCTTAAATGAAAAAAATTTCTTATCATTTTAATATTGTTTTTTATTTACAAAAAAAAAAAATGAAGAAATTCAGGCACAATATAGTTCATTTTTAATATAATATTACTTTATGCCTATTTTTCTACATAGGCATAAACTAAGCAGAGGGTCCTATAAAGATCAGAAAAAAATCAACTCATAAAAATTATGCTTAGGTTTGTCGCCTCGCGACTTTCTATGATTCAACGACCTCTCGAACAAGCCATTAAGTATAAAAATCGGTTAATATTTACTACGTTTTTAAGCAGATTCGACGTTAGTCCAAAATTAGAAGAAACCACGGTTTTGGGCATTTTTGATATTCAGCGTAAAGCAAATAAGAAATTCACGAGGCACTTTGTTACCCTTCCGACCTCCAAAAGTAAACAAACCAACACTTCTTTTCAATTCAAAAACGTCAAAATCGGTTGACATTTTCCACTTAAAGAATTAGCCGAAAAAATGGGAAAACTAGGAAAAGTGCGCAAAGTCAATGTTTTCGAGACCTCAAATTATATTATTTAAAAATTAAAAACAGACTCATTTTGTAAATTTTTTTTGGGCTTGCCGATTTTATGAGAAAAGTGTACTTGTCAAAAAAATGGAATTTTTTATTCGCGAAATTGGGATAGAAAAACACAATATTGACTTGTTAAAAGGATTCTTGATAAAATAAAAAAAAGGGTCCTTGAAAGTACCTCAAAATTCATATGAAAATTACAAATAAAATATTTCTTTAAAACCAAAATAGAAAGTCACGAGGCGACAACAATAAAACGTAATTTTTTTTTAGCTTATTCTTTGTCTGCTCTTCTTCATATATGTATATGAAAAATCTTTACGCAATAAACGCAAATGTGCTTAAAATGTGCTCTTCATCTTACATCATCCTTGAAAAGTCAACACGTTTGTACATCTTCACATGTAGCAGATATAAGTATATAGTATATGCATATGTACTATATCTATTCATTGCAATTAGTACCTTTTGTAGCAGTTAGTAGTAGTAAGTGCATAGCAACATCATCACTACTACTACTAACACCCATAATCCTTTCTAGTAGCACATGTACATATATACTACATATACACTCACTCACTGTTGTAATCGTAGTCGACTGACTTTGTCGCCGACGGCTGCTAATATCAGCAATTACAAAACAACAACAGCAACAACAATGACTGCAATAACTACAGTTACCTCCATTACTTTCTCCCCAACATTATTCATGCATTCACATGCACATTTTGATTGTTTTTATACATGCATTCTACTATTCATTCTTTTCTCACCATTCCCACTGCTTTCATTTGCACGCACACTCGCATGTATGCACCCTCACACAAACACACACACACACACACACACACACACACACACTTTATTTTAACAAATTGGGTCTTTGTTACATATTAGGGCTTGCATATTTATATATAGTACTAGTGTGTATGTGTGTGTGTATGTGTACTAAATACCCACAAACATATGAAAACCCATTGAAAAATTGCAATTGCAATTGCCTTCACCGCCACTCTTGAATCATATATAAAAAAATATAGTACTATATTTATACAATATATCAGTCGCTCTCACTTTATCATTGCATTGCGTGTTACAGATAAATACTAAAACACATAGCTACTAATGGCATCCATTTTGAATTACTTGCATTAGTAGCCACTTGTCATATTGTCATTGTCACTTCTATTTTTCTTTAAAATTCTCATTTTTCTGTATTGTTTGCCCCACTGTTTTGTCTGAATGTATTTTACTTTCGTCTCGTATTTTTATCTACATTATTATCAGTTTTTATTGTAAATGCTTACATGTGTATATTTTTAAAAATTGTTGTAATGTATTATATGTTAATGTATGTCCTTATACGACTAAATAAATAATGTTATAAATAATTTTTCGATTTTATTTCGTACATTTGAGCAACAAAGTGTGTGAACACTTGCAACAATCTAGAAGCATTTAAAGCACTATTTTAGTTCGACATTATTACATTTTTGTTGGTAATAATGCCGAAAAAAAAGTGTCGATATTACTGCGAACAAAATTGAAATAATATTGCTATAAAATATGATTTTAAATGCTGCAACATTGTTGCAAAAATTTTTTCTGTACAAAAAGTCGACATTGTTGCAAAGACTTTACCTAAATAACAAATCAATTCGACATTAATGAATTACAGCGTAGCTTGAACACGCGAGCAGTCAGAGCAGCATTCTCAGAGTTGGAAAGAGAGTCGCGTCGACGGCGTCTTGGACAGCACGTCACTGTTGACGACTACGCTCTTGAAGTAGTAAGGGACTTTGTCTATCTTGGAACCAGCATTAACAGCAGTAATGTCGTCAGCCTGTAGATATTGCGAAGAATCACTCTTGCAAAACAGGTGCTACTTTGGGCTAAGTAAGCAATTGAGAAGTCGTGCCCTCTCTCGAAGAACGAAAACTACACTCTACAAGTCTCTCATCATGCCTGTCCTAACATATGGCGCTGAAGCCTGGACAATTTCCAACTCGGATGAGCGAATGCTTGGGGATTTCAAGAGAAAAGTCCTACTCAAGATCTTTGGACCTATTTGCGTTGGTGGCGTGTACCGAATAAGGTACAATCATGAGCTGTCCGAGCTGTATGCTGATATTGACATCAAAATCCAGCGGGTGCACTGGCTAGGTCATGTCGAGCGAATGGAAGAACACGCTCAGGGTGACGCTTAGAAGGTGAAATATTCGGAAGCCGCTGGAGGACGACGCAGAAGAGGAAGACCGAACATCCGGTGGAAAGACCAAGTACTGGAGAACCTGACGGCGCTTCTAGCTGGCGCCAGCTAGCGAAGAATAGAGATGGCTAGCGAAGCATGTTATATTCGGCCTAAATCGATATTCGGTTGTTATGGCCACATAAATAAGAAAGTAAGTAAGTAATCATAGCTTCAAAGAGGTTACGAAGTTATAGAGAGCTATACATAATCATAATCAACTTCGCCTAAATCGTCGATTTAATGATGGCCGTCAATTTTGCGTCCCATCAAATACCTATCACTTGACTAGTTTGCACGACGAACAAATATTGAGATATTTGAATGAAATTTGGCATGAGTGATCTGAAATACATATAAGAATATAAACAGGCTTGCAAATTAGCATAATCGGTCAACTGACACACCCACACAGAGCATTAAAAAAGACCCGAAAAGACATGCATTAACCTTGTAGTGCGTCAATAATTTTCTAAAAAATAATTGTGTCACCCCCATTTTTTAATGTAGCTGCCATACAAAGCTTCGGAATTGATTTTAAATCGCCATAATTTAGGCAGTCTTGCGCTTAGGACAACTATATTTGACAAAGAAATTTACATAAAAACGGGTAAGAAATAACGCATGAAATCGGCGACCTGTGCCCACTTATTACTGTAGCTCCCATACAAAGTCACAAAATGATCATAAATTTTAAGTCGTTATACCGTACGAACTATTTCGCCTAGAGTAACTATACTTCAGATATGGATTAGTATTTTAAGGACGAATGATTTGTAGTGGAATGACCGAGTTATGCCCACTTTTTAATGTAGATACCATACAAAATCGCAGGATTTGCCTAAATTTTCATTCATCATACTTTACAAAGTATTTCATCCGAAGCATCCATATGTTACATACAGATTAGTAATAGGAGGAGAAATACTTGTGCAAGTTGTGGATGAGCCACGTCCATTGCTTAATGCAGTTGTCATGCAAAGACGTTAAATATGTTTAATTTTCAACCCTCAATAACACCCTCAATTGTCTGTTCACATATAATTCACATTTTACTTCACCTTCTTCATATTATATATGACTTTGTGAGACCTTATGAATCACCTAATAAAGTTCTTTAGTTCAAACTTAAGCGTGCTCGTCAATATTCGCTTAAAAGCTGGACGATGTGCAAGAGGTTTTATATATTAAATTACATTACATTTCTGCCCTTGGACAGCTGATCTATAATAGCCATACCCTAGAAAATACAATTATGATGGTGAGCTGACAAATACGAGAATAGAACTTGTGGTTTTAAACAACATTGTGAACTGTATAATTATTGGTTTCTTATACGCATACCATATGCTACATATTTATCAATATACATACAATACATACGTATATCTATTATTTTCCTATTAAGCTTACCAATGCAAAATAGTTATAAATACATATTTTCACATAATACAATTTGCATGTGGGAACAGCAAGATGGGCATTTAAGTATATTCTTGTAGTACATTGATTGTCCACAAGCGTGTATGTGATAAGTCATGTAATTATTTGTGCACCTTATACGCAAACAGTCAAGAGCATATTGATTTTGTACTGCCGTTTGTATAGTAACACCTTAGACCAGGCGTGGCAGATATGGACAAGTGTATTATTCATCAAAATTATCGTCAGCTGTCGATCTATCTGTTTATTTGTCCTAATTATAGAGATTTCAATATGTAACTTGATACATATCAGTTTTTTTTTTCTTTTAAAGAATGAATAAATTCGTGTATAGACGTAATTGGAAACAAATCACGCCTGCCTCTCACACAAGAGTATAAGTTTGAATAGTTTATATTAGGCTTTGTGCAAGCAAATATAAAACTATCGAGCCCAAAGTGGTTAGAAAATATTTTTTTGCCCCAACGACCATTTGATTTTAAGAATGGACGTAATCGAATGAAAACCGAACTTACTTTTTATACAAAACTACGTTTTAAATTGTATATTTTCGGGAATATTACACCAAATTTAAAGCAGTGTAACTGCAACTCTACAGATATAAATATTTTCGATCACAAATTTATGAATAGGTATAATCAGCATAATCAGATAAAAGCGATGTCTACTTTCCATACAAAAGCTCGAATGCGAATGTATATTTTTGAGCACACCGCATTCAAATATCAAGTTATCGCACTTAAATGTTAAATAGATAACAAGAATTTAACAAACAAAGTAATATGCTAAAAATGACCCCAATTGGATAAAACTCACGGCTCAAATGTAAAGCTTTCCAGCTGAAACTCGGCAGATACAAATATTTTCAATATCAGACACTGGCTTTTGAGAATAGTCGCAATCGGAGTAAAACCACGCTTATCTCCCATGTTTTCGAGCTGAGCGCATTCAAATATAGAGGTGTTGCGCTGAAACTTATTAGGTAAGCATATTTCAACCAACTAAGAAGTTAGTGCGAATGTGGATATAATCGGATAAAAATCACACCTGCCTTTCATACAAAACCACATTTTCGAAAATACGTTTTCGAGCTTAGCGCACGAAAATACAATGCGATTGAGCTGAAACTAAGTACATAATATTAATTGTACCAATTAAAAAACTTCTGTGAAAATGGGCATAATTACATGGACAAGACGCCTACTTGCTATACAATTGTACATTTTCGAATGCATATTTTCGAGCTTAGCGCATTTAAATATAAAGCTATCGCTATTGCGCTATTGCAACACCCACTTGTCATAGAAATGTACATGTTCGAATGCATGTTTTCATTTAAAACATGTAAAAACAACAACAATACTAGTGGACTTTTTTTCACACTGTTGTGTATTTAAATTTTTATTTTTATTATTTTTTGGATTGCGTCTTTATACAGTGGATGCAATAGTATTGGCTGTAGTTTCTTATTCTCATTATTCTTTAGCTAAATTCTAAAATATTATTATTAGTATTTCTTATGGGGTTTCTTCTTTTTTTTTTCTTTTCTTCTATTTTATTACTTAATACATTTTTACAGATTTATGTATGCTTAAAGAAAAACCATTACACACAGCTGCTTGACAGTTGTTCGAACAATACAAAATGCGAGAAGACATAAGGCAATTAAATTAAATGAGAAAATAATAACGGAGATACAATATACGAGTACATAGAGAGCATATTTTATTGTGAAAATATGAAATTTATAGAGTTTGTTGAATATCTACTTATTAATATAACAATACGTTTAGTATACCCATAGTACGCATACGCTTCGTATATCCACAATACGTATACGCTTGGTATACGCACGGTACGTATACGTTCAGTATGCCAATGCTAATTTTTGCTAATTCTCTTTTTAGCTGCTATTGTTGAGTTTGATGAGAGATGGACTGATTGACTTATTGAAAATGCTAGCAACGCTAAGTATGTAAATGAATACTAACAAAAAAAAAAACTTCAACATTACATTGTTGTTGTGGTTTAGTTATAACATTTTTGCACAAATTACTGTTTACTACATTTCCAATATAACCAATATAAAGAATAACTACTCTCCAACGTTCTCTCTCTCTCTCTCTCTCTCTCTCTCTGTTTTTTTTCCATTGCACTCTCATTTTATTGCTCAATTGAGTGTGGTGAAAAGCTTATACATCGGTGTGGTGTATTATTGTTTGCAACCAATCCATCCTTGGATGTGTGAAGAAAGAATAATGTTCGTCATTCGACGCGGAGAACACTTCAACGAAGCGATTGACGCGGACGACCACGAAATCAAATATTAACTGTTTGTGCTAAATTCTCTCTCTACATTGTACACATGCAATACATATTATGTATTTTATATAATTTTGTCTGTGGTGTTGAAAAATTTGTGTGAATTATATGAATTATTGTGGAAATTCCATACAAATGAATATGAAAAGATAAAATTGTGAAATATTTGCAAAACAATAATTACTAATATGTGAACAAATTATAGTTTTTTTTGTTTTTTTTTTTTTGCTTTGTATAAAATTGATTTAGTACAAATCGTGAGAAGAAAAAAAAATGCTTCTACCTACGTAGTATGTGCTTGTTAATGGTATAAATACCCACAATATTATACTTATACATAATACATATATATATATCTACGAATAAGGAAAAACATCGAAAACCTGAAATTTTATATAATCAAGCAATACAAAATAAAAAAAAAAAAAAAAACAGACACACACACACACATAAACACTCGCAAATGCGCACATACACAAACACACCCGAATGCATGTGAAAAAATTTTTGGGTGTGTGTATGCGAAAAGGATTCCCGAATATGGAACATTTCGGTGAGTGTTGATGGTCGTTTCATAGGAAAGTGGTGGGTGGTGGTTTGTAAACGAGCAAACGACTACGACTAGGGCAGCAGCAGCATCATACTTTCGAAACGGAGAGTGAATAATAACAGAGTAACAGCAACAACAACAAAAGTGATAGTAACCACTACACAACAACGTAACAGCTGAGCATGAAGTAGGAGTTTGTTTAATGCTGCTTAAAAGGTGGGCCTTCCAAAAATCCAACAACAACAACAACAAATTATTAACACACACTTACACACACACACACAGAGAGGCATCGTGGCATACAAAATGTAGAAAATTTACATTGACGCGAAAAAAGAAAGTGTGTTAATCCCGATAAAATCACATTAACTATATGTATGTATGTGTGTATATGTATATAAGTTACATATACCATACATACATGCATATATTTTATACATACAATTGCATGTGTTTGTATTAAATGATTTCGTTCGTAATCATATGCCAGTGTCAAAGTGTAAAAGAATGTAAATTAAATCTACGATATATTTTGTATATTGGTTTACAATATCTGCATACAAACGGATTAATTGATTACATTGAATTAAACGAAAACAATTATTTTTTGGGACGACGGGGTTTTTTAAATGATGCGAATATTGAGGAAGATATATTAAAGCGAAATTTCACATTAAAAATAACATATTGTTAATACTAACTATTATAATTTTCAAGTTGAAGTGAAGCTTTTGATAAAAACTTAATCCAAAATTTTACTTCATTTCCAGCTAGTTGAATTTAAATGTTTTTTGTTTTTCTTTTTTTTTTATTATTGCGAGTATACAGATATTTGAAAAATTTAAATTTGTAAATTCATTAATTAAATTTTGATTTTAATGTTTTTTGCAAACAGATCAATAAAGCAATTCATATTATTTTGATCATATTGAAACAATAATTTAAAAGATGCTATGTAATTATTTAGCGTGGCTTATCAAATTCCTGGACAAATATTTATCTCTGTAATAGTAAAACTGCCCTGGGCGAAATATTTTGTGAGTTCTAGTGGTTTGTATTATGAAAAAATTCCGCGACTATATATGGAAGCTACATTAAGTAGTGCGCGTGGCTCGCTAAATATTGTGAACAATTATTTTTCTTCATTATATAAATCTAAATGTCAAATACGATTGTCTTCGTCGGAAGAGTTCGTAAGTTAAGGTGATTTAAAGTTTTTAAAAATCCAGCGGCTTTGTATGAGAGCTCTAATAATTAGTGGATGTGGCGAGCCGATTTCATGCAATATTATTATAACTTGGAATGCAAATCTAAATATCAAACATTGTTCTCATAAACCAACGATTATTTTGAGCTATAGCAGTTTAAAGTGAAATCTTGTTCTGCGACTCTGTATGGGAGCTACCATAAATACTGGGTGTCACTTACTAATTTCTTTCGAAGTTCATTACCTATACGCAACTAATCTGTCTTAATAATTTCAATTTTTGAAGAATTCCACGACTTTGTATGGGAGCTACAGTAATTAGTGTTCTGTTCAAAACACAATATTAATTTTTGTTACAACTGAAATTGATTGCCCTAGACAGAAACGGGCAATTTATAATGGTTTAAATTTGATTAAACAATCGGCGCATAATATAAAACAACACTGCTGAAAATTGTCTACTGTGAATTTTTCTCCACCCATTTTACAAAATATTAGGTGTGTTCGCTAACAAAAAACTTTCAACAACTGTTAACAGTTTTCAACATGAAAGGTGTTGGCGAACAAATAAATCCAGCTGTCAATTACGAACGGTGAATGTAAATTTACAAGTTTCTGATAGTTTTCACTTCACGTACTTCTTGTAGATTTTCTCATATCGAGAGTGATAGATGACAGAAATTGATAGTGATAGTAATGTAAGTGGACAGACCTAATAAAATAGCAATCAGCCGTTTAGTTAATCCGCAATACTGCCGTCTGTCAGGTTATTATTTTATTCGGATTAAGTGCGCCGGTAATCCGGAATTAGGCTGCCGTCTGTCTAGGCTATTAAGGGGTTACACCACATAGAATTTTCAAAAAATGAAAAAAAAAATTTTTATCTTAAATAGTCTCAAATAGTCTCAAAAATAATATACTAAAGGATGGAAGGTGCCGCAAGACGCCGCAGGTATTCTCCGGGCACCTTTAAACTTTAAACGCGTTTTTCTCGAAACCACTTTTTTTGAGCTGGCCGGAAACATAACTCGAACAAATCTTAACCGATTGATTTGAAAATTTTTTGCAATACATTTGAAATCGTTTTCTTCAGCGACGTAAGTAGGGGTTTTTTGAAATCGTGCATATTTTTTTATTTATACACAATTTTTTGATTTTTTAGGTGAAATTTCGAACTTTTTCTTCAAAGTGTCGCCAATTTACGAAAAATCAATTCATCCAAAAACCCCTACGTACGTATCTTGCTATTGTAATATGGAATAAAAAAATATTCGGTTTTTTGTTCCAGATCGAAAATTGCGGGCGCTAGGAAAAAAACGCATCCGCGGGGAAATGTTTTTGAATCGCGCAACTTAATTGTTTTTTTTGGACTTCAAGATTGACATTAAAAAATACTTTTTACAGAATTTGAATATCACCTTTTGTTTGGCCTACGAAAATTCCGAAATATGCCTTTTTTTTGTGCTCTACAGTGGTGTAACCCCTTAAGCGGGCATAACTTGCGGGCATATTATTACTCGATAAAATTTTTTCTAATTCTGAGGTTAGTCTCTTTGATTCCTCCTATAATATAATATTAAAGATAGAAATTTGAATGTTTACATGTGACTTCATTAAATATTTGTCAATATAATTGCATTTTTATGAATATTGCATTTCTAGCGTACACACATTAAATAGTGGCAGTGTTTGATGTTTCAATTTGATGACTTCTTGCAAAAACTACTGAGAATTAAGTTTGCTTAGCGAAGAAAGAGTATATGAAATTGGTATAGAGGGCATAATATTTGTAATATCAATGATAAAGAATTCATTTTCTGAAAAGCACATTTTCATTCCACATGTTCCATTCTTTGGATAAATTTAGCATTAAATAATCAGAAATGTGAAACGAAAAATATAAGATGAATAAATACTACATATAGTACTACTGAATTGGATATATATGTATACGATATATTGATTGAAATGAATGAATTGCATAAATAAATATTGGCAATTCACACTTCACTGTATTAACATTAATTGAGACACAATTTGGATCGGGTGTTCTCAATTAAAAGTATATCGTACTATCAAATATGTATAGTAATTAAAAGATTAGTTACAAATGTAGTAAACTAATTGTTGTAAATATATTTATTTATAGTTGTTGTTTAATAAATACATACATACAGATATGTACTCGCAATCGTGTACATAAATGTACGTACATACACTATGCACATTAAAATAGCCAAACTGTCTAGTCGTACTCGTGCTATTATATGTACATGGTATATAACTATATATATATATAAATATATATATATATATATATATATATATATATATATATATACATATATATATATATATATATATATATATATATATATATATATATATATATATATATATACATCTGCATAAGTATATACGATATAGTAAATATGTATGTATTAATTCAATTCTTTTTCTGCTACCTTTAATGGTAGTAATACTGTTGTGTATACATAAAACTCTTATTCTTATTCCACATACCCACAATTATATTGATATGAGAATACTTGTATATGTCCATACGTACTTACATACGTAGGTATAAATATGTAAGTAAGTATGTATGTATCTTTGTGTTGATTTGGTTTTCTCTCCAATATAAGTTTACGAGTATATTATAAACACTACATACATGCATATACATATATGCTGTGTTGTGTTGTATGTATGCCTTGGCATGTGTCAGCTTGTAATGAAAATACTCTCTCACACGTTAAACATTACGTTACGCAATCAACATTAAGTATAATGCGAACCGACAACAAAAGTAGATACAGCTCTTTTCACAAAGTTGATGTTATTGTTATTGTTGTTCTGTGGAGTAAAATTATTTATATATGTATGTACGAGTATAAGCCGAACAACAATGGAAAATGTTGAGAGCAAAAAAAAAGTAATAAAAGCAGAAATCTGTAACAATAAGAGCAAGAGGATGACGAAGAAAAGGAAGAAATTATATATTATATGACAAAAGCATTGCTTAATAGAATGTTTGACTTAATATTAAACAGGAGTACACAATGTAATTAAATAAAATGAATAATTATGAAGCTTTTAGTTTGAACAAATAATAATAATAATAATAATAATAATAATAATTATACAATAATATTAATATTTATACTAATAATAATAATAATATTTATTATGGTGATGGTAAAACATTGCATAAAATTTAGGACGATTTATTGGTAATATTATTACTTACTTACTTATGTGGCCATAACAACCGAATATCGATTTAGGCCGAAAATAACATGCTTCGCCAGCCATCTCTGTTCTTCGCAAGCTGGCACCAGTTAGAAATTCCAAGCGCCGTCAGGTTCTCCAGTACTTGGTCTTTACACCGGAGGTTTGGTCTTCCTCTTTTGCGTCGTCCTCCAGCGGGTTCCGAATATAACACCTTCTTAGCTGGAGCGTGTTCTTCCATTCGCTCGACATGACCTAGCCAGAGCAGCCGCTGGATTTTGATGCGCTTTACTATGTCAATATCGGCATACAGCTCGTACAGCTCATGGTTGTACCTTATTCGGTACTCGCCACCAACGCAAATAGGTCCAAAGATCTTGCGTAGGACTTTTCTCTCGAAAACTCCAAGCTTTCGCTCATCCGAGGTGGAAATTGTCCAGGATTTAGCGCCATATGTTAGGACAGGCATGATGAGAGACTTGTAGAGTGTAGTTTTCGTTCTTCGAGAGAGGGCTAGACTTCTCAATTGCTTACTCAGCCCAAAGTAGCAGCTGTTTGCAAGAGTGATTCTTCGCAATATCTACAGGCTGACGTCATTACTGCTGTTAATGCTGGTTCCAAGATAGACAAAGTCCCTTACTACTTCAAAAGCGTAGTTGTCAACAGTGACGTGCTGTCCAAGACGCCGGGACTCTTTGTTTGTTGACACTAGATACTTCGTCTTGCCCTCGTTCACTGTGAGACCCATCCGACGCAACTCTCTTTCCAACTCTGAGAATGTTGCACTGACTGCTCGCGTGTTCATGCCGATTATGTCAATATCGTCGGCATACGCTAACAGCATGACACTTTTGTTGAAGATAGTGCCATTATGTCGTAGATCAGCAGCTCGTATTATTTTCTCCATAATAAGATTGAAGAAGTCGCACGATAACGAATCACCTTGTCTGAAACCCCGTTCGGTATTAAACGGTGCGGAGAGGTCCTTCCCAATTTTCACTGCACAACGGGAGTTATGCAGTGTCATTCTACAAAGTCGAATGAGCTTTGCAGGAATACCGAACTCAGACATTGTTGCGTAGAGCTAATCCCTTACCGGACTGTCGAAAGCGGCTTTATAATCAACAAATAGGTGGTGTGTGTCGATCTGTTTTTCTTAGGTCTTCTCCAGGATTTGGCGCAGTGTGAAAATCTGGTCGATGGTGGATTTACCAGGTCTGAAGCCACACTGTTACGGTCCAATCAGGTTGCTGAGCATAGGCTTCAACCTTTCACACAGTACGCTCGATAGAACCTTGTACGCGATGCTCAGGAGACTTATTCCACGGTAGTTGGCGCAAATTGTGGGGTCTCCTTTTTTATGTACAGGACAGAGAACACTGAGCCTCCAATCATCAGGCATGCTTTCATCCGACCATATTCTGCTTATGAGCTGGTGCATGCGGGTGAGCAGCTCATCGCCTCCGGTCTTAAACAACTCGGCAGACAGGCCATCAGCACCTGCAGCTTTTTTGTTCTTCAGCCTTAAAATGGCCGTTTCAACCTCGTCATAGTCGGGTGGTGGAATATCAACACCATCATCTGTAATTGGGGTTATCGGGCATTCGCCTCCACTGGCGGAATTGTTCGTAGCATCGCCATTCAGTAACGTGGAGAAGTGTTCCCTCCATAGGCTCAGTACACTCTGGACATCCGTAACCAGATTCCCATTTCCATCACGACAAGAAGAGGCTCCGGGATTTAAACCTCCACTCAGGCGCTTGATCTTTTCAAAGAATTTTCGAGTCTCATTCTTGTCGGTACACATCTCTATTTCCTCACACTCGCGTCTTTCCAACTCCCTCTTCTTGCGCCTGAAAAGACGTCTCTCTGCACTCCTTTTCTCTCTATACCGCTCTTTAACAGCTATAGCGTTACGCCTGCACGGAGGGTTTTTTCTGTAGGCGGCGTCTTTCTCTGCGGTAGCGTCGCGACACTCCTGATCATACCACTCATTCCTCAGAGGCCGGTAGTAACCGATTACCTCCTCGGCAGCAGTAGTCATGGAGTGGGATATATGTGTCCACCGTGCGCATGTATCATCAAGTGGGGGAGTGTTCTGCATAAGCAGATCCGATAGTCGAATGGAAAATGCATCTGCTGTCTCTGGTGATCGCAGCTTACTAACGTCGAGCTTTCTCTGTGTGGGACTTCTCTTGTTATTTGCGACACTTGCTGCAACAAGGTAGTGATCCGAGTCGATGTTGGCACCACGGATCGATTTCACGTCCATCACACTGGAAGCATGCACATGATCAATTTGGTTTCTTGTACGTTGATCTGGAGACAGCCATGTCGCTTTGTGGATGTCGAGAAGCTGGAATCTGGTACCACCAATTACCATGTTTCGTGCTGCGGCGAAGTCGATCAACCTCATTCCGTTATCGGAGGTGTTCTGGTGGACGCTGAATATTCCGACAGTTGGACCAAAGGTACCTTCCTTGCCCACCCTGGCATTAAAGTCGCCAAGCACGATTTTGATATCGTGGCGGGGGCAGCGGTCATAAGCTTCTTCGAGGCGCTGAAAGAAGCTCTCCTTGGTCACATTGTCCTTCTCATATGTCGGAGCGTGGGCACATATAAGGCTGATGTTGAAAAATTTTGCCTTGATGCGGATTGTGGCCAGCCGTTCGTTCACAGGCGTGAACTGTGAGACAAGATGTCGTAGTCTCTTGCTGACCAAAAATCCACATCCTAATTCGCGCCTTTCAGCATGGCAACTGTAGTAGATGTCACAGGACGCTCTTTTGGAGCAGCCCTGTCCTGTCCATCGCATTTCCTGGAGAACGGTGATGTCAGCTCTGTATTTTTCGAGGTCATCAACCAGCTGGATAGAGGCACCCTCCCTATAAAGGGATCGGACATTCCAGGTGCATATCCGTAAATCGTGGTCCTTTTTTCGTTTGCGGGGGTCATCAACAAAAGCGGTAGTCCTTATCCGAGGCATATTTGTTTTTTTCATTGGGGGGGTTTTTTATGTGGCGGGTCCCAAACCCAACGCACAACCTCTAACCGAGGAGATTTTCGCCACTCACTTCAGCCACCTCCCGGCGGGTGCCAGGAAGACGTTGCCCGGTGGTCGCCACATGGAGGGCCCCCATTAATAATAATGAAAGCGCCATCACAGAGTAAGCAGAGCAAGCTATATGACTACCCCTCATTAACAAATAAAGGTATCATCACATAGCCCTCAGATCAAACTACATGACAGCCAGTGAGTTGACTTGCGATGAGTTCAACAAGGATTGCGTTAGCCCCACCTGGTTGAGGCAGTTAGACACGTTACCTTGCGAAAACACCACCAGACCACCATTGGTAATATTATGTAGAGTATTATAATGGGTGCCTTCACTTTAACTTCTTTTTAAATGCGCCTTAAGTAGACTTTCTTCAAATAAAACTTTAAGAGTGAAGTTTTTCCCAATACCTAGAATTTGTGGTGGTCACATGTTACAACGCAACACTTCTTCCAAATACGCATAACTCTTATCGCCGCCCCTATACCCTCCGATTCAACACACTTACCCCCTATCACTATCCCTTCAGGTTGCGCCCATACAAAGTGATCTTAAAATTACCAGAAAATTAAAAAATAACTCAAGGACTATCAAAAAACTGGGTGAAATGTAAATCCGGCCCACATTAATTTTATCTCATGGATAATTTTCCAAGCCCACTTAACCTCTACCTCTTCCGTTTAACGTTGCTATCGTACAACATGAACGCAAAAAAATATGAAAAACCATAAATAACCAAGAATATTCCTAGGGAGGCAAAATATATTACCAACCCCCAATTAATTTATTCATAGAAATATTTCCACCGAACTTACTTAGCCCCGATTTCCATCCCTTTAAGGGGCGCCCATACAAAATGAACTTAAAATTACCTAAAAATCGACCAATAACTCGTTACTTGCCCAGAAATTGCCTCTAGGAGGGTAAAATGTTAATCCAATTCTCCCCAATACTTGCTCCAAACATACATAATCCTACATCCCCACCTTAAATGAGTTGCCTTGAAAAATTAAGGTTTTTTTATTAAATACGTTCTCAGAACTGCAAGAGCCAAGAGGACCGAACCCCATGAATGACATGAACGAAAAATATATGCGAAAGTCGATAAAATGCCTTATAGTTATCCAGGAAACGCTTCTAGTGGAATCTAATGTAAGGCCAACTCCTATGATTTTTTTCTCCACAACATTTTTCCCAATCATACTTATCCACTATCGCTACCCCTTCGTCTAAAAATTGAAATTTTCATAAAATATGCTCCCAGCACCCATAGTACCCATTTTTCTCATACACTGTACCCTCTACTATCACGAACCTTAATGTGAGTTCCACATACAAAAGGAATGGAAAAGCACATGTAAAGCGATGAATAACCACATAATTGCCCAGAAATCGCTCTAAAGGACATTTTAAAAAGTACCGCTCCTAGGGTGCCTCCAAGGATAAACCATATGATAGACCACGATTATTATGTGTTTCACCCCCACAATTCCCCTCAAAATACATACTCCCGATTTCCACTCCCCTTAAGGGAGCTTCCACATAAAATGCACGAAAAATACAACTTAAAAACAAAGTCACCTCTTTTCAATGCAATTTTAAGTGAGCGTAAATAAATAATTATTGAATTATTTTTGAAAAATGTGAATAAACAATTTACTTCTTTCATGTGGTTGATATTCCTTGATTTTAGCGTTGACTATGTGACGAAATATCAGATATCAACAGAATCCAAAAAGGAGTTTCTACATATAAATCGTGAGCATGTTGCCTCAATGATTAAGGTATGATTTTGATCCTAAGCTCGATCAGCTCAAGAGCACAGCAGTAGATTGAAAGTGAAAATATTCAAAAGAGCATGCCTTTTACACCAAAAATTATACGAAACAGAATTATAATATTTTACCCTAAAGTTTGAGCTTGAACTTTTATACTTATACCTACCAGTTTAAAGTAAATCATGCTTTATTATTGCTTATAGGCAAGCTAAAGCATAACCTTGTGTATATATGTACATATAATCTTAAACCGTGATATTTTCGCCTAAAGAAAGTAAATAATTGTATAGGTAGATATTATGTACAATTCTATTCAGGTCGAATTCAATGTAAATACATATTCATATTTACATTTCTTGAATTCTATCTATGCCTATGTACATAGAGCGCATAGAACTATTTCATACCAACATATTTTACTTGTCATAATTTTGTTTTTTTTCCCCTTTCTTTAGGAAAATTCCAATACAATACAATGGTTCATTTGCACGTGTGTATATTTGTAAAGTTGAAATGAAGAAAGCAATATTTGTATTTGTATAATGTAATACCAATATGTACATAATGTAAATATAACACCATGAGGTAGTCCATTTTATCAAATCACATTGCTTCAAATATTATTTTATTGAGGTATCTTTTGTGGAAAATCATGTCCGCTAAAACTGTCCATAATTTGTAATCCAGCGGCCTCAAATCAGGTCTTCTGAGGAAATGAATGCTACTAAATTGCGTTGGAACCTTGTTTGCGTCGTTTTAGCTTAGATGACTCTTTTGTCCTAGGTGGTTCCTTAGATGGCCGTGTATTTTATCATTTTGCTCGTAGAATTATTCATTATAGTACACAAGATTCTCTTAACAACGTGCTTCACCAAAAGATTTTTGCATTTTCCCAGTCTTTTTTTTTTAACTCAACAAATATCCGGTGATTGAAAGCCACAAGTCCCAAGTCATTTTTAATAATTCGACTAATGGACTTTACAAGACATTTCGCAAAATTTTTTATCTGACAACTCTGATGGCTTGCGGCATTCGAACTGTGTTTGAACGGCCTGACTGCTGGCGATATTTAACATCTTCAGTATCCTCAAACAGTTTCATGCACCTGTATATAATAGCGATACGGTTGGCGTTATTTAAGCACTCTATGGCGAAAGGTGAAACAATTTAAAATACCTGGTGCAAACTAACGCTTTACAGGTCATATTTTTCGTAACAGTATTTGTGTCCCTACCAAGTAAATATCCATTCGGAGCCATGATAAAGTCTTCTGTATTTTATGCTTAGACTTTGATTACAAATCGAACTGTCATCCTCTACTTTATTCCGAATATAATACTCTCTTGACTTCAACAAATTTCGCCATTGATTTAGACTGATGAGGCATCGTAGCCACCAAATTTTTATTTGAGTTGTGTAATTTATGATTCTGCTTGATTCAGTACACCACAGACGTCAATGAGTTCAAATATTTTTCATAAATGGTTTCTCTGCCACATGCTCTAAAAATATTCTCATTAGAGTACGATATGTGCTAGAAGACTAGGAAACAAAACTTATATATTTTGGATGTTAGCTTGGACTCAGCTACAATATGGCACAGAAAAAAATTTGGGTTGTGATCCGTCATTTAATATAAATGCAACACTAGGCTATTCTACCTACATACACCAATCTTCATATATATTCACATTCAGAACATATTCATATTCAGGACAGTGAAAAATCCACCTCACCACATCACGTTACTTCCTAAACAATTTTTTTATTAAAATGCTACATACCAAGCATATACAATATTTGAGTGTATCAACATTAAGACAGGTCGGTACTCATACAAAAAAAAGAAGAAAAACACGTTTGAGTCCTTCATAACTTGATTGAAAGCTAACCAATCGGACATGTCGGGACACCATAATGCAAACATTTTATTGTGGAACACTAAATAATTATTAACACTAAAATAATTTTTTCTATCATACCCTTATTATAAAGATATTGCTCCAACAGAATCATTATTGGTTACTTTAAGGTGCCACCCTGAAAATAATCAAAATAATTTTTTCTTTCATATCCTTAGTATTGAATATTCCTCAAAGTCGAAAAAAAATACTTTTGGCTGTTATGAGAGTGGTTCCAAAAAAATGTAAATTGTGTTGAGATGTACCCAAGATTAATTCCCCAATTAGAGGGTAAATATCTCAAAATATATCCATTTTTTTTTAACAACCCACACTATTGACCATGCAGATATTTACTGTAGCTGAGAGCAAAAAAATTAAATAAGTATGGCAAACCGAAGAAAAATTCATACAAAACTAAATTATAAAAGAAAAAGGTAAATTCATATGGGACTACAAACACCCGCACTTTATCCATGCATGACTAAAAACACACGCAACCACACACGTTCACATTTACCTATAAGGTGGTATGCGTACGTATTCGTATAAGTGAATGCAAAGGAAAAACTAGTAGAAGACGAGGCAAAACAAAAACAAAGCAACCGCAGAAGAACGATAAATATGCAAACATTCACATACACCTACATGCATACATATGAAATACATGCATATACAAACATACAGAGAAAGAGGGATACAAAATTTTTGTACACATTTCTATGATTGCCTAGCAAAAAAGCGAAATATATATGTAGATATGGTATACTCGTACTATGTATACATATAAATAATATAAAGCAAAGCACAACAACGAAAATAGATGGAATGGAATGGAATAATATAAAATACGATTCAAGTAACTGGACCCTATTCGAATTCTACAATTCATAGGACGATTGCTATCAGATGATAATGTTTGCGTGAATTCGCGAGAGACAGAGAGCACTGGATGAGAGCCAATTTTGTGGAAAATGCAATCGCACAATAGAGATATATTGAGAAGAGATACAAAGAAATAGAGAAATAGAAAGTCGGAATATTTTTGTATGAAAGCTCCTATAGGAGGTATATAAAATTGTAGAATAAGAGAAGTATATCAATGGAAGACTCATGTAGAGTGTAGAATTTTTTTGTTTTTTTTTTGTTTATTACGACACGTAGGTGGAACAATTTTTATATTCATGCCACTTAAATTAAACGTGAGACTGTTGCGATAGGATTTTAATATTTAGAGCATGCATATATTTTGGTATATAAATTAGAAAGGGTCAAATATTAATATTTTATTTGGGGTGGAAATTAATTTTAAATCTTAATTTAATTTTTTTGCTTTACAATTCGTGATGTTTTTTTTTTTTGTTTTATTAACTCGACCCTCTCTAATATACATACGTAAAGGAAATAGCTTTTCCTATTAGACAAACAAGGAAATACTTCATTCCAAGAGTACTCACGAAGTGCTGCTATGTTATGAAATTGGTGTTGTGCATTGATGTAGAAAAATGTGCAATAAAGACGACTGTTATGGGAAAATATTTTTCCATATTCGAAATTGTGATTTTTGCGAAATTATAAATTTTTGATTTTGGTTCTCAAGTTTTTGCAACAAGGTAGAAAAATTGCATTATTCCAACAATACCTATTAAGCGCTGCATGTTGTCAAACTGGTGTAGTGCATTTTGTCGAAAAAGTGCAATAACATCTACGATTTTTTATGGGAAAATATTTTTCGAAAGAGCAAACTTCACAAGTAGTGATTTCGAAAATACTGTCAACACTAATTTGACTTAAATTCCTTCATCATTAATAATATTCAAGTGTTATATTTTTCAAAAGAAATAAATCAAAATAAAGTAAATAATCTGGTTCAAGATTATTTTTTCAGAAAGACAAACGGTTTATTTACTTTTTATGAAGCTTCGATGGCCAGATGCAAAATACCGAGTTTCATCTGATCAACTTTGGAAAAAAATATTAGGTTTTTCTCAAAAAAAAATATATCATTTTCTGGGTCACGCTACAGTACAGGACAGCTTACGTTATTGCTATGCCTTGTCTTTATGATGACTAAAAAAAACTTCTAAGGATCGTTTTGCTACATTGATTTTCGTTTAACCCAGAAGGCTCCATGAGATGTGCTGGAAATTTTTAACGGGGATTGATCATATATGTATCCCCTCTAGGGGCACTCAGGGTGCCACGGGAGTGAAATATTTTAAAAACCTACAAGTTTTAGGGTCACGCATTTATCAAAGAATCTCACAAAATAGGGAGTACTAAATGTAGAAAAATTGTGTACTAACCCATAGCTACTGTACATTTTAATTGAACAAAAAACTGAAAGACAGACATTTTAGGATACACGCGCCCATATTATATATAGTAACTATAAAATTCAGGGAAAATGCGAGTATCAAGCCTCATTAGATTTCGACCTCTTAAGAGAGTCGTTCTTGGTATGCGAGTGATTATTTTGCAATAAGTATTTTTCCATATATATATATATATATATATATATATATATATATATATATATATATATATATATATATATATATATATATATATATATATATATATATATATATATATATATATTAGTGTTTAAGAATTGTATAAAAAAATGGGCAATGGGCAAATAAAATATCATACCAAATAGAAAAAATGTATGTCCCCTATTCAAATAATCCGATTTGGAATCTCTCAATAGCTTTGTTTTAAGTACTTGGTGAATAAAGTCGATGTAGGCGATTAAATGAGTTCACGCAGAAAAGTGGATAATATGGGCGTTTTATTTTCTAATTTGCTTTCATAATTTCAATATATTTTTCGCATATGCAAATTTCTCGGAGCATGTTTCACACTGAAAAACAAAGATTTCTTTTTTATGTGTGCAAAAATCTTCTTTCTGTGGATAATTGAAACGTAAAAAAGAAATTATATACCCCAAGGAAAGTCTCCTATAGAAATCCCTCCATAGCGTGTTTTCATGTGGTAGGAAAATAAAGTCGATTTAGACAATTAAACAAATTGATTTAGAAAAAATTATAAATCAGAGCGCTTCCTTTTAAATTCTTCTTTCAGAATAATAACATCTCTTTCGTGTGTGCGAATTCCTTGGACAAATATGCTTTAAAAGTGATCACTTCTATATATCATATCTTGCAAAAATTTTATCAGGTGTAAAAAACTGTATATCTTCTCAGTTTTGTAGTCTGTGAATAATGTATTTTCATGCCTTGAATGAATATATTTGGCCTAAATGAAGAAATGAATTGATGTAAAAAATCTGGCAAATATAGGGTGATCCAATAAGAGCTTCTGGTAGTTTTTTTTTTTAATAAAACGCATTAAAATCAATTTAATTATCAAAAAGTGTATTTGAGACGTAAGTTCGGTTTATGACATTTAATGTTTGAAAATAATTTATTTTAAATGTTGTGGCCAACTGGCTCTAACATGATCCATTCTATGGATCCAATATTCGAGCACTCTTTCGAGCATTTCGGCCGATATTCCGTTAATTACGCGTGTTATTATCGCTTCTAATGCAGGAATCGATTGTGGTTTATCGACATAAACAACTAATTTCACATAGCTTCATAAAAAGTAATCCAACTGCATCAGATCACAAGATCTGAACACCATAACCACAACATAATACCATATAAATACCATGAAATGGTCGAAGAGAATGAAGAACATTTCTCACTGAACACTGAATTTTCACAATTTGTTAACGTTGTTCTGGCGTAAGTCTATTCATGGTGAAATGTCTATGAATAATGAACACAAATGTCATATGAACATGACAGTTATAACACGTGAGATGTCTGAGAAAAACTACCTCCTATTGGATCGCCCTATATATATGCTGAATATATATGCTTATGTTGAATTCCTTCCTCAGATTATCAATATATTTTTCATGTGTGCAACGTTTCTGCGGCCAAAACGTTTCATTTTGGAAATCAAAAATCGTTGCTTTCACATATAATTGGTTTCCATCATCATTTCGATAGTACATTTTACGTTAAATTATGCCTTTTTAAATGAGTCCATGAATTCATATAGAAAAAATACTTAATATGGGAGTTTTAATTTACATTCTTCTTTCTGAATATCACTATTTTTATTATGTGTGCAAAGTTCTTTGTAAATAATAAATATTATTTAGACATAAATTTCAAGAAATGCATAATTTCCTTATCTTTTTATTTACAGAAAAACCCCCTAATCAGCATTGTTGTTATCCTGTCCAACCATTAAATGGAATTACTTGCAAAATGACAACAGAAACGACAAATAAAGATTGTAAACAATACCAAAATTCCATAAATTTTGTTTGAAAAAAAAAACAAGAAAAAGCTTTCAAGTATTTCCATACAAACTTCTCCACCAACAACCAGCAGTAAAACTCTAAAGCACAAGATAAGCTCTGAGAGACACACAATTCACCACAATAGCACCATAACAGCAGCAAGAATAGCAGCAAAAAAAAAAAAAGAGCATGAGCTTTATGAAAATGTCTACACTATTTTACTACTGCTGCTCCTGCCGCTACTAAGCAAAACTGGAACTAATACATACACGACTGCTACTAACTAGTACATACGATTTACTCACAGCTGCCTGCTTGTGATTGCTTGCGACTGCGACTTAACTGCTGCAGCTCTTAGCACAAATTTTGCAAATGTCCAGTACGACATTACAACGCAAGAACATTAGCTGTGCAGCAGTGCTCCTTGATGACATTGCTTTTATTCAAAAATAACTCTTCAGTTGTTGTTTCTTTAATATTTGCACAGAAATATTTTTTATATAATAACACACACACACACACAGTTGGTGAGAAAAAAAATGCTTTCGAATAAATTAGCTGTTAACTTTGTGAAAAATCGACAAAATTGTGTAAAAATCGTGTAAATTTAACTGAACAAAAAGCAAAAAGAAAATGCTAAGCAGCTATATGCGAAAAATGCAATATGTGACATAATTTTGTATTCAACGTGTGTGTCTGTATGTAGTCGTATATGAGTTCACAGTGTAATGTGTAATGTGTGGTGAAGAAAAATACACTAAAGAAAATGCTGCGCAGATAAAACAGCTAAAAAATATAGTTCATAAATATAGTGAGAAAATATATTTGAAAAATATTTCAGAGGAAAAACCAAATAAGAGGACTGAAAAATTTACGAAAAAATGCAAAATATATAAATGCAAAAATTGTGTAGCCTACTTTAAGGCATACTTTATAATAGTACCATCGTAATTACTGCAACTACAAAACAACGACGACGATGTGTGCGGTCATGTTTCTCAGCGAATTTCTATATGCGTGTGTGCATTTTTAATTTTAATTGTGTGCGTATTAATTGTGTGTGCGAGTGTGTGTATGTGCATTTGTGGGCGGTGTACCATGTATCGAATATCGTGTAATATCGCAATGTAATGTTCTTGTTTTTCTTGCTCTTTCAGTTCACACCACACACACATACACATACACTAACTAACTCCACTTAAATGAAAGTTAACTTCTGATTTGGAAGGAAAATAAAAAAATCAAAAGACAAATATATAAAATGCATTATTCATTATGTAAAAATATACATCTGGAAAACAACAACAACATTATATGTACATATATTTACACAATGAAACAACGGAAAATGTGAAAAATCAAAATGTAAAGTGTGAAAAAGTGGTAAACAACTAATTTAGCGGTGAGTGTGTGAGTAAGTGTTGTGTCACCTGCTTCATCACCTCACCTCAAATATATACAATTAAAAATATATGAAATATTTGATCAAAACAAAACACAAAACTCGAAGTGTTAAAAGTCTTCGCTATTTAAAATTTAATAAGAAATATTTAACAACAATAGATATTATTAAATGTAATCTCTACTAATACTGCTAATATTTATATTAATACTCATATAAATACTGCAACTACTACTACTACTACTACTGCTACTGCTACTACTACTATTATTACTACTGTTATTACTACTATTTAGCACTTGTAATAATTGTTGAATTATTTAAATACAATTTACATATATATATATAGTGTTATTTAGTGCATATATTAAGACAGAATATATATATACAATTTTATAATCCCATACAAAATGCAAAACAGAATACAGACTTTTTGGTCGTTTTGGTTATTAATTTCTCTTTGTTCAGTTCAATAATAATTACAAATAATAATAGTAGGAAAGAAGAACTAAAAAAAAATATATATATATAGATATATATATAAAATATCCTCTCACCCGTGCCCGCACCAATTATATTTATATGGACTCACTCCGGTTTTTGCAAATGCCCATCATATCCCATCAATATATAGTTACAATTTGTAAAGGAACAACGATTTCAATGGTTTAAAATAATTACAAACAACAACAACAACAATAACATAGTTAAAAAATTTTGATAATAGCAGAAGAAAAATCGCAAATAGTAATAAAAAAAATTCCAAAAATCAAAAATAAAACGAATACCACACACCCTCAAAGAAACAAATTAAATAGAAATAGCAGCAACAAATAACCAAAAAAAAAAAAAAAAACAGAAAATCTGGCATCATCATCAAAACATACCAATTGGGTCCAATGTTAGAACAGCAACAATTACAGCAAGAGCAGCAGCAGCAACAAGATCAGCAGCAAAAATGTTCATACCAAGCGAATATAATTTCTAGCGACAGCAATGAGTTTGAACATGCGATTTTTGCAAAAACGTCAGGGAAATGTGCTCTCGAGACGGATCAGTGCTGTTGGCTATTGGACAAAGGGATAACATCAAGTTATGGGCAATATGATGCAATACCCACTAAAACAACAACAACAACAACAACAGGAATAATGCTGGAAGCAACAAAGTCAAGGCTGCTTGACTCAATAAATGACAGTGCTAATAATTCGAGCGACAAAAAATCAACAACCATAGCAGCCTCAGCATTAGCACGAATTGATCAAACACCAACAACAACAACAACAATATCCTCCATTGCTATCAAGCAAAATTTCCAAAATGCGCAAAATGAAGTACGCAACGTCATACATGATGCTGACGACGGCGACGACGATATGAGCAATATGACTCTAATTGCAACGATGATACCACCACCACCACCAACACCACCACTAGCATCAGCACCAATGGCATCGTCAAAAAAGAAATCTGCACAAAAAACACCAACACAAAATTCTACAATAACAATAACAACAAGAAGACTAACACCAACAACACCAAATCAGATTAGCAACAACGTTGCAGCATTGCAACCGACTGCAGCACGAAGAAATGATTTTAATAGTCGTCGTCGACGTGGTCGCCTAAGGTGGACCCGATGGTGGTCGTGTGAATGGGGTAGAGTACTACTCTGTTGGCTATTACAGCTACAAATATCAGCTGCAGCAATTGCAGTTGACAAATGCGCTCGCTATATTGTTTGGCGATCGACGCTGTTGTTATCGTTGTTGTTATCGTTTCTAATCGATTATGTAAATAGAAGAAGAAAAAGAACAAGTATAATAAGATTATTAATAGGCGGACAAAGTCAGCGCCACCATCGCCACCTCCGTCAGCATCATCACTGTTGTTATAAATCGGATGATTGGTGCGAAGCAAATGCCATTGATATATCTAATGCCGCCGCAGCCGCCGACTCTTATGCCATAACAAATGATGAAGAGAAGAAAGATCAAATCGTTTGCCAACGCAGTAAACACCAACACCAACACCAACACCAACACCAATACCAAAATCAACAACAACAACAACAACACCATCAACAGTCACATCTAATAAATGTCGCCGATAAAAGTAGAAACACCATCAACAGCAACAGCAAGCGCAGCATATCATCATCTGCTATGCCATCATCACTGCTACGCGTTAACAGTGTGCGACTCATTTATGCCTTCATTTTATGTACATCCATATTGCTTCCATGCAGCAATAACTTTGTTTCAGCTGCCAAACCCAAATCTGCAACCCAATTGCAACAACAGCAACAACATAAACAACAATCGCCACCGCAAAATATTGCTTCGGGTGTTGCATTCGATAGTAATGGTGTTGGTGTACTAACACCACCTTCATATCAAGTTGTTTCGTCACAAACATCGAATGAGGAAGCTGAATTTCTATATCCATCATCACAATCGGAAGAACGTATGTTCGATGAAGAACAACAGCATCAGCAATTAAATCTCAATGATATTGATGAGGAGGAGGATGAGGATGCGGCTGGTGCTGGTGGTGATATGGAGAGGGATGAAGAGAATATCATGTTTGATGCGCATGGAAATGGTAAGTTGTGAAATTTAAATATATTTTTCTACGTGAGTGCATGGCACTTAGAGTCCCCGAAGGACCCTTTGACTGGGCTTCTCCTCCATGTCGGTTGTGTGTGTTAAATTTTGGACAGTATAATTTGTGGTGCTGGCGTTGAATTCTAGCGGCGGAGAAAATCCTACAACTGTAGAACAAAACTATGCGATGTAAAAAATCGGGGACAGTTTTTGAGTATCATTGAGATTATTTGATGATTTTTCGGTATTTCGGTTCACCTCCTACATTGACCCATTAATCCACAGATTAAGCGGTCTCCCATACAAGATGAACATAAAAATATCGGAAAATCAACCAATATCTCTAGTGCGATGCAGAAATCACTCATAGGGTGAAAAAATGTATTATTACGCCAATGAATTCTCAAATCCAAAACAAGTTACGAGTACTTCCCAACACTCGATTCAAAAGTTAAGTTAGTTTTAGATTGAAACTAGCCTAAAACTTACTGAACACGCAAAGTAATTTAGACAGTAAACTTAGTTGGAGAGCAGACATTAAATAAAGCGTGCGTGTAAGAAAGTCATAGATAAAAGATGGGGGAAAAATCGAATAATCGTATCATGACTATACTGTGTTGTCGTCAGCCCAATTCCTTTTATTAAACGCTAGTCTGGTAGGAATCCTTAAATAGCCCTTAATAGCCTGACTTTTTTTTTTCAATGAAAAAATTTTATATGTTATATTTTAGGACCCTTAACAACGTTTGTTCTACGACTTTTCACAATTTTGAGTTTTGGACATTTTAGGGGAGGTTTTGTGTGTTGGTTCTTTGAAGAACCACCAGGCACTCCTTTGACAAGTAAAATGCATATGGTTTATATATGAAATTTTTTTTATTTTCATTTAAATTATATATATTTCAGTTCATTTATTCAATGTTTTGTATGATATTCTAGAAAGCAGTTTTTTGTGGATTGGAAACATAATTCTACCTCACATTTAATGCAATACACTGTTGTTCTAGATGTGCAATTGGGCATTTTACAACGAGGTTTGCCTGTTGTTAGGTATTTCGGGAAGTGTCCAACATTATCAAACCGCACGTCACTAGGCGGCATTACTACCCGAACTCGTTTTGGCACATTTTCCGGGGTCTCACATCCTCCAGTGCTTCTTGGACGTCCTTTCCTTATGGATTGTGTGCCAGATTTTACTAAAACTTTGCCGACGTCTACGATAAATTCGTGCAAAGTCAGCATTTTATCTGTACGAGGAGATGAAGAGAATTGGCGTTTATATAAAATCCATGCATTTATCATGGCTATGTCCATCATATGGTATATAAGACGATTTGTCCATTTGCGTGACTTTATTCTTATGCGGCTTCTACCAAAGCACGAATCCATAAGATCAACACCTCCCATGTACTTGTTGTACTCGTGGATTATCGCAGGGCACTGAATATTTACGGTACACTTATTTTTTTTGTCAAATCTAAAGAAAATAAAAAAAATTATATTCAGTAAGTATTTGTTGAAAGTATAAAATACCTGGCAATCGTAGGCGCGTCATCAGTTTCGTTTGCATTTGTCGATTTCAATTGCTTGATGCCAAGCAAAGTCGATGCCATATTTACAACTTTGTTGTCCCTCCATGCTATAGTAGTTATATCTATACCATGAATACTGGTCATATATTCTTCGCAGTCTCCTCGATTGGGTAATTTTTCTGGCAATTTGCAGCCAGGAATTCGGCTACGTCGAACTGTTCCAAGCCCATAGATTCCCTGGGTGCGTAAATAAGCCAATAAAGGAATAGTTGTGTAATAGTTATCGAAGAAAATTCTGTAGTTCTTGAAACGCGGAACTTTACGAGCAAGCCGAACCACAACATTTGCTGCTGCTCCCAAGTCTGGTTCATTGTCCAAAACATGGTCTTCATTGCCAGAATAAATTTCAAAATTATAGCAGAATCCCATATCGTCACACATCAAAAATAACTTATTGCCCCACGGGTGAGGCTTGTCTGGCAAGTATTGTTTCAAATAGTGCTTAATTTTTGTCGCACAAATTTGTTCATCCACACACAAACGACTGCTTTTTGGAACAGAGTCAAAGTTTCGATTTAGGGCATCAATAAGCGGACGAATTTTATATAAACGATCAATGTTTGATGAATCAGTGTTTTGTGGACGCAATCCTCGTCGACGTGAAGTAGCTGGTTCTTGAGCTGACGGACGTGGCATCTTACTGTTGTCATTTAGATGCAAAAACTGGCGTACCTTGTCATATCGATTTCTCGTCATGGTATTCATAATAGCCGGTATGCCAAATTCACCCCAATACGTCCTGATACTTGGGTACTTGAAGACGGACATAAAATATGTAATGCCAAAAAAGCGTTTTATTTCGTCTGGCGTTGTATTTAGAGGTTTCGATGAATCCTTTTGAATTGCGTACAAATTGCTTTGGTCTACAATATTAGAAATTATATCGTCATTTACAAAGTAAGAAAAAAATTTGAAAGGTGTATCTAGTGCCATTATTTCTGTTGTCAATTCAGAATCGCTGCCAAACTGAACCCAACTTGCATGATTCTGCATATGGTTTTTCTTCCAGATACATTTTTTAAACTCGGAAGAGTCCTTGTCAATTGTGATATCTTTGTAAAATGTTGCATTTTGATGCCAGCGTGTGCTATCTCCAGTAACAACAATATCTTCATTTTGAACACTCTCATCAGCAGTTGGTTCCACACTCACAACTTGTTCAGCATCTAATTCGTTTACATTTTCGAACACATCATCCTCCAACTGATCAGTGATATTCGCATCATCATTTGTCACTATATTGAAATCGGGATCGTCTAGACTGTCGTCGTCAAAATCTGATATATCGCCAATTTCACTTACTGACCATTCAAAATCATTGACGAATGCTTCAAACTCTTCAGCCGTGGTAAAATCTTTGTATTTACGTGGCATTTTTTATGAAAAATTAAAAATTTACACTAAAATTAGAAAAAGACGCTAAAGCACTAACGAATTTCACTTCTCTAATGAGTGCCTACTGGTTCTTTGAAGGACCGAAGGACTTTTACACGAAAAACACAAACAAAAAAAATTTTATATTGCTAAAAAGATACTTACGTGGTTTGAATATAGTGCACAAATAATAAAAATTAATTTTATTTGGTTCTTTTGGAGCAAAAGTTTTGATTTCAATCAATTTGAAAAAGCACGATTTGTTCACTTTGAAGCTTTTGTGTATTTTTCTGATAAACGTCAAAAATCAGGTGTTCAGCACCGAAAAGCATATGATTTTCTTTTCCGCTAGATGGCATACATTATAAAGAGAATATTTGCTGAATAAACATTGTGCAAAAAATGTAACAGTTTTGAAAAACAAGTCTCTAAAGTTGAGGTTCCTGAAAGGACCACCAGGCTATTAAGGGATAGGATATACATAGACGGTTAATGAATAAGGTATAAAGGACGTCTGCAGTGCTGGCAATAGGCGCTCTAAAAACTACCCCGTCTAAAGCACTCTACTCGAATTAACATGTACTCCCTGTGGATCTATATGGCAAACAGACTAAGCATAGCTTCACGGTAGACTCAACAAGGATAGGGGGGAGTGTACTACAATTCCGGATGTCATCAACTATACCATTCCCACACCACGCTTTAACAATCGGTTCTCAAAACATGTCCTCAATCACCTTAAGGAAATAATAGAAAAATAGAATAGCGTTAATAAACAAATTAGAGTACATTCGGTACAATTTTTTACGAACGCTCCAAATTGGAGCGAAGGGTAGGAGGTGGCGTCTACTCCGATTCCTTATGTTAGCTTAAGTTCCGATTATCCGACTTCTGCAATGTGGCTTCGCTGTAACACAGTTTCCCTCAAAGATATTTATTTTTACACCAACAGTGAAGCCGCTATTAAATCTCTCTGAGGAACGTTCGTAAAATCGGCACTTGCCATTAAATGCCGCTTAGCTATTAGCGAGCTAAGTATCAAAATGCTGGCGAGATTGGGCACTAGATCGCCAGATATCGATCCATCTCATCAAGCTCAAGAATTCCGCTTGCATCATGCAAGCTTTTCATCACACTATATTTTCTCACTATAGCCAATAAAGGATGGCGAGGTGAGAGCTCTGGTGAAATCAGAAGGAAAATCTGGCCAACTCCTGACAATTGCAGAACTAATTCTTTGTTGTCAATGAATTGGAAAACTATTAGCGATGTAGTTGTCGTACTCACGGGCTACTGGCTCGTGGGATGGCACCCTACCAGGCTTGGTTTACTGATCAACGTTTTCTGCCGTAGCTGTCTGGACGAGGAAGAGGAAAAACTGTTTACCACTTACTCTTTGTGTGCCCCTCCTTGGAATGCAGAAGGTATACCCTATTAGGGAGCGTCTTTTAATGAATACAACTGAAATATCATCCGTGGATGTCAGGGACATTGCTCTTTTCGTTAGGAAATTCCAGTGGTTACCATTGACAGAGGGAGCGTAGGATAATGATAATGATATCATCGTTGCGCTGTACCACAATGGGCCAATTTTAGTATGGAATTTTGATTAACAAGTTGATAATGGAGCTTTTTCTCAAGCAATTGCAATTTTCTAAATTGTTATTTGGAGGAAGGCCTCTTGTCATTGTGTTGAAATTATTGTAATACTATGAATTTTTGAATATTTTGTACGAATAATTTTAGGGTGATTAACTCATTTTGAATTTTGAAGAATTTATATTTTTATTAATTCAAATCTCAATTAATCCAACAAATAATCCTAAACATTTTGATTAAATGAATAAAGGCACATTAAAGATAAGTAGTAGTTGAAGCAAGTTGAACACAAAAAGACGCGGTGGTGTGTTGAAAAAGTAGAAAATTAAGAAAGTTTAATTGAAGAATCTTTCAGCTTGTGGTATATTTTCGTCCTTGACATTCCTTAAAAATCGTTACAATCTTCTCATTACGCAATATCATTGATATTTAATGTCTATCAAATTAACATCGTAATTTTGTTGGAAGAATTAAATTAAATTCTTCAATATAACCAAAATGTAAATGATATTTAGAGATGTAAACATTTAATGCAAACTCTAAGGAATTATTCATTTTGATGATAAATAATCCATGTAGAATATCATCAATCCATAATGTTGTAACAAAACAACAAAGTATGAAAGAAGAATGCAAATTTACGGAATTTCCCAATAAAAGTTCATTATTTTCAATTTCCTATTATTATTTTATTTTTTTTTTTTTTTGTTCCTTTGGATTGTTATACAGAAACATGCCAATATGTAAAGAGAACATGTGTACATACAGCTGTGTGTAATGTACTATTATATAATTTAATCCCGTTGACATTTAACATGTGCATGTGCACATGTGAATAGTATATTCACTGTAGGTATCCATACCCTTTAGTTTTATGAGTGATATGACATTGATATCAACATGTATGTACATATGCATATACGTGTATGTTTGTATGTATGTAGCTATACATAGTAAGGTATACAAATAGCTTTACATTGAAATAAATCAGAAATCATATTGCTACGTCAACAGCATCTTTATTTATCATTGAATCATTGAGCAGCTTTTATACACAGATTTGAATAGTTTTACAAATGAATGCAGAGCTGTTTTTCCATTGTTGTTGTTGCTGTTGTTGTTGTTTCTTTGTATTAATGACTGCTTATATGTGTAATGTAATTTTTTCAATGGCAATTGTTATCAAATGGATAAAGATAGATATAGCAGAGAAATTACCTCTTAACCAACACAAAGGCTTTGAAAGAGCTCGTGTAATAAAAATAGTTTGCAAATAATTGTTTTACTTTATTTTTTTTTTTTTAGTTCTGACAAGGATTGTACAGCATATTGGGCTTTGATAAGAAAATAGTTCGGTAGAAATGAGAAAGTAAAAAGGTCTGATATAAACTGATATCTTTATGATACATTTTAAGAAATGATTCTATTTCTACTTAAATCAATTTGGATCTCACAAAATAGTTTGTTTAAAGGATCAAACTATCCTCAGCCTGTTAGAACTAGTCTAATCCGATAATTCTACTTATAGGGTGATATCAATTCAGTTGGCATATAAACTTGGTAGCTCCATCACAACAACATTCATTCATTAACTTCCCAGCTCAGTGTGTATTCAATAGGAGAAACCACGAAATTGAACGTTGTTTTTTAAGCAAATTAATACGCCTATTACAAGTTGAATGATTATGATTTGACCGAATTTATTGCCATACTACAACAAATTGCCTTTCCTTAATGGACCAAAACGTCTATCCTATTATATTTATATATTTATGTTATATAGTTTTTCACTATCTTGAAATGTGGCGCAGAAGTTCTCACACTTTGCACATCTGAAATAAATGTGCTTGAGATGTTCGAGAGAAAAAATGTTTGACTCAATTCTTGGGCGTAATAGCCCAACGGCAATAGTCGCTAACGAAGAAATGTAAGTTGTATACTGACATTGATTGAGAATCGTAGAAAAATATGTATTAAAGTTCTGGAAAATTATATAGTCACACCATAATTGTGGAATAAATATTTTGATAGGTATTCGAATCAGATTTGGGTTTATCTTGATCAAGTCGATTTCGTTCCTAAACTGACAAAATGAATGGAAATCGAAACATTCATTGAAAAACCCATCATCGCGGAACAACTGACTAAAATGTATGATCGATATGATCCATTAATTTTTTCTTTTCAAAATTTTCCCTAAACACACTTTCGCCCTATCTTCTAAGTAGTAATACTTTGTAGTAGTACTTAGAAGGTGTCCCCTTCCAAATTTACGTTTTTATAGAGTTCCAGTAAAAGTGTTAAATATATTTGTACCACGGACCCCTCATTTAATTTTTACTGCTCAACTTTTTTGACCAAAACATATTTGAAATATAGTTGCATTAAAATTCAGCATCATAGGTTTTTTTTTATTGTCAAAATAGTCTCATTTTGGATCAAAAATAGCCCACTGGTACTAATCATAGTATAGTAGAATAGGAGAGTCAGAGGCTATACTTGGCCTTCTGATATATGGGTCGTGGGTTCAATCCCCGGTTGAAACATAACAAATTTAATATCGAAAAGATGTTTCTTTCGAACAGTACCCATCTGTCGGCAGTAACAATTTACCATGCGATAGCTTCTAAAAGAACTCTATGACAAAGCTCGGAAAACGTGGTGTCGCAAAAGATTTGCCATTCGGAACCGACCAAAATAAGTAGGTCTCTTGTAATACTGTCCAAAAATTTAACTGGAAGAGAAGCTCGGCCAAAGAGCACTTCTAGGCTTATAAGAAGCAGCAAAAATCATTCATAATCAATTCAATCGCTCGATTAAAGAAATGCGACCTTTCCCTTCACTTTCTCTTCATTCAAGTGTCAAAAGTTTTTCTATAAATTACAAAGGCTAAAAATAAAAACAAATTGCAAATTATGAAATATCACTCTTGCAAGTATTATTTAAATCGCGAAACGCCTTTATTATGGGGTATCCGCCTTTCTGTATAAAGTAATGTCCTGCCTTAAAGGCCATCAAGTATGCCATAGAAATAATCGCTATGTGTATATAGGTATACTTAAGTTAAACACTAATAATAGTAATAATAATAATCTAAATTTATGTCTCATACTTAAGAAAATAACAACAAAATTAATACAAAAATAACTATGTTGCCAGATCGACAAAAATCTCGTTGTACGTATTGCATACAAGAAGATGTACTACGAGTATATGGCTTTATGTCACGTTTTGCATGTTGGTATATGTATGTAGTAGACAAACAGTAGTATCAGCCAACACAATTTAGTTGGTTAGATAATAAATAAACAAACAAACAAAAAAACAAAAAAGATGGAAGAGCTATGTATATAGTCGTATGTATGTGAACAAGGTATAAAGTACATATACATACACATAAAATTAAAACAAAATTGTCTGTGGATGCTATAAAATGTTTAGGCAGTAAGGCAGCTTTATAACTCACTCTCATTCTCGGAAAGTTGTGTGTATCTTCTTGTAGTACTTACATGCATACTTGTACATTCATATATAGATACATACTATTAGTGTGTATGTATTATGAGTACGTACGTACGTGTTTGCAGTGTGCAGCATGTTATTTGCTGGCGATTAGTTCGCCTCGATAGCTTGGTTTTCTTGTTTTGCAGTTTTCGACTACATACGTACAATACATTGTAGTGTAATTAGGACATAGTCTTAAATGTGGGCTAAGTACTTTGTTGTGTATGAAATTTGCGTTTCTTTCTTGTTGTTGTTATTATTATTATTATTATTATGATCTTAGAGATAAATGTTTCAATTTGTGTATGTTGTATGCATACACTTTATACTCATTTACCTACTACTCTATAATGATGATGTTCTTTTAGAACTGGGTGAGGAAAAAATACTAACACACTCGCATTTCTATAGATTAATTAGTAGCTACTGATATGACGGTGTACTACATATAGGTGAATGCAGTGTTTAATATTAAACTTTTAAAAAGAGATAAAAATTATAAAGAGGCTCAATTGTATTGTTGGCATTCAGCCTGGATACAGTTCAACGAAAGGACATGGTGCATGCCAATATACCAGGTTGTTAGTTAACTTTGCAGATTTGATGAGAAAACCATTGTTTTGGTAAATTAAATACAATTTTGATTTTTTTTTTTTTGTTTTTAATCATTTCCGCACATATTTGATGCCGCTAATTTCGAATAAAATTAGCCACGAATTTTATTCGACCGTTAATTCACCAACTACTATTAATTTATTTTTTTTAACATAATTCCTTGATATACTTATCCACTTTAACTGTTAGAGGGGCTTCCGTACAAAATTTTAAATTTTTTTATCAATTACGCTTCCGCGGCACCAAGAGTGCGTAATAATAAAGTAATAAAGTAATAAACACTAATAAATATTTGCCATATTTTATACCACCTAGAGGTACTCTGGGGACCATGGAAACGAAATTAGGAGCAAAGAAGGAGGATAATTTTGTTCAGAAAAAATTTAAAAAAGAACATTAATAGGGGTCGGTCATACAATTTACCCGTGTAGCGGCAATATTTTAATGAATGTTTCGACTTTCATCATAATTATTTAGGTTAGGGAGAAAATGGGGGCCAAGCATAGCAAACCAACCCCGGATTCAAATTTATCGTTACAAAATGCGTATAGGAATATTTATTTCATCTGATGGATAATACGAATTTATTTTTTCGTGAGGCTATGTAATTTTCCTAAACTTCAAAATACATTTTCCAACGATTCTCCAATATATGAATATGTTCCCTGAATTCCCTGATCCCTTTGACGATTCGGTTGTTCTGCAAAATATTTTCCTACTGCTCTGTGGGCATTTTCTTTTGATAAAAACAGTTTTGGTCTCGCTCATACATTTTTTCAGATTTGCATACAAATGGAAGTTTCCATAAACTAAATCTGGCATAATGCAAAGGATGTTCCAATAATTCGTAATTTAAATCCTTGACTTTTGCGCAATGGTCCCATGGCTTTTCTTCTTTCATTAATGTATTTTCTTTCAAATTTTTAAGTCCAGCCAAACCAAAAAGTTGCAATATTGCTTTGAGATAAATGTTTTCTCAGTTAGGTGATCACAAGCCACCGACAAAAATCCGTTGGCATTCCAAAAAATGTATGTGGAAGGTCATTTCTTTCGAACTTTCAGCTGTGATCTTTCTTAAGTCCAGCTGATCTAAGAGATTGCAAAAATACTTAGAGCTAAAGCTTTTGCCAGTTTGGAGATGACAAATCATTCAAACAAAAAGCTTCCTGACTAATTTTTGAGCGGCTTGACCCATTTTATAACGAAGTTGGAAGATTTAAACACTCATTAGCTCCTTTTTTCGATTTAAAATCATGGTGGTGCACCAACGTTTTGCTCATTTTCAAAAATAAATGAACTATATTTTGTTTATCCTTCTTAAAATGATCTAATCATTATTGATATAGTCGTACTCGAAGTTGTGCTGGGTCCCATTGTTAGCAAATGTTGCACCAAAACTACAATTAAAATATTTCGTACACTGTACACTTTGAGATGTTTACGTCTAGATATAATCCGCTTTCAGTTTAATGATGATCACTTGAAGTCATATTTCTGGTGACGCTTCATGTTTATCATTTTCAAGGCCGCCAAAAGCGAGTTTCCCGTTCGAGTCTGAGAACTTATTTAGCAGCCTAGTATGTATACTTAGTACTTCCAATAGTTTTAATATTTACACAACAACCACACAATAAGAGAGTAAATATGAACAAAACTGTGGTCGGATTTCTGCCATCGTCCTTAGTTTTCTTTCTAAACTCGAAATATTAACCAAATTAACCGACGAAAAGATGTTGTTTGAGGTTAGAAAGGAAACTAAGGATAATGCCGGAAATCTGGCCACAGATTCAGATTCAGTGGCTCAAATGTGGCTGGTCGGTCCGTCGGGCGTCATCCTCTATTTTATTGTGAGGTCGTGTTATTAGTTTGTTTGTAATAACTCGAAGACCAAATTTACACAATTCTGATGTTCAGTAATCGATAGTAAAATTTTATAAGCAATATACTTCTAGAACATTTAGTCCTCTATAAACTCCGATAATGGGTTAAAATTGTGATTTCTTTCGAAAAGTACAAACATTTTCTATATGAAAGCATTATAATGAACAAAAAATATATTTTACTTAAGAAAGACATAAAGTGGATTAAAGTATTTTAGAAATATGTCCTTCAGAAGATATTGCCATTAACTCCTGGCGACTCAAACAGTTTTTACTTACAAAAGTTGTGATATTTTCATATCTATTTCACTTGTTTAAATGTTTACTCGTTGTAAATCTTGCCATAGTTAAATTGGATGGCCAATATTTTTCTCGAACATATTAACCCTTTGTGAACACTTTAATCGGTTAAAATTATAGTTTCTTTCGAAAAGTTCAAAGAAGGCCCTTAAAGAAGAGATACCAGGTGTAGAAATATAAAAGTGTCGTTTATTAAAGAAAATAAAACGCCTATTTTAAAGTGAAAAGATAATAATATTTTATTCAAAGTATTGGCCATCACTTTCTATACATATTGACCACCTTTCAGGCAATTTGTGGATACCACGCCAAAAAAATTGTTCGTCTTTTGATGATAACCATTCAATGCAAATTTTCCAGTTCTTCAGATGTTTTAAAGTGCTGTTCCTTAAATGTGTGTGAAAACAAGTGGTAATCGGAAGGTGCCAAATCTGGTGAACTCAGCGGGTGGGGTAACAAATCCCAGCCAAGCGTTTTGATCGTATTCTGAACCGGATTTGCTTTATATGCCGATGCGTTGTCGTGGGGCAAAATTACCTCACCGTATTTTCTCAATCTTTCTTGTCTTTGAAGCAAAATTTCACAAGTGTTTTTTCGATTTGCATCTGCTGCTCAGTCAATACATGTGGCAACCATTTTTTACTCTTTTTTGGATATTTCCCATAGCTTTTAAATGATTGGAAATGGATATTTGTATAACATTTAATATTTATGCCATTTGTTGTTGACTTAAAGTTTCATCTTCGTCCAACAATGCTTGCAATTCGGTATCTTCAAACTTTTTCAGTGGTCTTCCACGTTCATCATTTCTCAAATCAAAATCATTACTTCTGAATCGTTGAAACCAATTTCTGCATGTTGCTTCTAAAAGAGCATGGCAATAAAACTTCCCGCAAATGGTGATTTTCTGGTACAAAATTTTCCATTTTTAACCTTGAAAAAAGTACAATGTTGTTTGCATAATAACTTGCTGTATACTAAATATGTTTGACAGATGTCATAACCAAAAAAAAAAAAAAAAAAAAATTGGGCTCGTTCATAATAATCTTTAACTGTAGAGCCAAATCTGTGTTACCCATAATTTCGACTTAGTTGCAAGAATAACAATGACATTTTATGTTTTGTACCTGAAATTGCATTATAAAAAGTTATACAAATTCAAAAGGTGTTCCAAAATATACCAGTAAATTTTTCGATATTTACTATGGGACACTATTATAATAGAGCAACATAAATATTAGGCTATTGAGCAAAGCGGCCCACAAAGAAGATTAATTTATTTTAATGAAAACTTTTATTTAAATCTATCTAAGAAAAGTTTGTATGAAATAAGTATCTAAGAAATGGTTGAAAAGAGATTTCATCACTTGGGTATTATTTACTAAAGCAGTCCGTATGATTAAAATGTTCTTCCTTATGTTTCGAATTACTTTCATATGCCTGTCAATAGTTTCAAACAGATATATATTATTATCTGTTTGGCATAAACTTGGTTGAAAATTATTGTTTTTCTGTTATTACGAATATTATTATTATTATTTTTAGTTTCATTCTTCAGCAAAAAATTGAAGAAAAACATAATTTTTCATCCACAAATTCTTAGATTTTCTTTTGCAACTTATAGTTTTTTGTGCGCATTTTCATTATTATTGTTATTATTATTTTTATTGTTTCTGTTATTACTATAAGTTTCTTTCTTTTTCTTATTTTTTGCATTTCAAATTTATCGATTTGAATATATGTACAAGTACATTGGAAAAGTTGGAAATAATATGAATATATACTCATACCTGCAATGGCAATAAAAACAACTGTGGCATTCTTTATGGCTCTTTGATTGGATAGCATAAATTCGACAAAATATTGTATTGTAATATTTCGTTTATTTTTGTTGTTTTTGTTTTGCGGAATTTTCATTTCACTTCAAAAGAAAATTATGTGATAGACTGGCCTTGCTTATGTGAGCAAAATTAAAATGGTGGATTAAGAGAAAAACTTTTCGTTCTCCATAGAAATGTATCTATTGCTATTGTACATATAGAGATTTTTAAATCAATAAATCCACGTACACATATAACTAGTTATACGTATAGTGGAAATTTTTAAAGCAAAAATTAGTAAACAATTTGTATACGTTGCAATTTATTATGAGAGCAAGTATTTGTCAACAATTCTTTTTACACGGATAGTAGTACAATAAATTGTTTTATATTCATTCTTTATTGTTTATTTGTTTATATACTTGAATTTTTTTTTTTTTTTTTTTGTATAATTTATTAAAAATATTTTTTGGTGCCGTTCAACTTGATGTTCCATAGTACGAGTATTTACTAGTACCTACATAATTGATATTCCGTGCCATGTGATGTATTTACCCAAATTGCTAGTGTAGTTTTAACATGAAATCGTGAATTGGGTCGTTTATAAAATCATGAAAATATAAATTGCTGCAAACAAACAAAAATATATATATATATATAATAATAATAAAGAGTGAGAGAGAGAGAGAGAATGCAAGAGAATGACTTTTGTGATTGATAATGATAATTGTTTGGTAGGTATGAGTACTAGAATACTCGTATAATTGTAATAACCATTTCATGCTTGCTAATTGACAGGGATGCTTTTTGAAACTAATATGGGAAACTAAAAAAAAAAGCAGAAGAAAGCGAAAAAAGCTGTTTACTTAAATTCAAAGAGATTCAGAAAATTGGTCAAAAATGAAGGCAGAGCCTTTCTTGGCGATTTGCTGCCAGAATTCACAGTACGACAAAGGTTTGCAGATATGGAAAATTCAAGCAGATTCGAAATTGGTGCAAAAAATGTAGAAACACGCACAACAGCAATGGAAAGCAGCGCGGCTAAACAGCCCTTCGGGGCTTAAAGTGGCACATATTTATTTTATATTTTCAAGTTCATATAAAATATTTCCAACGCTAAATATTTCTATTTCTTAGCTTGTAACAATACATTCGGGTATTCTGAAAGATGTCTTTTTTATTTTTGTAATAGTTGAATACCATTTCGGATATATACGTGCTGAATGCCTTCAATATTCCTTAATAATAAAATAAATAGTTGGTTCTAGAGACTTCAAAGATGTATGGGTCCTCCAATAAATCGTGTTTGTGAAATTTAAACGCTTCCAGAAGAGACTCTCTTACATTAGACAGAGCTCTTTATCTCATCCCCAGATTTTATACGAAAACAAAAAAAAAACACGTCAAAACTTGCAAATATTAATTTGATAATATCGATTGTGTTTAGTAACACTAGAATGACGTCAGCAATGCATATCGCTCTCCTATATCGTAGTGCTTAACAAAACGTTCACTTGTTTAACTCATTTTCCATAGTTATTTGTTTTTTCGAACAGTGAAAGTATATATTAAGAAAAAAAATTGCAATGTTAAAACACTGACAGCCCATCATATATGCAATTTCTTAAGGAAATTGCTAAATTGCAATTTTCCAAAAGTTACCATAAAAACTAGGTCAATTAATTTACAACAATCAATTGCAAATAGCGAAACTTTACATGCTCATAATAGTAATGTGTATGTGCAACAATCAACCTAGATATGCAACGTCCATTTTCTTAATTTAAGCTAAAATGCATTAGTTTTTACTAACATCAAAATTATGTAGGCACCAATGCCAATGAATATATAAAATGTATATATGAGGTATACTAAGCACGTTCAGGTGAAAGTAATTTAAGCGGAGACGATTCAACACGACAATACGCACATACTAATTTTTTATTTATCATTTGTTGTACATATTTTTAGTGGTTTGTAGGTGTAAGTAGTACGAATTTTAATATGTTTTACTTAGAAGAAATATTGCGGCTGCAGTTCATTTTTCAATGATATTTTTTACATGACCCACTCATCAATTGAAATATTTTTAGTGACTAAAATTCTAGATACATCATTTGAAAAAGAATTTTTTTTAATTTCGAAAAGTTGTCATGCTAATTTGCTTATTTTGGCCATCTTTTGGAGTATTTAAGAGTAATCATATGGGCTCATAAGTGTTCCGTCATTCAGTATGGACCAATAAAAGCGGTCTTCCTTTCAAATACCGCCGAATTTTAATACTCATTATAGCACTAGAAAATAAACTCAGTCAAAAAACTCTTCAGAGCCTCTAATTGCTATTTATACTATATAAATTAGGGGTACATATTGAAAACCCGGCCACGCGAGCAAAAAAATCTTTATTAGCAGAGGAGATACACATTTCTACACGTATCTGTAATTGCTGAATTCGAATTCGATGTTGTTAGCCCCTATGTGACAGTCACCCATTAATTTCAACGACTTAACATTTTTTGTGAACATAACTACATACTTACGCTCAAACTTATCCCTTATCGGGACTACCAATGAAATTGAACGTAAAATCATTAATTTTTACAAGCTGTTACTGGATAGCTTCTTTCGCCCCTTCAGGGGACTCCCATACAAAATGAAAGAAAGAATAACTCAAATTCTAAAAATAATCTCAAACAGCTCGTAGAGCAGTAAAATGTATGATTGACTCCCTTTAAACTTACTCCGCAACATTTTGTTTTGCACCCCTTAAAGGGACTCTCGTACTAACATAACGTTAAAAAACCTAATGATCGACAATAACCCCAGGAAGTGTCCCTAGAACAGTAAAATATATACGACTGACCCCTATTAATATCTCCCCTAAAATATTTAATTCGCACATACCCCCTATTTCTATCTCTTAAAACAATTGAGGATCGACAAATAGCGCCAAAATTCGCCCCTTGATCAGTGGAATGTATGATTGACCCATATTTGATTTTTCTGCACCATATGTCTTCCAAAAACTTTCCATCACTAAAGTGGACTCCCATACATATTGAACGAAAAAACACATTAAAATCGACAAAGAACCACATAAGTGTGCTGAAATCGTCTCTAGAGCGGTGGATTATATAGTCGACCCATATTAATTATTGTGCCAACAAAGAACTTAACTAAAGAACGTAACCCCAAAGAACTTAACCATAATCTGAGCCTTAACGAAGGATCTCATACTAAATTCTAATTTATTCCATTTTATAAAGTGTTTAGATCCTGCTTAGTTGATCAAAATTGTAGCAAATGGTTTAGTTGTTCAACCGGGTTTTTTGTAATATTAATTTGGTCATATTTTGGAAAGCCATAAAGACTATAAGAAATTGTATCTTCTAGTCTTGCCTCTCTATTTGCACTCTTTTTACCATTGTGACTGCGGTTACCTGGAACCCATATTAAACTTTATTGAAATTTGGTGGCATGATAGTATATAAGCTAGTACTCCGTATCATTGCTGGACATACTCCTTTCGCTTGACCGATGTTATCCTTCACAATAATTTGTCTGCTTCGGTGACCCCATCTTCATTGGAAGATCTTACAATACACACCAAACATTTATTTCTTGCTTTCGAGAAATTGAAATTTTATTTTCGGACTTGCCCTGCCGACTTTTCTGTTATTTTACCATCTCTGCATAATTGATTGAGAAACAACTAAAAGGTTTAGGTTAGGTTAGGTTATGGGGCTGTGCCCTCTCTCCCTGAGAGGACACACTTAGGCCAGAAAGGTCCATTGTGATACCACCGAACTTCTCTTCCAATACTGTTGTGCGTGTTAAATTTGGACAGCATTACAACGGACCTACTTATATTAGCCGGTTCCGGCAGAGCCCTTGTGACATCACCTTAACTTAGTTTTGTCACAGAGCTCTTTTAAGAAGCATTTTTGGCGAATTGTTACTATCGGAAAAATTGCCAATTCTTGCCGGCAGGTGGGTACCGTTCGAAAGAAAAATCTTTTCGATATGAAATTTTGTTATGCTTCAGCCGGGGATTGAACCCACGACCTACAGATCAGAAGGCTAACGCACTAACCACTGAGCTACGACACCCACAAAAGGTTTAGAAAGTGATTATTTTTTAAATGACGAATAAGATATTTGTTCGATGACGCATAACTAATAATTTTAGTTTTTATGATAGATCGTAAAAATCAAATACATATGATAATATAGGTATAATATTTATTTATATGTGGTTATATAAATATATGAAGACACATCTCGATGACTAAAGCTTTAATCGCATCGGATGACGGAAAAACACATAGACTAGCAAAAGGTTAAAAATATGGCTCAACACATTAAGATAAGCAGAATGATCTAATTTGTTTTTAAATTTCTGTAATCCCAAGCAAATTTTTATATAGACGACTAAAGAGTGAAGAATCGAATGCAGCAAATCCTGATATGATAATTTTACGATGCGAATGCTATAGAATATTTATAATTGAAGATTTACTATTTTGTTTAAAGCATATTTTATAATTTTACAGATTTTAAGAAGGCGAAAACTTAATTTTTTGTTTCAAGTATATTAGAGAATTTTATACATATTTTGCTAAGTACCATTGTTCTATTACTATAAAACAATCACAAATTAGTTAAGTATTTAATTGTAACAATAAAAATAAATGTGTTTTGGAAAAGTATAGAAATTATATGCGATTCTGTGTTATTAATTTTATCGCCAAGTCTCATTTACTATATAGCAATTGCTTCGAAGAAGGCAGCATATTGAAATATTATGTATTTTCCGAATTGTATGTAGGTCCATAATTGCTAACGAACACATTTTGAAAAATAAGCTGTAAACAATTATGAAAGTGTCATAAATTTATATATATTCACATTGAAAAACTATACGTTCGTAATTGCTGCTAGCTTAAAAACGCTAACATAATGAACTTCCGTTCATTTTAATGCGTGATTTGAAAGTCTTGTCTCAAACGAGTAAGTACTTCATAATGTTTTGCATGTGCGCTATTATGAAAATAAAGTAGCGTCATCATGCGTTGATTCTATACAAATACAATATACATATACAATACATACTATACTTATGTTCTCGTACATACGTCTGTATTGAGTTTTAAATAAAATCCTTTATGTAAGAATGACGCACGTGGGAAATCCTAATAACGTTGATTGCTTAATTTGTGCAATATATTGTGAAAGGATGAAATAATAATAATGAGGGGAAAAAATCAATATTTCTAGTAAACCAACAAACAATTTCTAAAATGTTAAAAAAACTTAAAATATCATTAGAATTTTTTTTTTCCAAAACGATCACTTTGACCATAATTTGCATAATTTGGCTTTCTATTGAGTCACATTACTTTTGTGAACATAAGCAAATAACCCAAGCTCTTTATATCACTGGTAAAAACAGCCAATTATTATTTTTTGTTTTGTTTTAAATTTCTAACAAAATTCAAATAAGAATTACCTTAAATTTCATCAACTCAAAATGTATATCAAAACGATTATGACGATTTCTTTTACTCGGTGCAAATAAAAAAACTGGTTTTTAATGATTCACTAAAATGAAAATAAAAGAAACAAACACAAAAAAAACTTAAATTAAATCACTCACACGAATAATAATAAGTTCACAATTTGTTGAACTAATGCGCCCACAGAAATGAAAATAAATGATAGCAGCTGCTCGTAATCATCTCCGACGATCATAATAGCTTGAATAAATTATTATCTTACACAAATACTACCATATATAGTACATATCATAACTAGAAGCATATGCAAACATATTTTTTTTGTAAGAAACTTGCGAATTTACTATTGTTCTTTTAATATACCAATTACTTTCTTTTCAATCAGCGATGTCCAACGATGTCCAGCCAAGAGCCAGCCAATACGCTTTTTTAATGCTTTAAAAAAATACGATGAATGAAACTACCAATATAATTCAACAAACTAAAATAATTTGCTAAAAAAAATTTTAAATCGATCCAGTAATTTGTTCGCAATGTGCAAAAAATAACGAAAATTTTGCGATACGGATCAAAATGACCTTTTAAATTCTACAACAACAAAATTGAGAAAAATATAAATCATGAAAATATATTTGAATATATATTTTTTACATAGACCTCGCCTCTTTTACAAACAAACCAAGGTCTTAACGAAAAAATCTATGGATAAATTCGAAAACTACCGAAATGTAAATTTGTCTCTATTTTTAAACAAGTCGAAATCAAGTAGGAACTATGCAGGCTTACTAGCCATGCCTCAAAGCTTTTCTTCCAATACCGAAAGAATTGGAAATTGCTTACCGACAGGTGGGACCGTTCGATAGAAAAATCTTTTCGATATTAAAATCGTCTGGGATTTAACCAACGATTATCGATCAGAAAGCCAATGCACTAACCATTGAGCTATGACACCGCTGTATGACTAACCCCGATTAAGTTTTCCTTCTTGAATTTTCATCTCAACATACTTACCTCTTATATCCACCATCCCTTAAGGGGACACTCTAAATAATATTCACTCCCACTGCTTCCAGGGTTGCAATCTATTATTTTGTTTTTTTTTTACAACATTACCTTACTTACCTACAATCTATCCCTACCCCTTAGAAGGTCTTACTAAAAAATTAACATTTATAGAGAATTCTCTGCCACTGGCGAGAAATCATCTCTAGATTGGTGAAATAAGAATCGAAATCCATTCATTCCGAATAGATTCACTCCTCATTTTCACCGCTTAAATGGGTGCTCCTAAAAAAATAACTTGAAATCAGCTTTAAATCGACAAATATCCCCATTATTATCCAGGAATTGGACCTAGAGTGTATAACTAACCTATTTTTTCCTCGTTAACATTTCATCTAAACATACTTCTCATTTATCTCCACCGCCTCAGGAGAACTCGTCTACAAATAAAATCACTCCCGCCGCTTCCAAATCAAATGCTTGGTCAAATGCTTGGCAAATCTACACTATTTTTTGCTTTTAAACATTTTTCCGAAGCATAGTTACTCATCATCCCCATTTTTTTTTTAGTGGATGAGCCTAAAAAATTGACTTTTTAATCAAATCCACGCCCATCGCTTCCAGGGTGCTTCTAGAGAACTGAAATATATGACTAACCTGCATTTATTTTCGCTATTCAACATTCAATTTTCAGCAGGTCTCCCCTATAAAATGATGCTAAAAACATCAGAATTTCGTCAAATAGCATCATAGCTGCCCCGGAATCACCTTTAGAGGGATAAGATATGGGACCGATCCCTATTATTTTTTCCTGTGTGACATTTTTACGTAACATACCTATCCTTTTGCACTTCATTCATATGGTTGACATCATGAATGAGTAAAATTGGGGAATAAAAATCGTGAATGTCGGTGAATTTCAAAAGGTTCATGAGCGCGAACCAACATAACTTACGCCTTCATCTCTGATGAACATTACAAGTCATACGAACGTTCGCAGGTGTTGATGTTATTGAAATCGTCGTCATTGTAATTCGACTCCAACAATTTTCTCTTTGAACATTCCTTTTTTGTAAATGATTATAATATACACATATTAAAAATCATTCGATTGAATCACCATTCAAATAAATACATTCTTCAATGTTACTCATACAAAATTAATTAGAATTTATTAACAAAAACTGCATGTAAGGTAATATAAATTAAAACAACGCAATCAATATATAATTTTGAGGGACAACCAAACCACATACTACATATATACATATGGAGAAAAGTCAATTTAAATAATATTATGAGCAATCAATGACCGAACAAAATATGCAAAAATTAAAATTCATTTGGCTCGCACCAACACTGCAAGTAAAATATGTATAGCATATCACTTTTATTCGTCACATTCACTTTATGCATATTGAAATATTTCTCACTTCACCTCTCTCTCTCTCTCTCTCTCGCTCGTGTCACATAAACAGTATCCTACTTATATGGTCCATAAAAAATTGTTTTAATTGCTATGATAACGTTCAACATTCATAAATGTTCCCAAGAGTGATTGCATATTATCAGCTTTGCCACTTTTAATGTTATGTGGTGTCGCACTTGGAGGTTGGGGTGCTGGCTTTTTGATGGCTACTTTTTCAGTCTGTTGCTTCGTGTGTGTCGGAATAATTTCCTTTTCCTTGGTTACTGTTGTTGATGATGTGGATGATGATGATGATGACGATGATGCTATCACCTTTGTATGCCATTCATATGCTGCACCACCCGTCTCATTATTTTGTTTCAGTTGTATTGTTGCCCTTGAAATGTAAGTTTTGGGCTCCCCATAATGTCCTGTAGTATTCAAAGTTTGAGTTGCCATTATGTCTGCTTTTCTGTCGTATTTGTTTTTCAATATTTTTTCTATATATAAATTCAAAAATTCGAGATATTGTTTTCTAACTAGTTATTCCGATTGTTCAACGATTTCTTAGCCTCAGCTTCGTCAAAGCGTGATCACGTTTGTTTTGCAACTGAATCAGGCCTACGTATTCGCATTCGCTTCGTTTTTAAAAATATATTTTGTGATCTTTTGCATTCTTGATTTGCTTTTGCTTTTTTTGGTTTTGTATTTGTTATTTTATTTTATTATTGTTGATTTTGTTGATTTTTTTTTTTTGTTCTTCGCAAATTGGTTTACTCAGCAGTTATCTTGAAACACAATACAGAGACTGGTAACCAAATAATTATGTACAGTGAGTGACAAAGAGATTCGTACATTTTATATAGGGAAAGTAATTTTCTATAGTTGAATAAAATGTTAATATTTTTTAAAGCAGAGAAATAAGTAAAATACAGAAAACACCAAAATTTGTTTATTTGAATTTTCGGGGGATTTTGAACGCCGTAGCTGAGTGGTTAGTTCGTCGGGCTTCTGATATGTATATCATGGATTTATTATCCGGCTGGAGAATAAATTTAATATCGATAAAAGTTTTCTTCGAACGGAACCCACCTATTCCGACAATAAAAATTTGCCATGAAAAAATATTTCCCATATAAAAATCTGCATTTAAAATTATCTTCATTTTAACTATAACACTATGACAGTGCTTTTATCAATACACGAAATTCACTTCTTCCATATTTATCGAAAATTCGAAACATCGTTTGCTATCAATGGCAGTCAAAACTATACTAATAACTTTTAAGACTGTTCAAATATCGGCGACATTGCCAAATTTAACATGGACTTATCAGCCTGCCTTTGTACCAGTATTCAATAAATTCCATTTTTCCAATTTTCAACATATTCAAATATTTTTGAAAGAAATTGAACAATCGTAAAAATGGTTTGAATAGATAAATATGTCGACATACTTTTATGCCATACTGTAAAAGTGTAAATATACTATTCCTTTTAAAGGCAAAATGCTGTATAGCATTAAGAATCGATTAAGGGAATCGATTAAGGCTAAAAATAATTTCAGTTACAACAACAAAACAGACAACATGTGGTGAAAGTTTAATGAACTCAACATGGCTGCTTTCAAATTATTATTTAATGCAATGTAGAGGATAAGAAAGGAAAATAGTAAAAATCATTTTAATTTGTTTCTTTTTATCATTGCCGATAGTCGTGGCAGCTAATGCTTATTTAAACAACAAATAAAATAAGTAAAGTAGTAAAATAATATATTGTTCTTTATTAAAATTGATTCCCGAATAGTATTAGGCATAAAAATTAAATTATTGAGAGTGCAATGTTAAAATATTAGTTCTTCAAAAAACTTCAAATGCACTAATAAAACATTTTGTTTAATAAAATGATTTTTGTAGAACAAAAATGACTACAATAATGTCCAACATCTACTGTATTGTATATTTACGTTAGAACTAAGAGAAAATTTCACTTAAAAATTCATTGGTTTTCTATTTTTCGATTATCTTAAAACTAAGACGTGTGGCGAAAAGGAATTCAAAATAATTTTCGAAATCAGCGACTCAAAATTAGGTCCTTTAGTTTTGCTGTTCAAATTTTGGTTTTACGTTGTATTCGAAATATAAATTTAAGTTTACGATAGAACTAAGAAGAAATAATATACAAAAATACTGAAAACATTTCTAAAGACAGTATAATTTTAAGTTATTTGGAATATAGCTTCTTTTTTCCGATTATCATAAAACTTAGCCTTTCAGCTGAAACAAAATTCAAAACAATTGTCAGAAGCAGCTGCAGAAATTATAGAATGGATATGTATATATAGGGTAAAAGACTTTTTGAAATTTGAATATTACCGTTACTGCTGTTAGACTAATACCATAGATCAGTTAGCAAAATGAGTGTGAAACTGTAACACAAATTTAGTTTTGAAAGAAGACGTCGTGTATATATTACACAACACCTGAACATACGGTTCTATACGGTTCCCTGATGACTGACGAAGCCTCCCTGAAATGGCGAAACTTTGACATATTTTTACTCATACATTTTTGCTCATAACTCTGGAATAAAATAATATATTAAATTAATCACAATGCAGGAGTCTGACGAAAATACATATGAGTTTCTAGATAATTTCAGTTTTTCTCAAAATATGATTTTCTCTTAACCTGTCGAAGCCTATCCTTTCTACCCTAACGAAAAACTGATGTCAAATTTCTTCAAATTTTGATATTTTGCGGCTCACTTCAAATTAAACCTTGATTATTTCAGTTTCAAATACATGTTTTGGAGTATGATTATTTACTATCCGGTGATCCCGCAGATTCCCTTAATGCAAACGGTTTCTTACAATATTATGCATACATATTAGCTTCACCTAGGTAACGGACGCGACATTCACATTCATAGAATATGAAGAAATGCAACGACAAATTGAAGAATATGATAAAACATTTTGTTATTTTATAGTGTGTACTATACCATTTACGACAAATATTAGACACAATCGATTGTTTGATTTGAAGATATCAACAAATATAAATATACATTTGGAAATGTCGAAAACCTCCAAAATTCAGTTTTGTCTGACATTTGGCCATACGTGATAATTTAATTGATTTATTATTGTCATTTCAATTACGTACTCAAAACAGTTAAACAATTGAAAAAATAATTAAAAATATTATAGCATTGTTTGTTGTGATTTTAGCACAGCAATTTGACTTTATACTCATAAAAATGTATACATTTTTATTACAACGTCGACTACATACTAAATTACATACAACTTCACAGTGACTCTTTTATATTCTAGTTAATAAAATTTTTTACATATTCTTCAGCTAAAAATATACACACATATAATAAATATATATATATATATATATATATATATATATATACATACGAGTACAAGTATACAAGAAATACATACAATAACAAACGCAAAGCAAAGAAACTCGAATTAAATAAAGAGTAACAATCAACACTTTGCTAATAAACTGCTTGAATGTCACAGAGCAACAATAATAATAACAACAACAACAACTAGAAAAGCGGTGTAGTGGTGATTCATAATTCTCTCTCTCTCTCTCTCGTTGTTCTCATATTTAGCATAAGGCGTTGGTGTTTTGTTTGTTGATGATTCTATCGTACTTGAAATATGTATGTATTCATGATCGTATGTTAATGTAAGGTGTAGGTACATTATAGTGCTACAGACTATAACTAGATTAAGGCGCTTCATGTGAAATGAAAACCATTATAACTTTGACTAATTTTATAATGAATTCAAAAATATTATACAAAAACATTCTCTAAAAATTCTCTAAAAATAGTATTCATGTTATAATCCAGAAAGACAGTGATCCACTGACAATTTTTAACGAATAAAATTACATTTTAAAATATTTTAGTCTTTTTCTATTCGCATTTGAATATCAGAACATTAAGGAACAGTAAGTCTTTTGCTCTATAGAATTACAACATTGATGAATTAGATCCTCAACACCTGATGTTTCTATGAATTGTGGTACGGAAAAATGTGTGAACAAAAAAGAAATATTATAATTTAATATTTAGTAAGAATTGCTTTATCACAGACATCAAATTTGATCATCACTCGTAGTAATTACCACTAAAGATGAAATATTTTGAATCTGCATCACAAAATAAATCAATTTACGTAAGACACTCTAACGTACTTACATATACGAGTGCCATTACGTGACGCCTAAACATAATCATACGTGAATCGTATGCGTCATTTTGTAAAAGTTATTGTTTCTTAACTTTACTCATACCAACACTTCTTAAGAATGCGGGTACATACACGTACCTACCTACATACATACGTACATCCGTATTTCATTTTACCAAAAATATTTCTCATGATAAACAATCTTGTTTTGCTGTTCTAATGTCAGCACAAATGTTACCGCTAAACTAATATTAATTTGTTTTCATTTATTTAGCACGAAAAAATGTTCCCACATTTGCGAGAGCCCACAACGATTTTAGTAATTTATTATTTTACTAAGTATCATATATCAATCGAAAATGAATCAGACATTTTTTTCTTTGGTACAATTAAACAATTCTTTTAAGATACTTTTATCAATTTTGGATATCTACTTAAAATGTTTCTAAATCTACTCACGAAGTGGATGTCTTAAAGTGTAAATTATTTCGAAGATGTCTACTTGTCCTTCATTTATGCATTCATTTTGTATGTCTGGGAAAAATCGATCTATAAGTCGAAAGTTGTCCAAAAATCGTCGCTAGAACGATAAAATGTATGACATTTTCTCCATCCATTTACCGCTCAATATGGGGACTGCCATACAAAATACCTCAAATTCGACAAATAATCCCAAAGCTACCCAAGCACCACCCCTAGACCACTAAAATGTATGCTTGACTAAATAAATTTTTCTTACCTTTAGGAGAGTACGGAATGGGGCTTAAGAGAACTCTCATATAGTTGACAATGGCTGCTCAGGAACCATCATTCACCAAATATGTGACTAACCCCCATTAATATTTCTTTCGCAACATTTCTTCCATACATCCCTACCACCTAGGTAAGGGTAGGGGAATAGAAATAGGTGGTACAAAAACCAGAAATTGTGTTTAGAGCTATAAAATTTCTTCCTCTATACTATATCTCTATTCCATAAGGGGACTTTCATACAAAATTAATGGTTTGGTTTAAAAAAAAAATTGAAAATTGCTCAAAAGATCCCTTGGAACACGCTATTTACATAGTCTTATGTTATATTATTAAAAATTTTACCCATCCAAATCATGAATACCTTAACGCCCCTTTAGAAAGAATTGCTTGAAATTATCAAATTTTATTATTTTTTTTTTCGTTGAGCTTGGAAAACAAAATTTTACTCTAATTTTACGCATCTTAAAATGCATAATATATATTTGCAATAAATTGTTTGTATGTTTGTTATTTTTTCCTTCCAGAATCTCAGCCCAACATTACGAAATCACCACTATTTCCACCGGATCTCTTTACGAAATATCAACTAGAGCATGGTGCTGTTATTTGTCACATTATTGGAGTGATTTACATGTTTGTAGCGCTCGCAATTGTTTGCGATGAATTCTTCGTGCCTTCCCTGGACGTAATTATCGAGAAGCTCGACATTACGGACGATGTTGCTGGGGCCACATTTATGGCAGCCGGTGGCAGTGCGCCAGAACTATTCACCAGTGTCATTGGCGTATTCATCTCATTCGATGATGTTGGTATCGGTACAATTGTCGGCTCGGCAGTATTTAATATACTCTTTGTGATCGGTATGTGCGCGCTTTTCTCACGGACGGTTCTAACACTGACATGGTGGCCATTATTTCGCGATTGCACATTCTACAGTATCAGCCTGATGGTGTTGATATACTTTTTTCGTGACAATTTCATCTTTTGGTGGGAGGCGACCATATTGTTTAGCATCTATATTGCGTATGTGGCCTTCATGAAATGGAACGTACAGGTGGAACGATTTGTCAAGAAATTGATTACGAAAAATAAGGTGACTCGTGTCCGAAGTACAGATCAACTTATGCCAGCAGTAAGTAGTTGGGAAGTTTTTTTGATCAAACAAATGCAATGTAATGCAATGAAAGACAAACAAAAGAGACTGAAAGTCGTGCATTTGCTGCTTGTTCTCGTGTTGGCAACAGCAGACACCAATTGTACCTAGTATACATACTATGTACTAATATTATGTATTGTACATACATACGTTGTCCGTGTACCGTGTATAGTAAAAATGCACTTACTTAACGTTTAACTGGAATTTTTTTAATTCAATTTTCGTTTTCATTTTCATTTTCATTTTATTTATCATTAATTTATATACTTTTTTCTTTCTTTTTTTTTTCCATTACCAATTTCAATTTCAATTTTCAAATAGAAACACGAAGGGCACAAGTTCGTCTATGTACTTTTGCATCAAAGTCTCGTTTACATACATACAAATATTTGTATGTTAATTTTTATAATTTTTTTTTTTTTCCTATTTTTATATTTCCGAATTTCAATTGAAAATGTTATTTCTTTTGATTTCCCAATTTTAAATTTTCTTTTTGTTTCGAGTTTTTTCTGTTTCACTATTCACTATGTATTTGAATATACAATATACAAATGCACCAAAGCAGCATGTTAGTATGTAGTATATGTACATTTGTAGTAGAAGACGCCATATTGATTTTTAAGTTCGCCATTTTCTGCAGCTGTTGTAGTGCTGTGCTGTATTCAATCGAGAATGCAACACTGCTTCTTCAAATTTTATGAGAATGTTTATTATTTTATAGTTCATTTATAGTGTGTATTTTTATTTTGCTATAAAATAAAGTTCAGTCGAACGAAACACGTTTCAAATTGTTTGAGAAGTAAAACCTTTTGCAAAGCAAAACGCAATTTTACGTATGATTCTGTTTAAACATGTTAAAGGAATCATAGATCCAAAACAGATTTTGAACCTTCGAAAAATCCAAAATATAGAAATTTAGAATCATAGATCTAAAATAGATTAGTAGGATCCGAACAATTATAAATAGATGCGATTAGGCCTAAATGATATAAGTCGAATAAAATAACAGCATAAATTTACTTCGGAGTAGTAAAATTATATGAAAAAATTATGAGTACAATAGATACAATAGTACAATATAACTCCATTTCTCTAAAAAAAAATCCTCTAACCCTTAATATATTCAAAATTGGAGCCTATAGATTACGAAGATGTCATTCGCAGAATATTTTAAACCTTTTTCTTCCATTTTAGTAGACCATTCCAGCCCCACTTTTTAAGGGTAGCCATGTAGTTTTACTAAATGTAAAATTTAAAAAATGTCAAAACTACCGATAAAATTTGTTTAGCTAAAATGTATGCTTCTACGACCTTAGTAAAACTATATTAAAACCATTTTTTGTAGAATATTTTGGCACATCATACCCCATAGAGCCTCTTCTTTAACAGATCTTAATATAAAATCCTGAAAAAAAATCAAAATTATAATTGGTGAGTTCAACTGCCTACCGGGAAAACTGTAAACTAAAGCGTTAACAAGCAATTAGAAATTCTTCCGACAGCAACAATTTGACATGAAAAAGTTTATAAAAGAGATCTGTGGTAAAGCTTCCGAGGGAGAAAGATGTCACAAGAGTCCAACCGTTCGGAACCGGCCGATATACACTATGTAGGTTCCTTCTAACACTGTCCAAATTTGCAAATTTAATACTCACAAGAGTACTGGAAGACCAGCTGAGTCAAAAGGTTTTTCGGAGCTAAGTGGAGCTAGCCTAATTCCGGATTACCGAGTTAATTCGAATTAACTCGGGCATTAACTGCAGCTAATCCGCATAAACTCTATGAGTTAATTCTCAAAATAAAAGAGGATTAGGGCAATTTGCGATGGCAACACTGCTGAAAATTGTCTATTGTGAATTTTTCTCCATCCATTTTACAAAACATTAAGTGTGTTCGCTAACAAAAAACTTTCAACAACTGTTAACAGTTTTCAACATGAAAAATGTTGGCGAACAAATAAATCCAGCTGTCAATTACGAACGGTGAATGTCAATTTACAAGTTTCTGATAGTTTTCAGTTCACATACTTCTTGTAGATTTTCTCATATCGAGAGTGTTAGATGACAGAAATTGATAGTCATAGTAATGTAAGTGGACAGACCTAATAAAACAGCAATCAGACGTTTAGTTAATCCGCAATACTGCCGTCTGTCAGGATATTATTTTATTCGGATTAAGTGCGCCGGAAATCCGAAATTAGGCTGCCGTCTGTCTAGAGAATAAGAGAGCAACAAGCATGCCGGAACCAGAACAGAACAGAACGGAACAGAACTGTATGTGAGATATGATAACTTCCGAGGCTAATTTTACATGAACAATTTGAGTGACTCAATTTTGATTAAATCTTTTCCATTAGTGGAGCTGGAGCTTACCACAGATGACTACGATGAAATTATTCTAGAATAGGTGAATTAATATTGGTTATCCCAAACCCTGCGACCATCTTTGCATCTTAGAGAAAAAAGTCTTGGGGTATTACCGTCGCCGTCGACCATTTCATATCACCTCTTCTTTTGCAATGTCTAAGAAGCTCATATCGTAAAATTTAAATGCAAAAAAGTCTATATTGTGACCGAATACTTATCTGACCAGTATTATTTGGACGAATTACCCAGTAGCAACATTTAATGAAAATCGACCACAACCAGTACTTTTATGAAAGGTAATGAATATTGGCACAACAACGAGATTGGCGCCAACCGATTTTATACTAAACTTTTACACTGCAAATAAGGCAAAATGATATTTTCCACGAAAAAATATGAATGCATTTGCAACTACTCCAGTTGCATAGTATCAATTGGATCGTACTGGGATGCTAGTCAAAACCTTTTCGAAATCATATCAAAATCTGGATTGACATTTTAAATTTTTTAGCATTGAAATTCATTTCAATTTTACGATTTCTTCACACAGCGACATTCTTTGCCGATAAAGACATTTGCAAGCTCTAACATTAATTATTGTACCTTATAAAATATTATTATTGTAAATACTCGTATTTAGATGTTTTCGATTTATTCTTAAAAGTATGCGAAGTATAATTTTCTATCAATTCCTTCAAATATTATTTAGCACAAATGAACTTTTAAGTCATAGTGCTTGACTATTTCATCAACCCTTTTCTAAGTCAAATAGTGTAGAATATACATAAGTTTATTTTAAATTTTTTGAAGATAATTTTCTCTTTTCATTTACATCTTCATTCACTCATTCTACATGTCCTTCTGTTATAATTTGAAAATTAAATTCTCTTCCTTCACACAGTACAATGTGCATTCTATGTACGCATTTAATTGTATTTCTATTAAATTTCATGAAATTGAGACACGTTCACTTGACACAATGGATGTAATTTTGAACTCCAACCTGACCTAGATCATGTAATTTGCAATGATTTCCTTTTTTTATTTTGATCTTCTTATATCAAAAATAATGAAATACAAAGTGAAAATGTTTTAAAACGATTTAATTACTTTATTGAATGCATGACGTTTGCATTATATACTTTCTCTTTTATGGGAAATTTTCTTAAAATACTCACATAATATCGTATATACTATACCCTACTCTTATACAATATACAATTCTCTCACCACAACTGTTATAATAAGTACTATCAGCATCACAAAAGTAAATGTTGTGCATCATGATGCTGAAAAATTATATAAATATTTGAGGTCAGATGGTGAATCGATTCTTTGTGTTATTTTGTAATAATGCAAAAAAGTTTGATGAATTTTATTTCCGTTCCAATAATGTTTGGGGGAAAATGTCTTTGCCACATATTTGAAAATTTGTACTGAATATAGTATTCTCCTTTGTATACAGGACAGAGGGCAATATGTTCGAAGAAAACTTCGGAGGTTTAGTCCCAATTTCAAAATACCATCGGAAAAAAAGTGTCGAACAAATTGATTTAATATTAAATCATTTTTTTTATTAACATCTCAAACTGACGCGATTTACGTTTATCCTTTAATACGTAGAAGTTTTTAACCTTTTGTGACCCTCAGTAAAATTTCCAGCTTAAAATTTCTGTAGAACATTCTAATCCTCTAAATGACTTTTTTACAACACTTTTATGAAACTTATTGCAAAAAAGGTCAAAAATACCCATTCAGATGGGAGTTAAAAGGTTAGAATGTTCTCATTCAATTTTATTATAGGCCTCTGTAGACAGGAATTATGTTTGGACTCGATTTATATATTGTATACTATTTCAAGTAAAATAAATGGGTTTTTGACCAAAATATTGAAACTTTAACCCAGTATAAAAAAATAAATTATGATGAGGTGAAGCTAGAAATGCAAGTGATACAAATCAATGCTTCAAAATGTTGCTACTTCAAACATTTTCATTTCCATCATCATCAGGTACATATTGTAATACTCATACATCTAACAAATGTTTGACAATTGAAAACTTCTCATTGGAATAGGCTCCAACAGATATACATACATACGAGTATACCAAAACTTGCAAACTTTATATAAGTAAAAGTAAAAAGTACTTGAGAACATTAACTAATTTTGTCAAAAACTACATTAATTAATTCACTACATTGATTTCATTACATAATATAAGTACTACATATACTTGTACATACAACAAAATGAAGCCTATCCATTCACCATGCATTGTGAATATAAGTAATACTACATAGTATGTAGAGATGGATGGAAGGATGGACGTTTTTGGAAAGAGAACACACGCAAATGGTGTTTGTTGCGCATTAAATATTGTCGACAACAACGACTACATTCTGTTTTGTTGTTCTGCACGTGATTCTATGATTTGTCTTCTTTTTCGGAAAGCAGATATGTATGTAGTTATATGTAGAAGTACGTACGTACAGGTAAGGCTTTTGGGCAACCATCAAATTCTGGGTGGATTTTGTGTTATGTGAATTTCTGTTTTTATTTTTTTTTTTTTGTACTTGTACACAAGCTTACGACACGATATACCTACATACTTGTACAAATACGCGCTCTGCGTCTGTATGTAAATATGATGGTTTTACGATAGTGACTCCGGCAAGGCTACTATAGTATGAACGTGTATAATTTGCCATACAATTTGCGTGATGTGTATACAATATATATTTGTAAATTTGTGTGCTTGTATGTGCACTTTTGCGATTTTCTCGTTTTGCCTCATTACAAATATAAATACCGAAACGAGCTTAAATATTTTCGCTGCTGTTTACGACAGTGGGGACACTTTTGGTGCAATTAATTTACTTCACCTCATTTATTTACAATCATACTGTATGTAGGTATATGTGTATTACTCTTTAATATTGATATGTATATATATATATATATATATATATATATATATATATATATATATATATATATATATATTTATATATATACACACAAATATATACCAATTTATTTATTTTATTTTTTTTTTGACTTTTGTTTCTAATCGTTGGCCATAAAACACATTCGTTTTGCACGTGAAATAAAATGATGGTAAGATGATTTTGGTCATTTGTTGTTGTGGATATATTTGGGGACGTTTGAACAAATGATTGAATGTATTGTATTTAATTTCGACAGTTTTTTTTTGTCTTCTTCTTTTTCTTCTTCACTAGCAAGGCACTTTAATGCAAATGAAGCATTTTATTTCAAAGGTTCTGTGTCCGTTGTATTAACCTTTTGTTATTTTATTTATTTTTTTCTTTTGCATTTAAAGCGACCTATAGGCACTTATAGTAAACGAATAATAATCTCATTATGAACTAACATAAGCGTGTGACCATTTTTTGACAAAGGAATATTTTGATGGAGAAATACTTTTAGCACAAAAGATCCTAATAATGATGCTTTTTTTGACCAAAACTAAATTTCTTGAAAGAAAATATAACTGATCAATTACTCTCACTTGCTGTTAACCTAACCAATAAAAAATGTTTTCAGTAAAATAATGTTTGCATGGAACTTTATTTTCGACAAATCAATCGATTCTTAAAATATATGAACTTTAACGTCATTCTGTTGCACTCATATTTTGTCTCGATCGATGTTTTTCATATTTTCAAACACAAAATCGTTAATCATGGTTCTGTAATGTATTCCACTGACTGTAGCATCGGTTGCAGCGACTCTTCTGAACACATACTATCAACCACTGATACCACCAGCATATAAATCCAGAGCTCTGAGGCATTGGCAAGAAGTATAACAATCAATCAAGATTAGGCAATTGTTTTAGAACCAGTGGGATGTGAATCGACGTCCATTTTCTCACCTATTTTTATAATTAGTGTTCTTTACGATCCATATATATAATTAAGTTTATCCATATGCTACTTTCGTTAAGCCGAACAGACTTACGAATTCTATCTGCAGCCTGAGGCATTGACTATCTAAGTTTTGTTTCGCGGGCCCCGATGTCTGTAGATTCTGTGAAATGAACATTGAAAGTTCAAAGAACAGTGCCCACCTGTCGGCAAGCGAAATTGGCAATTTGCCATGGAAAAGCTTCTGAAAGAATTCGGTGACAAAGCTCAGAAAAAGTAATTTTACAAGGGTTCTGCCGTTCGGAGCCAGCTAAAATAAGTAGCTCACTTCTAATACTGTCAAAAATTTGACACGCACAACAGTACTGGAAGAGAAGCTCGGCCAAAGAACGCTTTGGGGCTTATAAGTGCTTTTATGTATTTTTTTTTTTTTTACAACGAAATACTTGGTCCACTCATAATTCACGTAATTTTCTATTCGTATCAACAATTGAACACCGATTTTCAAAGTTAATTTGAATAACTTGAGAGCATCTTTCCGTAGTGAAATAGTTGATTATAATGGATAACAGTGGCTATTCAATTTTGACTGTTGACAGCTACTTGGAGTTGTTTTCATCCCTATAATTGCAAAGCACCGTTTAGAAAATTCCGAAAAGCCGTGAAAAATTAGATGAATGGGGTTTCATTCGGGTTTTCATCCAAAGAAAATTGTTTTTTGTGACTGGCAGCACCTTTAAATTTCCGAACTGTATACTATTGTGTCCCAAACAAAGGATCATCATCCAAATTTTCGTCCTTCCTGACATCCATTATGACCTCAAGCATTTTGTTTCACTGGTACAATAGGCGTAATACATTTAGTCGTCTTATTGCACTCATAAATAATTTTTTTCGACAATAAATTTACATGACCGTATTTGTAGTTATATTTAAATTTGAGATGTTCCTTTTTTTTAACGTTTACACCTCGAAAATTATAATTTCAACAGTTGCTATTGTTACATATCTAACTACAAACTCCTATTCATAATTTTCAAATATAGTCCATTTATTTGAATTTAAGCATTTCTCTTGATAATATTGCACGCTTTGTATTCCTTGACACTTAGAACTGTAAAAATATTGTACATATGTATGTGCACACACGTATTCACACGCAGATTTGCAAAATCATAAAATAAAAGATTATCAAGTATGATACTTTGTGGCGCGCAAAATTGCCTTCGTTTATTATAACGAGTATGTATCACAAACAAAGTGTGGGCACAATTTTGTGGTGTACTTTTGAGTTATTTTTAGAAACAAATATGTACTTGTATGTATGTATTTTCTTTTTCTTATTTTGGCTACTCATGTCGTGCAAACTACATATTTGCTTAACCATATTAAGTACTTTTTTTCTCTCTTGTGTGTATTTATTAAACATAATAGATAACTCACTTAAAGCAATGTATACATACATATCATATATTCATTTAAGGATTATACCTTATCTAGTAAGAAAAATAAAAGACATGAGTGTTATCTGGATTTTATATGATAAAAATTATAATTTTCTTCATTTTGTATGTATACGAGCGTGTGGGGAAATTCTCATATAAACATACGAGCATAATACAAAATAGGCTTTAGCAAAGAAACATGTTTGGTACGTCACCATCCCAAAAAAATACTTATATCAACTAAAAAAAAATTAAATGGCAAACAAACAACAACAAATAGCCAATGAACAATAAAAACGACAATCAAGAAGAAGATGACGACGACGCGAACAGAAAGAACTCAATACCAAGCCAACTGTACCGATATGAGTGAGCTTGAAAGAGACGGCTGTAGTATTGGCGGGGGTTTATAGAGGAAGTATTGCGGAAGAGAATGGTGTATAAAATGAAGCTAAATGTTTGGATAAATAATATAAAAGGCAAAGAAGACAAGAATCCATTAATATAAGAATATTTTCACATATGTAAGCATACACTCGCATATGAACGAGTCAATGTGAGTTTATATATACTTTGCATGTGTGTATATGCAAAAGAAAAGAAAGAAATGTAGACAAAAAGAAGCTAAACCGTGAAAAATAAGGAACAAGAAACGGAAACGGATGTTACGAGATCGCTGTCAGAGAATTTTATATTATATTCGTATGTTTTATTGTAATATGGATATACATATATATGTATAAATGTAAATATATACATATGTGAGACTATGTTAGCGTAATATACTTTTTTTCTTGCTTTTTGCTTGAGCATCTTCTTTATCTTTTTTAATGCCCCCAAGGAATGCAAGTATCTTATGCTTTTTTTTTTTTTGCTCTCCATACTTGCTTGCCTATAATTTTTTTTTTTTCATACGTTACGTATATTGCAGGATTGTATTATATTTATACTTAGTACATATAATAATACAATCAGTAATAGCTGCTTCTTCTACTTCTTCCTGCTTGTTTTTTTTTTTATTCTTACTTGTCTACTATCTATTGTTGATATTATATATTTACTGCCACTGCCACTGCTATTGGAATAACATAAATTGGTACATAAGGACTGTTTTGCTCTTAAATAATCGCCATAAAGGCAACAATCTACTGATTTGATCCCGCGTTGTTATAAAATGGAGCATATCTTTATGATTGTGTATGGCTTTTTCTTGCAGATAAAATAAAATACCAATAAATTAGAACACGTGCATATGTACATGTTATATGTTGTATAAAGGGTATGTATTTTGAGGTTAGGAAATAAATTAGCTGTCATTGAATATATTGTCAAATATAAATCTGTCATTCTTGAACATTTGGAGAATTATCAAGCAACGAAATTGTAGAGAGTAAGAATGAATTCGCATCCAAATAGAAAAATATTCGAAAAAGTAAAAAAACAGGAATTTGCAATAACTTGCAAGTTAACAGAAACAGCTGACTGTGAATATCAATTTCAACATTAAATCAATATCTATAGAAAGCGATTCCTAGCAACATACCTCAAGAACGCATAGTTTTTTTGCTGAATACTGATTCTAACGACTTCAATTAACTAATAAAATGTAATTCTAAAATCTAATCCATAGCTTATTTGTTATCTTGTTATAATTTTAAATTTATGCACACTTCAACAATATTTTGTTGTTGCCATACGTGATTCAATCATATGTTTTTCTTGCTTGCAAATTCTTACAAGTAAAATTTTATCAAGTACAAACTTGTAAGTTCTCTCACAGCGAACTGTCATTTTACGCTCTCATTTTTCTATCGTTGTAAGTTTTTTGATATTAACAAACACCATTTGACAAAAAATGATGATAATTTTTACGAATTTGCAGAATTAAAACGCCCTAAAAATTAAAACAAGGAACATCCTATTCGGCAAATAAATATTTCCTTGTCAAGCAGCATCGAAAGAACGCATACAATTTTTCAGACAGATCTGTCAATTTCTTTTGCTGTCACAGCTATTAGAAGGAGACAACTACGTTAATTTTTGTAGAAATTAAAATTCATTGTGCTCTTTAAACACTATTTTTTTAGCCATAAAAAATCCTGAAAAGTATTATGGGGCCTTTTTTTTGAGTCCTTCATCTAGGACAATGTCCTTACTTAGGCCACTATGATTATTTCTTATTTCCGCGCATGAAGAAGTGGTTCACCTTTCAGAAATTTGGGTCGAATGAAGAATTCATCGATGGAACAAAATCATATTTTGATGACCTCGAGAATTTGGAGAGTATCATTAGCATTATCGTTAGGCGAAGTGTATCAAAGAGACTATGTTGCAAAATAAAACCCTTCCTTGTGTATCCCATTACAATATTCAGTGTTTTACCAATCCACCTTCGTAGAATCATGGAAATTTCTAATGATGGAACATTATACATTCAATAAATGAATCATTTTTTTTTCCTATATTGATTTTAATTATTGCTTTTGCATATTTGTACTTTAAAAAAAATAGGCCCCATCTAGGATTTACTATCCTCGATCTGCTCCTGAACACACATATAGTACAAAAAAATAAAAATAAAAAATAAAAGTAATCAAAAGTAAATTGATAACATTATTTAAACTATGTGATTATATTTTTAGTTAAGTCACAGACAATATTGTCAAATATTTGACACATTTTGCAAGTAACGCACAAATATGTATGTCAAGTATCAAATGAACACTCTGATGGTACATGAGTACTTTTGTTTTTACGTTTTTAAAGTTTTGAAATAATAATGTCACATCACATGAACACACAAAAATGCATGTAAGTGCGTAATAGAGTGCTTGCCATTAGGAAATGTCATTGTTGTTATTTGTTCTTATTATTATTATTATTATTAATATTATAACTGACAAATACAACAGAATACCATTTATGATGTAATAATGTCTTACATAAACTATTCGAAATAAGTACGAGTGCAAGTAGCAATGAATTTCTTACATGCACACTGTTTCACATATGCGATATTGTATGATACTTAAAACTTGCAACAGCACTCATAAGTAAAAACAGAACAAACAACATATTCTTTTCTTGCTTGACAAATTGAGATGATTGCAAATATTCTAATAAAGTGACATTTCGCCCTACACTACAGTTTTAACGACGTCAGTGATTTATATGCGATTGACATATTCCATTTAGCAACAACCATCCAATCCTGATGCTTCTGTATGACTCTGATGTCATTCACGTAATTTTATAATATTATTATGCATATAAATAAATGTATCTTCCTTGCAAATGACAATGAATTTGAATATAAACATACTTAGCTATAAATACTTATTAACTTGTATAAATTTTTGAAGTACTCGTACATACTATATTGTGATTGACATTTATGCATATACATATATACATAAATATAGTATTTATATTTTCTGCAGCTCTTTAATCTTACAACACTAATGTGAAATTCATGGTGACTTTTATATAATTCGATTTATTCTCATTTTAGTACGATACTTGTTGTAAGTATTTGCACTTTGTAATTCGTATTAGTGTTGCCAGAGTAGTATAAATATTATAGCAGTTATATAACACATATTTGCTAATATACAAAAAATGTTATTGTAGCTGAAACTTGTCAGGAAAATTAGAATAGTCCATGAGTAGAACTCATAAAAATGCTACTTTAACACTTTACGTTACCTACCTTTCCTATCTGTGACCTAATCAAAAGTTGTTTTAGCACTTAAAATATAATAAAAAAAAAACCCAATGAAATGTTTTTTATGTGTTTATAATATCACTTTCGTTTTTAAAATTCCATCAGTTCTTTGTAAAGAACAACTATTATACATTCGCTTTGATTGATTAGCTTACGTGACGTATTTCAAATAACTTCCCATTATTCCTAATAATCAAATAAAACAAGTTTGTTGAGCAGTTGCATATAAATGTAGATCAAATTAACTGATTTGGTATAAGGAATTATTTTAATAAAATACCAAATTTCACGAAATAAGTAAGACTGTAATTTAAAAAAAAAATGTATATCAAACTATTTGGGTAATGATTATGAGGGTCCGGTAATTACGCCGTTTATAAGACTTTCATTTATTTTTTATTTGACTTATAATTGATAGAAAATCATTACAAAAATGTTAATGTGGGATTTTCAGTTACTATAGTTGTTTTTACCAGATGATCCAAAATGTTCACTTGCAGACAAATAATATGATCAATATATTGTATAATTGGTATTTTTGAAAAAGTGAGTTCCTATTTATCAGTAACTCAAGGGAAATAGCGAAATTTTAAGTTCGTTCCAATACTTATATTACCATTTCAAAATTTTCACAATATCGGACACAAAAATAATTTTTGTGATTTTTATGAAGAGAAAAAAATTTTTTTAATAAATTTTTAATACTATACCACCTTAAGAATTCAACAAATATATGAAGTAATAATTTTCTGAACAAATAAGTATACTACGAATAGTAAGAATAAAAACAATTCAAGTGAGAATAAATATCCAAACAGTTTTAAGCAAATGTATGTTTTAGAAATGTTTTCATGACAAAGCACCTCTTAGTCGCCGTTGAATTGTAGAGTCGATTCTCGTCGTACCCAGGAGCCTTAATATAGGCATATAAATGCCTAGTTAAGAAATTACTTTTCTACATTTACTTATTTTGCCATTACAACCGAAAATTAATTTAGACAGAATTTAGCCTGTTATAAATTCAGTTATAAATTCCAAGTTCCATCAAATTCTTCATTACTTGATCTTTTCACCTCTTCTGTGTCGTCCACCAGCGGATTCCAAGAAGGTATTATTCGTCTGAGAGTGTTCCTCCATTCGCTCAACTTCACCTAGCTAGCGCAGTCGCTGAAATTTGATACGGCTCATGGGCATACCTTATTCGATACTCGCCACCAACGCAAATAGGTCCAAGGATCTTGTGTAGACCTTACTATAAACTTTTCTGAAAATATAAAAGGAGTCTACCTGTTTCTTGGGAATGTGGAGGTTGAAAAAGTGTTTTCAGTTCAGTGTTTATGACAATTTATTAACGAAATAAATTTCACTGTCTGGTTACACTAATCGCTTATGCTCTTTGACAGTTGCTAAATTATTTCCAATGTAGACTCCTCATTGCGAATGTGGAAAATTCTATTTCGTGTCTATATTCCATTTGAACACAAAATCGTAGTAGCGCCATTCAAATGAAATTTGTAGATTAAGAAAAAAATGTTTCATTGTATGTGAATTTCAAAAACGAGTTAACATAATTTCCAGTGCCAGTTTACTACAGTGCGATTCTACTGACAATTTTTTTCTGTATTAGAAACATTAATTTAAATATTAAATTATCGAAAATTGGCTATAATTAAATTTTAAAAAATTAATAATTGCCTAACTATGTTTGATATTGGCAACATGAAACAATTATCAAGTTAAATATGTAAATAATTAAATATTTCAATAATTCTCTATGCAATACCACAATTAAGTTTATAATTTGAATTATTGGGAAAACTTTGGTCAACGACAAATAGGCTTTTCCGTATTAACTATGTATGCACGAACATATATAATTTCAACAACAACACAAAATTACCTTTAAATTTCAACCAAGTAAAATATGATTAATATTTAAACACAAATCATCATCATGTTATGTACACAAGAAACCAAAAAAAAGAAAAACACGACTAAATCATAAACAAGTGGGGATCTAAAAATAACAATCACACTGAAATAGCAAGGGAAAATTTGAAAATGTCAAACTCATATTGTAGCATAATATCATAGGTATATTTTACAAGCGTGTGTGTGTATATTCAGGCATGTAAATATTTTGTGACGTCATAACTACAATCAGGCTATACAAATATTTATCCATGTACACGAGCATATTTTGTTCGTATGTCTGTGTGCACGAGCAGGCCAAAAATTGAAACGACAATAATAACGGAATTTTACCACACCGCCACCACAACTACCACCACATAGCAACAACAACATCACTTAGAATTGTGTAAAACGCTATACTCGTATGTCTATATATCGTCAAATGGGTATGATATTCAAAGAAAGTCTTTATCTATGGAAAAATCTTAAACCGCAATTGGAATTTCAATTGTAAAATTGTTTAACTCTTTTACGAAAATTTGACAATTTTAAATCTTTATAGTACTAAATGACGGTAAAAAGAAAGAAAAGTTGCTCATATCAAACTTTAGCCTTCATACTTAATATGTGTATTATGTTTCTTTGAGCACAAATACCTTTTTAATAGATTTTCTACATCTGCAACCACCATCACACAACAACCAACAACCAATAACCTCTTAAAAAAACTTTATAAAACACAAAAATAAGGCTATGACATGAATTGTTGAAAATATACGGATTCTGCTCTACAATAGTCTCATTTGAGCTCGATACACGTGGCCCAATGTTTCTACAATTTTTTAATACCCTCCAAATAATAATAAACGCCATCCAAATTAGTGTTTGTTTTATTGATGGTCTCTTCATTCGCCTCAAAACCCTTACATCTAAGCCATTTATTCACTGCGGTCATTTTTGCTTCAAGTCGGCTCAGAATCAGTCCAACACCTTGGCAATACGCATCGGTGATAGTTTTATTTATTTAATGTAATCCGCATCCCAAGAAAATGCCACCATAACCTTGTTGGCTGACAGACCCACCTTTGCCATTTTCTGCTTCGATTCACCACGTGTGATGGATCCACGTTTCGTCCACGGTTAAGAAATGGCGCACAAACTCGTTCGGACTACGATTAAGGATCGCCAAACACTCCGTTGAGGTTATGAGACTATTGCGTCACTAACAGACGGTTCCAATAGATGGTGAAGACTCTCCATCAAGCTTTTGTTTATTTTGCAATATAATTTTTCGCGTCTGCTTCAAATGGGTGTCACATTTCGACACTATTCGACGGATATATCTAAAAATTTGGATGCGTTCTTTTGAAAGATGCTTCTTGAAAAACAAAATTGTTTTTTCGAAAAGGGTATTCCTTATTTCAACCTTGTCACAACAAAATTTACTGAAAAAAAAAATGTTTTTGCGAAATTTTCTGAACGAGGTATTCATGATCAACCGTGACGCCATGACCTTCATGAGCAAACTGCAGTTTTTTCTATATAAATTAGCCATTAATAGTTGAAAGGAGGCCATGCATTTAGGACTTTAAAATATTGTTGATTTCTAAATATGCTTTTGTAAATAACAACCATTTGTCTCTACATAAAATTCTTCAATTGTTAATTAGAAGTGAACTTGAAAAATATGACTTTTAAATTTTTCTGCTTTTATTTTGAACTATGAAAGTAAAAAGTAGTTGCTTATGTCCGATACGTTGTCACATAATTTCAGCCCTTAATTTTCTACACCACAAACCAAATATGAGGTGAGTTGCGGTGTGAGGTGTTTTATACTCACTGGTGGTGATTTTTCCCATCCCACTGAATTACAAAAATTCAATAACAGGTACATAAGCACTTGAGCACTTAATTTTCTTTTTTTTTTTTTTATTGGTTTCAGAAAAAAATAGTATAGAACAATATTTGCAATTCAAAATTACATGGAAATAAAAAATAAAATCCACTCGAAACGAATTGCAATTAAATGCATGCATTGCAGAATGAATGACACAAATGTATGTACATAAAAAAATTATTGTAGTAAAAATGCTGTTTCCTTTAACAGAGATTTTTTCATTACAACGTACCACATAGATGGATTAATAGATATATATTTTCGTTGAATTGATATTTTTCTACAAAATAAAGCAGTTTAAAATAATAAATGCAAACAAATATTTCTCGCTTTCATATAAAATATATACCAACTTGCAAAATGACCTTATTAATTCAACGGAAATAAAACAAAACAAAAAGAATTCACTTGTTCATAGAGATTATTTAAATCTTCACATCACATTTATTTATTTGACTCTTTTAAATATTCGAAATCGTTTTTTCTTTTTCCAATATTTTACAATCCAACACCATATTTTGATTTAGTACTTTCGAACTGCTGCATCACTAGTGCGAAATTTATTTCCATCATAGAATAATTCGAAACTTGAAATAAAACGCAATTCCGGATCTACATTATATCCATTCTTTTTGCTTGGCGTCTCATAGATAACCGTATCAGGTATATGATGACGACGTTTTACAGGTAACGCTGGTATTTCATTCAATTTTACTTTTCTTTTTTTCTCAGCTCTCTCAAAGCAGCACAATATAAGCAGGTGTAATATGCAATAGATAATTAGTAGAAATATTGCAAATAGTATAGCTTGCAAAATATCACTGACAAATATTGGCGGCCGAATGACAAACCAAACGATGGGAAAGAATAAAAACCAATATAGGCAAAATGTTATGAATAAAGTCCATTGTAATGGTGTAAATTGTGACATGTTTCTTTGTTTCCGAATTTCTAAAATTTTTTGAATATGTAAAGCTTGCGCGCACAATTATATTAGACCACTAAATCGGTGTAGAAAAATGTGAATACGAACACGCGCAGCAAAGGAATGTTTAAGGTTTTTGTTTTTTATCGCTAAAGAAATAAGCAGCATAATACATATGACACAACCATTACAACCACCAGAATATGAAAAATAACAGTTTGCTTGACCTCGGGAAACATTTAAATACTATATGTACCATATACTGATAAGTAATATTAAACCCAATTGAGGTCGTTATGTGAATTTCAGAGCATACTCTCCATTTTTATCACACACACAAACATTTTTCTTAGCATATTATATGGTACATATGTACGTCATTCATTCATACATCATTATAAATTCAAATTCAAATTCATTGCAAAAGTATGAAATATTTGATTGGGGAAAAAGTGCAAACATTTTTGTTCTTATAATTAGTGTGATAGTAAAACAAAGGCGAACAAATGGGAGCATAGTCCCATAGCATCCCACTGGGAAGGGATACAATAACTCCGCCAAGCCAGAAGGTTGGTTAGGCCATACACCTACAATAGGGAACTGCTGAATATGTGCAAGACAAATATCAGGAAAATAGTAGGTTTCCTTTTAGGAGATTACTACCTGAAATTTCATCTCACTAAAATCCACATTCTTATCTAGGTAGAAAGGGATGTAATGCTATGGCATACTAGAGACATTGGTGCTAGACCTATAGGGTTTAGTAGATTGGATGGTTGTGATCGCATGGATCGTAATTTCATAAATGTAGTGGGAGACAAAAGATTTTTAGGTCGCAGTGTCGGCCTTTGGGCAACCTACGACAATAAATTATTAATTATGAATTAGTGTGATAGTAACAAACGTTTATCATTCTTTAATTAATTTCTTAAATTAATTCTTTTCCATGTCACTCCTTCAATAATTGTACCTCAATCTATTTGTTCACAGTAGCGTGAAAATTCAATAATTGGGTCAATAAAAAAAACCTCGTTTACAATTCTGCCACAATTTTATTTAGAAACACGAATCCAAATCTTGTTTACAGTCAATTCATATATGCTGTCTTAAGTCTTGCTCACTTTTGTCCAGTATGAATGTATGAACATTCTTTCAATGATGGATGAGTTGACCAGAGCGACATGCATATTTGTGATTAAAATTTCTGTTCTTTGAAAATTGCTGTTGTTTTTGAAAAACTTTCTTGTCCCGCATTGTTTTCATTATATCACCCGAATTTTTTTCATCATATCACATAAATTCTAGCCAAATCTAAACAATTTCATAGTATATTGTGTGACGGTTGTTAATTCCAAAATACAGCATTGCCAATTTCAAAAAATAATACAGGGGTTATGGTGCTTGGGGCCTGATAGTTTTTCCCCAAAAATAACGATTCTTCTTGGACCAAAATGTAATTTAAACGAATTACCTTCCATGCTGAAATAATTCAGACGAAGAGTGGTGAATTTCTGCTTTTTTTCAGAATGATGACCCATAATATTTTGTACTGATTTTTTGTTGTTTTTCATTTCATTTTCTCATACGATGACGGTATATAGTACATATAGTACGTAATTACACTTCGGTATTTTATTTCACCAAAATTTGGTCTTTCAAATTAGAATAATCACCGTTGGCTCTACGGCAATAGCTAAATACTTGACATAATTGAGGCGCAATTTCACGAATGGCAATTTCACGATGATGCTCTCTTTGAGGTCGTCGACTGTTTGCGGCTCGTTTGCGTAAACCCCCCTCTCTCAACCCCAAAGAAAGAAGTCTTTGATCGAGGTGATTAATTGACAATAACTCCTCGTGATTGTATCCTCTTGTCAGAACCCTGGCAAATTAGATTGATTGTTTCGTTGGGTGTGCGTGATCTGTCACCGTCTTGTTGAAACCACGTGCTCTGCACATTCATGCCTTCCAATACCTTCCATAAAAAGTGTGTAATCATTGTTTGATATCAAGGTCTTTTCACTATAACTTCTGCATAATAACATTCACCAAATTCTTAACAATAGACATGTATACTTTTCAAATATAATTTTACATGACATTGCATACATTTTAGTACAAAAAATATAAATAGCGGCAAATTCAAAAATTATCTTTTATTTGGGCACCCTATATGAGCTGAACTTTTATATAATAATGTAAACTAAAATTATGAAATTTATTCTAATATAAAGCATATGGAATATCAACCCTGTGTTTCATACAGCAGACTGTGTTTGAGTATGATTAAATAGTACTATGCGTGAAGTACCCTTAAGGGTCACGTATATTTCAATGCATGTACGAGTATGTGAGCACCAGCAACAATAATAAAATTTCGCCTGGAATTTTAGAATGAATGAATTGAAACAAATGGCTCTCACGTACCACAGATACCTACTATACCACGAACAAAGTTTAGAATGCATTGCAATATTAGAACTGACGTAATGGGAACGAGGAAAATGGATGGGAATGAATGATGATGATGATGATGATATGAAACTGAAAAACTAGATGTTGGGTGGTGAACGGTAAACATTAAGAATAAGCAAAAATTATATAAATGTGTGGTTTTTTGTACGTACATGCTTGATGTGCTAAAATGGAATTGTTGGGGTATTTTTTTTTCTTTTTCTATTTCCTTTTTGCACTACGCAAAGTTACGCGTACTGAACTTCCGGTTTTTGTTTGGTGTTTTTTTTTTGTTTGCCCTCCTTTTGTACATAAGTACTCATACAATGTTGTAGTGTTTGTGTTTTTTGTTTTTCTATTCATTTTATGCAACTTCTTTTCATATATATTATAAACATTTGCAAATGCCAAGGCGTCAAAGCAAATGCTATTATAATGAAAATAACAAACAACTATGTATTGTACAATAACAATACTACGAGTATAAGAGATGTATGTACGTGTATGAAGAAGTCAAAGCAGAACAAGTCTTCGTTTAAGGTCAGTGCTGTTGTTACCGTTTGTTTTTAGTACGGCATTATCGACACTCATGACCGCCAACATATGGGTAAGATGGTGTAATTTGATAGAATAGTTTCCATACTCTTTTTATGCGTGCCAACGTGTGTACGTGTGCGTATGCGTGCATTTTTATTGCGTGTAAGAGGGGGGCGTACCCTTGTATACATATATTTACGAAATCATATTTGACTCCTTAATGTGTTTTAATTTATATAATTTTTATAATTTTATAAGTGTACAGTTGTGTATATGTTTTCTAGTTTAGTTTGGTTAATTACTACGTATATGCTATTAGTTTTATTACAACATACAATAATATTACCGTTGTTATTGTTGTCGGGGCTATCTTAATTTTATGCGTTTTTTGCCTTTTCCGCCTTCTTATATTATGTAACGAGGCAATGTCAAAGAATAAAATATTCGAAGCACAGCAGTAAGAACAACAACAAACACAAGAGGAACGTTCATAATAACAGCAATATATACGAAAATCGGTGTAGCATTTCTACTTAAGGTAGCATAAAGAAATTCCTGATTTGAAACCGCTTGGATTTTCTGTTTTTTTTTAAAACCATCAATTTTATGGGCAATCCTGCCTAAAAGTAGCAATGCTGACAAATGTTTTAAAAATTCACAAATAACGCCAAGAATCGCTCCTAGAATATTAAGGTGTATGATCGTCCTTCATGAAATTTATAGAAATTATAGGAATCGCACTTAGAACGGTTAAATCTAAGGCTGATCCCCTATATATTTTTATCTCCAAAATTTCATCTCAATACACTTACATACATCCTATCTCTATCGAGAGCGATTAACATAGTTACTTCCTATGCAAAGTGACCGTTTACAAATATTTGATCCACCTTAATGTACATACAAAACTATGTATACGTATATAATTAAGCTAGTTGATATATTACGAGTACTCAGTAACTAATCATAGAATTCATTTAACATCAATTCAAAATACTCATACATACCTTCTGCCTTCCATATAGTCTCTCTGAAGCCATATAATAAAGTACACAAGCATATCTTCCATATGTCATTATATGATAAAAATTAATTATGCTGCAATATTCATTACGCATTTATTAGCAAAATATATAAGTAGCATATATGTATATACAAGAAAATATGTATACAAAAATTACGAAATAATTAAGAGATAAGATTGAAAGCTAATAAGTAAATATATCGAGTAATCAATTATAATGATAATCTACACAATATCACATAATGCCACTGTACTGGCATCATCATTTGATGACACTGATTTTTCACACTCCACTTCCGGTTGTTGTTTCGTATCCCTATTCGCATCGTTAGCCTCAAATGAATTTTGTATTAGCTTAGAACTCTCTACTAATGATGATGATGCTGATGATGATGATGATGATGATGATGTTTTTGGTGCACCCATAACTTTGTTATCATCTGCAGATGATGTAATATTTTTTCGCAGATTTCCTTCAACATCGATAGAATCTGCAACTTGATTTGCTCTTGCCTTAATATAACAGCATAATATGCTATTGTAAAGAAGCATATAAAAGGCAAGCGAAATTATACAAAATATGATGTATTCGGATATCTCAGTTAATATATATTTTCTTACTAGACGACGGAATATAAATGGCACCAAGAATGGCCAATAAATCATACATGTCAGCAATTCGATAATACGTTTTTGAAACATGTTCACTTATGTAATACAGATGCTTTCAGTATTATTATTTTGGTTTTGATTTACAAACAAAAAAGCGCTCTTTTAATTCGTACAGAGTTGAAAAGTTTGCTTCAATGACTTTACTAAGACTGCTGTTGCACATCTATTACTAAGTAGTACTAAATACAATATGTTTAACGTACATGGATAATAATGAGGGTATGATTCAAACAACCAATGCATCATTGATTTTATCTTGGAGAATGACTGTCTTGTGAGCTACGATATTTCTTATCCATGCACTATGCATATAGCATCGTATATTTAATGAAAATAATTATTCGCAGAAAATACTCATACATAAATCTACGTATCATTTTATATTTAGTTCAAAGCGATATGCAATATTCGTATTGAATGAGAAATAAACTTTACAATCAGATGTTGGAAAATTAGAATTATGCGTAATATATATTATGCTATAAAAGCAAATAAAAACGAACGAATTTAAATACAACAATGTTGCACTGACTTCTTTCTGAAATATTATTTATATACATTAGTAAGAGTGATACAAATATTATTTGTCATGGCCTAGCAAGGCAATGATGAAGGAGAAATACAACCGTGGCACATTCACTTCTTTCTAAATCTCATATACTAGATTTTATCGAATTACTAACAAAATTGTTTGTCATGGTCTGGGACGGCAATGACAAAGGAGAAATAGAACAATCAAGACCATAACATTCATCAATGCTATGATAAGAAATACAAGCTTGGTACACGAATTTGTTTTTTTTTTTTTTTAATATATAGCACTATTCAAAAAACAATTTCTCACTGTCTGGGAGGGACATGATGAAGGAGCAATAGAACAATCGAAACCATGACATTCATCAATGACATACTTTAAAATGCCTAAGGGTTTGTATTGTTGAACGAATTATTTTCAAAATATATAGCACTGCTCAAAAAATTGTTTCTCATTGTATGGCAGAGCAATGACAAAAAAAGAAATGCAACCCTGATATATAGAAAAATCTCCTTACAGTCGGCTGGGGCCGACCAAATTATACCCTGCATATGTAGAGGTATATATAAAAAGTTTGCTCGTATATCCATCCTTTTCTTCCCCTACTTTGTATAGGACCTACATTAAGAAGCAGGCGTACCTCATCAATTTTGAAGGATCAATTTCTGCCTATAATACTAAACTACATAGGTTGCAATGGGTTGACCTAGGCGTATTAATTAGTAAGTTATGGGTGTTTTAATGTTTAAGATAAATCCGAGACTTTGTACGGAAGCTAAATAAAAAGTGGGCGTGACGTATCTCTTTCTGGTATATCTAATTAATTTTTCAATATCAATCCACACCTTAAATTTGGTTGTCCTACGCTAAATGGTTTGTAAGTTATGGAGCTTAAAAGTTTTAGTTTAATTCCCTCGACTTTGTATGGGAGACCTATGAAGGAGTGGGCGTGGCACACTGATTTTCTGCCAGATTATTTCCGGCTACGATATTAATCTAAGTGTCAATTATGGTTATTTTAGGAAGAAGATTGCCGAAATTACAGCTGTTTCAATTTAAAATTTGTATGGGGGCTTCAATAAACAGTGGGAGTGGCGCGCCCATTTCAAGTGAGTCTAGTTGCTCGTACAATACTAATCCATACCTTAAATCTCGTTGTCCTACGCTAAATGGTTTGTAAGTTATGGAGCTTAAAAGTTTTAGTTTAATTCCCTCGACTTTGTATGGGAGACCTATGAAGGAGTGGGCGTGGCACACTGATTTTCTGCCAGATTATTTCCGGCTACGATATTAATCTAAGTGTCAATTATGGTTATTTTAGGAAGAAGATTGCCGAAATTACAGCTGTTTCAATTTAAAATTTGTATGGGGGCTTCAATAAACAGTGGGAGTGGCGCGCCCATTTCAAGTGAGTCTAGTTGCTCGTACAATACTAATCCACACCTTAAATCTCGTTATTCTAGGATGAATAGTTTGCAAGTTATAACCGGTAACATTTTTTTTAATTTCCGCAAATTTGTATGGCAGACCCATGAAGGAGTGGGCATGGCACACTGATTTTCTGCCATATTATTTCCGACTACCATGTTAATCTAAGTGTCAATTATGGTTATTCTGGACAGAAGATTGTAGAAGTTACAGCTGTTTCAATTTAAAAGAAGTACAGACACTTTGTATGAGAGCTACGCTAAAAAGTAGGCGTGGCTCACCCACTTTTGGCGAGGTTATATAGTAGTATAATATAAGTCTATGTGCCAAATATTGTTGTCCCAAGTTGTATATTATGTGAGTTATAGCGAGTTAAAGATTTTGAAAATTTCGAGGTTAGTCGCTTTGAATGCTTGGTGTGGGCGTGGTTATTGACCGATCATGCTCAATATCAATCCTCTCCGTACCCTTGGATCATAGATTACTTATGCCAAATTTCATCGAAATAGCTCAATATTTACTCAAGTTATCGTGCGAACCAGCCAGGTGACAGACAGACGGACAGACGGACGGTCGGACATCGTTAAATCGAAAATTTAATCGACGCTGATCACGAATATATATCCATGTCTATATCTCCGGAGATTCCTTCAAGTGGACACAAACATCTGACCGAAATGAATATACCATGCATATTGCATTATGCAGGGTATAAAAATCATAAGTGGATTTTATGCGTAATTCAGACATTGAGGACAGGAATGGCAAAATAAATACAAATACTACTGAGAAATTGTGTGAAAATTAATTACGTTTTTCATATATTTTTAATTATTCCTCAACGTAGTTTTCTAGCACAAAATATATTTTACGTAGAAGTGTTTGATTTTTGCGTCAACCCTTTTCAAATAATTTTAATCCTTTTAAGTTAATACACTTAGTCCAACAATGTTCCAATTTGTATAGCCCTTCGATATAACACAGTTTATGGTGCTCCCTTAAAGTAATCGCTTGCAACACCAATAACTTCGAAATTCTAAGCAAATATTCTTCCTATCAACGATTTAATTTTTTTGATTGGAAACAGAACGTACAGAAAGTGGATGCCGTAGCTTACTGGTTAGTGCTTTCTGATCTGTAGGTCGTGGGAGTCTCTTGCTTGACTGCAAGAGACTGTAAGTACTTTCCAACTATCCCATAAAAACTGTAGATTTATGGATGAGTTGTACTCCCAAAAATTCCTTGTGAGATTTTACTATAATCTTTCAAATACACATATACGAGCAATTTTTCGATTAACGATCCACATTATTTGTTCATAACATTACTTTCGCAAGAATTGTCTATCGTTTTCCATCTGGTGGGTGTTTTTCTTGATGAATTTTTGCTTTTCTATGAAAATTTACAATTCACACAACTTTGAACAAAACATTTGCAAATTTCATAAAGCCATAAAAATTTGAAACATATCCCATATGTTGGGATGAACAAATTCCATAGAACATATTAAATAGATTTGCTTGAAATAACTCTGTTATAACTCTATGCTTGTTGTGTACGAATAAAACATATGTTACATATGTTACATATGCAAATAGATTCCATGGACTGACTACATAAGTATACGAATAGTGTTGCATCACTTCATTTTCGATCATTTTTACTGTACTTGATTATTGATTTGAATGAAATTTCTTGACAAGTTGCCATAATGAAATGATGATGGTACAATCGAATACAAACATTTTATATATATTTATATTCTTCAATCATTGTTTGCTCTTCACGTATAAAAGCTGTTTTCATTTTCGTTATATTTTCCTCCCAGCCTCCATCTAAATTTGTACACAAATATTACTAAGGTATATGGCATAATACAGAGATTGTCAAATAAGATATTTTGAATGAGATTTTCTCAAATAATTTGAATGAAAAATTGTCAATGATTGTCAAAAGACTATATAGCCGTATTTGCAACATAAAGGCAACCAGATGTGACAATTTTTAAAACTAGTTAACTCTTGACTATATTTCGAAGCTGTCGATATTTGAATGCTTGATAAAAAAAAAAGTTTGTAAATTCATTTGTAGATGTACCTGCTACATAATAAATAACAATCAGCACAATTTTCATCATTTTATTATATATGTTTTTTTTTAGCCTTAGAAATGTTTGGCTCTTGTTGCAACTGACGTTCAAAATGGCGTCAACATATTTGTACTTATCTTTATACATATATCAACACATATACGTATATGTACGGTATACATATTGCAAATGAACGTCATGCTATGCTACAGCGTCAGCCTTTTTAGTGCTTCAAGGATATACTTATGTATATCATATGAATATACGTATGTAGTATGCTCGTACCTTGGTATGCTCTGTACCGGTTGTACTCATATACTAAATGTACTCGTATACACGTATAAGTGCAACACTAACACACCACTAAAAATCTTCATCACATTCTTCTTCGCTCTTTTCCAATAAAGTGTAACGAGCAAAAACAATTTAAAATGTTAAGAAAATTATAGAGCAAAAAACAACAGGATTTTCAACAGCATACATATATGAACATACTCAAACTACAATACATATACATACATACGTATACGTATGTAGTACGTACTACATATTCAGGCATGCATGTAGGCACGTTTATAAGTGTTCTTATGGTAGTGTAATTGTGTTCATTGTGGGTGGTGACGGGTACTAATGGCTAAGAGAGTGTATATACATATGTGTGTATTTTACAATGGTAGCTTTTTAGCGTACGTCTGTGTGTGAGTTTGTACAAGTTTAAGTGTTTGCTAAAAGCATTTACTTTTTACCTTTTCTGCATTCGTTGCACTTAGCCTTTCAAAACACAGCACAACAACAGCTAAACAACACAAAGCAGAAGACAGAGAGAGAGAGAGAAAAAAATAACGAACAAACTTAGAGATATGATGTACATATGTATTGTTAATGTTTATTATTTGTTTATATGTTTATATATATATATATATATATATATATATATATATATATATATATATATATATATATATATATATATATATATATATATATATATATATAGATACTATTCATCCATATGTATGTAGGTTGGTACATAGTTATAGGTACCTAGATATACCCGTATATAAAGGATAGGGTCTTGTTTATAAACTTTTTGGGCTTGAGTTTGCTTGACTTTTTCCTACGTACAAAGTATTTCACAAATAAAATAAAAAATGTCATCGAAATAAAGATAAATGCATTTGCGTGAGTGTACATTCGGGTAACTCATATTATGTGAGACTTAAGAGAGTTACCTAAAGTTTGTAGGAATATAGTCTTTGGATGATTCTGGTCAAAACCGAATTTCAATTTTTTCAAAAAATCAACCTCTTTCGAAAATTAGTAATAAAGCTAATTTCAAAACGTGAATGTTACTCTTCAATTATTTTATACTATTACCGTTGAAAAGATATGAGAGGTGCGCATGATTTTCATCCAATAATGGCCATTTTCCAACGTACAAATTTCTTTATGAAGATATTATTATATAACGAGTTTCAGTCCAATAGTTCTATATTTTCTGGCAAAATGTGTAAAAAAAAATGCATAATGAGTCATAATTTTGTATGGGAGCTAGATGTGTTTTTTATCCGATAATGGCCATTTTTATACATATTTATAATTTCATAAAAATACTATTATGCTCTGAAATTCAATCCTATATCCCTATTTTTTCAACCGAAAATGTCAAAGTATGCGCATTCATACTTTTATATGGGAGGTGGACGTAGTTTTCATCCGATAATGCCTATTTTTATACATACTTATGATTTGATAAAAATAATATTATACTCTGAAATTCAATCCTATAGCCCTATGTTTTCATGTGAAAAATAAAAAAGTATGCACATTAACTCATATTTTTATATTGGAGGTAGATGTAGTTTTCATCAGATTCGAACCAGTTTCTAACATATTTATTTATTAGTAAATAGATTCTAGTTTACCAAGTTTCAGTCCTAGAACTTCATATTTTCAGGAGAAAAATGTATAAAATTGCTTTCTGATCCAAATTTTTGTATGGCAGGTAAGCGTTGTTTTCATCAGATTCTACTCATTTTTATAATTAATTATTTTTTTGGAAATTATAAGCTTATCTAGTGAGTTTTAAACATATAGTTTTATATTTTCGTATGAAAAGTGCAAAAATATACATACTGACTCATACTTTTGTATGAGAAGTATGAGTAATTTTCATCGGATTACACCCTTACTGAAAGTCATCCGTTTATTGCCAAATACAATCATATATAGCAAGTTTCAGCTCAATAGCTTTATATTTCTTTACAAAAAATGTCTTTACAATTATATGCTCGATAAACATACTTTTATATGGGATATAGGAGTCGCTATTATTCAATAACGTCCATAGTTAAACTCATTTGATTATTGGTAAAAATATTACATTCTATTAGGTTTCAGTTCGCTAGCTTTATACTTTAGCTTAGTCCGAAAAAATTCAAGTAATATCTCATTTTTGCATGATAAATATTAACCTACCCTAATGTATCTATTGTACATACATAAGAAGGTATGCAAGATTTTATCCGTAACATTGTATTACAAATATAGCTCCCACACAAAGAGTAGATTTTGAGAATAACTGAGAGGAATTAAAAAATAGAATGTCACATTCACGGAATGTAACAAGCAAAAAAATAAATTATACTTTGAATACTTTTTAATAATCAGTCAAGATTGTATTTTCCCACATATCTGCAGACATGTTCATCTATGTTTTCACACTTTGAGCATGAAAATATAATGAAACGAAGCTTATATTTGATATATAAGATTATAGTGACTAATGAATAAATGAGTTTGAAAATTAGTGTGATTGGAGAAAAATTACGCCTATCTTCGGTACAATAAATATTTTTGAAAATTGGCGATATCGGATGAATGTGAGACAAAACTAGGTTTTTTATTTCGAAAACATGGCTGTTTTCAACCAACTCTAATATATTCAAAGTATACTCACTCAAAAATTAAATATGGATCGAAAATTGATCAATAAGAAAAAATACGACAATTTGCTGTTATAAACCGTATTCTTTTTACTAAGAATGTACATATCGTATAGTGTATTCCTACTGCTTAATTTTTACTTAAATCACATTGACTATTCTTAAGCTCACAAAAAAAGAAGAAATCATATGTAGCATATATATAGGTGTACATACTACACACACAAACATCCATAATGTTACATATATCAAGTTTACAATTCATCTTCATTTTAAATTACAATAACTACCTACATACCTACATGTATTTAACCTATTATATGTACTCTTTATATGCTTCATATGCTACTAGTAATAGTAAAAGAAATACAACAAAAAATAAATAGCAATTATTCTAAATCCATTCGAATAGAATATTAGTACTATATTGATCTATTACTCGTATAACAATCGAAACGAATAACCTATGATTGTGATGTAGAGTCATATCACCATCACCATCAGCACAACCAACTTTCCTTCTCAGTGATTTATGGGACAAAAAAAAGAAAAACTATGAACCCAATGGCTAAAGAAGATTAAAAAATAATATCGTTGCCATCGATAGATGATATACCATATTGTGAATGTGTATGTAGGTATGATTGATAGAATAATGATTAAGATAGAATATATATACGAGTATACTACTGTCGCTATCGGTAAAAGTGTGATAATCAAACAAATACAAGTACCTACAATATTTCTATATACTACGAGTATATATAGAACATCACACAACCACGTCATCTAATATCGAATAAAACATAACGCATATTGTAATTAAGGATAATAGACAATCGATAAATTTGCTCAATGAATTAAATCGTATCCGTGTATATGTACATATATACATACGTGTGTGTCTGTATGTATGATAATGAAAAATCGCATAGAATGCGAAAGATGGAAACAAAATCGATGGAAGGACAACATATAAAAGATAAAATACTTCCGAAGGACATTCACGTGACTAAATAGAAATTATTATTATTGTGTTGTTATTATTACTATTATTATACTTTTTTTTTATATACAATAAATGCATACATATAATGTATAAAAGTATAAGTACCTATTTATTCAGGAACGCACATAAAATTTATTTTGCGGGTGAGTGAGTTCTAAGAACTCGTTTTTGTTCTCTAACAGTTGCCAGTCCATCATCATCACTCTTTTCCAAAATCACTGTCAAGTGGGACCTGATATAAAATGCATAATGTACATAAAATAGTTAAGAAGAATGAACGAAATCGTGTTAAGACATTTTATGTGTAAAAGCCCAAAAAAATAATGGAAAATATTTTCAAATAGATGAAAACTAAATAAAGTTTTGGTAGCAAATTAATTTTCACCGAAGTTGTATACTGTATTAGTGGCATAATTTCCTGCAATAACATTTGCTAAAAAGGGAAAAGTCACGCCTTCTATTTAATATAGCTCCCTCACAAAGTCGGGGTATTAACATAAACTTACAAATACCATAACTTATGTGGCATTTCTCCCACAACCAGCATATTAAGCATCTATTTTAACATTATAACGAAAAATAATTTCTCCAAAAGTAATTAAACCACGCAAAGTATTTAATGTAGCTCCCATACAAAGTCATGGAATTTTTTTTTTTAAATGTATGTCTTCATAACTTACTTAATATTTCATCCAAAAGCAATCATATTAGATACAAAGATGAATATTGTAAGGGGTAATAAATTTGCAAACGAGCTCCCATCCAAATTTGTTACAAGTTTAAGTATTCCTAATGTAATGTTTCGTAATGTTTCAACAAATCAATGCCAAATGGATTAAAGTGTTTAAATTCCACAAAAAGCCAAACCTTGTGAACGCTACTGTTATTTATATAACCGCTCATGTATATTTGAAGTGCATACATATCTATAATAAGTACCGACTATTGTCATTAATATTTATGTATTTATTGCTGATATTGTTGTTGTTGTTGTTTTTGTTATTGTCGTTACTATTTCTCCATCTATTTTTATCATATAGTAAGTCTACTTATATTCATATAAAAATAATAAATACATCGAATAAACAAATGCATGATATACTATAATCTTATATAGATTTGAAATTCATTACAACATTTTATACATTTTGATTCATTTAATTACAAAAAGAATAGAGTGATCATAAAAAAAATATATAATCTCAATGGATAAAAGTAATAATATTTAATGGCAAAATTAAACTTCTGAATTTTTACAACTTTTATAGTGATTTGTTCTATTATTTAGTTAGTACAGCGGTATATACATATAATTTTAGTACAACGGTTTCTACCCGTATATAATAGATACACAACGGCTTCTCATAGATTAGTGTAGATTATTTGAGTGACATAAATTCAAAGAAAAACTATAACAAAATACAATTTTACATAATTTAATTAACTTTTTCATTATATTATGATTTTCATTAGTTGTTTTTCTATTTTTCATCTATTTTTTGCAAGCTATACACATTTAATATTACTCGTATTATAAACCAAAATCATATTAATTCAGTTTTTCTTGTTCAATGCATTCGTTACTAATACTTACAATATATATAAATATTGCTAACTTGAAAAAAAAAATCAAAAGCTTTTTTCAAAGCTATTTTGCTAGTATAATATTTTGTTTGTTAACAACTCCTTTCCTTCATTTGAGCGCTTATTAATAATTAAATTTCATTGAATATTTTCCATTTTGGTCAATTCATTTTCATTTTCATTTTCTTCTACATTTCTCAACTTCTCTATTTCCAGTTTCTTTTGTTTAATTACAATTTTTCTTGTCTTTTTTTAGTTTTTGATATTCTTCTTGATGATCAAATATTGTATTACAGTAAAGTAAACAAAAATTAAGGCAAAATAAATTTACAAAAAAAAAGTGAAAAAGTGAATATACAACAAAAACTTCCCACTGCGCTTTTACTCACATGAAAAAAATCTATATATATATATTTAAAAATACAACATAAACAATTTTAATCAATATTTAATATTTCATAAAATATATGTATATGTTATGTTTTTATTTTCATATCTATATTTACTCTATATAACTTTTTTTTATATACATATTTATTTGCTTTGTCTTTTTATTATTTATCGAAATTAATTACAAACAAACAAAAATTTTAATAACAAATACTTAAATAATTCAAAATAGACTAATTTTTTTGTTTTCTTTTCATTATGTATTTCTTTAGTTTAATTCTTCTTCTTTCTTATTGGTTTAGAGTCTTAAATTTCTTCTTTTTCGTTATCTCTCATATAATACATACTCGTATAGAGAATCCTTTGTTAATAAATTACTAAAAAAAAAAAAGTAAGGAATAAACAAACAAATTCAAACTTGAATGCAAGTGGAGAAAACTACAATGAAGCTGTGATCATTATTTGTGCTTTTTTTCATTTTTCGTTGTAAAATATTTGGTTGGCAATGTGGCTTCTCCGTTTTCCGTTCAATCACCAAACAATCTTTATATACTGTACAATTAATAGCGGTATTTACAATGATCTTGCAACGAGTAGATTCTCAATTCGTCAGTTGTTCGTTAGTAATTTGATTAAATGTCAATTCACTGTGAGTAGAAATGTTTTGCTTAATCTGGTTAGCTTTGTAAATGACAATTCAAAGCAGCTGACGAGCAACGAAGTAATTAACTATCATATCTACTCGCTAATTTGTTTCTCGTTAGATCAATTCGTTGGTAAATCAAATTGAACATCAAATATTATAACAAAATGATGAGCTCAATGTGAATACTGCTAATGTAATTTTCTGTTTATTATTTTTTTGGCAATAAAACCAAATGGCAAAAATTTGCAACCACTAAAATAATAAATATTTTACTTTTTTCTTTGTGCAATCAAAAAAGCTTTATTTGTTCACACACACACACACTCACTCAATTTTTGTTTACTTATTTTTCTTTTTCTTAGAACAAAAAAGCAACTCTGTCTATATCTTTATGTATTTGTTATTATTATTTTAATAATTTCCATTAAATTGATTTAATTTTTATTAAAAATTTGTTATAAATTATTTTACTTTTTTTATTTCATATTATTTCAAAAATATTCAATTTATTTAATTGTATATAATTGGCATTAAAATAATTACTAAGATTGGATATGAGAAAATCGAAAAAATTACGAAAATAATAATTATTTTATACAATTTGTCAGAATATTCATGACGTACTTTGACATAGGTGGCACCACATGTATTCTTGCATCAAGTTGAAAATATAGTTAATCAAACTGTCGTTTTTCATCCACAAATACAGTTACTCAGATAGACCGCAGAAGGCATCACCTTCAAGTCTCTTTCTAACCTAAAAAAAAACAATTGGCAAAAAGACGCAGAAACTTTGGTTTTAGAAGCAAAAAAGAATCTTGAGTTGGAGGAAATATGACCACGAATGTAGATTCAGTGGCTCTATATGCATAGAATATAACTATTTTGATCCGTCAGACATCGTACTTCTTTTTTAAAGGCTTTCACAACCACAAAACCCAAAAAGTATGGCCGATGAACCAGAGTAGTATTTTATGGGCTTTGCGTCGTTGAATCCGAGTCCGTGGTCAAAATTCCGCCATCACCGAGTTAATTCCGCCATTAGCCTCAAGTTACTTTGTAACCTCATGAAATCTGCAAAAACTAGCCGAAGGCCGATGTTTTGAGGTTAGAAAGAAACTTGAGGTTAATGGTGGATCACTTCATCACTCCTTTTTGGGTCACTGATTCTAAATCCGTTATTAGATTTCTGCCATCATTCCGAAAAAATTCTCTAAACTAAAAAAAAAAACAAGGGAAAAACGCCGAAAATGGTTCTTGATGTTAGAAACAAAATTGAAGTCCATCGGGTATAGTACTTTATTTATTTTGTGGGACTGTGTTATTTTCGCAAGACCGATTTGTGAAAACTTAATTAAAATTTATAGAGACGATGATCTACAAATATTATAAATACCACAAATGAGATTTACCAAATTTTGTACAGGAGGTTTTGATGGTAACGAAGCTCCTCACTGATAAAAAGTAACCGAGGTTGATGATGATACTTCGGGTTCCCATGAGCTCAAAGAGACCATCTCATCAACCGCATCAACATCTTCTATCCCTACTTCAAACAAAATAAACAAATCAGTTTCTAAAGCGCTTTCTAACCGGATGTGATCAGTATATTCTTTACAACAATATTCAAATGAATTAATTTTGTGTGACGTGTTAAAAATTTCCTATAAACTACACCCCAAGCCAATATTATGCAAAACGCAATGCACCTTAAAAGTCATCAAGAGGTAGTGGTAATGATGCACTGGATTCGCAAGCATATTGTCCGCCATTAAATGATTTTAAAAATTTTTAGCCGTTTTTTCGCAAAAATCATCGATCGCAAAGACGTATTTTTTCTCAATAACAGCATGAAACAAAATACAAGTTTGGTGACTTGTCGACAGTGGATGTAGTTTTAATAGGAAGTCTTCCCGTGTCCATCAACCTCGCTGGGTCTTCACCAAATTAAAGTTACGCTCTCTGTATGAAGAGATTTTACGGGTACCGCACATGATACATTAGATTAGAATGTGTATTGCTGATTGTTTATGTGTCACTGGTTGATTTCAAAGTTGCTGTAGTTGTAGCTCAGTCTTCCATTCCATTTATTTCGTTGATTGCAAAAGTGAACACCTTAAAAATGCGTCATGACTTTTCCGACAACTTAATAAATTATGATTACGATACGCGAATGAATATATTATTTAATATCTGGCATGAGTAATTTAATCAATTCTCACAAACCAATACAAATTCTTGTCGATTTTCTCATGAAACCAAAAAAGGAAAAATGAACAAAAAATGTGAAAGGTTACAAGGGATATTTACATATATACATTTTCAAATATTTTACTTATAAATCTTCTTCTTCTTCTTCTCATCCTTACATGTACATATCTACGTCATATAATAACTATTTTATGCATCTCTATTCGACATTACTTTCCCACAAAAAAACAAAAAACAAATATTTCCCGTTCCTCTTCGAATCCAAACAATCAATAAAACAACCATGCTGCTGCACCATTTGCTCACAAAAAGGGTAATGCTGCTAATTCATCGGAAACATCAATGGCAACACAACCCGGTGGTTCGGTAACATCACGTGCTGCCTCCGAGACGCGCTCAGGAGCACCAGGCACTGCTGGCGCAACAGGTAATAGCAGTGGTGGAACTTCTGGTAGTACACAAACTGGTGCAAAATTCCGTCATGGCCTCTTGCAGCTTATGATACATACAATAGATCCGTTACATGATGGTGAGTTCGTTAATGTTTCCATAGTGTTTTGCACAATTCCTTTTGCCTTATCCACAAGCAGTCCAGTTCCACCTATCCTATTACCACCACCTATCAGCATATAATTCCATATACTATTTCTGTCATTCCATTCCCACGCTAATGAAATACCCGAACCTACATACTTGTATTTCCAACATTTTCCTTCATTGTTGATATTTGATTTGATGCGTTCTGATAATATTTACAAAACCAAAATATCAAAAAAGAAGTAAATTAAAAAATTCAATTTTTGTTACTGTGTTGAGTTAATATTTTAGATTTTTAGAGCTGCGCTTTTTTTTCCAATATATATTTACAATATTGTAAAATATTATCTAATTGCATTCAATGAAAACAAAAAATAGAAGAAAAAAATTAATTCATTAATGAATTCCCCATTTAAGTTTTTCTTTGTTAGTTGGAATTTTTATTTTTTTGGCAAAAAGCTCTAAAGTTTAATGTGTTAACTTGATTTTAAAGTTTGTTCGTTTGTTTGTTTGTTTGTTTGTTTTTTTTTCAAATGATGTTCTTGCTTCTAAACTACAATCTTCCTTTTATTGAATTCATAATTTTTGAAATTATGATTTTAAATTTATTTGTATACGGGGTGATGCGCGCTTTTATTTATTATCCCAAAAACAACACTGTATTTTCTAAATATAGTCATGTCAATGAACTTTGGGAGAAAATTTTGTAAGAAGATTAAAAAAATCTAATATTATTGCAGGCGTTTCAGTTCATACTTCTACAGAGTCACTATTCAACGCCAAATGATGCTTTTCTAGATTGTGATAAATGACTTACTTACTTACTTATGGGGCCTTAATAACCGAATATCGATTTAGGCCGAATATAACATGCTTCGCCAGCCGTCTCTGTTCTTCGCTAGCTGGCGCCAGTTAGAAATTCCAAGCGCCATCAGGTTCTCCAATACTTGGCCTTTCCACCGGAGATTAGGTCTTCCTCTTCTGCGTCGTCCTCCAGCGGGTTCCGAATATAACACCTTCTTAGCTGAAGCGTGTTCTTCCATTCGCTCGACATGACCTAGCCAGCGCAGCAGCTGAATTTGATGCGCTTTACTATGTCAATATCTACATACAGCTCATGTTTGTACCTTATTCGGCACCAACACAAATAGGTCCAAAGATCTTGCGTAGACCTTTCCCTCGAAAACACCAACCATTATGTCATTTTAGGTGGAAACAGCCATGATGAGAGACTTGTAGAGTGTGGTTTTCGATGCTCGAGAGATGGCTCGACTTCTCAATTGCTTACTTAGCCCAAAGTAGCACCTGTTAGCAGGAGTGATCCAGGCTGGCGTCATTACTGGTGTTAATGCTGGTTCCAAGATAGACGTAGTTATCAACAGTGACGTGATATCCAAGATGCCGGCATCCTTCGTTTCTTGACACTAGGTACTTCATTTTCCCCTCGTTTACCGTAAGACCCATTCGACGCGATTCTATTTCCAACTCTAAGAATACTGCACTGACTGCTGCCGTGTTCATGTTGATTATGTCAATATCATCGGTATACGGCAACATGATGACACTTTTGTTGAAGATAGTGCTATTATGTCATGTCAGCAATGGCATTGCCATGTAGTCCTGGCGTTGAAGTCGTCAAGAACCATTTTGTTATCGTAGAGGAGTCAGCAGTCATAAACTTCTTCGAGGCACTGAAATAAGCTCCCTTTGGTCGCATCGTCCTTCTCATCCGTCGGAGTGCGGGCAGATATTAGGCTGATGTTAAAAACGTTTGCCTTAATGCGGATTGTTACCAAACGCTCGTTCACTGGTGTGAACTGCGAGGCAAGATATCGCAGTCTCTTACTGACAACAAATCCACATCCGAGTTTGTGCCTCTTCGCATGGCAACAGCAATATATATTACAGGATGCTCTTTTAGAGCAACCTTATCCCCTCCATCGCATTTCCTGAAGTGTGGTGATGTCAGCCTTATATTTTTCGAGGACATCAACCAGCTGGATAGAGCCACCTTCCCTAAAGAGGAACCGAACATTCCAGGTGCATATTCGTAAATCGTTAACCTTATTTCGTTTGCGGGCGTTATTAACGGGGTAGTCCTTATCCGAGGCATGGTTTGATTTTTCATTCGGTGAGAGTTTTTATGTGGTGCGTCCCAAGCCCGACGCACGAGCTCTTACCGAGGTCGCCACTCAATTTAGCTGCCTCCCAGCAGGTGCCAGGAAGATGTTCCCCGGTGGTCGCGACGTGGAGGACCCCCATTAAAAAATGAAGGTGACATCAAATAACGAGCAGAGCGAGCTGCATGATGGCACGCTCATTACAGAGGGAAGGTGCCATCCCATAGCGCTGAGAACAAACTACATGACGTCCACTGAGTTGAAGCAGTAAGACACCTTTCCTTGCGAAAACACTACCAGACCACCAGACCATTGGGGACATCCCAATAGAATATGCCCTGCAGTTACGGGGTGGCCGTCTGTGAAGACCAGTCCTAGACCGACGAACTGAGCCATCTATGTACAAGTGGACTGATTCCTCTGTCCGTGTTTCCATTCCTGCATGTCTGGTATGTGCGTACTGAATTTGATGGCATTTACTTTTTGGGGATAGGTTTATTTGGAGTAAATATTATGGCAGAAGAATAGTTGGAAGTTATTTGACGATTTTCAAAGGCATTTAAGTCCATTTTATAGAAAAACCATCCTAAGGAGTCCAGATAGGTAGTAAGAAGTTGGGGGGGAATGTTAAATGGATGCAATTAATGAAGATCGATAATATATTTCACATCGCCAAGGCCACTATGGGAGCAAAATTAATACAATAAGATAATTTTATATGCGAGTCCCTCTAAGGGGTAAAGATAGAGGGTGAATATGTGGCGAAAAATGTTGTGGAGACAAAATGAATGGGGTATGCCTTGGGCATTTTAATGAATGTTTCAATTTTCATATGTAATATTTCATAAGATAGGGATGATATGCGACCTAACCATGTCAAACTAAGCCTTTATACGAATTTAGCAACTTAAGATACGTATCAAAATGATTACGTTGTCTCTTGGACAAAACATTTTTTTCGTGTGATTGTGTTATTAATGAACCGAATAAATGCAAATGTTATCAAATAAATACTTGATATCACCCTGTATAGCGTTATATTAATAATTTTTCAATATTTTGCTTTGCTAATTTCAATTTCATTTCATCTTTTGTGAAATAAATTTTCCATTATATTCTTTATTCTATTGATGGTATAATTTCGATTTTCATAATTTTGAAAATTTCCAAAAAACAAAAAACAAAAAGAATATATTTCAATTTTTTGTTTATGTTTGTGTTCCTGTTTGATGTCAGTTTGGAGTTATATACATATTTTAATCGAAATATGTCTAATATTTTGTCTGCAACTATTTGCTACTTGCAATTGTTGCTGCAACTACTATGTTCTATGTTAAATGCGTTTGTTGAAAAAACATTGGTTGGTTTAGTATACTAGTTAACCCATGTCTACTTTTTTTTTCTAGTAGAATTCAAATTATATATGTATATGTCTATATATATTGATTAGTTTATAAATTGTAAATAAAATATAAGATTGTTGTGTGTGTGCTTTTTTTTCTCTTTAATTTTATTAATAAGTAAAAGCTCGCAAAAGCTAACAAACGCTTCCAAGCTTGAAAGCTCTGATGATGCCATTGCGAAGAGCTTCTAAGCTTGAAATATATAAAGCGCCATATTCGTAATCATAAGAATAACAACATTCGAAAGCTTTTAATGTGTCAGATCTTTCTTAGAATTTATATTTGATGTATCAAATTTTAGCAAAGCATGACAGGGATTGCTTTTCTGTTTAAATATTTAAATTGTAATAATTTCCGAGTGATAAAAAAAATCTCAAACAGCTGAATAATAAAAATTAGAAATTGACAAAATGTGTTACTGTCACCATTTGCTATAATTCATCTCAAAATATACATTCTTCATTAGTTAATCAGCAAATATATTTCGAATCGTTGTGTAAATATAATAAGCTCGATTTTACATAAGCTTTACATACAAAGAAGAAAAGAAGATAATCATAAAAGCTACCAAAGATGAAATTTCATCTTGAACTAAAATCCTTTTGTGTCAAAATTAGCCTTTATTATTTGAAGTAAGCTATTTTGAAGGCAATCACTTCTTCACTTGTGCTTAAATATTCTTCAGCATACTGTGAAATAAATTTCGAGCTTTTCCATTCACTCATTTCGCATCGTCAATTGTTCATACAATGCTCACAACTTGCTAATTTATTTACCTTCATATACATGTATATATATATGTAGATTCCTATGTATATCCAAGCAAGTATATAGTAAAGAGCAACATTCAGTTTATTTGCATAAATAATTGCTAATACATATACCTACAATGTGTATGTATGTATACCTTTACATATGTATTTGTGTATGTGTAATAATTTTTATGTACAATTGTACTCATTAAATTTATTGCCAACATCCAAAGTCAAGGCACTTAAGTACAGGCATAAACAATTTATGTGGATGAACATAAAATGCTTAATGTGTCAACCGTAAAACATAAATGAAATGATATGAAATGAAGTGTGTGAGAAACGCGCAAGAGTATAACCTGCACTGGAAATTATGTTTTAAACATCAACAAAAATGAAAATAAGAGAAATAAGGCTTGAAAGCATCGCAATATTGAATTATGATGATAAATCTTGCCTAAGGAAATTCTGTGAGTGTTTTGGTTTTTTGTGGTATACGACTATATTATATGTAGAAGGCATACCTTCTAAAAATATGCCTGCTTATAATTAAATAGAAATGTTTGCTATTAGTATTTATTTATTATAAAAAATACATTTGAGAAAGTAACAATCAATATTTGCGCAATACTTGGATCAATATCACAGGCCTACGGATAATTTTACCTTCAACATTTGTTAGTGGTTTTAAAAAGTACCTAAATATGTAGTTGTTATCATTATTATATCAGAACATTATTTTGAATATTCCACTATTTAAAATGTCCGAGAGGCACGCTCAGTATAATGTTATCCTTCAAAAAAAAAAATTTAGTACTAATTCTATAGTTTTCTATACTAACTTTGAGTTGATGAAAAAGAAAATTGCCTTCAATTATCTCATCCATCTGATTTAATTTTCATTGGATTCCGCCCATTTTCAGAATTATTAGTTCTTTGCTAAAACAAACCTTACGTACTAAGTTTCAGTTCGATAGCTTTATATTTATATACGCTGTCTTAAATCTAATGTGCCTATCATAAGTTAATGCTTCCCAGCTTCTACAGTTCTCATTCATAATATAGTTTTAAAATATCCGCTTAAAGGTAGATTTAAAAGCTTGATATTTAGGTGCCACATGAATAGACATGCAAAAAAAAAATGATTGATCGAATTTCTATCTGCAAAGCCTTTGCTAAATGAAACGAAGTCGACTTATTTCTTAAGCGTGTATCAAATGGAGTTGAAATAACACGTCATAAAGTCCAGCAACTTAATTGAGAAATGTTGATACATTCATCGTATACCAAGCCCAGCACCAAATGATTACCTTTTTTATCATTGCAAAACTTCTTTAATGTTGCCGTAGCTAAGTGTAAATTGCATTGGCCCTCTGTTCCCTAGATCGTATGTTCAATCCCCGTTTGAGGCAACTTTAATATTGAAAAGATTTTTCTTTCGAACGGTGCCCACGTCACGGTAAGCAATTGGCAATTCTTCCGCTAGTAACAATTGGCCATGAAATAAAGCTTTTGAAAGAGCTCTGTGACATGGCTCAAAAAAGTGATATCACAATGGTTCTACAGTTCGGTACCTGCTAATATATACTGTTCCAAATTTAGCACGCACAACAATACTGGGAGCTCATTATAAGCTCGGTGGTATTACAACGGGCCTTGTTGGCATAAGTGTGTCCTCTCAGAGAGAGGACAGCCACTATAACCTAATCTAATTTTAACAACATCTTCAATTATAGGAAAACTATATTTTGTTGTTGTTGTTGTTGTAGCAGCAGGAATACGGACATATTAATTGATGCCGTTATTGGCAACGGTGTTGTTGTTAGCGTCGGTGTTGGCGTTAGCATCGGTGTTGTTATTGATGTCAGTGACGCCGCTGGCATCGGTGCTGTTATCATCCACTCCTTCATGCAGCGGCAAATGGAGAAAGCTTGCAACATCATGTGGGGCCGTCCATAGTGCTTCAACTCTCAGTGCGAAGAAGTGTTCTACAGTGTGAGGACCAGTATCACAGTGCGGGCAAATGTCCGGAACCTCAGGATCCAAGCGTGCGCGATAAAGCGCCAGCAAGCGTGACCAGCCAGATCTGAGCTGTGCGAGAGTGGCTCTGGTCGCCCGCGGCAGCTCCCGCTCTCTCACCGAAATGGGCGGCGGACGACCTCCTAGCACAATGTTGTGCAGAACACTAGTCACTTCCTCCACGATCTCGGTGTGGACAGATCTCAACGCCAACCTGTGTCCGCTGGGTCGTCTGTAATGATATCCGCCAGTTCCCCAATGTTCGACTGCACATTCTTGCGTAGATTTCGCGGTGGCGGTTCTCGCAACATTAATTCTCTGTTCGGATGCCAGTAACATGCATTGTGAGACTTCACAGGAAGAAGCGATGTTTCCGTATGAAGGTGGTCTTCACTGGTCATTAGGTGGCAGCCGGTGATCACCCTCATCGCTGCGTTTTGGTATGACTGTAGGCTGGACCAGTGTGTGTCTGCAAATTGGGGAGTCCACACTGCAGCAGCATAATTCGCAATCGGTCGGCCTATCGCCTTGTACGTTGCCAAAAGCGTCTCTTTATCTTTGCCCCAGGTACTTCCAGCGAGTGACTTTAGTTCATTGTTCCGCTTGCTCAGTCTGGTCTTGATGTTCGTCGCGTGAGCAGCTTCCCAAGAACGGATGGATCTACGTCCCGGAAGCACTCGACCTTACTGGTCGACCAAAGACCGTTCACCTCAGCACATACGGAAATGTTTATTTGTTTTTTGCCTAAAGGAGCAGCCTTTAGCGGTTACGCTGCTCCTCATCCTATTGGTGTGTGTCGGAGTGGAACAAAATCCCGGTCATACCTGGATTTGTACCGTATGTAACAGATCAATACACCACAATGCCACCTCAGTGATTTGCAACGGTTGTGGCGAATGGACACGCTTGAGGAAATCTATATGAATATCGCTTAGTCGAGTTTTTCGCTAATAGCAACCAGAGAGCTATGAGAGAGCCGTTATGAAGTTACCTTTAAACTGACACGAAACTATAAAACAAAATGGTGTATATTTGACCGAAATTGGTTTAAAAAAGTCTTGAAATGCACATAAAAATAATGGATTTTCCCCCCAAAACCAAAATTGTATATAGTCGAGAACAATCAATCAATTTTATTACAATTCTATAATGCATTCCATCAAACATTGAACATTTGTGCAATCCTTCGCTGACTAGTTAATGCACAAATGACGATAACACGACATTATTTTCAACATCGTAGCTCTCACTAATCATTAAAAAACCAGTATAAACTGAATAATTTGCGCTTTACTTTTTGTTTGTTGTTTTGTTTTCGATTTCTTCTATTCTAATCCGATAATCTGCGTAAAGAAATACCCACTACTTTACATTTCAGCTAATGGTTGCAAAAAAAATAAACGAACGGCCTTAAGGCTACCACCAAAAAGAAAATATTGTACACAGTTTTGTTTTGTTTTATCTTTCTTTTTTTATCTCTTTAAATATTCTCTTGGCTCGGTATACGCGGTACACATAATAACTGTTGTTTTTTCATTCCTTTTTGTGTCTTTCTTTTCTGATGGTGTTACAGCTTTATATGCAAATATTTGCCCTTTTTCCATTTTTTTTTTGTGGTCTCTTTATTTGTTCTCATTTTGTCACATTATGTGTGGATCTTGGACTTTCATTCAATGTGCTACACTTTGTCATTTACAGCTTTCTTTCATAATATTGTATAATATATACTACGTACTTATACAACCACGAGTACTTTCAAATTCAGGCCGTACGTATATTAACGTAAAGTCCTTTCAAAATGTATACTTATGTATTGTAGATATATACTTTTCGCTAAACTTTCTTGTTTGTTTCATTATACCGCGATGTATATATGTATATTATACCTTCATACTATATATATATATTTCATTATATTTCCTTGATGATTATACTGCAAGCAGTATTAAGGTATCGTATTAGTGGCTTTAGGAAAACTTTAATAAAGAAATAAACTACAACGCACAAAATCACAGTAAGGCATATACGTAGGGTAATTAGCTATTTAAAGTAGTGCTGAAGATATTTAATTCGTATTAAATTAATAGTAATTATTATAATACAATAAACTACCAACAAAGGATTCCTTGAAAAAAGGAATATATAAAATGACGATGAAAAGGTTGTTTAGAGATGTCTTTCTTTTTCTAATGTCCTAACTACGAGTTGAGACCAGATCAATGAGTTTTATGTGGTGAAATATTGATCCAAATATATTCAAACATTTTTGTTTTATACACACAGATAAAACTATTTTCAAATCTGCTTTCCAAAAAATTATGTTCATAATTTATCAGTCTTTAAACGCTAAGTTAGCTTAGAAAAACCAGTGTTAGGTGCTTAAGATAAATGAAAAATATCAATATGTTAGGTCGATGTACTGCCTAAATATCGACAAAAAAAATGGGAAATACTTAGTGTCAAACTACAACAACAACTGCTTTTATACCACATTATTTCAAGTTGTTCGACATTATTCTAAATTTGTTTGCAACATTTGTTGGCAAAATTGTTCTAGATTCACTACTTGCATAGCAATTTAGTTCATTTCCTAGATATTAAAATAAGGGAAGACTATTATCAGGGAAGATGGACCATTCATATGATGGCTGACTTTTGTTGGAGCTAAATAAGATATCAGGCGCCAGGTATTCGTGGTAGAATGTCCCAGAATAGGAACTTTGTAACTGTAAGGTTGTGTAATGACCAATAAGTATGGATCCATATTTGTTACGGCTATGTACGATAATACACACATTTTAAACCGTAATATTTATTACATATCCAGATTCCTTACTCTGCGCACAGAATTCATTTAGCGAGTCTTTAGTTTGCCAAGAACAAAGATTCAAATAAATATTCACTTTGACATGTCTGGTTGATTTTGATACCATTTGGCTACTGCTAATTCATCACGTTGAAATTTTAGCACAATAATGAACATAAATAAGGCTCAGTGAATTTCATTGCAATAAAGCTTCGAATTTTGAAAATATTCAAGTTTTGACTCAAAAATATAGTTCTGTTGATGTAAATCGGGTCCCGTAGCTCAGTGCTTAGTGCGTTGGCCTTCTGATCTGTAGGTCGTGGGTTCAATCCAGGCTGAAGCATAAACAATTCAATATCCAAAAAATGGAAGAGAAGCTTTGCCAACTACGCTCCACTTTGACGGAATATATATATAGGGCATATAGCGAGATATGGGGGTAATACATATTTTTATGTACATATGTAGCTTTTGAGGCAATGAGGAGGTGAAGGAAGAATGGTTTCCACATTGACTATATCGTACTACAATATATTTTTCATTGATCATCATTGTAGATCATAGACATGACTTTATCCACAGCCAGATATAATCAAAGCTCCAGGAGAGATACATACGTTCTGAAAGGAGGTAGCAAAGTTAGTATATTAGTTAATGACGAGAAGACTGCGCAATATAATCTGAACCTAATAATATTGCCTGGACACAGTGATATTTCGTTCAACTATGGGGTAAACAAGCTGGGTACATGTATGGATATCAACATAAATCAGGTTATATATCACATCGCTTCTATAAAATTGCGGAAGCAAAATGGAAGTGGATGAAAGCAAAAAGAGGAGAACTAACCCAGTACTATACCATAGATAGACAACACATATAGGTTACCACAAGGTTAATACATCTTCGGCAAATAGCCTTAGACATACCATTTACATTTTTTTAGATAAAATTATTTAAGCTATATGAAAATAGAAGCTGAGGATAAGTAGTATCACAATGTATCCATATTGACCTAAGTGAGTGTTCTAGTGTTTCCACCATTTTAACATTCAGCATTACGTTGATTATCTGTCAATCCTTAAGCAAATGAATTCAAAATTGTCCAACCCAAAATAATATCCCTTTCAACTGTTTGAACAAATTAATATACGAGTGTTCGTAGATATTATTATATTTATGAAAATTCTATATGAAATAAATCTTTAAAATTGGCATTCAATGATATGCTTAGTATGTATGTATGTATGTATATGCTGCTTTAAACGATTTAATAATTTAACCTTTAAAGTATACCTAGTATGCTTGCGTCATAATATTACAGATTGCGCCTTTCTGGCGTAAATCCAAAATTTGCAGTTCGTTTGGTCTCTATCACTCTCTCTCTCTCTCTCCCTCTCTATTTCTCTGCCTCTCTGTCTTTCTTGGTTATGCAAGTATTTAAGGAATAAATTTCTATCTACTGATGCAACATAATAAGTTGTATGCTTAATAAAAGAAGAAGAGTTAAATTCATGTTAGCCATAATATATGATAGTATACTCGTATATAATTATAGTTAAGACATACAATGGTACCACATTTATTGCTGGGGTAATATTTATTTTACTAGTGGGGTAGAGTATAAGTTCAAGGTTGACATTGTGCTTAGAGACGTGTATGGAATATATATATATATATATATATATATATATATATATATATATATATATATATATATATATATATATATATATATATATATATATATATATATATATATATATATATATATATATATATATATATATAAATATAGTACATAAATATTAAAATACATACGTATATGTGAATGTGTATCCATATATATTTATAGAAGATGCTGAATTGTTCAAAAATTACAAGTCTCAATACATACTTGAAACATTAAAGTGTTGGCATTTTAGGATTGTCCTTAACTATGGACTTTTTAATTTACTTAGATATATCACAATATTGTTTTTTTTTGCATTAAAAAAACTGCATACACTAAGAACAATCCTAACAATACATTACACTATTTGACAAAATTATGTATCCACACACTTTAAATCGTTTCACATGATTAGTATGAAAATAAATCAGATTATGTACTTACTAAATTGCATTTACATACATATATCAATTTTCATACATACATATACCATACATACATATACATGCATATGCTTGATAACCATGTACATAAAAGATGTATATTTTAAAATAATTACTCTATGTACCTGTATGTTTATTATATGCTTGCTTTTGTCGTTTTTGTTAGACATTTAAATGTTTTAGACAATTTCGAATAGAAAAATAAAATTACATAATTGCTGTTAATATAGCCTACATAGTCGTAATTATTATTTTTTATGTTCATTTAATACATATGTATACGTATATGTTGTTAGATATTTTTAATAAAAATATTTCGATTCAAATACTTGTTAACAACTGCCCATATTTAAACCAATTTAATATATAGCAAAGCTGGGAGATCTTTTAAAATGTCATTACAATAATGGTAATGTGAAAAATATGATTAGAATTACTCTAATATATATTATGATTACAATTATTCTAATCCCAATCACAAACAATGACGATTACAACAATGATAATCTTGTAATTCCTGCTTCGAATTATGATTACATTAAATGTTGTTGAATTTAGTCAGATAAAAAAAATTTTGTTAATAGCTATGAATAAATGAATCGATCTTTTGTACCGACAACTTTACGAAATTGTAATCAAACAATTTTTAGAAATCATCTTAAGATTAGAACTGGCTTTTTGATAAATTGTTATATGGGAAATATTTGAAGAAAGTTAATTCAGTGTGTTTTACAAGTCTTCGAACTGATGCTCAGTACGTTTACAATGTGGCGCCATTTCTTGACATAAATATTTGAAGACCTATACTACATTCACGAACAGGTGAAAAAAGTAATTGGAGCAATTAGTCACTATTAAGTTCTGTTAAAATCGGTAAAATATTCACCGAGAGTAAGAACTCTGATGAAGAAAGCTTTTTGGTGATGAAACTTCAGCTTATTTCTTCAAAACTCTTCAAAGTTGAAGATCAAGAACGCAGTGGTCTTCTAAAAATTGAGAGACCATTGAGAATTGCTATAAAATCTTGATAAGAATATTAGAGGAGGCCTTGAATGTATTCGTAACAAAAATGTTTCTATAATGTCGAAGACTTTAGACTATCGGAAGATCTGTGTTCGATTTGTTCCAACACCAGTTGACGGACGACGGAAAATTTGGCTCAGCGTGGCGAAGGAAGTCATCAGGACCAGCTGTAGATATCCAAACTTTATGAAAAACATTCTGTTTGTAGTATGTGCTGAAAACAATGAGACATCGATCTGAAGTCGAATCGCTAAAAGAAGCCAGACCACAAAAGAGGTGTGATGACTAGATATGTAAACACATTATCATATTTTCCACACTCATTTTGTTGTTTGTGGATGGAATGTGAAGGGGCAAATTTCCAATTATCAATATGTCAGTTGATGGCGCCACTATGTAAGTCTACAAAGCACAAAGCTTTCCAAGGAATACGGAAATGCTTTGTACGGGAACAAAACAAAGCATTTCCGTATTCTTGCTGATACAACAGCAGCAAAGCACCTGCGAAGAATCAAGATCGACAACATTGTTTCAAATATTACTTAATTATCAAAACAAAATCAAATTTTAATTCATAAGCAATCTAATAAATACAAAAGAATCAATAATTTCCCAGCTCTGTTATGCAATTATTATGTAATATTTATAAAAAATTTATAAATAATAAAAAAAATCAATATATCATTTATAATAATATCAAATATTTAATACTCGTATTTTTATAGAATATAGGACAAAATAAATTAATCTTAATCAAAATAGCAAAGCTGACGAATACACACAAAAAATATGCAGTTAAATTAACCACAACAATATTAATAATAAGAATATTAACTAACAAGAATTCTTTTTTGTTTTTGTTTTAATATTAATCATATGTACGTACGTAGATACAAACCAACCAAGTTTTGTTCAAGCAATTATTTCACAAAAATATAAATCAAATGTAGTTAGATTTTGAAAAAAAAAATCCTTAGTCACTAGAACATTTTATATATACTATATCTGTAGAAGACCTTAAACCATAACTTTGACCCATTTTCTAGCTTAGTAAACTTAATTAACTCAGCTTATAAGGTTGTACTAAAAAGTTTTCAGCAATTGCAATAAAAACCCGGTGCAGATAGTTACATAGTTATTTAAAAATAACTTTATTTGGACTACTTGCTATAATACTATGCTTCATTATCAAAAACATGTGACTTTTGCCACATTTAAAATCTTTAAAAATATTGTATGTCACAAAATGTCAGTTGCGTGCATTGACAGACAATCCAACAACTCACTTTAATATTTGTATTGATCATTTTCACCATACAAATATGTTTACAGGGTAATAATATTACTGTCCAATATATTAGACATGTGCACAGGAGGGTTAAATTCAATTTATATACTGAATCATGTAAGAAATAAAAAAATATGTGGCACTTTTGGCCCCAAGGGCCCTTTGGGCGATCTTCTCTCCAGTACAGTTGTGGATGTTAGAAGGGAACGACCGGTTGCAAGCAGCACAGCTCTTCTGACATCATTTTTTCAGAGCTTTGTCACAGGGCTCTTTTAGAAGCTTTTTAATTTTTACTGTTGGAAGAATTTCCAATTGCTTGCCAATAGGTGGTAGAGGAAAAAAGTGGCTCTCTCCTATCTCTAAGGAAAAAGAAAAATAAAAATCGTAAAATACCTATTACCATTTATCGATAAATGTCCAACAAAATGTAATTAATAAGTCTTTGGTGAAAACATTTTTCGATGATACTCTGGAAACTAGTTAGTACGACCTCGTAGAGTAAGCAAATAAATATACCGATATATGATACATTCAATTTCAAACTTACTTAACCAATCCAATGTAATGATGCAACCGCATAGACAAAGAACATATATCATATAGCGTTAGACTTTCATTTCCTACATATCTCTTTGTCTCTCTCTCTCTCTCTCCCTCTCGCTGTCTGTCTCTCTGTCTCTCTCCTCTCTTTCTATTTACAACTGTCTCTTGTTCTCTTATTCTTGCTATTTCGATGATATAGTTTTTTTTAATTTAATTTACTATATGCAGTGCATTTTTAGCTTCTGACCCCATTTTTTTACAAGAACAAATTTTTATTTACTTACTTCCCCATACCACATACTCAACTGCCCTTTAATGTGTAATTTTTATTACCTCCCCCACCCAAAAAAAAAAATAACCAAAAATTTTACCAAAATCAAATAATCAAATCCAATGCAAAACACAATCAGTACGAATAGCAAATGAAATAACAAATAAAGTTTGGCCGTGGCGTGGTAAATATATGTAGTGCAAATTTGTTTTTGTATTTTTTTAGTGAAAATTTCTAAATGCATTAGTACGTACATACATATGTAGTAGTTAAACGTTGACCCCATTTTCAATCATTTAGAATTTACATATTAGTTACAATTTCCTACTATTCGTAATGATTTCATTTTTCATACTCGTACTCGTAGTATACATATATTAGATAATATTTAGTTATTGAGAATATTAATTTTCGAAAATTGGAAAATTGAAAACAAATCAAAATACTAGCAGTAAAAATTTGAAAATTCATATTTTCGTAGAAGTTTTATTAGATAGCTGTAGTGTGTAACTCTCTCTCTCTCTCTCTCTCTCTACCTCGCTTAACCCACTCTCTCACACTATATCTATCTCTTGTTATCCGCTATTAGTAGTTCCACTCTCGCTCTCTCTCTCTCTCTCTCCCGTCGTAACTGTCACTGATACTGTCTCTCCATATGAGCACTGTCCTTTCTCCCTGTACACTGTAACGCATTATTATAATCCTCCACCCAGCCACTCTCTTTCAAAATTGTACTTTATCAAACTCATTAGTAATAGTTATACTACTCGAACATATTGCCATTTTTTCATAACTCCAAAAAAAAAAGAAGAAAAAACAACACAACTAACGCTTTCTCTCCATAACTGATTAGAAACTAAACACAAATTCTATTAGTATTATTATTACTTAATGTGAGCATATGCTGATATGAATAATGTGTGAATAATAAAAAAAGAATAATAAAAATTAAATAGAGATATTTTGTGTTTCAAAATTATGTTGTATTTATTAATTATTAAATTCGTTTTTTTCGATTTTTTAATCGATAAATTTTTTTTCTTTTTTATCTTTCTTTTGTGTTTTATCTTCTTGGATTTTTGCGTTTTCAATCAATCAATCGATCAATTCCACAATCAATCAATATTCAAATTCAAATTTGTTTGTGTCGAAAATAAAACAAACCAAAAACAAATCAAAAAAATACCAATCTCTGTGAATGAATGAATCAATCAATCAATCAATCAATCAAACATAACAAACAAACAAACACTGTAACAAAATATCAAAAAAAAAAAAAAATACAATAAACTTCCAACATTCCAATGACAATGACAAAGATGATGTTCCAGGCAAGGTGGACGAAAAAGCAACACAACTGCATGCAATCGCCTCGCTCAAGGTACTACTCGATGCGACAAAACCGCAACGTGGTGGCGCCACGACATCAGCAGCGAATCATGTCAAAATCAACTTAAAGGAGACAACACTGGCCGACCGTCCGAATGGCAATATCGATACCACTTTGGATTCGGTGAGTACAGATTTGTTCAATGTTTTCAAATAACTGCTACGTTCACTAACTATTTTAATATTTGTTTATTTTAATTTTACTTTTCGTTTTCTTATTAAATACATATTTTCATATTCAAATTAAAATTGAATGCCTTTTCATATTCGAATACATTCAATATAACATCATACAATTACAAGGTATTCGCTTTCGCTAGAAATTCTATTGCAATTGTCATCAAAAGTAATGACTCTAAATTGTTACTAGTTGAATGAAAGTGTTAAAGGAAAAGCAGCCGTGTTGTAGAGAAAAAATTACAGAAGAATTTACAATTTTTTCCCATGAGTTATCCAAAACAATTCAATCGAACTGTTTTGTCTTTTCATTTTATTTGTTTTTGATGTTGGCAATGCCATAAATGATGACATTTGACAAATTATGTTGTTTTTAAGATAAAATATTGTTTGGACAATTTTATTCAAGTTTAAAGACCATCGTTTCAATAAGTATCTAGTTATTGCAATATTGTAACTTAAATGTTTAAAAAAGATAGAAAGAAATATTGACAAATGCAACGAATAATATATGCGCAAAAACGATCACCTTGTATTATTTTATTACGTATTTATCATGCAATTTAATATACTGACGTAATTATAAATATTATTTTTGTATTTTCTTTGGTGAAATCTTTTTTTGTTTTTTTTTTTCTTCAATTTTCGAATTTCAATAATTTCAAATACCACATCGGTATATTTTCTTCTATAATTTCAACGTTTAGTAATGCCATTCAAATGTCACACACTATACGCTGCATTGTCGTTTTTTTGTTGTTTTTTTTTTTTTGTTTTTGTGACTTCTGATTTATGTTAACTTCTTTGACATTTGATTAGTGTTCGTTCGTTTATTTTTAAAAATAGTTTTTTCTCATATGCTGAGATGTCATCATTGAAGAAAAATCTTTTACAAAATATACAATATACAATATAGAGATACACATAAAGACACACAGATAGGCATATATGAAAAAAGGTTAGTCAGCAATGATCGCTGACAATGAGTCGATATGATGAAAATAATCAAATTTTAATGCTTTTTTTATTCTTAAGCATCATAATGAGTGTTATGATTTCAGTTTTTTAAAAATTGACCAAACATAGCTTTTTCGTATATACGCAATATTTATTCAGGTTAAAATTTTTATTTTTATTATAAAAAATATTCAATTCATATTTCTAATACACGCCTACAAATGTAAATTTTTACATTCCATTTTGTTTTGAAGCCTAATAAGAGAGACGAAAGTTCTTGTGTAGAAAAACGATAAGATTACTCACAACTGTCAAACTGACAGTAGCTTTCATCGCAACTTAGAGAGAATTTAGTTTGGTTGTCAATTCCCTCACTTATTTAATTTTAAAATTGATGAGTGCGATATTGACTTATCTCCTGGTTAATACAGGTGCTTACTAAAAGGAATCCATTTCATGGCATGAAGTTTTAAGAACAACAAAATAGCCTTTTTGTATAACATATGTAATTTGTCCGTATATTTCCGGAAACTTATAGTGTTAGTTTTAAAAATTTATATAAAATGTTGACATTTTGAAACCATTTCTAGTTTGATTTGTTATAAATCGCAAATTTATTACGAATTTCGCGAAAAATATAATTCAATAGATTTTAAATATCATTATGATTATTGATATTTTTCATTGGACGAGTGATTTTTTTCCTTTTCGAATATTGTAAAAATAAAAGTTTAATACTAAATTTAGTGAACAAATTTTCAAAGGTAGGTCTGTATTATTGATTGAACATTAATTCATTCACATACATTCCATCAAAATACAATGCATTCTTGCAATAATTCTAATTTTTTAATGGCAAAGAAAAAAAAATTTATCTCATACAAAGATGAAAAAGAAGAAACAGTAGAAAAAAAACCAAAAACCTCAAAAAATAAATGCGTAAAATTCATATGCAATAAAACGTATTAAAGAAAAAAGTGTGAATATTTCATAAAATACCTTTGAGTCTGTCTTGTCTCTCTTTTTCTCGCTTTCCTTCACTTCTATTCTTGTCATACTTTCATACATTCATACATACTTACGTTCACATATACTCGAATGTGCCCATTATTCGAATATTTGTTGTTACTCTCGTCATTTTCTGTCTTTACTTTTCTTTTTTTTTTTGTATCCTCTTCTTTTCTTACCTTTTTTGCATACGAATACTCGTACAATATGTGACACAATCATCCAACCGAAATGTGTTAAGTTAACGAAAATTTAATTGGAATGTTTTTTGTGTTGTTCTTGTTGTTTTTCGTTGTTTTTCCTTTTATTTCCTTTTATTTTTTCTTACTATATCGTCTGCCTCTTTGTCAATTTGTCAATTACTTCATTTATTTTTCATCGTCAACTGAACTGATAAATTTTACAATTTACATACGAGTACAACCAGCCTATACTTGTATTGTATGTATACGAATGATTTTTGTGTATGAGTATGCGTTTACTTGAATGAAAAGAACAGCAGTAGCAACAACAACAACAGCAGCAATGACACAAACAATAAAAATTAATAAATTGAAAATGCTTCTGGTGTATCGAACATACACATACATTAGTACTTGTATTACACATGCATATATGGATATTGAAATTGTCGTCATTATCATCACCTAAACCATTCCCAAGCAATACCACCCGAACCACCAACACCCACTACCACCACGTCAAGCAATTTAATTGTTTCTATGATGTGAATATAATTACAAAAGCAAACAAATACACACACATGTATGCACACATACACTCCGCCCATATGTACGTAGGCCCTCACTCGTTCTCACACCATACGTATGCATGCATGATTTATTATTACATGTGACAATGTGCCATATGTCAAATGCACATACGCGCCAGTAAAGTGGAAAATTGATGTTACACATTATAATCATTGCAAAAAATACAACAACAACATCATCAAATGATATAATTAATTTTTCATAAATATTTAATAATTGAGTTAGGAAACCGAAAACATTGAATCTATAGATTTTCGAAAGTGAATTGTATATTGAAAAGCACAATATACTCGTATGCGCAAAATAATAAGACTATGCAATTATTGAGTAACGATTTAAATAATTAATTTTTGGTTTTTCAAATCGCATATGTGTGTATGATAAATCTGGCAAAAAAACAAAACATCATCAATGGTAATAGGCCATATTGAAATGATCTATCATTTAGTTTATATTTGATAGCTCCATTTGGAACAGAGAAGCTCTTGTAATGCTTATAATTGATTGCACTATGACATATCGACAGACACACAGAAATTGAAGAAAATAATCTTAATATTAATAACCCTAGTCTCAATCGCTCCATAAGACAGCAGTTATTGCGCGAACAGACAGACAGACAACCTTAAACGATTATTATTTGTGATATTTTTTATGCGCCAGACTTATCATAATCTTATGCATTTGTCACACCGTGCGTATACGTGATATTTATATCCATACATATATTACATATTGCGTATACGCACCAGTATTGAGTATCTTGTTATTATATGAATAGCGAAATGTAAACGATATTATTTACAATATAATACAAGCCTGTAGTATGCATTCAACGATATTGTGCATAAAAATAATTTTTAACATATTTTCCATATTATGAGAGGAATACTTATACGCATCGACTATATATTGAGTATCAATGCGTTGTGCGAAATAAATAATTAAGCCAATTTATTGCGTTAAAATACAATTAATAAAAGCCGATTTAAAATTAAATTAACCTATTAAGAGCGTTTAACTCAAAATACAAGAACAACAAAGGAGAAAACAAAGAAAAATATGCATGCATATTAACGCGTATATGTAAGATGGTGATACGTTAACAATAAAAGCACATCTGTGTAAACGATTAGTCGCTGAAATAATTTCACACACTATTTACTCACAATTCAATGCATTCAAGTACCTATTATATATAATGTACTTGTGTGATGGTGTGCATTTGTGTGTGAGTGTGTGGGGATTACTTCTGCATATTCCAAACATACAATAAACAAAATAACAAATTTTAATAAATTAATGGTTTTGACGTACACTACACCTCACTTTCACAATCTCTCTCTCTCTCTCTCTCTGTCGCTCTGTCTGTCTCTCTTACTCTCTTTCTAAATTGAAATGATTATTTTGTGTTTTTATACTTTATGTTTTCAATACTCTGGTATGGCATCAAATTCACCTCAAATGGAAATTCTCTCTAATTCTCTCTCTCTCTCTCTTATTGTTTTAAGTTATAAACGTGATTGAAATTTTCTTATTTTGTTGTATTTTTTTGTTTCTATTAATTCTGTATTCCATATTAATGCAACGATTATGTGTGACTACTTCTCCTACTACAACAACCTTCTATCAAATTAATTGTATTCGAAAAAGAATATGTGTATCTTATAATTAAATTTGACCATTATTTCCTCTATAATCCAGCATTACTTGTTCTTCCTCTATAATTTAATACTTATTGTGTATTTAAAAATGTTTATTTAACTTCTTTAATTTTACCCCATCAATGTTTCTATCTTTTGATTCGTGTAATATTTTGATTGTAATTTCTTATTGGATTAGACCTAATTCGGAAATGTTTTTACTACTAATATTTGTCTCTAAATTGAAAAAAAATTAATCATATATATTTAATCTATATATTATTACATATATTTATTTGCAAATACAATATATGTTTGTATATTTGAAATCAATTGCTTTGTCTCTGGTTTTCTTTTGCAAAAAAAAAAAAAACACACTAAATAAAAATCTCAAATAAATAATAGATATTATAGTAGTGAATTATATTAGGTTGTCGGAAAAGTTATGACGTACATTTAGGATGATTTTAATCATCTATATAACCCAATGCTTTTCGTCCCTAATCTCAAAAAGTGAACGAAAGTTGAGGCATAATCGCTCTTAAAGTGGTGAAATGTAAGTAAGCTCGGAAAATATGTTGAAAAGAAAAAATTAATGGGAGTCTTGTAGTCCTACGTCTTGAATACTTTAATTTACGAATTGAATATTATAATATATCGATGATCAAACATTGACAACTCAGACTGAAAATTTTTCCAAAATTGAGTTATATACATAAAAAAATTTTCAAATTTAAGGGCGCATAGATTGTAAAGGGTTATTCATTTTGCGGTTTCAAAAGTAAATGTAAATAAAACACATATAAAATATTTTTTATCATGATATTTCTTTTTTATTATAAAGTTTGAACGTTGACATTATGTGTGAAATACTACATCATTTAAATGACCACCACGCGAATTGTTGCAAGCATCGATTCTTTTGAGGTAATTTTCGACCACTTTTTGACACATATTGGGCGGTATCTCAGCCATAACGTGACGAATGTTGGTTTTTAGGTGCTTAAGAGTTAAAGGTTTATCTGCATAAACACGGTCTTTCGCGTAGCCCCACAAAAAAAAGTCAAGCGGTGTCAAATCGCATGATCTTGGTGGCCACTTGATATCGCCACGACGAGAAATTACGCGGCCAGAAAATTTCTCTTGCAATAAAGCCATATTTGCTCGAGTTGTGTGGCATGTGGCACCGTCTTGTTGAAACCACATATTCTCTAAGTCGTATTCTTCAATAGCAGGCAAAAAAAAATCGGTTATCCGAATTGACGGTGACAGTCGTTCCATCGTCGTTTTCGAAGAAGTAAGGTCCAATCACACCTCCGGACCAAAGAGCGCACCAAGCAGTGACTTTTTGTGGATGTAGTGGCCTCTCTTCAATTACTTGAGGATTCTCAGAACCCCAAATACGACAATTTTGTTTGTTAACATACCCACCGAGTGAGAAATGTGCTTCGTCGCTGAAGAAAATTTTGTTCGAAAAATCGCCGTCCACCGCCTGTTGTTCAAGCACCCATTCGACGTATTTACGACGTTGTGAATGGTCAACTGGCTTCAGTTGTTGTGTGAGCTGGATTTTATATGGATGTAGGTGTAAATCCAAATGCAAAATACGCCAAAATGTGCCGTAAGACAGTCCTAATTCCTGAGAACGACGAGGAATCGACACATCGAAAAAGAAAAAAATTGTTTTAACAACTCAGTTTGACAGATGTCGAATTATAGCCCTATACTTTTGAAACCGCGAAGTGGATAACCCTTTACTTATTAAAAACAGATACTTTTTTTTTAATTGTTAGTTATGAGTTGTTAATGTTGATCGATCACTGTACTCAAATCCAGTAATTAGTTTTCAATGTAGTTGGAAATAGCTAGCACCTATCAAAATCTATCGGACTTGAGTCAATTACAATGGCGCTGGAGTATAAAAATATATGTGATAATATCTCGGCAAATTTGGTCATGACTTTTCCGATAACTCTAATACATTTTGGTTTTAGATTAATTAGGTTCATAACACAGACTTTTTGTATAAAGTCATCTAATCACTTAGATAAAACGATGAGAAATACATTATTTTGTTGTGAGTTAACAAAAATAAAAACAAGAAATGTGCTTTTCGTGTTTAGTGCTTCTATAGAAATTTAGATTGCCACAGCTTAAAAAATACCGAAAAATCCTTTAAACATACTATTTTTTTATAAGAAAGATGCGGATTTTGATGCCTTAAAAAATAAGTTTTCCATGTGCAGTTTGTTTTAAAGTTTCTTGACATTGATTTCGATAATTTCGATAAATATAGAAGTATAATTTTTAAGATATGAAAATTCAAATCTTGCTTATAGTATGTATTTTTTCACAATTATAGATTTTATTCATTTACACATCCGTAAGTTGATCATTGTTACACTGGATTCAAACATTTTTTTATGGTAGTTAATTCTCACACTTTCACTTGATATAAACAGTAGCAACAGTAACTCATTGTCATAATAGTTCACAATTGTATATCTTTTAGTCTTGTTATTGATTTAGGCCTACATTTTGAACAATAACTGCCATAATTATAAAGCAATTGATCCAATAGTTTATTTCTACCAACCAACAGATGAGTTCGTGAATGGATGAAATCGAATAAAAACCACACCTACCCCCCATACAAAATTATATTAATGAATGTGTGTTTTCACACTATGTAAATCTGCCGGGGTATATTATGTAGATCCGATCATATAATTGATATTTTGGTAATTTTGTGTATTCCCATACAAAAGTTGATTACATATTTTCACATTTTTCGCACGAAAATATAAAGTTATGAAGCTGAAACTCAGAATATATAACTTTAATTACTAGCTAACAGACATATTCAGCAAAATTGAATAAATACCACCCCTACCTCTCATACAAAACTCTGCTTCCGTACATGTTTTTTCACATTTTACGTGTGAAAATATAAAGATATCGAACTAAAACTTGGTATGGAAAGTTAATTTCACTACATAAACTACATATTTTTGTGGAATCGTATAAATATCATGGCTATCTCCCATACAAAAGTATGTTTTTGTATATATATTTTAACACTTTTCGCCCGAAAATGTAAAGTTGTGAAGCTGTAACACCGTACATATGATTGTATAAATTGAATTCTAAACATATTCGAAAACAGGTGTAATAGGATGAAAACCACATCTACCTCCAGTACAGCCGAAATCGGTTGAAAACAACATCTTACTCTCATACACTTCAAATAAATTTTTAGCACTTGTATATACGGGATATTAAAATAAAATAAATATGTGCACATAAAGCCCCAAAGGGCTCATTGGCCGAGCTTCTCTTCCATTACTGTTGTGCGTCTTAAATTTTGGACAATATTAGAAGGACCTACTTATTTTAGCCGGTTCAGAACGGCGGAGCACTTGTGACATCACTTTTTCTGAGCTTTGTCACAGAGTTCTTTAAGAAGCTTTTTCATGGCAAGTTGTTACTGTCGGAAGAATTGCCAATTGCTTGCCGACAGGTGGGTACCGTTCGAAAGAAAAATCTTATCGATATTAAATTTGTTATGCATCAGCCGGGGATTGAACCACGACCTACAGATCAGAAGGCGAACACACTAACCACTGAGCTACGGCAACCACGGGATATTAGATCTTTCATATATTTCTTCATAGTACATAGATCTTTGCCTTTGACTAACAAATGGATTTAATTCAAATCAAAAGTAAAAATTTCGTCAGTCAGCCTTAAAGCTCTGCAGTAAAATTAGTTCAAATTCATTATTTGCTTTCAAATAACAGGCAATAGTTTCAGCTCATTTTTTATCAAACATATTGCATATCATGGAGAGAAAAAAAAACCAATAATTATACTTTATTCAACTTTGTTTCAGCATTTTTATCAAAATAAAATAAAAGCTGTCGTAGTGTTGACACTTTAGCTCTTAGTGGTAATTTGAAAAAGTATGCTTTTTAAAAATCCTTTATTAAAATTATTATTTTTTTTCCTCATAACTATATTTTGATAGAATTTTAAAATGCTTAGAGTAACTTAGAGTAAAAAAAAAAATATATAAAATAATTTTGAATAATCAGCTAGTTTTAAATGACAAAGCAATATAAGAAACCAAAAAAAAAGAAGCACAGAAAGAACATTTAATTCAAATATTCTTCCGAGTTGGGACTATTTTATTGTCAAATAAGAAAACCTAAAATTCTAACCCACTCCTTGTACTTATTCGATTTCATATAAAATTATAATCTGTACTACTAGTTGTCCTACAACTTTCTTATGTATTTATTGTTATTTCCCTTTTATATGTTTGTTTGTTTTTTTTTTTACTACAGCCTTCATTACTCTATAATAATTTCCAAATTTATTAGGTATATTGATAAATACTTTTACTTTTCCCACTACATAGTGCTATAGTACTACTTGTTTACATTAAATGATTTAATTTCTTTCCATTTTTGTTTTTCATTTGAGAATTAAATTAAAAAAAAAATGATTTTTGTCCAATACAAGAAACTTCTAAAATATTTCAAAACTGTTTTCTTCTTCATTAATTTCTTACCAAATATTATATCATTATAATATTGTATTAAATGAAAAATTAAAGCCATCTCTAAGTGGTCGTCGTCCAAGCTGGATTGAACAGAGGGTCAAAATTCAGACACGAAAATTTAGCATCAAAGTTAGTTTCACAAATTCTTCTACAAATATCATATTTCTTTCTAAATTTTTTCTTTTTATATTATACCAATCAATATTACAATATCATTATCATTATTATTCCTTGTTTATTTGAATTCATAGATATAGTGCAAAATTTTTGATTTTGTAAAAAAAAAACTACTAAAGTTTTGTATGTAGTATTTATTGATTTTTTGAGCAAAAATTTGTATACTTATTTTTGGCTTCTCATAGCAAATTTACGTTAGTTAGCATTTGCATTTGTTACGCTTGTTTTTTTTTTGTCAGATGTAATAGTTATTCGCGTGTGTTTTAGTGCGTTTATGTCCCTTACAATTTTAGATATATTAAAAGCTTCTGACAAAAAATACAAGAGAGAACAAAATAATCCTGTAAAATACAATAACTTTGTGCTGTGTAAAAATATTTGTTTTTTGTGCTTGCGATGGTATATATTACAGCATGTGCTTTTCATTTTATATATATTATTTAATTAACCAAAATATATTTGGGGGTAATTGTATGCACTAAGAAATACATTTGCAAAATATGTAAATCATATTAACAAAACTATAAAACTATCGATATGAAATGATCTCAAATTCTATATAGTTTCAATCCTCCTACGTTTCGTTATGGCTGAACTAGTTTCCTTATTAAAATATATTTTCAAATAAAATATACGTAGAAATATTCTCTAAAAGTAGGTCATTAAATTTTTTTTACTTTTTCTCTGCTATGATTAATTAGTTATTTCGTAAAGAAAAAATCAAATATTATAACTAAAAGACATGCCAATTAGGACACAAAAACCTCATGATTTCTAACTTATTTCAACATTACCATCAAGTATCGATTATAACTGCGAATATCAACTGTGATTGTATATCAATAATATCCCCAATCCTAAATATATGTATCGTACTGACTGCCGTCCAATGAAAAACATCTCAAAGGCTAGATTTACATACCTCTCAATTGAGTATCGATTATGACTGCGATTACAAATTATGACTACATATTTCCATTATGACTGTATATAAATCATTTTCCCAACGATTTCTGTATCGTGCTGCCCGCCGTTCAATTAAGAACATCTCAAAAACTAGATTTACTTCTCAACCGAGTATCGATTATGACTGTGAGTATTGATTATAACTGCGAGTACCGACTATGACTGCAAATGTCAATTATGATTATACATAAATCATATTCCTAACGATTTCTGTATCGTGCTGCCCGCCGTTCAATTAAGAACATATCAAAAGCAAAGTTTACCTCTCATTCAGCTATCGGTACTACTATCGATTATGACTGCGAATCTCGATTATGTCTGCAAGTGTCGATTATGACTGCATATAAATCATATTCCCAAACATATCAGTATCATGCTGACTGCTATCGAATTGTACATCCAAAGCCTAGGTTCTCTTCTAATTTGATTATCGATACAAGTATAAATTATGACTGCGAATATCGATTAAAACTGCGAGTATCGAACATGCTCGAGATATACCAAAGACTTGATGTATCTCGCATCAAAACGAATATTGATTGCAAGTATATATGACTGTGAGAATTTGTATTGAACATCTCAAAATCTAGCTTAACCTCTTATTCGACTATAAAATCGATTACCGATTATGACTGCCAGTATCGATCACGACTGCGAGTATCGATTATGTCAATGTCATTATAATTATTATATGTATATGAATCATATTTGCGACCATTTCTGTATCATGCTGTATCCAAATGCAAAGTCTACCTTCCATTTGACTTGCTAAATCATTATCGATATTTACTGAGAGTATCGATAACTGCTCAGATATTTTTGTATCGTGCTGGCTGCCATCCATTTGGACATATCGCAAAATCTAAGCCTACCTCTAATACGGTATTCAACTGTAAGAATCGGACTTTACCAACACCTTCTTTGCTAAAGCAGTTATCTCGATATGTACAAAATAGCTCAATTTGTGAATATTAACGCGATGCGTAGGTTTTCATGCTTTCTATATCCAATTAGATCTTATAGCCTAGACAGACGGCAGCCTAATTCCGGATTACCGAGTTAATTCGAATTAACTCGGGCATTAACTGCAGCTAATCCGCATAAACTTTATGAGTTAATTCTCAAAATAAAAGAGGATTAGGGCAATTTGCTATGGCAACACTGCTGAAAATTATCTATTGTGAATTTTTCTCCATCCATTTTACAAAATATTAGATGTGTTCGAAAACAAAATACTTTCAACAATTGTTAACAGTTTTTAACATGAAAAGTGTTGGCGAACAAATAAATCCAGCTGTCAATTACGAACGGTGAATGTCAATTTACAAGTTTCTGATAGTTTTCAGTTCACGTACTTCTTGTAGATTTTCTCATATCGAGAGTGATAGACGACAGAAATTGATAGTGATAGTAATGTAAGTGGACAGACCTAATAAAACATCAATCAGCCGTTTAGTTAATCCGCAATACTGCCGTCTGTCAGGTTATTATTTTATTTGGATTAAGTGCGCCGGTAATCCGGAATTAGGCTGCCGTCTGTCTAGGCTATTACAAAAATTTCCAAAATCTCTGTCTCACTCTTTCTCTCACTCTCACTATCTTATTTGAAGTTTGTTAACACTAAGTTTCGCCGAATGCTATCCACGCTTCTTTTTAGAGTAGTTTATTCTTAATATGGTTTTCGGATCATTTCGAGATCCAAAATAGTGAAACTTCAGACAGCTTGGCTAACCTGGGGTCTTCTATTATTCTATGCTTTAGGAGAACTGTATATAGGTCTTTTAAATTACGCTAAGCATTTAAAGATTTTATTCGTAAGACTAATACACTTACAGGGTGAATGGATTCTTTGGATAGCAGTACAAGGGAATATAGCTGAATATGAGTGATCGAGAAGTTTATATTTGAAGGTTTCTGGTGATATTATGTTTGGCAAAGATATCAGTCACTATACAGTTACGAATGAAGTTGAAAAAAATATTATTGTTTGATGAGATTTCATGGCATTTGCCTTTGATGATTTTTGTATTGCATTTTAACAAAATGTCCAAATTAACAAGTTCTCATCTATCAAGCCGTCAAACTATATAAATAGGACATTTAAATTATTTTACAATAAAATACAATTCTTCAAGCTGAATTCAATTTACATCTTATATACACTATCTATAGTCATTGATATGAGCATTTGGTCGTATTGCCATTAGCCGCCAATAAATTAACAAGGACTGATTTTCAAACAGAACACAACCATTTATCTTTCTTCAGAATTTGCAATTTTTCTTTACTTTAACAAGTTCATATATTGTTTACTAACATACAAACATATGTAATATATGAATGTGTATATGCATCTACGTTCATACACGTGACCTATATGCAATCAAGCAATAGCAATTGCGTTTACGTTTAGTCACTGCCACTAAGAATAACAAGTTAAACGCTTCAAAGAACAAGAATATCATGTGGAAGCACAGCCAAGGACATTGGTTCCGTAGTTGTTGTTTTTTTTTTGCCACAACAGCAATAAATCTTCAATTGGGGTCTTCATATTGTTTTTGCTATATGTGTTTGTTCGTGTGTGCGATGGTTTTTTGTTTTTTGTTTTTTTTTTTTTTGCAAGAAAATCAATTGTACTACTGCAGTATCACCACCATCACCACCACAATAACATCATTATCAAAGCAGTTTGAATGTATGTAAAATATACATTTGTACTGTGGCAATATACCAGTAGATACATACATGTGTACATATCGTATGTACGAATATATACAAGTATGTATGTATAATTTTACTACCAGCTTCATAAATTTAGTGTGGCAAACTATTTACTAACATTTATATAAGATGAGACGTGACTTTTGAAAATTTTGATCCTAATATTAACTTAATCCTACTATTACAATCAATGTTTCCCAAAATAGAATACATTTTTACCGCAGGCCATATGCTCTAGGTACGTGTTTATAAAATTTTATATTTAAATAAATTTTTCTATATGTACTAATCTAATATACGATATTTATCAGTAACAAGAATCAAGCACCAGGAAGCATAGCAAAAACGTTAGGGTTTTTAGGGATTTCTTATATGAATTTGGAACTCTCACAACCAAAAAATCTCTGAAGTCACTATGAAACTTTCTTAATCCATAGCTAGTCTATAATCACTGCCATATAGGCACTACAGGGTCTAGGTACTTGAAACCTCAGACTAGTTTAGACCTCACTCTTATCGCTTGAAACTACTTAAAATCAGTATAAAAAAACGACTATAACGAAAATACTATATTTAAATATGTATCTACTTAAATTTCAGTTGATAATTGTCATACTAGTTGTAGTACATATCATATGTGTATCTTACTATACCTTATACGAGTAAATGCATATTTTTGCATATATTATTTTTAGAATAAAAACAATCAACATTGAAATCATACAACGATTGATGTCTCCAGTGTATTTATTGAAATATTGTTCATTGACATTGAATTGGATTGATGAAATACATTTATATGAAAATTGAAATGTCTTTGATGTCTGATTGCAAATTTAAATTACATATGTATATGAGAGTGAATAGATTTCGTTATAGTAAATTTTTTTTCTTTCTTGAAAACTAATCGTATATTTGGCTAGTTAAACATCTAGAAGATGTAAGTGATTATGGGCAAATGAAGTAAATATGAAGTCACAAAGTTTTCAATGTGCTGAACAATTTTTTTTTTTCTTCACTTTAAATTCTTGTTCAAGGTTGAGTTTCCATGAGAATGTTTATAATCTACTTCACCGACTCTACTAAGGATTTCTTTAGTGCGATTTTCTGCAAATCTAAATTTAGCCCTTCTGGAGAGTATGAGCTCTCTAACTGAGTTTATAGGATTTATAGCTTTCCGTGATTATAGGTATATTGTTGAATATTGTCCAATAATGCAAATTTTGGATACTCAAAATACTCTTTGACGGAATTTGTTGATGAAAACTGAGACAAACTTTCGTGTAAGTGAAGAAACAGACGATTGTTCAATATTATAAGTAGGCTGAGGAAGACTGCTTGTGAAGAGTATTATAACTTCTCGAGTTTTATTTGCACATATTAATTCGATAATCGGTAACCATAATTTCAACATTTTCCTAAAGTAATTTTTTAATGTATGAAATCGGTTAAATTGCTGTATTCGGAGATCGTCAAAAAAATAAATTTGTTGCACCATCTTCAACCAGCCAGAACTTATCACAGGAACCATATCGATACTGTTAGGCTACTTCTCAGGTTATTGGTTTATAGGAACCCATGAAAGAACCTGCAACTCACTTTCAAGTTGTGGAAACTTGAATAAGAAGGATATACTGATCGACTGTTCAGAAGTTATTCCCAAGAACCTATTATTCGATGAATTGTATCCAATTAGATATTCTGTCGTCTATCGTAGATAGTTTTAGTGAGGGCTGAAGTATTAAAATAGAATCTGAGTCACTGCAATAAAGCTGATAATTGATTTGGTGTTACAATCAAAAAACCAAACTCCTACCTAAGTGAAGGGAGACATTGATGCTGAACAAAATGAAACTGCAGTAAATTTTGCTAAATGAGAATACAAATTTAAAGGTTAATGTGGAAAGTTGGATAAGAAATCTGCAAGTGTTGAAATCTGTCCACTTGTATAGATGACTCGAAGACCTCCTTGTGATGACTATGTACCTATAAAAAGTGGAGCAAAAAGTTTCTACGTTTACAACGGAGGACACTCACTGTTAGTTAACCGCACTAATAGCAGGGCATATTAATTTCAGGTACTTGATGAAGATGCTAATACTTGTAGATTATAAGGAAATATTCACGTTATGTTGATAATTTATTGACAAACTCGAAATAAGAGGTTATAATAAAGAAGGAAGTAATGCAAGTAATCCTATTACAGCACACGAGTAGAAAGACCAAAATTCACTGACTTCTGTAGTCTGACTCAGTTGAAACCCAAATAATATACAATAAAATCCAAACATGTATATGGTTGAAGACAAAGGAAGAGCACTTTCTCGAAATATAGTCAAATTGCATGTATAATACACGAACTGAGAGACGAAATGGGCCCCATATAGGTGATCCGACTTGATCAAACCCCAAAAAAATTAATAAAACAACCAAATTTGTGCATGTCTGAAGATGGGGGAAGAGTTTTTGTCGCAATTTAGTTCAATTGCGAAAAAATTTTGAAGCTAATATATAAATTTATGCTGAATATCGAAAAAATGACAGTATTACTGAAAATAGATGTTGCGAGGAAAATGTTCTATACTTTTGAGCTACTTAAATGAATGCCAAATTTGCCAGTCAGGAGGATTAATCAAATCAAATGCTACTAATCATTAATATGTATTTTATAAATGTATATCAAACTTAGTGCTGCAATTTTTACTAAAGGACACATATGAATATCCCTCCCCAACATTTAGATTGCTTTACAATAGTAATACGTATTAAACACATGTATATATCATAGTATTTCATGATTTTTGTGATTTAATTAAAGCATGTTGGGCATGTTGTTGTTTACATTATTGTAATCATATAAATACGATACTTAAGCATTTTAACTACTTAACATTTTTACTTGCAATATTACTATTACTATATTAACTACTCATAATACTACTGTTACTACTACTACTGCTACTACTACTACAACTACTACGATTATTATTACTATTGCTACTATTTAACTACGTGAATAATAAATTATTATACTAGTTACTATGTAAAGAAACTATGTACGCCAAACTAAACAAGCTCTAAACGCCTGTCTGTGAGTGCGAAAATGTTTTACGAAACAAACAAAACTATTCTAGCCAATGCAAAATACCATCTATTTTTTTTATGTAATTTTATTTTTTACTTATTATTTTTGATTTTTGTATAACTTTATTTTAATTTCAAACTCTTTTTCAATTCTTCATCGAATTTCATTGAATTTCATTACATTGAAAAATCATATATTTTTATCAGCTTTTGCTAAATTTTACTCACTTCAATAATTCATTTCACATTTGAGCAATTTTTAGCATTCCATTCACATTCACATTCTTCTTTAACTATTATGTTTTAAATAAAATTTTTATTGATTGAAAAATCATCTGCACACAACATTTCTACATTTTTATAATCAATTTTAACATTATAATTATAATTATCATTATTAACATATGTAAAAAAAATTATGAAATTTTTTAAAAAAATGTATCCCTGTTGTAAAAAGATTTTTAACTATACATATTTCATATAAGAAAATATATCTGAAAAATCCTAATAATAATAATAAACAAACAAAAAAGTAATAATAACAATATTTTATTAATATAATATTTATATTTAATTCAACAATGCGGCATTTACAATCTAAAGCAGGCCAATGATATCGACGATGAGCCCGAACCACTTAGTATGGCTTGGCCTGATACTGCCCGAAAACGGCTCACCTATATAATGGTGGCTCCTCTCTTGATACCTATGTGGTTAACATTGCCCGATACGCGTACACCGCGTGGCAAAAAATATTTTCCAGTCACCTTTATCGGTTCGATTCTATGGATAGCTGCCTTCTCGTATTTAATGGTGTGGTGGGCGAATGTTGCTGGCGATACGGCGCGTATACCACCAGAGGTTAGTTTTGAAAATTGTTTGCAAAAAATTTCACACAATAATATTTAATTATTAAATATTCTCTTCTTATATTCACTTTCACATAGGTTATGGGCTTAACATTCCTTGCAGCTGGCACATCAATTCCTGATCTAATAACATCAGTTATTGTAGCACGCAAAGGATTCGGTGATATGGCTGTTTCCAGTTCAGTCGGTAGCAATATATTCGACGTAACAGTAGGGTAAGTTAATCATTATTTCTTCAGTGTTCAATCAATCAACTAGAGCTTTGCTGAAACCTGAAATGCAAATACTTCGCCGGCTAAGGCATAATAGGTAAAGAAATTATGCGATTAAAAGTTAGAAACCTTCAAATTGAAGCTAAAATTCTACAACTCTCTATAAAGTGGAAAACAAATTAAGGCAAAAAAATGTAATACTTGAGCATTTTCGAACAAAATTTGGAAACCCTGAACTTGAAGATATCTTGAACACTTTGGACGTAATAATAAACAAGATGGGAATTTTTGAATGAAAGCGGTGGACTCTGACCCAAAACTGTCAAACAAAATTTCGTCAATATTTAGATTAATGATTATTTGAAGCTTTCTCAAATCCTTAGTTTCGATTCAAAAATCATTATTGCCCTAAAACTGTAGCAACCTATTGTATGTCTTAAGCTATATTAAGTAGATAGCTATTTTGAGCGCTTCTACTGCAGTAAATGTATAGCCCTTTTTATATTTTGCCATTGCATTTCTATTCGAAAAATTAAATGAAAACTAAACCAATACATATTTACATTTATATACCGCGAGTCATATTCACTTACTATTCTACATACTGAAGTTCACAATCATTTGTCAATAATTTATAAAGTGAGCGTTCTCATCCCCAAACTGTCGCTATACTACTTTTACAACATAAATGATAGTAAATGATTTTGTCAAAATCGTATGACATTTGCACATAGATACGTTACATCCTGTAAGCAAATATCACATGTACGAGATGATTTGCATTTACATCATTCAAAATATCGTCATCTCATATGAAATCCCAATGTGCAATTTGTATTAAATGTATGGTTGACATAATTCATTGCTATTCAGTCAGTGCTTCTGTCAGCTAATAACTACATCCAATATCTATCCGTTTACTATTAAATAAAGTACTTGAAAATTGAAAATAGACAATATTTGTAATACTCGTTCTGGGACGATTTGTAATACACTTCTATTACTCACTGAACATAAATTGATTGCGCTTATAATCAAGGTAATACCAATATGCATTAATAAAGTGTTTTGAATGTGATTTTCAAGGGATTGGCATAGTTATACCCTGCATAATGCAATATGCAAGGTATATTCATTTCGGTCAGATGTTTGTGTCCACTTGAAGGAATCTCCGGAGATATAGACATAGATATATATTCGTGATCAGCGTCGCTTAAATTTTCGATTTAATGATTTCCGTCCGTCCGTCCGTCCGTCTGCCTGTCACCTGGCTGGTTCGCACGATAACTTGAGTAAATACTGAGCTATTTCGACGAAATTTGGCACAAGTAACCTATGATCCAAGGGTACGGAGGGGATTGATATTGGGCATGATCGGTCAATAGCCACGCCCACACCAAGCATTCAAAGCGACTAACCTCGGAATTTTCAAAATCTTTAACTTGCTATAACTCACATAATATACCACTTGGGACAACAATATTTGGCACATAGAGTTATATTATATTACTATATAACCTCTTCTAAAGTGGGTGAGCCACGCCTACTTTTTAGCGTAGCTCTCATACAAAGTGTCTGTACTTCTTTTAAATTGAAACAGCTGTAACTTCTACAATCTTCTATCCAGAATAACCATAATTGACGCTTAGATTAATATCATAGTCGGAAATAACCTGGCAAAAAAGCATTGTGCCACGCCCACTTCTTATTGGGGCTCCCATACAAAGTTGAGGAAATTAAACAAAAATGTTAACCGTCATAACTTACAAACTATTCAGCGTAGAACAACCAGATTGAAGGTGTGGATTAGTATTGTAAGACCAAATATACCCACAAGAAAGGGACTTGCCACGCCCACTGTTTATAGTAGCCCCCATACAAAATGAACGAATTTTTTTTTAATTTTTTTAAATTAAAATAGCTGTAACTTGTGTATCCTTCTGCGTAGAACAATCATAATTAATACTTAGGTTAATATGGTAGTCGAAAATAATCTGACAAAAAATCAACATGCCACACCCACTTCTTAATGGGGCTACCATACAAAGTTTGGAAAATTTTAAAAAATTTAAACCGCTATAACATACGAACTATTCAGCGTAGGACAACCAAATTTTAGGTGTGGATTGATATTGAAAAATTAATTAGATATACAAGAAAGAGATAAGCCACGCCCACTTTTTATATAGCTTCCGTACAAAGTCTCGGATTTATCTAAAACATTAAAACACCCATTACTTACTAAATAATACGCCTAGGTCAACCCATTGCAACCTAGGTAGTTTAGTATTATAGGCAAAAATTGTTCCTTAAAAATTGGTGAGGTACGCCTGCTTCTTAATGTAGCTTCTATACAAAGTAGTGGAAGAAAAGGATGGATATACGAGCAAACTTTTTATATATACCTCTACATATGCAGGGTATAATTTGGTCGGCCCCAGCCGACTGTAAGGCCATTTTTTTTTACTACTATCACCCTCAACATTATCGTATAAGTCTATCAGACGAGATAAACATTTCATTTAATTGTCGCCGAATTCAACTCAGCTGTTCTTTCGACTCAACCAGGTCACATTTCTTTATTAAGCTCAGAAAAATTACGAAATTCATTAGGATACCCAGAATTAACCATCGAGGAGTAAAATATATTACCGACCACCATTAATTTTTTCTCATCAACAGATATTTTAAACATAATTACCACTGTATCCACACCTTGTGAAGGCTCCCACACAAAATGAACATAAAAGTACGAAATTCATCGGAATATTCAATTATTTTTCCTATATCAAAGCGCAGTCATTTTCTAAAAACATAATATATTTGAATCCATTCAAAAAATCCCTTCAAATTTATAATTTGAGCCTGAAGATTGGGACTCTACAGGTTTTCTCTCCTATTTTTAGTAGTAGTAGTAATAATTTTCAGTAGGTTTGGAGCCGCAGCTCAGTAATTACTGCAATGGGCCTCAGCGTATGAGTGTCCGCTGAAATTCTTTATCTCCAGAATATGTTGTTGGGCAAAACTTTGGCAAGACTCTTCAATTCAGCGAAATCAATACTTTATTGTCCCGTAAATGAAAACCATCACAACCTACCAACTTTTTCCTCAGAATTAGAAATCTGTTGATGTGCAATTTAGTTTGTTGTATTTGCAAAAGAGATGGCTGACTGTGCTATACATAGTTGACAGTAACAGCTGAATTTTGCTCTGTTATAGCCGAAGCCCATAGAATACTTTATATACGCCAATCCGTCATTCACAACTGACAGCTGAGTTAAAATACATGAATTTGTATGAAGTGATGCCCAATCACTCCGTGTCCTTCAACGCAATGTATAAAAGATGGCCAACTTTTATCTTTAGCGTACGTGAAGCAAACAGGGTTGCATTTTAACAACAATAATTATTATAAAATTTAAAAAATATTAAATATTGCATTAAATGGATGTTCAAATAGTTATTGAATGTATAATAAAAGTGCTATACACTTATTTCATTTAAATAAAATACATAATAAATACCAAATAGTAAATTTGCATTTGAACTACTAGAAGTGTATCCGTTGTGAAACGTATTGATTGGGCCAGCTTACACCGTTTTTCCGTCGCTGTCAGTTATATGCTTTAACGCAAAGGAGCAAAGTATTTTATGGGCTTTGGCTATTAGAAAGCTATCACATCTGATACCGCTATTAGTTTACAAAAAATTCGCTTTTATTACATTGAAAATGTTCGTTTGTATTAAATAAGCAGCATTTGCGTAAAATTTGAATATTTTTTTTTTTTTTTTAAATACTAAAAATTTATTTAAATTTTCTACCATTCATAGAAACTCACAATAAGTATTCAAACCTTACAAACTAATTTAAAATCATGTGATATTCACGTTGTTCCATCACAATTTGTTGAGTCGCGAAGTTTAGCAATTATACCGCGTATTCAATGTGTGATTTTTTTTTTTTAGTCGTCGATGGCCTGTACTCAGCAACAATTGCCTAGCAAGGGGATTCGGATGGTTGTGTAATTTTTGAATGTAGCTTTTTCAGGACTGCAACTTCCTCAGAAATTGTGGGTACATTCAAATATCGATGGATGTTAACGTTCCTCATATACCAAGGCGCGTTTACAATAATTCGCAGGCACTTGGATTGTATTCGCTGCAATTTTTCGATTTTTGAGTGAAATGCGGTTCCCTATAACCGAATACCATAAGTCCAGATTGGCTTCACTGATTAATTTTAAGCTTGATCTGAAATTTCTTTGCCTGTATGTGATTGTTCCAAGTCAGCCTTCTGTCGAGGTGAATATTCTCGTTTGATTTTGTTTGAATGTTCTCTTTTGAATTAGAATAGTGGTGTAAGCAGGGAGAGATCAGGGGAATAGATCCCCTTTGGCCGATGGACTTGTTAAAAAAGAAAAATAATAATATATAGATACTTAAAAATCATTCATTAAAGATTTTTCTTATACATCCTTTTCATTTTATCCACTACGCCACTGAATTAAAAGAAAAGTGCAGAGTTGAACCAAATCGATTTCTTATGCAAGTTTACGGAACAAAGGATGTTTTTGTCATTTCAAAAATTATGATTTAAGCTTTGAAAACAAACCTGAAACTGAACATCCAAAAAAGTTCAAAAATTAATTATTAAAGACATTTATAAATGAAAATTAATGTCAAATTCAACAAGAAAGTGCAATCACATTGGCAGTGACTCATCGAACCAGTTTTGTACTTTTGAAAGAAATGAAAATAATACAAATGCAAGAATATTGGTTGCCGGATTTAAGCCGAGAGATGTTAAACGATATTTTTTCACTTACAAAGTGTTTTATTATGATAACCCAAAGCATGTGAGAGATTCGCAGCACAGCATCATCATCATCATCGACACAAAATCTACTCAAATCGGAAGAAACTATCAGTGTTGAACGCTGCAGAATACAACTGATTCGTCTGAGCAGAAAGTTAAAGGAAAAATGGTCACAATATGAGCATAGTTAGGTTAAATTATTGTGGTTACCTTCGGAGAGGACACACTTAGGACAGAAAGGCCATGTGATATCACCGAGCTCTTCTTCCAGTACTGTTGTTCGTATGAAATTTTTGACAGTATCAGAAGGGTCCTACTTATATTAGCCGCTTCCGTACGAAAGAACACTTGTGACATCACCCTTTCTGCGCTTTGTCACAAAGATCTTTAAGAAGATTTTTTATAGCAAAATGTTACTACCGGAAAAATTGTCAATAAAATAAATAAATAAACGTCCCACGGATCAGACGACAACGAACGACTGCATATTGCTAGTATCGTTGCAATATGTTCTACCGTGTCACTTACATTTTTCAGGCATAGTTCCCTCAGAGAACTTCTTGTTTGAACGGATGCAGGGCGATTTGGTTGACATTTCTCTTGCAGAAATTGAAAACTGAAAAAGGGAATTTGCAATTGCCTGGGTGACGGGGAAAAGTAGTGGCTTGCTGTGGGCGATAATTTTAACAAGTTTCGAAGTGCCGATAGCTTCGAAATAATCTCAAGAAGCAATAGAGAATTATAATTTTTTTTCTCTGAGATCTTAATTCTACTTCATTTCATATATTTTGTCATCAAACTGAGTATATCACTATACTAATAGCTACATAGGTTACTAACTTGACTTGAGCGATTACCTATTGTGTTTTGCCCTCGAGTTACAAATGAACAATCAATTTACTCATTTGTATTTAGCACAATTGGCGATTTTCCTTAAGAAATTGAACATCAAATACTCAGAAATGCCACTAGACATACTAGCATCAAATGGAAATCTTCAAAATATGTTACAAAGAGCACTTTTCGTATATTTTGAATGTATATTTTCACTAAAATGAGCAAGATTAATGAAATCTGACAATAAAGCGATACAAATTATTCAAGTGCTTTATTTTCGAGGTGCCTATAAGAGTATATTAAGAAATAAACAAATTGAAAGTATCTTAAATTTCTTCTTTATAAATATATGCTAGAAAAAAGAAAAGAAAAATAAATATAATACCATATAAAAAAAAAAGAAATTATAAAAATAAGAGATAGTAGGTAAGAGATCGCGAATTAACCTAAATTTCAATGGAAGCTTTTACACGTAGTACAAGTATTTCTTGTATTTCGACATGCCGACAAGGAAAACAACGTATTCAACGTGTGCTCTAAAGCGTTAAAAGGAAACGAATAAATATATGTATTAAAATATGTATATGTATTATGGGTTGCAAAATAATAATAATAAAAAAAAACACTTCAATGTGTATTGCATGTACTTACGCATGCTGGATTTTAATAGAGCTTACTTATATATTACTATACTATATACAAGTATACTATATTCGTACACACGCACACACACACACACACACACACATGTATTAATGAATGTAGGTACCTAGTATTTCCTTTCCTGGCTTATAGCCACTAAAAAACGTCAACTAGAAATGTATAGCAAGAAGCATTAAGTAGCGAGAGAGATAGAGAAAATAAAAAATGTATAGTACATACTGGTAAAGAGAAAAATAAGCACAACAAAATTATATACCTTCAAGGTCAGCACACATAAACAAAAACACACACACACACACACAAAGGCACGCACACGCTTATTTCAATGTTTGTATGTGTTTGTACTAAAGACGTTCTCGACGATGATGATGATGATGTTGATGATGATGATGATGATGATGATGGTGATGATGATGGATATATTAACACAAAAAATATAAAGAATATTTGAAAAGAAACGAAACAACAACAATAACAAACATACACACACACACTATAATAATACAATACAAAAATATTGCATGTAGTAAATGTCAGATGTGCAAAAACAAAAAATAAAAAACAAACAAAAAATTGAAAATAAAAGCAAACAAAAAACAAACGAATGAACAAATCATATGCGCATGAGTGAACCAGAATGAACGAAAAGAAAGCATGAGTAATGAGTGTATGTATGCATTTTCTATAAGTACATATGTATATACATAAATACATACTATACATTCATACATACATATATAAATACCTTACATACAAATATAAATTAGTATGTATGTATATCGATTTATAGACAGCTAGCTAGTTTCAGAAACCTACTTATGTTGATAGAAACTTGAGCCGAACAAAAATATGAAAATAGAAAATAAGAAAATTTGATGCCAAGAGGTTTCTTCTTTCATTTAAGACAAATGTCATAATGCTTCTGTATGCATCATATCCACATTTAGCATAATATGTATGCTTGCTAAAAGTCTTTCTAAATAAAAATTGACACTGTTATATGCATTCTTATACATACAATATCACAAAAGAAGCAAGTGATGCACCCTACAGTTCAGCTAGTAATCTTGGAATATGTAACTAGTATACTTTCGGATTGTCATTTCATTCATTTCATTGTTTAGTTCGACATTTGTCGTTGGATTTGACAAAATGCAATCTCCCTTCCTTCCCCTCCTTTTGCCCCTCTCTCTTTTCCCTTTTCCTTTTCGCTCTCTGTTTTCCTTTCTTCTTTCTCTTCCATATATCACTTTCCCCCCCTCTGTCTCCCGTTCTTCTTTCTCTTCTCTCAATTTTTTCTTATCTTCATTCTCATATCTCTTTTCTACCCCTCACTCTGACTCACCCTCTCTTTCTACTTCTCGCTCTCTTTCTCTCCTCCTCTATTTCCCTCTGTTTATCTTTATCACTCAATTTTTCTCTCTCGGTCTTTGCCTCTCTTTCTTTTTCACTATCTACCTCTATCTCCTTCTCTATCCATTTCAACCCCTCTCTTCCTTCCTCTTCCTATATGCTTCTCTCATCCGTTCTATTTCGCTCTATCTCACTCTACATCTCTCTTTATCCCTCTCCATCTCTCATATCACTTCTGCTCAATCTCCCTCCCGTTCAACCTATGATTCTTTTCTACTCGCTCTCTCTCTCTCTCTCTCTCTGTCCCCCTGATCGACCAAAGACCGTTCACCTCAGCACATACGGAAATGTTTATTTGTTTTTTGCCTAAAGGAGCAGCCTATACCGACTACACTGTTCCTCACCTTATTGATGTGTGCCGGAGTGGAACAAAATCCCGAACCTACCTGGATTTGTCCCGTATGTCACAGATCAATACACCACAATGCCACCTCAGTGATTTGCAATGGTTGTGGCGAATGGACACACTTGAGAAACTGCTCAGGCACACTGAGTGGAGCACCGAGCATATAAGTAGATGCTGTGACATCGAGACCCGGCCAGATCAGCAGCTACTACGGCCAGTGAGGGGTCGATCACCGTGTACTGATGAGCAACAGCGAGATGGCTGGTTCTGTTGTGTTTGCGGAAGTGCAATTCATCGCAACAATGTTTCTGCTTTCGGTATTGTCTCTAAGCTCGGACCATATACCCATTCTCATCACGCTGAATCGAGTGGAGGAGTTTTGCGAGTCCGAGAAGCTTACCTTCATAAACTTCAACAAAGCAAATTGGAAAAGCTTCACTGAACTTATTAATATCAAAATCTCCATGGAGCCACACCCGATTTGTGTACGCAAGGGAGAAAAGCACCTTCGCAAAATTATTATTAAAGCGGCCTCGCGATTTATACTTACAGGGAGAATCCCTATGATAAGACCATTTTTTTCCACGCAAGCTCACTACCGAACACGCCAGAGGAGATGGCGCGAACACCTAGACAATAGTAATTTCGGTTCGACGAAGCTGTGGACCACCATCAAAACCTTATTCAACACCATTAAACGCAGCGGCTCCACGGCGATTACCTTCAATGGCCCTGCACCCTGTACGATGCCAAAAAATGCGAACAGAGATTCTGCAAACAATTTGTTGAACACCACGCTAATAGATCAAAGGCTATTCGCGGTATTCGCAGGACTCTGAAACGCATGCAAGCTCTCGACGATGAATGGGATGTAACATCTGGCGAAGTGGAAGCGGCTATAAAGCGGGCGAGGAACTCAAAGGCACTTGAGCCTGACGGGATCTCCATGGTAATGCTAAAACACCTACCACAGTCTGCGATAGCCTACATGACATCCGTCTTCAAACTATCCATCAAAACGCACATTCCAAAGCCTAGAAAAGCTGCAGACGTCGGTCTTGACGTCTTTAATTGAGCACCTCCCACTGGCACCACATCAGCATGGGTTCCGCAAATGCCACAGTACCACCACGGCGCTCCATCGTATAACTGCGCAGATAAGCGATGGTCTCAACCAATACCGACCTTGTCCCCGCACCTTCACCTGGTCGCGCTTGACCGGGAGAAGACCTTTGACACTGTTTGTCATACCATCTTGACAGATTATGTTGCGAAATCGTCCCTCCTGAACACTCTTAAACGATGGCTCGCCAACTACCTCAGTGGCAGGACGTCTTTTGTGGAGTTCCGGAATATGACGTCAAGGCATAGAAGATTGAAGCTAGGGGTCCCACAGGGCGGAGTTCTTTCCCCTCATTTGTTGAACTTTTATATGGCTCACCTTCCACCGCCACCAGCAGGTATTACCCTTCTAACGTATGCCGACGACTGCTCCATCCTGACATCGGGTAATGACATCGACTCCATGTGCCGTGGCTTGAATGTTTACCTGCCTTCGCTGTCCGACTTCTTCCGCAGTCATAATTTTCGTCTGTCACCCACCAAATCCTCTGCCACATTGTTCACCACCTGGACAAAAGAGGTACATACGACGCTTCCCATCACTATCGGAGATACCGCTGTGTCCACGGTGTTACACCCTAAGATATAAGGTGTGACCCTGGACAACATGTTTACTTTCGCTGCTTACGGGACAAACATCAAGACCAGACTGAGCAAGCGCAACAATGTACTAAATTCACTCGCTGGAAGTACGTGGGGCAAAGACAAAAAGACGCTTTTGAAAACGTACAAGGCGATAGGCCGATCGATTGCAAATTACGTGGCTGCAGTGTGGACTCCACAACTTGCAGACACACACTGGACGAGCCTACAGTCATGGCAAAACGCAGCGATGAGGCTGATCACTGGCTGCCACCTAATGACCAGTGAATACCAACTTCATGCGGAAACCGCTTCTTCTTGTGTAGTCTCACAATGCACTGCTTGCCAAACAGTTCGTGCTTGCCTGCCATATTGTTGGGCATCCGAACAGAGACTTAAGGTTGCGAGAACCGCCACCACGAAATCTGCTCAAGAATGTGCAGTCGTACATCGCAGAACTGGCGGACATTATTACAGACGACACAGCGGACAACAGGTTGTCGTTGAGATCTGTCTACACCGAGAAGGTGGTGGAGGTGACTAGTGTTCAGCACAAAATTGTGCTGGGAAGCCGTCCGCCGCCCATCTCGGCAAGGGAGCGGGAGTTGCCGCGGGCGACCAGAGCCACTCTCGCACAGCTTAGATCTGGCTGGTCCCGCATGCCGGCACATTATCGCGCTCGCTTGGATTCCGAGGTTCCGGGCATTTGCCCACATTGTGATACTGGTCCACACACTGTGAAACACCTCTTCGCATGTGCTGCAAATCCTACGGACCTGCGAGTTGAGGCACTATGAATGGCCCCACATGATGTTACAAGCTTCCTCAATTTGCCGCTGCATGAGAGAGAAAATGACAACAGCACCGATGCCAACGGCATCACTGAAATCAACAACAACAACGATGCCAACGCCAACACCGACGCAAACAACAACACCGTTGCCAATAATGGCACCAATTAAAATTTTCTTATTCCTGCTGCTACAACAACAACTACAACATCATCATCCCACATAAAACAGAGTAGGAAACAAACATAAAAACTCTAAGGTGCGACACCCAATAATGGTTCACAGACGAATTGAAGACCTAAAATGGCATGAGAACTGATATAATAGGCCCCAAATGCAGATTACATCTGCCACTCTGCAATGTTGCTACCATCTTTGATACAGAGCTATACACCATAAACCGTAGCACAACATAATTGGCATGAAAAACAACATTTTCTCTGACAATCATGCAGTTCTAATGGCTTTAAAAGGCGATACCTTTAAAATATAATCACTCCTCGAATGCCTTAATAACCTCAACATCAACTGGCAGTATCAAACAGTGTAACTTTAACATGGCTGGTAGGGCACAGAGGTTAAAACGGCAATAAAGAGGCAAACCCAAAATCAGAAGTCCCTTATATGCCACTTATTTATTGTTTAAATCATCAAACCAGTACCTACATTGCTGACCATGCAGATGAAAGGAATTTAAAAAAATATATCTAATCTTCAACAGGAAAAAGTACCTTTGTGACAGGATCATGGGATATTACTTTTTCATTATCACCTCCTCAAATGTGGCTTATAAAAACTTTATTGTTCCAATCTTTGGTTAGCCAATGCAATGTGAAATAAGGATAAAGAACAAATTAGCAAACACCTTAGTATTCAAGCACTCATCCAACAGACCTTTACTGCATTACTTTTAATCTGATATGAACTAGTTCCAAAGATTTCAAATCGCATCTTTAGATATGTTCGTTCAATTGAGTCTCTCATCATTCCTTTGAAAATATTTTCATGGTCATTCTCCATTTAACTATAGCTTATCTAGATGGAACTCTCATTTTGTTATTGTATGTCGCTCTTTAACTAACTACAATTAAAAATTGACTCTCGTTTAGACTGCAGGGTTATAACCATATAAATAGCTAGTAGCTAATAGTCTACAAGTGCGTATAAAGATGAAAAACAAATAGAAGAAAAATAAATTCTATTCATACATATCTTATATACATTTGTATAGATTTAAAAGAAATATAGATGGAGGACAAACCACATAAAGAAATGATTCTGAAGAAAGGTCAACTTGTTGACAATGCATGCTTGCAATTAGAACAATCTACATGCATTTGTATATAAGAACACAAGTGAATTGATATGTGCATATGTGTATGTAGTTTAATGTACAAGTATAATGTACAATTGAAAAAATGGGCGAACGAAAGTTTCATACACACACACACCTACTTTTTATGTACATAATTAAAAATCACTTTAACTTTAAATGGTCATAATAGTTAATAAAAGAAAGAAAAAAAAGAACAATATCCATTTAACTTAATGTATATAAGATATACATACTATTTAGAACATTTTTAGTAAAATGTGCCAATTAAGAAGAGTAAGCTTTTAGTTTCAACATATTTCAATTGCGTAAATATACTTGAATAATATAAATTATCTTTTGTATACATGTCATGGACAATTTTTATATAAAATTTGGTCTTTGACAACAAACCTACCGAAAAAAATTAGATCTCCAATATTCCGCCTATCTGATACAATTTCTTTAAATAGTTTAAGTGCTATATAAAATTCCCTCAAATTCGAATGATGACGTCAAAATATTATGTAGCAGAATCTCAAGTGAAATAAACTTCTTGGAAGAAAACTTAATACATTGCACGTGCAATTTTCCCAATAAATTCGATTATTTTCACTTAAAAAGTGATATTTGCCCACGTGCAAACTTTCCTTAAATATTTCTCAAAAAATATACATATATTTATTTTATTCGAATTGTCAATCAAATTTCAATGAGCTCTCGCTTCTCATGTTATTTTAAATTCATGCACAATTTAATGAAGAAAAATGTTTCTAGCATGTTTCTAGCTGCATGTTGCTTTTTGCGAGTTGACAGTTACATGTTGATTACATAAAATAAAGTGATTCTTCATAGTGAAAATGTAGGGAAATTTCTCAGTTTCTTGATAGCCATTGAATTTTGAATGTGATTCGACAGAAACTTCATGTAAAACCTAAAAATACTATTAAACTTCAAGGGTAAAAATTTAGAAATTTTCAAAAGTCATGATTCCCAGAAAAAACTGTAAACAAAACAAAACAGTCTACAATCATATGTGTATATTAGCGTGGGTCAACTCCTAACCCAGCGAAAAACATCAAATTTGTAAAAATTTAAGCAGTTTTCCCCAAAAAAGCAAAAAAAAAACTTAGATTTGAATCCACTGGTTTTTTGAAACCATATTTTTTTAAAAATTATCAAATAATATACTGTACATAATAACCAAAAAGTTTTACCGGCGACGCCCACATGCGCCACACAGCTCATAATCAAATTACAAATTCCCGATCGAATTGAAATAGCTGTCTAGGAGCGATGAAATGTATAATCAATATTATTAAATTTTCTTCCCCAACATTTCCCTCGCACATTTTTATTCTCCGTCTTCATCCCTTAGGGGCTGTCCTACAAATTAAAAGCAAAAACACCTTAAAATCAGCGAATAACTCCATAAGTATATATATATATAACCGACCCTAAAATAATTTTTCATTGTCAACATTTTCTCTGAATATACTTACGCCCTATTTATAACCCTGCAAATTGAACATAAAACACCTTGAAGTCAGGAAATAATCCCTTCACTGAGCAACACTCGCCTCCGAAAATTGACCAATAATCACATACAGTATTGTGCAAAACTTAAGCAACTGGCATAGTGCTCTCATTGATTTCAAATTTACTAAAAAATAAAAGCGCTTAGATTGAATGTTTTAATATTTATTTGTTCCTTCATTAAATACATAAAAAACAACAACAACAAAAGCTCGGTATTCTTACGAAATTAACTGTAAACAACAAAAAACAAATTGTACTCATATTTCATCTGTGCAAAACTTAAGCAACTCGGAGTGCAAAGGTGTTCGATATTTCTTTGTTCAGAAAATTTCGGAGTTTTTTCTGCTTTGTGCATTAACATTGATCTAACTCAGTACAAAAAAGTCTTTCTTAGCGCACAGTTCTTTCAAACATATTGAAATCCAAAATGCAACGTGTCCGTTATAGTCATCAATTTAAGATGAAGGTTATATCGTTATTTAAGGAAGGAAAACCACAGAATGACATTGCAAAATCATTAAATATCAACAAATCTATGATATCAAGATGGATACGATTATTTGAAAAAACTGGTAGCGTTACAGATCGAAATTCAGGAGGAAGACCCCAAAAAATTTCTTATAGGGAAGCTATTCAAATTAAAAAATTGATTAAAAAAAATCCGTTCATGTCTTCAAAAGATATAGTAAATACTCTTAATTTAAATGTCGATTCAAGCACAGTAAGAAGGCATTTGATTAAAGTTGGTTTAAAAAGCTACAAAGCGGTAAAGAAACCAATGCTTACACCAAAACATGTAAAAAAAAGGTATGTTTGGTTTAATGCCTTCAAAACAAAAACAACAACATATATTTTTTTCCAGACTTGAATTTCCTAAGAAGTACGTGGGCTGGTCCATAAAAAAGTGGTTTGGCGTACTGTTCAGTGATGAAGTTAAAATAAATTTATTTAATTCAGACGGAATAATAAGAGTTCGACATGCGAAAGGTGAAGGCCTCAATCCGCGATACTGTAAAAAGACTGTAAAGCATGGAGGAGGGAACGTCATGGTGTGGGCGTGTTTTTCGGGGAGTGGACTTGGTCCGTTGCATAGGATTGACCACAAAATGGACAGATTTATGTATAAGGACATCTTAGAAACTGCAATGTTGCCTTTTGCGGAATGGAATATGCCACTTCGATGGGTGTTTCAGCACGATAATGATCCGAAACACACATCGAAGTTTGTGAAGGATTGGCTACAGTCAAATAAGATTCAAGTGCTTGATTGGCCGGCACAATCGCCCGACTTGAATCCTATTGAAAATTTGTTTTCAATTTTAAAACGAGGCTTGGGCTCAAAGCGCTTTAAAAATAAAGACGAACTATTTTTAGGCCTCAAAACTAAATGGGAAAATATAAATAAATCATATTTAACGAAATTAGTAGCTTCTATGCCCAAAAGGTGTGCTGCAGTAATTAAAAATAAGGGATACTACACAAAATATTAAAAGTTGCTTAAGTTTTGCACAGATGAAATATGAGTATAATTTGTTTTTTGTCGTTTACAGTTAATTTCGTAAGAATACCGAACTTTTGTTGTTGTTGTTTTTTATGTATTTAATGAAGGAACAATTAAATATTAAAACATTCAATCTAAGCGCTTTTATTTTTTAGTAAATTTGAAATCAATGAGAGCACTATGCCAGTTGCTTAAGTTTTGCACAATACTGTAGCTCCCCAGAAAATGCACGTAGAACAATGAAAATTTTCCTCGACAATAATTTTTCCGAATATACTTAATCCCTATCTCGCCCTATTAGGGTGGATCTCCTAGAAAATTAGTGATTGTATAATGACTATAAAAAAATAGGAGTATTAGGCTACAATTTTGGAATTTTTTTTAACTGCTTTCTACAAAAAAATTTGAAATTATACAAATCTATATTATTCGTTGAGCCACGTTGACAAAATTTCGTTCTATATATTTAACCCTCCTTAACATACATACAATATATGTATGCCAAACAGCTATTCTCTTTCATCCACCATTTAGTTCATGAAATTTTGCTATCGGTCATACATAAAGAGATAAACATATATAAATGAACAAAATGAACAAATAAATATATAAATATATAGGTATATTCATACGTCATCGAAAAAGTTTTAATCGTGTATATATTATAGATAAAGTACTCTTACACACATACAAATTTAAAATGAACAATAGTAACTATGGTTAGCTTCGAAAAAGAGAGCTAGCATATAACATGTTATTCAAATCCGCCAACAACATTTGGTTACATCGTTGGCAAATATTTAGACATACACCCTGGCGAAATACAAAAGCACAAACGAAATGAACGAAACAAATCACATGCAAATAAAGTCAGTAACAATTCACATGTATAACACAACAACACGCACACACATACAACTATAACTACATTCATATACAACATTTATTCAATTCAATTCAAATATTGTATGCACGTAGTATGACAAGCAACTACTACAACCACAAAAGTAATAGCTACAACAACAACAGCAATTTGCGTGGTAAGTGCATGCGTTTTGTAGTTAACCTTCACCTCAATACTATGCAAATGACGGTACATGTTATGTTCATTGTGAACATACAACAAGAAGACAAACAAATAAAAAACGATAGTGCTTGTGATACCACCCCCAACAGCAAACATACGCATGTGTAGTATATCTGCATGTCAAATGGCAACTAATGACGTTACAAAAATTGCCAAATATGTGGAAGTTCTGTTTTGATTTACATTAGAAAATCAACACAATCTAATTCGAATTGCTAGTGGTGTTGATTATGATGATTATGATTATTGATGACATCATCATAATAATTTACATATGCAAATGTATTAGTATTCAACTTAAGTGTCTGTCTCTAGTGTAATACGAAGTTTGACTTCATGCTAAATTTGACATTAAACTTGAATTTCATTGAAATATCATTGTTGTGGAAACATATGCCTAGTGACATGATTCTAGCAACATAAGTTTAGCAACATTTGTTTTTTGTACTTGGACAACTTATTCGAACAACTTTTCTTTTAATATTCTCGTATTTAATCAATTTTTCATCGTCCGTGAAGATTCGCTTCATAAATGGTTCGATATCTTTACGTTTCTGCATCGCTTCATTGATGGGAATTCAGTCAATCAAAATTGCTTACCTTATTTAAATGCAACTGTCATATGGTTGATATGTAGTACATCCACCAGTCGCAAAAATTTAATCGATTTTTTCAATGACTGAATCCAGAATGGAATCTAGCTATCCAAAGTTGGACGGTACGTTGCGTAAAGGCATTCTCACCATAAACTGTACAAATTTTTCTGCAGTTTTTTAAATTTCTTCGGATATTTCACTAATGTTCAAACCAATACAATTGTTTACAAAAAATGACGGATTACAAAACGGTCTTCATAAAAATGTAGACTGCGGCTAGGTCATGTTGAGCAAATGGAAGAACACACTCCAACTAAGAAGGTGTTATATTCGGAACCCGCTGGGGGACGATGCAGAAGAGGAAGACCTAACCTCCGGTGGAAAGACCAAGTACTGGAGACCCTGACAGCGCTTGGAATTTCTAACTGGCGCCAGCTAGCGAAGAACAGAGATGGCTGGCGAAGCATGTTATATTCGGCCTAAATCGATATTCGGTTGTTATGGCCACATAAGAAAGTAAATAAGTAAGTAAGTATGCAATTGCTGGGCAATTAGTAGGATATTTACCGATTTTCTGATGTTATAGGTTAATTTTGTAGAAAAGCCCCTCTTAGATTAAAATTAGGAAATAAGAAAGTTCCGACAAAATATTAAGAAGCAAAAGTTAGTACTGTTCAATATATATTTTACTTCTCTAGGGGAACTCTAAAAGCGATGGGGGAAAAATTGTTTAAAAAATCTAAATTTTACAGTTCAGAAAAAAATTGAATTGAAGATAAAGAATGAATAGGGTCGGTTGTACATTTTACCCATTCTGGATGTTTTAATACTATGTCTTGACCAACGAGTTAATGAAATTTTAGATAATGATAATTAAGTACTAAAACAACCTTCTAATCATATTAAACTACAAGCAAGTGTTGTTGTAAATTGAAGACTATTTCGAAACAAATCACACAACAAAATGAGATTAGGGCAGGAATGTTAAAAGAATGCATAAATATTAACCCTAAATTAAGCTTTGTTCATTAAAGTGAAATGTGAACTTGCTCTTTTGACATATCTAATTGTGGTCTACAAATATTAACAGAGAACGTTTAATGCCAGAGAGGTCCTACTTTGGCTTTTGAGCTTATTTCTGATTACAAATATCAGGGTAACTTAACAGAGTTGTAGAATACAGAGATTTTGAAGAGAGCAATGCCATGACCAAGAGAAAAGTTCTGTAAATTAACATAGCAAATTAACATATATTGAAATAAGAACACATAATAGTAAATATTTTTATGAATGAATTTTATATATGTATGCGAATTTTTTATCAAGAATTTTTACTAATGTTTAATATATATGTATGTACATGCATATGTAGTACTTATAGGTATACTCCATTCACGCAATGCATATATTTATAAATATACGCACTTACTGTATAACATATGAGGTGTGTCACAATATTATTTATCAGTTTCATAATATTGAATTTCATAAAATTTCAGTAATTTCATAAAAATTCAGTAAAGAAGGAAGGAATATAGGCATTCATTTTATTGGCGCGCCATATGCCTTTATTCCTTCCTTCTTTATCGAAATTACTGAAATTTGTATATGTTTATTGTTTTTTCTTTAATTTTGTCTGGTATATTTTGTTCTTTGGTGTCAAAAAAAAAACAAAAACCCTTAACGGTAAGCATGTTTTGTATTAATTAGAATCAGACAAGTCGGTGAAAACATAGCATATGAATTAATGTCGATTTTGTCGGTTTTGTTGCTTTTTCTACTTTCACTAAATTGAAATAATGAAGGAAAATATTTTATATCGATTTGCAATATTGTAGTATAAAAAAATGTCGACATTATTGCAAACATTTTTCGACATTAATGCAGTACACCTTACCTTTCTATATATATAGTTTTTTAATAAAAATTTAATATGACACCAATTTTATGTATTCTCTTCTTTTTCCTCTAGTTTACCAATACCATGGCTAATCTATGGCATCATCTATAATGCACCAGTTGAAGTCAACTCTGTGGGCATGGTATGCTCCATAACGATACTTTTTATGATGCTAATATTTGTCGTTATGTCGATTGCTTATTTCCGTTGGCGTATGAATAAAGGACTCGGTTTTACAATGTTTTTGTTATATTTTGTTTTTGTTGCCGTTTCATTAATGTTCGAATATGATATAATAACTTGCCCAGTGTAAACATAAGCGCAAATATTGTATAATCTATAATCTATATAAAAAAAAAAAAAACAAAACAAAAAAGAAAGAAACAAAATTTACATAAACCAAAGCACACATACTCAAATTAAGAAAAATGTATTTAACTAATAATTTCTAAATGAAAAAGAACAAATATATATAATAAATAATTATTATTACTAACTAGTACCTACATTACAAAAAAAAAAAAAATAATAGAAAATTGTATACATATAATTAGTTTAGAACAGAAAATTAAAGAAAAAAAAATCCATAAAAACAACAAAGAAAACCATCAAACACATAGTTAAAATATTTATGTATGATTCTGTGTTATCATGCAAGATAATGAGATAAAAAAAAACAAGCATTATGTAAGCATTTTCTTCAGATTTTACATATTTTGCAAACTAAAAAAAAAATAACCAAACTGAAATTAAGCTATTTACTAATTTGTTTAGCTTAAATTAATTACCTATGTACTCTTGTATCTATATTTATTGTTTTCCAATTGTATAAATTTGTTAATTCTTTTTCTCCCTCTTCTTCCAAAACCTACTTATGCACTATACTCTTGTACTACGTAACACATATTGTTGTAGAGAAATATAAGCAAACATAGTATATTACAATAGCTAGGCTCTTATTTTATCAGCGTAACCAAAAGAAACCGATTTTATAGTTACTGAAATACTGCATATAATCAAAAATATTGTCATATATGTATACATATTTACAACACAAAATAATAGAATATTCTGCTACACAATGTATGGTCATACTGTATTTAATTTTCCACCGAATTTTGATTGTCAAATCAATCGAAAAAAAAAAACAACAGCAGGAGCAGCGACAGCAAATATGAAATGTGAAAAACGTGAAATATAAAATATTGTGCAATCTATCTTGATCGTCGCGATTCGATAAAACAATTATGATCTGAATTTTCATTGTATACGACACTGTTCACACTAGCCGCATTTGCCGATTAATTTCGATATTAAACTGTAAGTTTCCATCATCCGTCTCGATCAGTGCGATTGGACAAACGAATTTCCATTTCAAATTAAATTTTAAGTGTCATCGACACTGTTCACAATCACCTTATTAAGCGGACATTTATTAAGTTGACATTCAAATCAATGATTCAATTCAATTTAAAATGTCTGCGCCACTGTTCATATTCTAATCTTTGAACCGGCTATTTTTGAAAATTCATTTCAATATTTGCATAATAAATAAATATGTTTCATTATGTTTCCATTCACCATGTTCACACTGGTCACATTGAGACGTAAATACAGGCGCCTACAAACAGAAAAGAAAGTATGGGAAAGCGGCATAATATTTTATTTATCCGTGTCATTTCTTAGTTCATATGAGAGGCATGCAACAATTTGACTATGAAAGGCAAAATTTAACCTCTCCATGAAACTAAAGTGATCAGTGGCTTTCAGAAAAACATGTTTAACTTGCTTTTCGGAATTAATAACAATTAAAACGAACCAAAAAAGTTATTTCATACTTATTCAATAAGTTTGAAAATATAAGACGGTAAAACGGAACAATATTGAAAACTTTTACTGCGTTCAATTGTTTTTCTTCTTTCAACAAAGATTTCACATGGCAGATTGGTAAAAGATTTATCGGATTTTTCAAGACTCGCATTTCTCATGATTATGCAAAAAATTTGAAATTGCGAAATGGTAAAACTTTGTGTAGCTACTTTTTTAATGTTTCAGAAATTATATTTGAATATTTTTCACCTTCCAGTAAAAATTTCAATTAGTATATTTGTAAAAGGTTGAGTGCTCTTTTTTCAAAATTCTAAAAATTCATTCTCTGACATAAAAAAGACTATGAAAATTTTAAATATTAAGTATTTTTTCTAAGTATTTTTCAAGAAATAAGCTAAGGTTGAAGAAAGAAAAAATCAAAGAAATGCAACTGGTTTGTTTTCATTTTCTCAACGCGAAAATGTCAAAAGTTCGGTATTAAAAATTTGGGGAACCCTTTTATTGATGATTGATGAAATTTTTATAGACATAAAAAATTATATTGTTAATTCTGTTGCAGTCATACTTTTTATATGACAATTATTTTTCTTTCCCATGATTACAAAATAAATTAAACGCTCAATCCAATTACATAATGAATTCATTACAAAATATAATTCTTCTTATGTAAGCTGCTCGTAATCAAATATACTTCCTTTCAAGAAATTTTCGGTTTTCTCCAAGAGAACTCAAAGAACCTCCCACAAACACAAGAAACACAATTGTTAACTTAACTTTAGAAGATGGTTATCTAAATGATATAAATAAATTAAAATTAAATTTATCTAAACCTTGAAGCTTTATATTAAAGAACATTTAAATAAAACAAAACAAAACTAAAAAAAAAACAAATACTTAACTCTAAACTTAAGTAAAAATCAAACAAAATTACGAAATACATACATATTTACTTTATTTAATAATTGATAATTTACTACAATTATGAAGAGACAAAAAAACTTACTTAAAAGCTTTTCACAAATTCTTAAAAATATACTCGAATATATTGTAAACATAAGTTTTGAGTTAGATTTGAAAAATGAAAACAACAGCTCCGAATATGAAATTATTAAGCCTTAGGGACTCGTTCTAAAAAAGAAAAATTTAACAAAACTCAACTTTAACTTTAAAATTAATTATTGGCAGATAATTTCAACAAACAAAAACACACACACACAACAACAACAAAATTGAATTTGAAATTCATATAGATACTCTACTTTGAGAGCATAGTAACTCTTTCATATTTTCCCCATTACATTAGCTAAAATTTTTTTAAATTATAATAGATAAAAATATGCATAAAAAACCAAAAAAAATTATTTTAAAAAATTCAAGAAATAAATTGTATAAATGAAATAAGCAAAAAAAAACCCCTAAATTAATAAAAATAAGTAAGCATTTATAATTTGTAATTAACAACAGTAACAAAGCATGATATAGAAAAAAAACATGAAATTATATTGCAAAAATAAAGCAATAATATAATTTTTATTATTATTAATTTTTTTTTTTTTTTGAATTTCAGCAAAGAAACAACATGACATTAACCAACACAGGCTTTACACTTCAAATTGAACATTTTTGCAAAACAAATTCACCTCTTTTTTGCTATACTAATAGACCTCTTCTTTCAAACCATATTCTGTATACAATAAATAAAAATAACAAAAATTAATATTTTATTTTTTAAATCAAATTCACACTCTATCAATTAATAAGCATTTTCTTTACAAATCAAACTCCAGAGATTAGATCTTCTCTTCGTCGACATCCTCTATCGAATTCTGGAGCGTGTTCTTCCACGCTTCCGAGTTATATGAAAAGACATGCATAATGGAAGATTTGTGGTGAGTGTGGCCATCCATATCCTTCGCGAATTAGAAATTTCAAAAGCTGACAGGTTTCCCAGTACTTGGCCCTTCCACTGGACATTGGAATATAACACCTTCTTGGCTGGAGCATATTTTTTCATTCATTAACATTGGTCGTAATTCCAAACGTAGAAATATAGTTCCAATAAGTAATTTGAATTAACAAATAAAACTTCCTCGATGTGGCCTTTTGTAAAGGTTGGTTGAGGTTGCACCAATAAGTTCTAGACCTTTCTCTATGTTTTGTGCAATTGGATCTTGCTCAGGACAGATCCTACACTCGTGAAGGCAATAGTTTTGAAATTTTACACAAAAAAACCCCTATCAGAAAGTTATCCAAAATTTGTTGTCACATCATCAGTATCTTGAGCCATGCAATACCATGAGTGGTCAGTGAAGCAATGAAAGAGACATTCCGTCCCCATCGTCAGAACCACTGCTCCAGCAAATGTTTTGAACTCACTCTGATTCTGATAATTAATACCCAAAATCGCTCTATAAAAAATTGGGTGATTCATAAGGTATCATATATCCATTTGGGATTGAAGGATGCGAAAATTAGACATACTCTAATACATGATTTTAAGGTATCAGCCAATATAGATTGAAGCGGATGTAACAAAATGACTGCCCTATTATGTCACGTTGAATTTAATTTGAAAAAAAAAATGATTAATTTGATTTGGAAATGGTGAATTTGTTTTACAAAAAGGTTACATTTCTTATGAAAAAATCTAAATGCATCTCTTTGATTTCAAAAATGATAAACTTGAAGTATAAAATCTGCATATAACTATTACTTCAGCCCAAAAAAGGTTAAAAAACTCAACCAAAAAAAAAATTTAAACAAATTAATTTTGAGAATCAAAAAACCAATTAATATATACGTATTACCTATAACAACAACAACAATTTAACTAATTAAGTCTAACAAAAAGAAAACAAACAAAAAAAGAATTACATTTCTTAAGAGAATCTCGATTTTAAAGTTTACGTTAAAACTATTATCTATTATGATTATGATTATTATGATTATTATTATTATAGAATTACTAAAAATTAATTAAACAAAAAATTAATACTCTTCCACAAATTTATTATTGAAAATCTATAATAATGTAATACCAAATAATAATAGAAAAAATAAAATACTTCACACCTATATAAAAAATAAAAGAAAATCACCTACGTACACATACATATTAAACATATCTAATACAATAAATTTAAATAAATTTTAAAAAGAAGGAATATGAATTAGAGCTGTGCGATTAACCGTTTAAGCAAATACTATATTTAATCTAAATTCTGATCAATCTGTTCAACTAGTCACATGGTCTTGATAAATCAATGAATACTCGGAGAAAATGTTCAAAATATTTGCAGTATTTTTTCCAACACCATAAGAAGACAGACTGCTGCGAATAAAAATTGGGAAAAATCATCATTTTGATTATCCGAATAATTAATCGCTTAGTTGTTTATTCAGCCTTATGATTAATCACACTCTGCGATTAAACGATTAATAGCACAGTACTAATATGGAATAATGATGTAGTTGATTTATAATAAAATAGAAAATACATATATATATATATATATATACATATATAGTATATGCATCTAGTAAATTGAATTGAAGAATTGAATAGAAAACTTTTAAATAAACAATAAAATTATTCTATATAAAATACAAAGTTAAACATTAATAACAAGACAACAGAAAGAAGAGTAACAAAAAAATTGTTATGGATATAAAGTTTTAATAAGGAAAACACAAAAAGCTTAAGACAAAACACACACATACATACATACATACATATATAGGATTGAATAATTGCATTAATTGTTGATTAATTAGTCATTTCATAAATATATATAAATAAATATATACTTATACAATACATACATAAATGAAATTATACTAATTATACATACTACTATAAATGAATTGATGAAATAAACGTTCTATATATATATACATGATACTTATATGTTAACAAATATATACATAAATCGTACATAAATACCTATATATATTATTTTTCTTTATTTGAATTTCATTTTAAATAAAATCAACTCGATTGAAATATTTGAAAATAATTTGTACAAATATTCTTTTTTTTTTTTTTATTTGTTATATGTTACTATGTATTTCACTGCTTCCATTGCTATTTATTATTATTGTTATTAATAATACCGATTTATTAATATTAATACTACTTCTACATTACTATTGCTTCTACGAAAAAATATATTTCATTGGCATTCGAAATGAAACAGAAGAAACAGTAAGAATAATACTTTCAATACTCGTACATTGGCAATACACATTTATTCAGATTTATTTTGCACTATTTATTTAATTTTACTATATTCTCACTTGTTTGAAATTCATATTTGTACACAGCACTCAATAATTCGTTTGACATTATGAGCGCCATTTGCAATATGCCTTGAACTACGAATATATCACATAATGCAATTGTCACAATATTGTATTATCTTAAGAGGCCCAGAGCAAAAGGCACGTAAGAATGTACAATTTCATAATTGGAATACACGAATTAATATAACAATGGCAAAATTCTAGCAACCTTAATTTCATGTGTGTGAAATTACATTAATTCAGAAATGTTGTTGCCATGCAAGCTCTTGCGCCATATTGAATGACAATGAGAGGAAAAATTTGCATGTAGAATTCAAATTCGTTGTAAAAGATTCTTTATTACGTTGTACTATACGAATTGAAAAATTTCAGAGTAAATTTTATGATTTGACATAGAATCTATTTACCTCTATTTTGGACAAACATTTATTTGATCTTATAAAACTGTTCAAAAGCAACAATAAATCAAAAAATAATCAAATCAATTTCATTCTAGAGGTATTAAAAAATGTCAAAATTTCATCGTAATAACAAACTCTCTGTCTGCATGAGATTGACTGGAAATGGGAGCAAGTTTTCATTTAAAACTGAAAGTACGTACTGAGAGACTTGTCTATTATTCGGAGCCATATGAAATGATAAATTATTTATATAAATCTTGGTTCGAACTATGAAAATGTTTAAGAAAAAACCTATTGCACTCTATTTTGGCCAAGCATATTGTTTATCAAACAAAACTTATTGCAAGCCATAATAAATCAAGCGTCATTTTTTGAAATATTTAAAAATATTAAAATTTCATCACATTTTGAAGCGATATTTGCATTTGAGCAAAATTTGTGGTTCAATTACCAGAACGGTGACAAATTATAAGTGAAAAGTAAAAGTGACTATATTTAATATTTCAATAAAAACACATGAGCATTTTTCAGAAATGGTTGACCAACACAGAACCATTTTAAATGCCCAAATATTCGTTTTAGCTTCTCACAAAAAAACTTAAATGCGCATTGTTACTTTTTGGATTCAATTTTCCAGTCGATTAATGATGATATCAAAAGTCTTAGCTTTCAGAACAAATTTCAGAACTATAGCTCATACCGTTACTGAATCGGTATGATTATTTCCTTGCATGAAGGTGGTTTTTTATATCCACTTTTCTTTAATCAAATAAAAATTATAAAGTAGAAACTATGTACAAAATCGCTTATACCAATATGGAAAAAGAATAATTTTTCACGTCCGTAATGCCACGTCTGTTATTATACATTATATTGATTAAGAAAAACTGAAGATGCTTCTCTCACAAGGAAAGTTTAGGTATATTCAACTTAATTTACTCATTTTCAGAAAAAAAAAATAATATTTTTCAAAATTTCGCAGAATTTTGGACTTGTAATTTTTTCACTGGCACATCATAAAGCATTTCCATAAAACGTAGCATCCATATCGCCTTGCATTATGCATTGGTTTTTGCTTCGAGTCTTTCAACAATTAATGAGAAAAATAGAAAATAATTGCATATTTTGTACAAGTTTTGCACATTCTTGCGTGCCTGCAAAAGGGTCCCAATTGAGTCAGACGTTTATTAATGCAAATAAAATTGGAAAATTAATTTATTCAATTCAATTTGAATACATTAAATAATAGTTACATAAAAAATGTAGCAATTAATTCATTTATCATTTTCATGCACATTCTTTACTCACAAAACCTCATACTCAACATCGAACAATCGAAACAAAAAACAAAACCCAATCCAAAGAAAAATTAAAATAATCATTCGAAACACATTCAGCTTTAAATACTCTTATACTATTTATGAAATTACTTACTTCATAGGAAATTTATATAGAAAAATTAATCATAAAAAGAAAAAAGATTAAATTAAATGCATATTAAATGCACTCGTGCTAAATATTACGGACTAGTAAAACATTTCACATTTCTTCTTCACTTTTATGCAAGTTATAAAATGCACTCTATATAATAATATTTAAATATACATACATACATACATACATACACACAACATAATAAAAAGAGTATAATAATTATACACTAGTAAACATAATTAAATAATTTATAAAATTCATACATACTTATATATAAATATATATAAATTGCGTCCGTTTATTAATTTGACATACATACATACATCTAAAGATTATGATGGATGATCTTATTTTAATGATTATAATTAAAAAAAAAAAAGATGAAATTTTCAATCTAACTTATAATAATATTGATCCAATAACGTAATTGTTGATAGGAAAAATTTTTGGAAATGTTCCCTTCGTTTATCCTTACTTCTTCTTATTGAATTATACAAACATTCATATGTGAGCTCATCCCAAACCATACACTCGCCATCCCATTTCCCATAAAACACACAGCATACAGTAATAATAAGTATCCAATAATACAAGTATTATTATTATGTATGTATATTATTGAAATAAGAAGTGAAAAAGAAAAATATTTCAAATATAAATACTTATATGTTATATATAAAAAAAATAATAGTTAACATTGTAGACTTATTTAACGAAATTGTAATTGTTATAGCTAAAGAAAACAAAAGAAATGAGAACAAAAACGAACAACAAATAAATAAAACAAAACCAAACAAAAAAAAAAGGAGTACTTGACAAATGTAGTGTTTTATAGTTTTTCTTAGTCTTTTTTTACACATTTTTTTTGCCATAAATACATTTACATACATTTTACAAACAAAACAGATAATAATAACAATAATAATAGCAAAAACGAAATGCATCAATAATGTACAAAAAATAACAAGAATATTACTTTGAAAATATTTTCCAATCCAACAACATTAATTATAATGCAAAAAAAATAATAAATTAAGCGAAAGAAAGATTACAACATGTTCGATGATTTTTCACCAAACTGGTTATTTCAAAAGCTGGCTGGCTGTTGCGATGTTCAAAAAAAAGCGCAACATGAAATTTTGCTAACAATTTCCCATACAAATTTTCACAATTTATTTGCAAGTTTGAAAAAATGTTTCCGATTTCCGGAAATATTTTTTCCATTCCATTTCCATTTTGCAATTTCTCCACAAACATTATAATTCTATTCTGATTCGATTCGTGATAATCTTCATATTATTTCTATTTTCAACATATTCAACTAGCTTTAATTTACATACTTTTCTTCTCTATTTTGAACAAATATTTTTTCTTCTTTCAATTTCTGTACTGTATGAATTCATCGAATTCATGCTTTTTTGATTCCTCTATTTCTGGATTGATGGAATTAAGAAGGTGTTTGATTCATTCATATAATTGTCAAATCCAAGTAATGCAATCAAAATGTATACCTTACAAACTACGTACTTATTTGTTTTTCATTAATAAGAAAGAATAAGGAAACAGGAAACATCAGCAATTATTCCGAATGCACACTTTGACATTGAACATTAAAATTTTACTGCCTTGTTGCCAGATACTTGAAATTTGCTCCATACTACATTACGACCTATTGTGATGGTATTCTATTAAGAAATTTCCCATTTTCACTTTCTTCGAATAAAGCCTTTCACCGATATTGTTGTATTCAGAAAACAACACTGAAATCACTTTAAATATGATTGCTGACGAAGTGACATCATTTTAAATAAAGAGAGATTACTTGGGCAGAGAAAATATATTAAATAATCACATAATCACATTTGATGTGAATTCTGCCTTAATTTTTTCCAGATGTTTATTTTTATGGATATTTTTATATACGCACCACATCGACAGCGATCATTTTCTTTGGGTTTTTTTTTAAGATAACTTTTACCATTATTTTTGTTATTTGTTATTTTTTGTTTTTTTTTTCCACTGTCTGCAAAAGTATTTTGTTCTCTCTTCAATTTTCACTAATCTTTACTTTACATATATTGAACATAATTTCTATGTTATTACACAAGAAACATCACAACAGCAGGAACAACAACTATTTATTATGTTGTTGGATACAATGTCAATGTCACTTGCTAAACAAACAAAAATATGTAGCAGCAGCAGCAGCAGCAGCAACAGTAAATAATGTCCATTTAACAAGAGTAATTAATGTATTTTTTTAATTTCCCACCAATGAAGATTAGATTTATTAAATAATAACAATAACAACAACAACAAACGAACATACAAAATGACATTTACTTTCATGAAACTTACAAAAACATCAAAGGAGTAAACATTCATAAGATGACATACACAAAATCGTAATAACAAAAAGAATAGATGCAATGCAATAATTTTTTAAAAGAGAAAAAAAAACCAAAAGAATTAATTACAAAAATTATATAACAGCAAGAAAAAAATTCAATACACAACAACACACTTAATATATTGAATAAAAAAAGAGTAATAAAAATTATGGTATAAAAGAAAAGAGGAAGAGAAATATTTATACTTATGTATAACTTGAAATTATGTTTAAGTACTTAATACGCTTTTAGTATGTAAGATGATTGTATAGTTTTTGTTAGTACATATTTTATTATGATTATTAATTTTTCTTTTAGATTTTTTATGAAAATGACACGAAAAAAAGAAAACCAAAAAAAAAAAAATAATGTTGCAGTATTGATAAAGTTACATACCTATATACATACATACATACATATATATACGAACATCAAATATAAGTAGGTAAGTAAATATATATACGATACGTACATAAATATGTACATACTATATATTGGTAGTAGTATTAAGAGACTTAATTAAACAACAACAACAACAAAATAGACAAATGAATGAAAGAAAGAAACAAAAGTAGATAGTTAAGCTTGTTTTTTAAGTGAAAAGCTACACAGCAAAAACAGCAGATGCAAACAAGCATGAAACCAAATTGATTAAATACGAGTCAAATAATAAAGGCGTTATATGCGGTTAGAAATTTTGCATTTAGGATAATAAAAAAAAAATGTTATATAGATTTAATAAACAGCTATTAATTATAAAGTATAGCAAGAAGAACAAAAAACATAAAGAAAAATAGCAAAATATACAATACAATATGAAATGATTCAAGTAGGTACATACATGCATTGACGATGATAATTAGAAAGATGATAATTACAATAAGAGTATTTACCATGCCAGTAGCATATAGAGCATACAAATGAGAATAAATTGATTATAATACTAAATATGTATAACAACATGTATGTGCGCACATTATAAGTACATTCTGAGTACAACAACATCAGTCCAATCGATTAGCCAAGGTACGTGAAAAGAAGAACAACATAAAAAGGGCCAATAAATGTTTGGTATAGTTTTTTTTTACCTATATTACAATTGAAATATTTTGTATTGTTATACGACAATTACTTTTTCCCCAAGAATGTTCAATAAGTACGATTATGTGAGCACACACATTATTCAATTTTAAATATTCGTACGGAATCATCGAAAATTCTGCAATTAAAATCAGATATTACACATTCGAAAATATACTTTTGTATGGGAAGTAGGCGTGATATTCATCCGATTACACTCATTCTTTAATACATCGGTTTGCGGGTAAAGATAATTGTATGTACCAAGTTTTAGTTCGATGTTTTTGCAACCAAAATCAAAATACACACATTCGAAAACCAACTTTTGTATGTAAAGTTGTCGTGATTTTCATCCGGCTACGTCCATTATTGAGTGCATCAGTTTGTAAGTAAAAATAATTGTATGTACTAAATTTGGATTCAATAAAAATAATCATATGTACTGTATTTTAGTCTGATAACTTCAATTTTTTTTTTACTAAAAATTAGAAAACATTCTTTTCAAAACATAATTTCTTGATTTTCATCTCGATAACTCTTTATTTCTATATTCAAAATATATATATTTAAAAATATATTTAAAAAAAAATACTTTTGAAGAAGTATTTGAGATTTTCGTCGACAAAGACTATTCTTAGAACGATATTATACACGGACGACAGAATACTAAGGTTGTGTCCATGGTATAATTAACAAAGTAAGGTAATCGTAAAATCTGTTTGATGTCATTCACAGGATATGCCAAAGCATGTTTAGATAGTGTCAAAATATCAAGAAAAGATGAATGTCAAAATCTGTTCGGGCAGTGTCAAAATTGCTAACCAAATATTTAATTGAAATAAATGAGTAATAATCGAAAAGAAAAATAAACAAATGCATTTAAGATGTTTGACCCTTATACACAACCAGAAGGTTAATGTGACAAAATATTTTCGATATTTTCACTCACAAAGCTGTTTTTTTCGTTTTCTTCTATACGCTTACATATTTCAAAATGAGAGCGTCAATACTCCTCTCTCAGATTGCCTTACTTTGTTAATTATACTATAGGTTGTGCCCATCTCTTACCGCTAATCGGTTCTCAGTGAATTTTATAGAATCAGCTGTGTATGTGATGTCACACTGGTATAATGGTTGCTTTATTCATTCATCATTCCGCATTGTTTACATTTTTCTTTTCAATTTGCTTGCCATTTTGTCATTTCTCTCGCAGCTAAACCAGTGTTACGTCACAGCGCTCACAAATCCTCTTTGATGGGTGCAATCTTCTAATTCCATCATTTCTACGAGACGTTTAGAGTGCGATTAATCAACACGTAAGGTAACAGAAAGGAAAGCAAAGTCATGTAGAAAACGGAGTGCGATTAATCAACATATAAAATAGAAATATGATTGAGAGAAAAGAGAATAAATCTGATTTTTTTACATACGCTCCGTTGAAAATTGAATTTCTACAGATTCCAACGTTACGTTACCTATCAGTCCGTTATGCCTAATCGCTCTTATGACTTTTCCGTTACCTACCGATACGTGCTGATCATAATTGCATCATTACTCTCAATTATTCTAAATATTTTGTACTCATAATTCAACAGATTAACACAATTCTGTTGTGCCTGCATAACATTGCCCTTACTAAATAACATTACATACGTGTTCTTTTTCATTGGCAAAAGGGCGGAATTTCTCATAACGCAAAATAAAAGTTGGCAAAATATAATAACACCAATTTCACAAATGAATTTGTTTCACAGTTTCATACGCACAAGTAAAGACAGAACCAGCGCCAAGAAGTAGAAATAAAAATTCAGTTCACCCTGTAGTCGAGCGTATCTAATTTTTCTGTTCAAATTCATTTGTACAGGTGCTACATGACAACACAAAAAAAAAAGAAAAAAGAAACAAGAAAAAAGTGAATAAAATATTCTTATTAAAAATCAATGCGCAAAAGAGTAATGAGATCATGCATAAAATGATGTGCAAATAATGTTAATTAGATATCCAGGACAGTTGAAAACAACAACAAAATCCAAATTATAATATTTGAAATTAAAGCAGCTTTTAAGCAACTATCTATTAACAACATTTCGAAAAGGATGCAGAAAAAGAAAAAGATAGATCAAACAGAAAACATAAAAGTAGGTATTAATGAAATAAAATAATAAATATAAAGAAGTTGTTACAGTAGCTATTGCAGCATATACAGAATATACACACAAATACTAAATATACATATATGCCAGCGATAGAAGGTTTATCATACAAATATGAATTTAATAATAATTATAATGATAACAATAATAATAATAAAACATTAATAATCAAATTTTGAATATGTTATATGTTGTTTTGTTAAATATTCATTTTTATATTCTACAATTCTATAAATGAGAAATTGTTATTATTATCATTTAATATTATCTACTGTTATTACCATTATTATTATTATTGTTATTTCTATGTTATATTATACACTTATGTAGAGCATCACGTCTTATATAAATTCGTACATAATACATATAGCAAATAATATGATTAAATAAAATCTAAAATGAAATTAAAAACATACACATTAAACGTAAAATTATATATACACACACACGTATATAAATAGTTATATTATACATGGTACATAAATTGTTGTTTTGTACACAAGTAAAAACAACAGCTAAACCTTATATAAGCAAAAGTATTTAAATTAAATATTAATAATATTATTAATTATTATTTAAAAACTGAAAAATAAGAAATATTATTGCTAAAAGCAAAACAAGAAGAAAGAAAGCAAAACAAACAAAAAAAAAGAAAAGTATGAAAACGAAATATATATACTATATATAAAATTTATTCCATTCTAAAATAAAAAAATATAATAATTTTAAAAAATATGCTTTTTTGTTTGATAAATGCATATACTTGTAAGTATAACAAAGGAAGGAAAACAGAAACAATTAATTAAAACGTTGACGAAAGCTAAAAGTGAGGAAATATTCAGAGTTAAGGAATTATAATTTGAAGTTAAAGTAGTAAAATTATATGGGCGCCACAAATGAAATAAACGACCCCATATTATTAATGGTAAGTAATAGTAATAGGGCATTTCGAAGTCAAGAAATTAAAATTCGATATGGCCGACGAACTTGTAAAAACTGGCGTACGCTCACGAAAAATATTTGTGAGGGAATTTTTAAGATTAAGGAATTTAAATTTGAGGTAAAAGTCATGCAAAAATTTAGGAAGTACTTCTCTCCGCCGTTTAATACCGAACAGGGTTTCAAAAAGCTGATTCATTATCGTGCGACTTCTTCAATTTTATTATGGAGAAACTAGTATGAGCTGCTGATCTACGACATAATGGCACTACCTTCAACAAAAGTGGCATACTATTGGAGTATGAACACGTGAGCAGTCAGTGCAGCATTCTCAGAGTTGGAAAGAGAGTCGCGGCGAATGCGTCTTACAGTGAACGAGGGCAAAACAAGATATCTAGTGTCAACAAACAAAGGGTGTCGGCATCGTGGATAGCACGTCACCGTTGATAACTACGTTTTTAAAGTACTGAAGAACTTAGTCTATCTTGGAACCAGTATTAACACCAGTAATGACACCAGCCTGGATCACTCTGGCGAACTCTTTGGGCTCTGTAAGCAATTGACAAGTCGAGCCCTTTCTCGGGAAATTTCTACAAGTCATTCATCATCATGGCTGTCCCCACATATAGCGCCGAAGCTTGGACAATTTCCACCTCAGATGAGAAAATACCCGGAGATTTCGAGAGAAAAGTCCCACGCAACATCGTTGGATATTAAAAATTCAGCGTTATTCAAATTTGAGCTTAAAATCGAAAAAATGTAAATTGAAGCCACTAACGTTGACAGCAAACGATTATATGTACATATGTAGCTAACAAATTGCAAGTACATGCACAATAACATCAACGCCATCATCCATGATTGGGGTATTCCGGAAATCTCTTTCACCGGAGGAATTGTTCGAAACATCGCCATTTACCACTTACAGTACCCTCTGGGCAATCTGTAACCAGACTACCGTGTTATGTTGATCTTTCCAGCATCTTCCTCTATAAACTGAATGGATCCAATTGAAATCGTAGGGGTTTGTTTCAAATTATATGGAATTTCCTTTTAAAAAAAAATTTTCTTCTTTTTATAATTCCAACTTTTCCGAAATGTCTCTCAGCTATATACTATCAAAAGTTATCACGCGAAACAGTATGATAGAGAAGCTCGTCCGAAGATTGCTTCACGGCCTATAACTGCCCAAGTTATGAATAGAGGACAGCAGGAGAACCAATTCTTAATTGTATGAATCTCACATTTACGTTTATTTTCGACTGTGAATATATGCAGTTTGGAATTTTTTTTTTTTTTTTTTAACAAGCTTTTTATTGGATCTTTCTAAAATTACTTAGAAACTAACAATATGTAATCAAATCTTACAAACTAAATAAAATTATGTGATTCCCAACGTTCCATCACAATTTGTTGAGTCACGAGGTATCGCAATTTTACAGCATATTCAGTGTGTCTTTTCTTTTTAATCGACGATGCCCCGTGCTCAGCAACAATTGCCTAGCAAGGGGATTCGGATGACTGTGTAATTTTTGAATGTAGCTTCTGCAAGACGTTGCAACTTCCTCAGAAATTGTGGGTACATTTAAATCTCGATGGATGTTAACGTTCCCCATATACCAAGGCGCGTTTACAATAATTCGCAGACACTTGGATTGTATTCGCTGCAATTTTTCGATATTTGAGGGAGATGCGGTGCCCCAAAACTGAATACCATAAGTCCAGATTGGCTTCAGGATTGCTTTATATAATAGCACTTTGTATTCGAGATTCAACTTTGATCTTTTGTGTATCAGCCACCATAACTGATTAATTTTAAGCTTGATCTGAGTTTTCTATGTGATTTTTCCAGGTCAGCCTTCTGTCGAGGTGAATACCCAAGTACTTTGTTGAGGAACATTGTGGAACTGATTGGCCATTAATTTTAAGTGGGGGACATGTATCTGGCCTTAGCGTGAAGGTTACATGTACGCTCTTTGATTCATTGACTTTTATACGCCATTTTGCTAGCCAGATTTCGAGAGAATCGATATGAGTCTGGAGTTTAGTAGCTTCTATGGGGTTAGAGCGAGAGCACAATATTGCCGTATCATCTGCAAAGGTCGATATAAATGTATGGTTATTGCTGGGCATATCTGTAGTGTATAAGAGATACAGTAAGGGGCCCAAAACGCTTCCTTGAGGAACGCCAGCGTGAATATTCAATGGATTTGTTGTGTAATCCTTGTGATGTACGAGAAATTGTCTTTTCGTGAGGTAGCTACTAAGCAATGAGGAGACATTTGCAGGCAGTAATAGTTTGAGTTTGTAAATAAGGCCATCGTGCCATACTTTATCGAAAGCTTGAGTGATATCAAGAAAGACAGCTGAGCAATACTTTTTTTCTTCAAAAGTGTTCCTTATCAGAGTTACAATGCGGTGGACTTGTTCTATTGTGCCGTGCTGTTTTCTAAATCCAAACTGATGTTGAGGAATCAGTTGGTTGAGATTAATAAATGGAGTTATATTCATGACAAGTAGCTTTTCGAATACTTTAGAAAGTAGAGGCAGGAGGCTGATAGGTCTGTACGATGCAACTTTTGTAGGGTCTTTTCCTGGTTTTGCTATCATAATAATTTTTGAAGTTTTCCAGCATTTGGGATAGTGTTTAATACGAAGGATAGCATTGAAAATGTGCATCAGATGAATTACTGAAGCCGGAGGTAGCTCTTTTATCATTTTACCGGTAATTTTATCTGGACCAGGTGATTTTTTTGGGTTTAAATCTTTATAAATTGCTTTGAATATGTCCTTTTTTTTAATTGTGAGCGTTATTGAGCAAGGTTGAGAAGTTAATATTGGTAATGAGGACTGTGAAGAGGGTGGATTGGGTGTAAACACACTTTTTAGGTGGTTTGCAAAAGCCAAACCCTTCTCACAGTTGCTTCTAGCCCAATTACCGTCACTCAAACGGATGGGGGAATCAGTGAGAATTGGCCGATTTGAGTTTTTTGCTGATTTCCACAAAGAGTAGTCTGACGCTTCACCAGGTGTTAATTTCGCTATGAGCTCTTCTAACTCTTTGTTGTTTTTATTTTTTAAGGCTTGCTTTAACTTTCGAGTGCAGTGCTGTAGCTGTGTTTTCAGATTCGGTGATCTGAATTCTTGCCATTGTCTTCGGAGTCTTCTTTTCTGTCTTACTAACAATTCAATATCGGCTGGTGTGTATGGGCTATAGTTTGATTGCTTGCATACCTTTGTGCAGGTGGCAGGTTGAATTTTTCGAGTGCTGAGTCTACATCGTGTCCATTTCTTAATACAGTACTCAGAGGAAGATGGGAATTTATATATTTCTTGAATTTTAACCAGTCTATTTTTTTGGAATTTGGAGTTGGGAATTTGTCGATAACTTTGCCATGTCTAAAGTTTCATGTTGGTCATTTTGCGCATGTTCAAATGCGTTTTCTACGTTCAAAACATTTTTACTAATCGCCCATCTAGCGAACCTTAACTATGTCGATATTAACATAAATCTCAGCGAATCATCATCCCTATTCCACACTCGCCGCCAATACAAACTGATATGGAAATCTCAAAAACTCCAGGATTATTATCATCAGAGGTGAACAGAAATACGCAGCGTAAGTAAGTTTAACCCAAACGTCAAGCTATTTCTCAAGTATGATTTTCATGCTTAAAGAAATAGCTCAGCATTTTCAGCCCGATTATGAATAGAAACTCCAGGGAAGTATACTTGTTTCTTTTCACTTTCCTCCTATTATGAATAAATATTCTCTAGGGATTTTCTCTTTTAATTTTCCCCTCCTTAAAAATAAACTCGGCACCAATTAGTGCGGGAGTTTGCACTAAAATGTATATTTCTATAATTTAACAAGTAAATACAAATTTAATGGATTTTTCGGTCAAAAAAATTAATGAAGTAATTCTTTGCACTAACATATGAAAAATTGTGTTATATTTTAGCTAATGTTATCGTTTGCATGATTTGACAAGCAAGCATCGTTATTGTCAAATGATATAATTTCAGGGTAAACGATATTTATTCTGACTTTAAGTGTTTTCCGCCAATTATTTCAAAATTATTGACATAACCCAAAAAGTATCACATTTATTGAAGATAGTGAGTGCCATTTTGAAGTTAAGTTTCTACATAAATTCCAATACAAATTGGCCGGCCCGAATAATTAGTTCGATATTACAAGTATTCACACAACATTCAAATTACTTTAAAATATTGTTGCTTTATTATGTTATAATACAATAAAATAATATAATTATGAAACTGTTAAAGTCGTTTCACACAAAAAACAGTACTGATTTATATGCTGATTTTTTATTTATATGCTACAAACATATTAAATATCTGTAGTCTGGTTAAATTTTGTAGTTGTGTTGCATCGTCATCAACAATGCATAATATCTCAATGTCTTCTTACTCATATTGTCGCATTAAGAAATAGAAATATTTCAACTACATATTGTAATTAGGTATAATTAGGTATAAAAAGTGCATATGTTTATAACTTCACTTATATTATGTAGGACAATGGAAATGTATTTCAGACAGAACATGACTGAATAACTAAATAACTCGTATATTTATAAAAAAAAAAAACATAACAAAACAGTTTTGCTTTTTAACAATTTACCTGTTTGAATTAAATTTGAATTAATTAAAAAGCATTTTCTTTTCTTTATGACAATTGCTTGAAATACAGGATAGAATATATTTATCTTAAGTTCAATAGTTTACTTTTATTGATGATATAATGAATGAACGATATATGTATATATGAAATGGCTTATATGAATATATGTAATTTACAATATTTTCTCTTTAATGCTGACATAAATATGCATCGTTCAACTTTTTGCAGCTATATATAATACTTAACATAGGATATATGATGTTATAATTAAAACAAAAAACGATTGAAAAATTAATGTCATTTAGTTTAAAAAATTATATATGTAATGCTCTCAAATATTAAACAATATGTTTTTCAATTCCTTTCATTCATACATTTGTATTGAGTACGATGCAAAAGAAAAGAAAGCAAGAAATATCATTGAGAATAATATCAAATTTTTAACTAATATCGTAATCAATTATCAATAAATGTACATATTCTTATGTATGGTAGTAGTTCTAATCATTCTGTTGATTTTGTATTTCTGCCAATACTTCCTTCGGATCTTGTGTTCGTAAATATGGATTAATTTCTGGCTGTGGTTCAAATACAACATTGCCACGTACAACACGTACACGTGGCCCAATGGCACGTGAATTAAATTTCACCTTACCGCATGTGTCCGGACGTATATCACGATGCGTACGCAGACCACTAATACAGGAGAATTGTTTATTACAGCCATAGCATTTGTAACGTTTCATGCCAATGTGGCGAGAAAGATGCGAGATAAGCGTCTCACGATGTGTGAAACCTTGCGAGCAAACCTACACAGTGAGGAAAATATGAATAATTGAAAGAATTATATATACAATTTTAGCCACAATTTTCAACTGCCCTCTTACCTGACACAAAAACGGACGTTCGCCAGTGTGTGTTCGATGATGTACGGTAACTTGACCACGTGTACGAAATCTTTTGTCACAATAACTACATTTGAAGGGTAATTCACCCGTATGTATGCTCATATGACAATTCAAAGTGCTTGCCGAAAAAAATTTCTTTTCACATTCTGGACATGGATACTGTGGTTCCCGGCTACAATTCGCCATTATATGATCGTTCAGCATTGTCTTCGATGAACATCTACGACCACATTTCGTACAAGTATATCGCACAGATGTGGATGTTTTATTTGTTTTCTTTTCCGAATCTTGTCCCTTTGCATATGCTGTTTTAGCTACTGCTTCTTCTGCTGCTTCTCCTTTCTCTGTTGTAATGCTAGTAACTGATGATGCTGATGTATTTTTCATTTCTAAAACAGACAAATAGATATAAAAAAATACACAATATTGCCGTTTCAATTTCAACTTACTGCTTAACCGCTTCATATTCATTATAGGTTTAACTTCAATTGTTAATTTTTCAAGCTGATCATGGCACATGCCGTGCATGGTGATCAGATGGCTACGAAAACTATGCTTTTGCTCATATTGTCGTACACAGCGTGGACATAACCAAACAAAACGATAATCCTGATGTAAACGACGTGCTTGCAACAATGCTGGATCACAAATATTTGTCAATGGTAAAAATAATGATGCAGGCGGTGGTGGTATTGCTGTTGCCGATGCTGATGATGCTTCTGATGACGTTTCATCTGGTGACAGTAATATATCAGTTGGCTCAATCTTAATCTGCTTGCTTGTTGTATTCATTTGAATACTGCTCGATGTAACCGAACTCTCTTGTGAACTATCACTTGAAGAATCCTTACCACCACTGTCATAATTTTCTATTGACATATTTTGTGTGTTTTTAATTTGTTGCAAAATATTTGATATAATTTCCTGCTTTTGTGGTAAACTTTCAATAACATTAATCACACTGCGCGTTAATGAAAGTTTCCGTTCAGATACTTCGGTCTTTTTCGATGTGTCTGCAATTAATTTCTTCACATCGTCTTCAGCTATTGTTTTCTTCGACTGCAATAATTTTAATGGTATTAGAACAGTAGCTGTCGCTGTATTATTGTTCTTGTTGGGTGCGGGAGTGCTGGTAGTCGTAGTAGTGTTTGTCTCACTTGATGTCTGCTGTTTTTTTGACGGTGAAATAATTTGTTCGCCATCATTTACTGCTCTAAATACATTTGCTGATGGAATTGTTGTCAATTTGGCATTTGGTGAGAATTTAAACAATTTTAAGCCACTTGTATTTCTGATAGAGACAATTTGTCCAATATTTCTTGTTGTTGTAGTTTGATCATCACGTGGATTATCCATCACTTGATTATATGGTAAAATATATTTATCTTCATTTCCATTAACATCATCATCATTGTCCAGTGGTTCCTCTTTAACAACTACTTCATTATAATCGATAGGTTCCTCCTTAATTACAATTTCATCACTTGGGTCAATGGGTTCTTCTTTAATTGATATTTCATTGGTGTTGAAATAAATTGAATCTAAATGGATTAAGTTGAAATAAATACCTTAATTGAATGTACGTTTCTCTCTACAGACAAACAAATTTGACTTACTATTGCCGTTTAGTTCATCAATTTTTCGCATTTTAATTTTAACAACATCTTGTGATGACACTGAAGATGCTGATGATACTGATAGTGGTATTTTTCGTTTTATTGTTGTAATACCATTTCCCGATATATACGGCGTCACTGCTTCATCATAGTCAATGGCAGACGGGTCAAAATCTTCATTATCATCAATGGCATGTACGTCTTGCATGAGGCGACCGCAATCATTTGGTCTCTCATGCCAATGGTCAGACAATTCCGATGCACTCAAAAACCATTCGCGACATATGGAACAAATAAAACAACGTAATTTTCCATGGGTACGTTTATGCATCATTAAAGTGTCATAACTTAAAAATTTATGATTACAAATCTATATGCGGAAGAAGAATTCAATTATTATTATAAACAATCGCACAACGTCATCAAAATACTAACGTTGCAAATTATATTTCGTGTTCCATGCTTTAGGAATTCATGTTCTATACATCGATCAATCGTTTCAAAATATTTGCCACATGATTTATTACAAAAAAACAAATTCTGACGATGCAATCGTATGTGTTCCTCTAATGCGGTGTCATTTTTAAAGAACATCGGGCACGAGACACATAGCTTATCATTCTGATGGAGTACATTACAAAGGCCCCAACTGATGTGCGCCTCATAACTGGCACGTGCATGGAATACCTTTTGACATTTCTGACATGATCGAACCATGTCGGCTCTCTTTCTTGCAGTCACCTGAAACTAGAGAAATGATGAATTGATTTGTTATTGAATTTATTAAATATACACCACTATGTTGGACAACTTACCTTAGGTAGTGTAATGTGCTCAATGAAATGTCTTTCATCTGCAGATTTTAAATCTGCTACATTGACAGTGATAATATCTTCTTGCTCCTCGACAACTTCAAATGCATCAGTGCTACCCGAAACGTAGTTATCTTCATCAACATTATCATCATTGTCATATTCTTCTTTAACTAATGGAAAAATGAAGTGTGTTTAATTTGACTCTTATGTAATCAAGGTAAATACAAAGAACAAAATATACTTAGATACTCTATTGTATTTCAAAATCGTTAAAAGACTATGCTCAACAAGTTGCTTATCACATCAGCCATCTGATGTGTACTCATACGGCATTAGAATCTACGCCATTTATAAAGGTGTTTTATTTTTTGAACTGCTGACGGAACCATCCCAAATGGTGGAAAATTTGTATTATTATTATTACTTTCTTTCATATTTAATTCTTAAATTTTCAAAGAAACATCGCGAATGCAACAGCTATTTGCCCAATTCAAAGGGCAAAATAGAAATGAATTATAAAGAAAATCATAAACCTTTGGAATTACAGAATTTTCTACTATTTTTTTCTTTTTCTTCTTCTACTATTTTACGCTTCATTAATATGTATAACGTTTAACGAATAGTGGTAGCAACCTGCATATATTTCAATTTAATAAATGCTACATACAGAAATGCAACTCTGGAAATCACGGAAATTGTTCATCGTCACATTATTACCGTGATTTTTAGATACCTAGTCATACGCACGCACACCTAATCTCTATATCTGTATATTCGTGCAGCACAATAGAACAAAGAATACATACATAGCATGCTCTTACGATCATTCATCTAGCGTAAGCAGGTACTAAATGTTTAATCATTTGCCATAAAGTACATAATTCAATGTAGGTATGTAGGTATACGTATGGATAAAAAACTCACCCTTCGTCACTATACTACTATCGTGATTATATTGCCTGTTGACTACTTCATTCTGTGTAATTCGCTGGTGCTTTTGCTGTTGTTGTTGTTGTTTCTCTTCCGCCGCATTTTGATTATCAGTAATATCTAGCGGTTCTTCTTTAATTACTAATTCTATTTCCATTTTAAGTAATTTATGTAATGTCAAAAACAATTAAATTCATAGAGCAAACATTTGAAACAATATGTAGTAAGTAACGCAAAAGAGAAAATATATATCAAAATATAGATACTAAAACAAAAAACACAAAATAGAAAAACTGACGAAATTACAGTAAAATACACAACCGCGAACAACAATGCGTAACGATCGACTAAATTTACGAAGTGTCAAAGTGGTAGTCGCACGGCGGAACGATTCCAATATCGTAATCGGCAATCAAGAACTAAAATAAAGATGTGTGCTAATTGAAATTCTTCACTTAGGATATCTTATCGACTGTTTGAAAAGCATTGTGATAGCGCACAATAAATTTTTCTAAATTTATGCCGCAAAAAATATGGATTTCACGACAACAATGACGAAGTAAGCGTCATTTGAAAATGACGCTTACTTTGACAAGTTCGCTGAGCGAACTTCGTCGTAGGAATCGATGCCGTCGGTTGATATTCGCCATTACATATCACCTAGTAAAACAGAAGCGAAACGAAATTCGCATCAGCTGATTGACAAATAAAAAATAAAACGGCGAAATGGTGCAACCCCAAAATTTCGATTAATTCAAATTATCAAAGTTTTAATTGTCATCGGCAGTCACTTTGTTCACATTTTTCGCTGGCAAAATCGATTTTGCAAAATTAAAAATGAATGTATTCTCGCCAAATTTCTTTCTGTTAATCATAAAATCGTGAGTATCAATTTAACATTGATGGGAGTAAAAAAAAAATACACAAAAACATTGACAGCAATAATTGACAATGAAATATCAGCTAAAAGCAATTCGATTTGGGGTAGTTGACTTAATACCATGCTCCCACGAAATGTTTTCGCTTCAAGTTTTCATATCCGTCCAAACGGTATTCTTTTCTTCTCCTCAAATTACTCATTTTCAGTTCTTTCAATTTTTGTTTAAAATGGATATAATTAAAGTGATTTCTGCTCTATTAAATTAGTTTACGCCGCGGTATTTGTGAATATGTGAGCGATTCCAACGAACTGATACCTTTTCAAAAACGAAATATTAATTAGTTAATACGACAGCCTAAAATAATAAGAAAACCTAAAAGTTCATAAATGCATATGCATACGCATATTTGCATGCTAGAGCAAACAAATAAATTTCTGGCAAAATTGTAATCAATTCCAAGTGCAGTAATTTTGGGACTATCGATATGCTTTCGCGATTGTTCCGCGACTGATTCATTTCTAATATATTTCTTTAAGGTAGTGTAAAGCTATAAATATTAATTGAGGGAATGTCGATTTTTATCCGACAAGTCGACGTCGTCGTCAAAAATTTGCCTTGAAATTTCGTTTAGCTAAGTAGCATGGAATATATGATTAGTTACTTTGGTTGTTAAATATTATTAATACTCAGTTATTCTAATTTACAACCAAACAATACTTAAAGTCTATTATATATATTTTTTTTTTTTTGTTTACAACCAAATTTCTGATTTAGTCGTCGACAACAACGATTATTTACACTTGAGCGAAATATTGTCGGCAAAAATTCGCTTTTCGATGAGGTTGTGCGCAATTGCATATTCTCTGGTGTGGTTTAATTTTGACAGCACAAATTCGACAAGGCGAATATCGATATTTGGTCCAATTATGTTTAGATTTCACAAAATATGAAATTATTACGTCTTTTTTATGAAAAATAATATGAGCCATATGAGAAGCATGTGTTTATTACGCCAATATTATCAAATGTTGCTACACAGGAAAATCAACTCTGCAAAGTTTGAGAGACATTGAATTGAATGACATCAATGTGACATTTGCCAAAGATATACATGCTAAAGAAAGACTATTCGTGAAAATACATCTGGTCTTTGTTATATATATTTTCTTACAACGAAATACACATTTCTTGATTTTATTTATTTGTTTTGTCACATTTGGTAAAATTTGCACATATAAAAATGAGTACAAGTGGTGATTCTCAGCAATACTTGAGTGAATTTATAACACGAGCCGAAGAGGAAGATATGGCTTCTGGCGGTGAGTTTAGCAGATGATTTGTGCACAATTTCTGCGTGTTTAACAGGCGAAATGTAATAATTTGATTACTATTATTTTATGTAGATGATTCCGATAATAATTGTTCAACTCAAGCACATGGATATTCAAATTATATGTTACGCGAGCAGGACCGGTTTCTGCCAATTTGTAATATAATCAAGTTGATGAAAGTGCCTGTGCCGGAGAATGGGAAAATAGCTAAAGATGCTCGCGAATGCATACAGGAGTGCGTTTCAGAGTTTATTTCATTTATAACATCAGAAGCAATTGAACGCAGTATAGCTGAAAATCGGAAAACTGTCAACGGCGATGATCTGCTATATGCTTTCACCACCCTAGGCTTTGAGAATTATGTAGCACCATTATCTATATATTTACACAAATTCAGAGAGGTATTGAACAATATGGTTACGATTATATTTATGTGATTACCAAAAATATGTGTTTTTGTTTTGTTTTGTAGGCAACAAAAACGGATCGGAATTTATGCAATGATTCAAATTTATTGCAAGACGATTCATCGAGTGATATTCGTAAGACTTGAAAATACTATTATAAAAAACAAAATATGTAGGATATTTTAAATTTCACAAAGATCACAAGCGAGAACACAAAAAAAAACAAACAAACAACACCCCACAACATAACAACAAACATATCGATTAACTCAGCATCAACATCATTAACTATAATTTGATTTTGAGAAAAATCTGTTTTCTGCTCATTATTATTTAATTTTTTTTTTTTTTTTAACCAAAATGACATTCATTAATAATAAGTTTAAATGTAGTATAAAATGGAAACATTTCTACAGCAACGGCATCGACAGTATCATCCTCGACAACATCAATGCCGTCAACCACCACCTATTCTGCTGTTAACATTATTGATGTTGTTCTTACCCCGAACAACAATAGCAATAGCGGTGATTGTAACAACATCAATAGTCATATGATGAATGCGACAAGTCCAAGACGATTAACAACATCGACAACATTAGATGCTGATGCCACAAACACTTCATCAATACTACGACGTTCAGCACGACTGCTAACACGACCTCAGCTGCCAATCGTTACAACAGTTGCAAATGATTCAAATAGCATTATAAATTCTGATCAGATGTTATTTTTTGATGCCGATGAATTGCAGCAACATATAATAGTGCAACAACCGCAACATCATCAACATATTTTATCTAATAATGTCAATAATAATAATAATAATGATAATTATATTCTTTAATTATTTAATTTATAGTATTATTTGTTGATTTCTAAAATCATTTAAAATTTTATAAAACTTTTATTAAATGTTATAATTTAAAATTGTAAATACCTAGATGGTGGCCAAATTTTATTGGAAAACATTAAAATGTATGAAAAATAAATAGAGTATATTATTTTAAAATTTCGAGTTCTTCTTTTTAACTTTTTCATATACTTATATTTTTTATAAAATTTATTGTGATGCAAATATGACCTATCTGCGTCGATCTCCATGCAAAAAAAAAAAAATCTTTAAAAGAAAACCTCAAAAATAAACAGCTAAAATCTGGCGGAAGATATTTTTTTTACCAAAGAACAGCTCTCATATTATACTATGTAATTCATAACATTAGAAAAAATACAGTCAAATTTACTTTAAGCATGAGAAAACCATCACCCAGCACTACGTGCAGTCTACAATTCAGAGATTGTCAAATATGTATGTAGTAAATATAAGCAAGAGAACAGACAGCAACTGAGAATCCAGAGTGAAACAGAGAAAAATAGCGTTGTTGTTTTATTTTATTTTTTACAAGCAGTAATGTTGAACTAGCTGCTTGTTGAACGAGCTTAAATGCAGATATTTAATGGTACGATCAGTTGTTATTCAGTACGTGGTAGTAGCGGTAGCTCGTAACGGATTACGTTTACGTATTATTCCATGAAGGAAGCAGATCTTATTAAAAGAGAGTGCAATTATTAACTCATTAATTGTTTTTGAAGTAGTTGATTTGAATTGTGGTGCCAGAATGAGTTCTATAATCCCATTAAATTGGATATTCAGTTTTCCTTCATTACTTATCGTATTAGCGTCAATACTAGTGTCAAGAGTTGGTTGGCGTTGGTTTTATATAGCGGCTGTGACATCAAAGCGTGATATAACGTAAGCGATATGTATTTTTTTTTTTTTGCCTTACATCTTCTCTATTTAATATCGTTACGAGTTTTATATAGCTAGATAGCTTTTTTAGCTTTCACAAGATTACATTTTATACGTATGTACAATGCTCATACATTTTGCGTTTAGGCAAACATATTTTGAAATAGGTCATGAAAGTAAATACACATGTGCTTCTGCATCATATGTTCTTGCATTGCAAAACAACAAAAATGTAATGAATAGTAAAAATTAATAATCATATTAAAAATACATACGAATATTAACGAAAAAATAACAGCAATATTGCTAGGGTAAAGAAAATGAAGTGACAGACGAGGACGCGGTCAATGTTCAATCAAAACAAGAATTATATTTTTATTTTGTATGATTTTTGTTGTTTTCAATTCATTAAACTGCTATATTCTTTTACATTCAGCACTTACTACTGGCAGACTCTACGTAAATGATTTAACAATAGCCTCTTTTATGAGTAGATCTGGTGATTTTTTACTAAGCTGCATGTGAAGGCCTATATACTTAGGTATATGAGTACCTAACGTCCGTCAAGTGAGCTATTGCGTTAATTAAATGTTCATTGAAAAGAGTAGTAGAATAGTAATTGATCAGTTCATGAAATTTTTATTATACATACAGCATTTATGTTATATACTTCTATGTATTTGCGGTGCACATTATTGGGAAATTGGGTTTTGAAAATAATATCTATATATAGAGTTGCCAGATGCAAATTGAACTTCATTTGCACATAAACGAAGCCGTAGACATTTTTCAGGAATCATTTGTGAATTGAAATAAAAATATCAGAATCTTTCAGTATAAAACATAAAACAAAAAACGCGTTTGCAGATTCTGCCAACAAAACTTCATCTTAAGATGCTTACATGCTGAAAATAATATTTCAGGCTTCATTTGGATTTGAAGTTTTCCCATAATAGCTCAGCTTAAACGATAACATAGTGAGTGCCGTAGCGTAGGGTGCAGTAGTGGTTAGTGCGTTGGCCTTCTGATCTGCAGGTCGTGGATTCAATCACCGGATGAAGCATAACAAAATCTCATATCGAAAAGATTTTTCTTTCGAACGGTACCCACCTGCCGGCAAGAATTGGCAATTTTTCCGGCAGTAATAATTTGCCAAAAATGCTTCTTATAAGTGCTCTGTGACAAAACTAAGTTCAAGTGATGTCACAAGGGTTCTGCCGTTAGGAACCGGCTAATATAAGTAGGTCGCTTCTAATGCTGTCCAATTTTATCACCCACAAAAGTATTGGAAGAGAAGCTTGGTGGCCTGTGTGTCCTCTCAGAGAGAGAGCAGCCACATAACCTAACCTGCCTAACGATAACATTTCATGAGCTAGACCTTTTTCAAAAAACATTTTATGGAAATTCTTTACATTACTTTTAACCAAATGCATTAAAAGTAGGGTGCCGTAACTCAGTGGTTAGTGTGTTCGCCTTCTGATCTGTAGGTCGTGGTTCAATCCCCGGCTGATGCATAACAAATTTAATATCGAAAAGATTTTTCTTTCGAACGGTACCCACCTGTCGGCAAGCAATTGGCAATTCTTCCGACAGTAACAACTTGCCATGAAAAAGCTTTTAAAAGAACTCTGTGACAAAGCTCAGAAAAAGTGATGTCACAAGTGTTCTGTCGTTCGGAACCGGCTAAAATAAGTAGGTCCCTTCTAATACTGTCCAAAATTTAAGACGCACTACAGTAATGGAAGAGAAGCTCGGCCAATGAGCCCTTTGGGGCTTTATGTGCCACATATTTATTTATTTTTATTTTATTAAAACACCTTTTTATATATATGTACCTCTACATATGCAGGGTATAATTTGGTCGGCCCCAGCCGACTGTAAGGAGATTTTTTTTTTTTTGCAATCAGCATATTTTAGTATTTTTATTTTGTCGACAGACTTGGACAGAAATTATTATTGGGAGTTAAACATATCACTTAACAATTACAAATTTATTCGAATGAAATTGAATTTGAACAAATTTCTGATGAAAGTCGCAACTTTGGATAAGACACTAAAATTCTGACCAGCTGGCAGCCCTACATGTTGTGTGCAAGCCCTTCATGTGTGTGAAATAGTACGAAGAGAGTGTAAAGTTTTTCTAAGTATTTGATTAAATTATAATACATAGATTGAACATCGGGTTTTATAATATTATACGTAATAACATAGAATGATAAAGAGTATATTAGGATAAAGACATCCCATGAAATAATAAAAACCTATAACTACAATAAAAATTATTGGCACAATATCTTTTAGGATGCAGTGCTTGACTTTGGGGTTGATCCTTTTGAAAAAATAAAACTTAACATCGAATGACTATGGCGACACAAAATAAATGGTAAATAAGTTCAATTGTCATTTTCCAATTTGCCTCATAGCGCCATGACCACATTTTAGTAAATGCCATTGATAAAAGATTATACACTTGCGGAAGAGCCTTCGTTAAAATGAAACATAAGATTTATACGAATGCAACAACCTAGGTTTCGAAGTCACGAATTTGCAGGTAGAATTTGGAAATTTTAAATCACAATGAAATTTTTATTTTAAATATTTTCATTTTTTTATCTTGGGACCAATGTATTCATTTCATTTATGGAAGAAACAAACGATTGTTTTATTTTGTCCATTTTTGCCATGAAAAACTATATGACATCACAAGCACCATACCAGCATACAATACTACGGGCGATATCACATCAGCAACATTTCTTCCCGTGAGTGCAGTTATGCTCTATAGAAAGTGAAAAAAAAAAAACAAATGGGAGAGATTAAGAAAGTATTGAGGACACATTTGCATCAGCAGAAAATAACCTAACACTAGAAAATCGACAATTTCTAATTTACTTCCACATCCCCTAATACACGAACACTTGTAATACTTCTGGCAACCGAAGATACAAATTGAAACAAATTTGTTTCAATTAAGACTAATGTATATTTTCTCGTGCTATCTTAAAAACATTCGATCGTCCCATCAAAATTAATGAAAAAGGAAAGCAATTGGATTAATATGGCGCATTAAATCGAACATTCGTTCATCAAGTTCATGGTCATATTGCGCGTATCATAAATATATATTACATTGTATAGCACATTCAACTATTAATATATATTAAAATTGCTATTTACACTTTCGATTTTTTTATTTGTTGAACATGATATAAGTAAATCAAAACAGAAATAAAAAAAAAAAACAATGTTTGAAGTACCTACATATTTACTTTAGTATATCAATCAATGACGTCTGCCAAACGCTTTTGTGTCTTCACCTTTCTGCATGCTAATGAGTTGTGTTTTACGGAAGTAACTCACTCATTGTCCAATATATTCGTATGTAGGTACATAACTACGACCGTATTGAAGTTCAAGCAACGCAAAATGAAAACGAATGCATTTTAAAATAACATATGGGTGCTTTCGATGGGCGCGTAGCAGATCTTTACGTTGAAATACGTTACGTTATTTTGATATTAATCACACAATTAATATTACATATGCAGCTCACATATTGCTTGCCACGGACTTATAGACTTATAGACATGTAGTACTATTCGCTGTATATCAGGTGGATGTGATGTACACACACAGCATGCCAATTGACCACGTTGCCGGTGAACATACTACTGACCTACAGAATAATTTTAATACGTTATATGTACATATACGTTATATAGAATTTGAAGAACGCATTCTTATTAATTAAAATGATATACAAATATCAATACATATTACAAGTAGAATGAAGTCAACATTTTTTTTTTTTATTGCTGTCAAATTGATATGTACTCGCATACGAGATTTGTGTTTTTGTCTTTATACTATGCATATATTGTATATTTGACATTTGTAATGGCATTTGAACTTTGATCTAAATATCTAGTATCAATTTGAATATAGCCAATTTTTTATATTTTACTCAAACACACAACATCACTGCATAATCGTTGTGAAAATTAAAATTTTTGCTATAAAATCCAACTGGTTTTAAAATTGGAAGTCTAGTTGTTAACCTTGCGGGGATAAAGTTTGAATATATGTATAAGGTATACACATGTATGTGCATACATCACAACTTCATATACATATGCATACTCAAATGTGCAAATGTTTTTAGCTAAACAGGTATTTATATAACAACACTGTGCTATTGAATATACATATGTACCGCCAATGAGTAGAACATTTTATTTTTCATATGTAATTATAAATCCATACAGTAATAACTCAATTTATGTGCTTGACTTTTTCCATTTACATCGCATGGTATTTTGAGATAATTTTCAAAACTGACATTTACGATTTATATACAATTATACAAACAAATCAGTGAAATACGCTTTTTCGCCCATATTTTCTATTAGGGATGTTATATTTTCAATGTTTTTCTGAATTTACTTTATCGCCAATTATTTAATTATTGGCGTTAACATTCAAACTATGTTATGATCTGCCCAAGCGACGATACTTTATAGGCATAGTTTGTAAAATAAAACAGCTCAATTGTAACGACTTCAGATGTGACGATTAAATATTTTCAACATGTTGATAGTTTTATCAAAATGGAACTACACTTAATGTTCACCCGTCGGTGTATGTTATCAAATCACTTTCGAACAGAGTTTTTTCTATTTATGGGGCGTTTTACAAAATTTCCAAGAGGAAACGTGACTATGGCTAAAATGCTATCTAAGATGTAAAATGAAATTGCCCATAGAGGGACGAATTTCAACGAATTGTACTTATAGAGTTGAAGTTGTTTCGAATGAAACTGTGTATAAAATTATATTTATAAATTTTATTTTATATATTGATTATGTATAAAATTGATTAATTAAATTGCATAGATACTAACTACATACATTCAAAATAGGAAATAGGAAATATGTCAAACAAGTCGATTTTAACCTTAAGTTGATCTTAATTTTGACTATAACTACGGGCCAGTATAGAAAAGTATACCAATATGTATGGAAAACTCAAACAATTTAATAATGAAAAAGTTTCGTTTCGGTAAAAATCTCTGAAATTCTAGCTGAAATTCAGTATCAAAGTTAAAAATTGGTTTGCAAGCTCCCAAATAAAAAAAGAGTATGCTGTCCGAGGGACTAAAGTGATCGAATTTGTGGTTGGATTTTCGCCATCATCATCAGGTTTCCTTCTAACCTAAAAAACTGAGGTCCATAGCGGATATCGAACAAGGCATTCGGATGTACATAGAATGTGTCTACTTTTAATATCCATATTTATTGGTTGTATTCGATCACTTTTTGCCAATACGTTGTTAAAAATTATTTTCTGCTAGAAGCTTTAACAAAAACAAATTAAAAGGTAAATCGAGATGTTACTGTAGTTCAATAGACTTATAAATATGTAAATGTAGTATAACTTCGTATGTAGATCTCGAAGAAATGTATACAATATATCTGCCTCATAGTATTTAGCAAGTTGGCGAAAAAAAAGCATGCACGCTAGACTGTATCACAAACAAATATTCAATTTGCTCCAATTGTTTCTAAACACTTACCTTGATAGTGTCCAGGGAATGTAAAAAATATTGTTTCAGCACCCTGTGAAAACCACTAATATGAGTTTTTTCTTAGAACTTATTTATTTGACGTCCGATTTTTATGAATGATATATCGTTTTAAAGATATTAATTAGATCTACTTATTGAATATAAGTAAATACCTTTTTGGTAACCATTTTTGAATATTTTTTTATAATTTTTTTTATGATATATAGTTTTAAGTAGAGGTGAAGAAAAAGGTAATTAAAGTTAGTGATCAGAAACGATTGGAACAAATTTAACTTTTGTTTCGCCAGACGATCGTGATACGATCTAATGCACATTTAGTCGTATGGAGCTATTTTTCTCATTTCTAACCGCAGATGATAAATCGCATTTCTTTATACGAGTACAATGCGGGTTAGATAAGGTTATGCGGCTGCTTCTAATAACGAGTGTATCTAAATGTAATGTAATACAATATAAAAAATACGAACGAATGTATCATAAATCTATTACAATCTATATAAAAATAAATTCAATTACATTCCATTTTTTATTTCAATCTATCCATAAATAATTTACATCAAAATAAAGGATGAATCAACGGCTGCTTTCTTTTCAATTACATGTTCTTTTGAAACTAATAGTTTTATTTATATTTATTATTATTATTATATATTATATATATTATATTTATTATTTATTATTATTATATTTTTTATTAGATTTTAGGATTTTTTTTTTGTAAAGAGTTGTCATATTTAATTTACATTATATTTTCCTATATTTAATTCTCCATTGCACAATTTGATAAGAACAAATTGTTTTTATTATTGGCTTTTGCTTACTATGATACCCTCAATTATCTCAACATATTTCTGACTTTTGTAGATGTAGAAGTCAATATCGTTACCATTTTCTTATTAAACTATGAATACAACAAGCAAGGTGACACAAACAGTGAAGATCATCGCTAGCAGTATTATATTTATATTTTAAATAGTTAACCACATAAATATAATTATAAATATTGTGGTGGTCAGGTATGAAAAATGATGCGGATATATACAACGTGCATGGCTACAAATGAAGTGCAAAAAACCAGCACTTATGTATGTACTCACTACAATAATCTTTTTGATGAATTTATTTTTCAGTGACACTTCAGCGGACGCAAAATATACTAAGTATATTTTGCAATACATATATATATGTATATATATTCATATACATATATACATATACATATGTATATTCATATACATATGAATATACATATGTATATTCAGCGTATTCGTGTTGTAAGCGCAAATGTGCTGTTAGCTTTACAAACAACATTATTGACGAAGTTGTAGCAAGTCATTTACCCACATACCGTATGAACTTGTGTAATAATTAGCCTACTTTCAATGACGGTAATATAGCAAATTGAAGATTTGTAAAAAACATAGATAAATTCTAGGTGCAGCGAAAAAAAAAACCTATTGCCAAATATTGACAATAAACACATAAAACAAGTAGCTATTCCATATATTGTGTAAGCTTAGTATACATGATTAACACTTCTATACTTCTATACACTTATTTTAAAATGAGAGCATTAAAATTCCTCTCTGGGATTGCCTTATTTTGTTAATTATACTATGTTTACAGTGGTGTCGTAGTTTTGAATTGAAATAAAAAAAACGTTTGTTCAATTGAATTGAATTTGAATTTATTCAGTAGATGTCACAGAACGACGAAGTTTAAACTCTTGTTGCACAAATGGCGAATTCAAACAGAATTTGTCTCGCCAATTTGATATAGAATGTTATTTTGATGTTTCTATAGAAGGCCGATGGGCTTGAAGATGTAAACCAATGAAAAATTTAATAATGAAAATAAATTAACCGATCGACATGATGACATGCTACAACAAATTGGCGAGACATAAAATTTTTTTTTTACATTTAACATCAGTGCGTTTGTTTTTATCAGTATTCAAATATGATTTGGAACATACAAGTTTTATTATATTTTTTTCATAAGCATTTTTCATTTGTATATTGCTTTTATTTGATCCACTAAAAAATAAATAAATATGTGGCACTTAAAGCCCAGAAGAGCTCATTGGCCGTGATTCTCTTCCATTACTGTTGTGTGTGTTAAATTTTGGACAGTATTGGAAGGGACCTACATATTTTAGCCGGTTCCGAACGGCAGAACCCTTGTGACATCACTTTTTCTGAGCTTTGTCAAAGAGTTCTTTTAGAAGCTTTTTCATGGCAAGTTGTTACTGTCGGAAGAATTGCCAATTGGTTGCCGACAGGTGGGTACCGTTCGAAAGAAAAATCTTTTCGATATTAAATTTGTTATGCATCAGCCGGGGATTGAACCACGACCAGCAGATCAGAAGGCCAACACACTAACCACTGAACTACGGCATCCACAGAAATGCATTGCAGATGCAATTTTGAGTCCCTATTGTATTGTCGCATGTATTCGTAATGCATGTATAATGATTGTTTTTAATCATTTTTTGTTTGCATATTTTGTCTATAAAATATATTAAAATGCATACATTGCATTCTACGAAAATTCAATACTTTTTAATAAGGCATTCATATCAGTCTCAAAATTCCTTATTCCTACGTTCATATGACTTCTCTGTTAAATAGTTGTATTCATAACAGAACTGTTAATACAATGCATTAGGAGTATTCTCGTACGAAATAGTTTGTGATAATTGTTACAAACTATCACGCTTTGGCGTTCTCGTACCCAAAAAATTTGCAAAGAAGGGGAAATTGAGAGAGCGAAATGACATTTCATTTTGAGGGGAAGTTGCAAATTGTTACTGGACAAATTTATGCCAGTAAAGACTTGCAAGTAGAAAAAACAGCTGATCATAAGCAAAAGAAACTAACAAGCAAACGAACAGTTGCAATTTACTTAATTGAATATAAGCTGTTCGTGAAACTTGCAGGTTTTTGCTAGTTTTGCGTTCTTGTAGTTTTTAGCATATTTTTCTCTTTGCGAGCGAATGCTGTCAAATACTTAGAAATTTGTTTACTGGATAATTGTTACTGGAAAAGTACGAAAACACACCTATTGACTACCATTTTCGGGTACGTTCGTTATGGAGAAATATGCAGGACGTCATTTACGAGCTTAAATACGTCGCAAATGAATGTCGAAAATATGACTTTGTTCAGTGGACCCTTTGGTCAGGGAAATCAATATTTTTGCATATGGAGTAATGCCTCGTAATTGCATACACTATATTAGGTCTTATTATAACATGTTTGCCTTCTTCGGTTTACTGAGTTGTTATTTGTGACATATGGGTTGTATGCAACAAGACAAATAAAAAACTCTTAGGCCATTTGAATGTTAAGGGAAAACCCGGCAATAAGTGGGCATGTATAATTGATTGGTTTTATTTGTATTATTTTTTATTTCTTACTTATATCAAAAGGTTTATTAGCTAATGGAAAATACCAACCATCTTGTTATCATAAACTTAAAAGAGATTCTGCTGCAATGTGGTAGAAAAACAGGTTTCTCCAGTTGATTATAATAAATATTAATATTGGTATTAACAAATATTCACACATAACATGGAATGCATATATGTATAGTAATTAGAACATTTTCAACTACAACCTAAAATTGAAAAACAAAAACTCATAATTTTCTCATTAAATTTTTTGATTGCAGCGGACTTTATGCATACATCAAATTATTGTGGCTCATAAAAAAATATGAAAGGCAAAATCTAACTATACCAGATATATTTGAATTGAATGCTGCCAAATATCCCAATAAAATTGCCATTCAAAGTGAGACACAATCGTGGACATTCGAACAATTGAGAGCTTTCTCATGTCGTGTTGCCAACACCTTTCATAATGAGGGCTATCGTCGTGGCGACATTGTTGGATTGCTGTTAGAGAATCGTCCCGAGTTTGTTGGCATTTGGTTGGGTCTTTCTAAAATCGGCATCATAACACCATTGATCAATACAAATCAACGTGGCCCGTCACTATTGCATAGTATAAATGTTGCCAATTGTAAAGCTGTCATCTATGGTGTTGAATTTGTTGATGCCATTCAAGCTATCGACAAAGACATCTCATCCAACGTGGTGCTGTATCAATTCAATAATACTGACAAAGAGCCATTAAGCGGTCGGGCAAAGGATTTGAAGGGCTTATTGCAAACAGCAAATCAAATTAAGTTCACATCAGATGCAGAACGTGCAAATCATCATGATCGATTGGTATACATCTATACATCCGGTACGACTGGTCTACCTAAAGCAGCTGTCATTTCCCATTCACGGTAAATTTTGTACTATGATTTCGAACGAATAATTTGTTCATCAATATATATTTGTATACCTTGTAGATATCTTTTTATTGCGGCTGGCATCCATTACACCTTGGGTTTCCAACATGAGGACATCTTTTATACACCGCTACCGTTATATCATACAGCTGGCGGTGTCATGAGCATGGGTCAGGCTTTGATATTCGGTTCAACAGTAACCATACGCAAGAAATTCTCAGCATCTGGCTATTTTAAAGATTGTATCAAATTCGATTGTACAGTAAGTTCGATGTCAAATCAAAACTTATACCTACATGGGAGGAGTAGCTTTACAAGACTTGATTAATGCCCCTGTTACGGATGGCAACACTAGCAATATGAGTTGCCTGAGAAGCAGTTGTGACATCAAACTCGTATAATCGATGCCAACCGAAGAAAACTGTTGCTTTCACTTGAATGCGCGAAAGCATCTAATCAGTTGCCATTGTAATAGGGGCATAAATCATTTCACAAAATTGCTGCCAAATCAAAAATGTTTAAGATGTTATTGATATGATTCCCACGTAAAATCTTGCAAAAAGTCGATAACTAACTATTAAAATTAATATATCAAATAGTAATAGTTTTGGCCAGTGTTGTCAACCATAACCTAGCTGACTATAAAAATTGGTAAAATTAAAGCATAGGTTTTTAATTTATGGTATATACTTCAAATTCAGATTTTGTTTTCAATTTTATGCTGGAAAAAAAATTTTTACGTCTTACAGAGTATATTTAAATAGATTTCAATCCGAAGAATACAAAAAAACGCAAAAATGCTATTTGACAAAAAATGATTATTCAAATGCTTGTCAAATTTTTTACCAAAAAAATCCATAGATTTTTAATCAATTACAAGCCTATCATAAGCGCAAAGTAGTTAAGCTTAGGTTATCCATTTAAAAGTGAAAACTGGAAAATTCGGAAATCTTCAATATTTTCGTGCAACTTCATTCCAAACTGATAAATCATTGCGAAAATTTGCAATTTGACAATTCAATTCATGTTTGCGAAAAATGTGCTCAATGCAATTTTTTACAATTATTTTTCGAAGTTGAAAGACTTTCGAGGTTTCGATGATGTCGATGCAATTTCGATTTTAACGTATTTCTAAAATGCATTTCAACACTACAAAAAATGCAAAATACACACATTTAAAAGCGAAAACTAAAAAAAGCGCTTTTTATAACCATAATAAATTGCAAAAATCACAGTAAATTTTCGGAGTTAGAAGGATTACGAGATTTCGATGATTCGAGGAAATTCCAAGTATAAAATATATATCAAATAAATGTCAAGATAAAAAAATACAAAATAAATACATTAGGAAATACTTTTAAATGCGAAAAGTGGAGAACCGCTAAAATATCTTGAGGTACTTTCAGCAATTGCGAAAATTGGCAATTTGACAGTTAAGTTCATATTCGCGATAAGCATAATTTTTGACAGTATATTTTCGTAGAATTTCGAGGTTCGAGGCAATTTCGAATGTTAGGAATATATAAACCGAAAAATCGCCTAGATCTAATTTTTACTTTAATTTTCTTCATTTGAGAAATACCAAAGTTTTGGACAATATTTTGCGTTTTATTTCAATTTTAAACTGAAATTCTTGTCGATAACATTAAGAGTATTGTGGAACTGACTGCAAAAAATAAATATTAAAATTAAATCAACTATTCCATTCTGCAATACCATCTCAACCTACGGATTTTTTCCCTTTGAACCCATTTTCGAACTATTTAGTACTACTTACCAGTATTGAATAAAGATTAATTTGTAATATTCCTTTAACTCTAGGTTGGTCAATATATTGGTGAAATGGCACGTTACATTTTGGCAACACCAACATCGGAAAATGATCGCAAACATAAGATACGTCTCATTTTTGGCAATGGCCTACGTCCGCAAATTTGGCCACAATTTATCGAACGATTTCAAATTGCGAAAGTCGGTGAATTTTATGGTGCTACTGAAGGCAATGCAAATATCATGAATAATGACAATACGGTCGGAGCGATAGGTTTTGTATCACGTATTCTACCACACATCTATCCCATTTCCATTATACGTGCCGATCAAGATACCGGTGAGCCCATACGTGGTCCCGATGGCCTGTGTCAATTATGTCAGCCGAATGAGCCTGGTGTATTCATTGGAAAAATTGTCAAAGGAAATGCATCACGTGAATTCTTAGGCTATGTGGATGAGAAAGCATCCTCCAAGAAAATTGTGTACGATGTCTTCCGGAAAGGTGATAGAGCATTCCTATCAGGTGATTTATTGGTTGCCGACGAACGAGGCTATCTATTCTTTAAGGATCGAACTGGTGATACATTCCGTTGGAAGGGTGAAAATGTCTCCACCAGTGAGGTGGAAGCACAAGTTAGTAATGTGGCTGGCTATAAGGATACCGTTGTCTATGGCGTCTCTATTCCAAATACGGAGGGACGTGCTGGAATGGCAGCCATATTTGATCCCCAACGTAGTGTTGATTTGGATGAATTTGCGACGAAACTCTCCAAAGTGTTGCCCGCGTATGCGAGACCACAATTTATACGTTTCTTGACCAAAGTCGATTTGACGGGCACTTTTAAGTTGCGCAAAGTTGATCTACAAAAGGAAGGCTACGATCCGAATACAATAAAAGATGAACTTTATTATCAAACGCCAAAGGGAAAATATGAACTATTGACAGTTGATGTTTACAAGAAGATCGTCAATTTGGAAATAAGATTTTGAACATTTTTTAGATGTAATATAGCACGAACTTTGCCCAATTCGATAAAAATTATCGATTCTCTTTTATATTTAATTATAATTATAAGTATAGTGTATAGTACGGATCAACAGATAAGCACAAGCATTTGGCTTTTCAATCATGGTGGTAAATATATGAGATAGGATGACAATTGTATAATAAATTATATATTAATTAAATAATATATATATTGTACGTGTAGAATGCCCCCTTTTCCTAATAGAATATCGAATTATTTTTTTATTTCGCATAGAAGAAAAATAGCATTGTAAGCATCATTTAAGGGAAATGGGAATACTCGTATATTAGAAATGACTCGAATATCCTTTTTATGGATAATTTTTTATCAATTGAATTGAATGTAACTTAAGACTTGTTAGTTTTGAAAATGTAATTTAAATGTAATTTCTAATAAATCTATATTATAAATACAACAATGATTATAATTTTTTCTTTCAATTAGGCTTTTATATATTTCACTAGAAGAACCCAAAGACAAATTTCCAATCGTCTTCCAGATGATGAAATGCGACACAAACGACAAGATGCGATATTGATTTGTTTAATGTTGTACAATTTCAAAGCTGGACACATCAGGTACACCAGAGACCGAGCGATAATCAAAATGATGGATTTGTGCCCGGGTGAACTTGCTTCAGAGAAGGCAAAGGAACATCTCATCAGCCCTGCAGGTCCATCATGATTTTTTGGGATTCGAAGGGAATAAATACAGGTTTTTTTTTTGCAGAAAGGATGAACAATCGCGGGGCAAGAACTAAAATGAACTATTGGACCAATTAGATAAGAAATTGAAGATCGCCCCATTTGGCTAAGAAAAAAATGACTGTTTCATCACAATAAAGCACTAATACTTACTTACATATCGTACCAAAATATGTGGCTATTACAATCTAAAATCGATTTAGGTCAAATGTAGATTGCTAGTCGTGTTATCAGCCGTCTGAGCGATGTCAATTGGCCATCCCGAAGCTGCGATTTGACTCCGTTAGACTTCTTTTGTGGGATGCCGCGACAGGATGCTGGTTTGACAGAATGCGCTGCTGCGAAGCCAGCCGAGACTGCCATAGAAATGAAGTTGTATTCCTTGTATATTGTCCATCCTGTATATTAATTGAATAGAGCGAAAATAAACTGTTGAAGTCTGGAACATACATATGTATATTATTCTTAAAAAAATTAACTTGTGATTTCACTACTTGCTACAAATTAAGAATTGTTCTATCTAAGTTTTTTTGTTCGTCATATAGAAAATTTATAAAATAGCTTTTCATTCAAAAATAAAAACTAAACTATAAAAGGTTATGGACCATAGCAAATTTTAAGAAATGGATCTCGCGAAACATATAGAGCCACTATCAGGCCAATCAGACTGGCCAATGTGGAAGAGAAAAATTCGAGATCTATTAGATTACCATGAAGGCGCTTTAGACATGATTGATGATGTTAGCCAAAGAAGAGGACAGGATATTTGATGAAGTTACGACGCAAGTTAGATCAAGATGCTTTAGCAACAAAAGCCTTAGAGAAGAAGGAGAAATATGCATCTAAAAGAGATGGCAACTGCAATTATTGTAAGAAAAAGGGACATTGGGTTCCAGACTGAAGAAAATGGATAGCAAATGGCCGACCTACCAGAAACAAAGCATACAATCCGACAGTCAGTGATGTAAATTGTTCCTTAACTACAATCTGTAACGAAGTATGTTCTGCTGAAGTGAACTCTGGTGTTTGGTGGATCGACAACGGTGCAACAAACCATGTAACAAAGTATGTAAATTTTTTTACGGACAACAAAGGATTTGATACTCCGTGCAGCATTAAGGCTGCAGGTAGTGAGATAATAGAGGCTTATGGGAAGGGTTCTCTACAAATTCTATCAAATGTTGCTGGGAAGCAGTTGAATTTAACACTAAAGGATGTGTGGCATGTACCAAAGATATCACGATATCTCTTTTCCGTGCTAGCAAGTGCAATTCGTAATATTGATAATAAACTTTTACTGTGTGGATATCGTAAAGCAGATGGATCGTTATTTAAAACAGACATTAAACCAATCGTGCCTGAACAGTGCATAAGAGTGAATGTCGCAGTTTCCAATAGATCTGTATTGCAACTTTATCTTGAGAGGTGGGGGCATCAGGATAAAAGTTATAAATATAAATATGTGGCACATAAAGCCCCAAAGGGCTCATTGGCCGAGCTTCTCTTCCATTACTGTTGTGCGTCTTAAATTTTGGACAATATTAGAAGGGACCTACTTATTTTAGCCGGTTCCGAACGGCAGAACACTTGAGACATCACTTTTTCTGAGCTTTGTCACAGAGTTCTTTAAGAAGCTTTTTCATGGCATGGTACCGTTCGAAAAAAAATCTTATCGATATTAAATTTGTTATGCATCAGCCGGGGATTGAACCACGACCTACAGATCAGAAGGCGAACACACTAACCACTGAGCTACGGCACCCACAGGATAAAAGTTATGTAAAGGAAAAACTGGAGAGAGAATTCGGCATAAAAGTAAATAGTGATAATCAGCTTTGTGAATCCTGTATTTATGGAAAGACTCATAGGTTATCATTTGGTACCAGGCAGAAGGCCACTAAGCCAGGAGAACTAGTGTCAGTAGATGTAGGCGGACCATTTGCAGAGTCTTTTAAGAAAAAACGTTATCTTGTGGTCTTTAAAGACAGTTACACGAAGTTTCCTTACGGATATGTTATTCAAAAGAAATCCGAAGTAAAAGATGTATTATTGCATATGCTGGAGCATGCAAAAGATCAAGGCCATACAATCAAAGAGCTTTTAAGTGACAATGGTGGAGAATTTGACAATGCAGTCGTGAGAGAGATACTTCATAATAGAGGTATAACTCAAAGATTAACAGCACCCTATACACCAGAACAGAATGTTGTAAGCGAACGTGAAAATCGTACTATAGTAGAAATGGCAGGGACATTTAAGTACTCAAATCCTGAAGTAAGATTTCCAGAAGCAATATGGGCGTAACTCGTCAGTACAGCTGTGTACATACTAAATAGAACAGCGAAATCTTCAGAAAAGGGTATTAGCCCATACGAATTATGGATAAACAAAAAGCCACATATTAAGCATTTAAGGATTATTGGTGCTACCTGCTATATTCAAAAGGGATATCTTGTTGGATATGATGGCGATGAAAGATATAGGATATATATAAAAGAGGGATGTAAGGTCATCTTATCACGAGATGTTAAGTTCGGTGAAAATCCCAAACAATGCGAAGAGGAGGTTAAGTTACCATTTCGAGATATTGGAAAAATAGAAGAAACAAGACAAGACATATCAAATTCAGAAGAACGCGAGGAAGAGAAACAGAATGATAGCGAAGTCCATGATCAAATATACGACAATGTATTTGAAAATCAGAATAAAAGACGAAGAGATGCTAGGAGTGATGAGAGTGATAACGAAGAAGAAGAGTCAGAAATGAGATTAAGGAATCGTGTCTTAATAAAGAAACCAAAGTTATTTGACGATTTTGTGCTATGTATTTGCAAAGGAGTATGTTAATGAAATGGAATCACCAGAGACTTTTGTAGAAGCCATTAATAGTCCTCAACAATACGAATGGAGAAATGCAATGGAGAAACAGATAGCGTCATTAATGGAGAATCAAACGTGGGAGCTAGTCCAACTACCAAAAGGTGCAAAAGTATTACCATCTAAGTGGCTATATAAAGTTAAAATTAACTCCGACAGATCTATAGATAAATATAAAGCTAGGCTTGTAATTAAGGGGTTTCGACAACGACATGGTATAGATTTCAACCAAACTTTTAGTCCAGTTGCGAAAATGGCGACAATACGATCAATTTTAAGTATTGCAGCAATTGAACAAATACATCTAATTCAGTTCGATGTATCCACAGCATTTCTCTATGGCGAGCTAGATGAAGTTATTTATATGAAGCAGCCAGAAGGGTGTGATATGGCACAAATAAAGTCTGCCAACTAAAGAGGAGTCTCTATGGACTAAAACAAGCGCCCAGATGCTGGAATAAACGATTCGGTTGTTTTCTTTTGAAATTGAGTTTCAAAGTTTCGGAAGCAGATCCTTGCTTGTATATAAGAGACAGAACAATAAGTGAAAAAGATCAACGTACTTTGTTGACATATATAAAAATTGCATTATTCTAATATCGTTGACCGAAAAAAAAAACAATATATAAACATTGCAACATTGTAAACGCCTTCTGCTTAATAATCAAATAAGTAACTGAACAACGAGGTCTTCTATAGCGATAAGAATCAAATTGTATTAGTTAGTCTTAAGATTCGCCTCAACCAAAAAGATTGGAGTATATCGGAATCAATAAAAATAAAAGTATAAAGAAACTCAAGTTTTTTTTTACCTTTTTCTATACTTACATAAGTCGTGCTCAAACAATACTGAGTCAAGCGATCACAAAACTGTCTGTAAAGTTTATTTAGTACGAAATTCTATCTTTCTAACGCCATCTAGCGTAACCCGATTACACTTATACAACGTGAGATACACATTGCTAAAGCCATCTATTGGAAAAGTAGTGGATTTTCTTTTACTACACCTAATAGTAGGCAATGTGCAGAATATAGTATATTGTTACGTTTTTATTCTGTGAACGTTTAATTCTATTTGAATTACCTTATTCGATCACTGGATTCTGTTAATGATAACTGCAACACTTATTTTATACAACTATATACAGCAACAATTTATTTAATAATCTCTATTTACAATCAACACTGTTTACAATCAACCATTTACTATAACACTTAAATGTACTTGCAACTTTTGCCTCTGTATCAATGTTTTCGCAATCACTTTCGGAATTAGATTGATTCTCACTTCTCAACACTGTCTCTATTTATACTCTGTTGGCAACACCCCAGAATATTCCTTTATCGAGATTCTTCTCTTTCTTTCTCGTTGGCTTGTTCTGGTTATTACTTATTTCTTTTTGTTGACATTCGTTTCGATGCTGCCAATAGTGTCAGTCCAATAGTGAAGAGTAACCAACTATCGATACTCGATACACTGCCCTCCTCTTAACCTTGTTCGTCCCGAATAAGTTTTTATTCTTCCCCTCGATATGGCGCAAGTCGCTCCAAGTGCACTACTTTAAACTTTGCTCTTTTATTCCAGGCACGTTGAATACGATACACTACGTCATTTATCTTTGCTATAATCTCATATGGTCCTTCCCAATGAGTCTGTAGGTTAGGGGACAGGCCTTTCTTTCGTTGTGGATTATGAAGCATTACAAGCTCTCCTTCATAGAACCCTTTTGAATTTGCTTTCAAGTCATACCTGGCCTTCATCTTATCGCTTATCATCTGCGACCGCTCTCTGATGAACTGATGTACTTCATCCAACTGTTCCCGCTTTTCGCTAGTATAATTACCTTCGGTTGATCTCGTTGGTGTTACGACTCCAAATTTTAAATCAGCTGGCAGTCTTAACTCGTTTCCAAAAATTGCCATTGCCGGTGTAGTAGCCGTCGTATCATGTTGTGCGCATCGATATGCCATGAGGTACATTGGTATATGTACATCCCAGTCACTTTGGTATTTATCTACGACTTTTCTCAAATATTCCTCCAAGGTACGGTTAAATCGTTCTACCATGCCATCAGATTGTGGATGCAAAGGTGTTGTACGAGTTTTGTATATACCCAGCATACGGCATATCTCTTGGAATACAACAGATTCAAAATTTCGACCTTGGTCTGAGTGTAACTCCATCGGTACACCAAAACGAGTAATCCATTGGTTCACGAATACATCCGCAACTGTACTAGCTTCTTGATTTGGAATGTGGTATACTTCAGGCCATTTACTGAAGTAATCTATAACCACCATAACATACTTGTTTCCTGCGTTGCTTATTGGAAATGGCCCAGCTATGTCCATAGCAATTCGCTCAAATGGAGCACCCACGGTGTATTGGTGCATCTTAGTGGGACCTTTGGCCATTGCACATTGCTTACACTTCCGAATCCAATCAGCGACATGGTCATGATATCCAACCCAATAGAATCGTTTCTTTATTTTCTCGACGGGTTTGGTGATTCCCAAATGCCCTCCACTGGAGGCATTGTGATACTCAGCTATCACTTCATTTATTTTTGCCTTGGGTACCACTAGAAGATCATAAGTGATTTTTCCATCTTCACTTTCCCATGTTCGGAATAAACATCCGTCTCGTAAGTGCAGGCTTTGCCACTGCGCCCAGTATGCCTTTGCTATTGGACTCTCATTAGCCATTTCTTGCCAATCTGGACGTATGCCCTGCTCCTTGTATTCCATAATCTTTACGAGATCTGGGTCGTTCCGCTGATCTTCTTGCACTCGTTCGGTGGTCCATGACTCCTCCGGCAATATATTCGTAAGTCGTATGTCGACAATGTGCTCCTTGCTTTCCACTCGAGAACAATGTTTACATTCCATTTTGCAAGGACGACGAGATAGAGCATCCGCGTTGCCGTGATGTCCTCCTTTACGATGTTCGATGGTAAAATCATAACTCTGCAGCCTTTCAATCCAGCGCGCCAATTGTCCTTCTGGGTTTTTAAATTGCAATAACCACCTTAACGCTGAGTGGTCAGTTCGTAGATGAAATGACTGACCGTACAAGTATTTATGGAAATACTTTACACATTCCAGTATTGCGAGCAACTCTCTTCGTGTGACACAGTAATTTCTTTCTGGCTTCGACAGGATTTTACTGTAGTATGCTATTACTTTTTCTTGCCCATCTATGATCTGAGAGAGCACACCACCTATTCCATAGCCACTCGCATCTGTGTCCAACACAAACTTTTGACCAGGTACTGGATACGCTAATATTGGTGCTGAACAGAGTTTTTCTTTCAGCTGTTCGAATGCTTTCTGTTGTTCCTCGCCCCACACAAATGGTTTGTTCTTTCTTGTCAACTCATGCAGACTGATGGCGATGTTTGCAAATCCAGGAACAAATCGTCTATAGTAGGTGCATAAGCCTAGGAAGCTTCTTAGTTCGTAAAGATTCGACGGAATAGGCCATTCTCGAACTGCTGCTACTTTCTCCTCGTCGGTATGTACCCCTTCTGTTGTTACTTTATGACCAAGATATTTAACTTCTTGCCTGAAGAGTGAACACTTTTTCATATTCAGTTTAAGCCCTGCTGATTGTATACGCTCAAATACTTCTTTTAACTTTTCCAGGTGGTCGTTAAAATCTTTTCCCATCACAATAATGTCATCGAGGTATACCAAGCACGTTTTCCAGTGTAGTCCTCTGAGTACACGCTCCATCAAACGTTCGAAAGTAGTTGGCGCATTGCATAAACCAAATGGCATGACTGTAAATTGCCATAGACCATCGCCAATACTGAAAGCTGTTTTCTCTTTGTCCTCCTTACCAAGTTCCACTTGCCAGTAGCCACTTTGCAAATCAAGAGTTGAGAACCACTTCGCACCAATAGTGTGTCCAGAGTGTCATCGATTCTTGGCAGTGGATAGCTGTCTTTTTTCGTAATATCATTCAGCTTTCTGTAATCAACACAGAATCGAGTACTTCCATCCTTCTTCTTTACGAGCACAACTGGTGAACTCCATGGACTCGATGATGGTTCAATAACACCTTGTTTCTGCATATCGGTAATCAGCTTAATGGCTTCGTCTCTTTTGGCCAATGGAACTCGTCGTGGTGTTTGACGAATTGGTCTAAATTCACGGGTTCAATGTGATGCTTCACGATGGTTGTTCGTCCTCCAGTTTTTCCATTTGAAGAAAAGATTGAACTGTACTTCTCCAATAGTTGTAAAGCCTTTTCTTTTTGCTGGTTGATAAGCATTTTCGACGAACCATTTTCGCAGTTTACTACGGCAGTAACTTCCTGGCAATGACCAATCACCATTCCTTTCTTCACAACTGTAGATGTATTAGTTGGATTTAATATTCGCACCGGTACTATTCCATTTTCTTTAGGTTCTACTAACGTCCTACCAAGTATGATGTTTTTATTTTGTATTTCTTTATCTGCTTCCACTAACCACAACTTGCCTGTCCCATCATCCACATTTATCTGTGCCCAAATCACCGCTTCTGATTTTGCTGGAACTTCTTGGCGTTGACATGCCAGTACTCGTTTGATGTTTCCACTCCGCTTGTAACCGATGTTCAATGGTAATTCGACATTTGCATAGCGCAGTATCCGTTGATTTAAATCTAACGTAAATCCGTTGTCAATCATAAAATCAATACCAATTATTACGTCATCGATGATGTCAGCCACAATGAATTCATGTTCCCACGTGTAATTTCCAATAGATACTCGATTCTTTATCTTACCCAGAATTTGTGCATCCTCACCCATTGCTGTACGCAATTTTATTCCCATTAAAGGCTCAAACCTCTTTACCAAATCGCTCTTGATTATAGAATGTGATGCACCAGTGCCCAGGGTTAACATGAATTCCATATTGTCCAATTTTCCATCAATAGTCAAGCTGCTTGGCACACGCTGTAGTTGTGAAATGTGAATGATGGGGCAACCCACTGTTAGAGACAGTTCACGCCCCGCTGAACTGACTCGATTTAGTTTAACGATGGATTTATGTTAGTGGAGCGAGCGCTATCCACCTTATTCTCCTTCTTTTGTCTTCCTGGAGAATTCGCTCTTGATCGCTTTCGTCGTAGACGGCAGTCACGCGCCATGTGTCCTGGTTTGTCGCAAATAAAGCACTTACCAGTAAATTTGTTTTCGCGTCGACCTGTTGTTCTTCCTTCAGGCTGCACTACAGATTTGAATGCCTGACACACTGCTTCAACCAGATCTGCTGTTTCTGTTTCTAGTTGGTGTACCCGTGGCATTGGTCGACACATCAAACTGGCGGCTTCAAACGTCAAGGCACTACTGACTGTTTCGGCATAAGTATTCCTTGGTGACATGACTAGGGCACGCTTTGTCACTCCATCACGTATGCCATCTATGAATGCCTCTATTTTTATTTTTTCTACGAACTCTTCCGAATTACCGGAGAACGCTAGATGACATAAGCGCTCAATATCGGAAGCGAATTCCTGAAGGCTCTCATTACTCCGTTGCACTCGCGATCTCAATTCCACTCGATGTAATTGACTCTTGTATTCATTTCCATATTTCCGCTGGAGTGTGTCCATCAATGATTAGTAGCTACCACGATCTTTCTCTGGAATCATCTGTAACACTTCGGAAGCATTACCTTTTAATGCGACTATTAAAGCAGCAGTCTTGTCGCTATCATCCCATTGATTCTTCGAAGCTGTTGTCTCGAATTGAAGCTTAAAGATATTGAATGGCGTGCTTCCGTCAAATGTTGGTGGCTTTAGTTTAATTGTAGTTGACTCTCTTATCACTGATGTGGTTGCTCCACTTATTTTTATTTTATTAAGTTCGCGCTCTAATTTCTCAAGCTTTTCTTCCAAGTCGTCATGTCTGTCTACATGTTCCTTCAGCTTATCATCCAAATCATCCACATGTTCTTTCAGCTCTGTGACTTTGTCATGAATAGCTCCGGAAATTTCCTGAAATCTAATCTCAATTCCCTTTTGTAGTTTTTCGATGACATGTTCTTGACGAGCCGAATGTTCTTGAAGCTTGGAGTCAATTGTTTTCTGGAATTCTCCCATAATGCTTTCTTGACGAGAAGCACTTTCTTGTAGCTGTTGTTGTTGCTGCAGCATCATGGTTTTCATGAAATCCATGAGTTGACCACTCTAATCTATTTTGCTCTCTTCCTCAGCGTGCACAACTGCTTGTATATCGGCTTCCTCAAAGAACTCATGCTCTTCTACATTAATTCCCTTAGCCTCCATAGCTTGCCTCAACCTCACCAGCAGTTCCGCCTTTGCACCTGATGACGATAGATTCATCTCTACCAACAGCTTTACAGAATCCCACTTCTGACACCAATTGTTAAGTTTTTATTCTGTGAACGTTTAATTCTATTTGAATTACCTTGTTCGATCACTGGATTCTATTAATGATAACTGCAACACTTATTTTATACAACTATATACAGCAACAATTTATTTAATAATCTCTATTTACAATCAACACTGTTTACAATCAACTATTTACTATAACACTTAAATGTACTTGCAACTTTTGCCTCTGTATCAATGTTTTCGCAATCACGTTCGGAATTAGATTGATTCTCACTTCTCAACACTGGCTCTATTTATACTCTGTTGGCAACACCCCAGAATCTTCCTTTATCGAGATTCTTCTCTTTCTTTCTCGTTGGCTTGTTCTGGTTATTACTTATTTCTTTTTGTTGACATTCGTTTCGATGCTGCCAATAGTGTCAGTCCAATAGTGATGAGTAACCAACTATCGATACTCGTTACAATATGTACGGATAAAAGTGCTTTTCAACGATGGGAATTTTCTCCTGAAATTTGCCAAATTTATTCTCATCATCATCGTCTAAACCACAGTGTAATATGAAAGTGATAGGGAAAGTGACATTTGCACCTTCAAAATGGCGATATTCTCTCATAATAGTTATACTCACCGTTTAGAAGGAACTTTGACACTGCAACAATAATAGAAACACATTAAATAAAACTAAAGAAATTCCTTTATTGTTCATATGCGGGTAGATATAATATGTAAGTATTACTTTATATATTCGTATAATTGGCATGCAATGGCATTCTATATAAATAAGCATGTATGTATATGTAGCTATGTGTTTATGCATGAATTTATCTTAGAACTTAACTAATTACTAATGTGAAATTATAATTACATTGTTTTTATTGCTTTTGCATTTCTATTTAATACAAATTATTACGACAATTTATTTAGATAAGGAAGTAAAGTACATTTTCATATAATTATTTGATTATATCAATGGAGATATTTAGAGGAATCGGATATTTGTTTATGAATATAATTACAGTTACTACTTGTTGTTAAGACTAACAATATTACAATAGCATAGAGGGATAAAAGAGAAAGAGAGAGAGAGAGCAAGAGAAAGATAATACTTAAGGCTCAATTATAGAATCTTAACGTAACATAACTAAACTTAGAAAACAATCATTAGATTTCTTTGCTAAGTTATGTTGAGAGTAATTGCATACAAAGATTCACGTAAAACAGATTATTAAGTGACACTCGCAAAAATAATTAAATATCAATTACAATAGATCATAATTGAATGTAACAAAATGTCACCCAAGGAGCATTCAACAAGGTGGCAGCGCTATGATGAACTGTCATAACGTGAAGCTTTGTTACATTCGAATTTAATTATTTGCATTTCTCTCTTAATATAAATACCTATGTACATTAGACTGATTCTTAACTATTTGTTTTTTTTTTTTCCAAATTTTTCTCCTTGAGGGAGTAATGGAAGGCAGTCTAAAGTACATATGCATTTGCTTATACGGATTTTCAAATACCTCCGATGCATAAATATTAAAAAATGAGAATATTTTGGGATTTGTACATAAAATTATTGTTTTTTTTTTTTCATGGACATTCACTTATTATATGTCATTCATTTAATTTGTATTTATTTATATATGATTAAGATTAACATAGGTTCAATGATGTGATGTAATTTGTCAAAAGTATTATTATAAATTATAACATATTTTTGTTTTCTCTTTTATGAATATATGAATTAATTAATTAATTAATTTCCATTAACGATTTCTTAAACTAAGGTCTCTATGCTGATCATTAAAAAGGATTGAGAAATGAGATTTGCCCTCAGCTCAATCATTTACACCAGCATTCATTTATATCTATACACATATTTATTTTAAAGCAAACCAATTACTTTTAAAATTTTTTCAAACTTTCCAGTGTTCAGCGAAAAATATTGTTCAAGCCCCCTATCAGGTGTTTAGTGTATATATGCAATGTACTTGCCCGATAAATTTAGTTCATTCAAGTTTAGATCAAAATTTGTATGCTTGATATTTTTGACAGCATCAGAGATGATATTATTATGATATTATTGCATGTCAGTATCAGTTTTTGACAAAACAAAACACACAATTAAAAGTTGGATATCCGATGGACCAATGTGGTCACATTCCGTAGATTTTCATTCGTTGAATTCGAATCCGTGGTTGAACCAAACCCGACCATGAATTCAGATTCATCAACTCAATATTCTCGCCGAATTTGAATCTGTAGTCAGATTTTTGTCATCAACCTTAGTTTCCCTTCCAATTTAAAAAAACTTGCATAAATTCAGATTAAAAACAAACCTGAAGATGATGGCAAAAATTCGACTACGGATTTAGATTCAGCGATTCAAAATTCCATATTCGCTTAATTCGAATCCATAGCCATCCGCAACCATGCAAGGTTAGAAATCATTCATGAGGTCTCGAAAATATCTAACCAACGCCAGCCCTAAACATTTGATCACAGGCCATAACGTATTGAATACAGTCTGCAACCAAACCAATACCGGCCATAACAATTTGAATATGGATGGTCAAGGGAGTTTAACGAACCGTGTGTAACTAAAACTCTTTATATTTCACTGGTTCGTCCATTTCTGGAGTATGCGTGTACTGTTTGGAATCCCCAATATAGGTGTTACATTGACAATTTGGAATCTTTCCAGAAGCAATTTCTATAATTTGCTTTACGCACCCTTAATTGGGATCCTTTAATTAATCTTCCGCCCTATGAACATCGTCTCAAACTGCCTTGCCAACACTTGAAAGTAGAAGAGTGATGTTCAATGTTTGTTTCGTCACAAAGCTACTTAATGGTGAAAATGAATCTCCTTTTTTACTAAATGAGCTGAATTTATGTACCTGGTCGTCCCTCAAGATACTTTAACTCATTAAAGTTAATAATGTGTAAAAATAATTATTCCATGTTTGATCCTGTTAGAAGCATGTGCAACGAATTTAACAATAACTATTCATGTGTTGATTATTAGAATTAAATACTTCGTTATTAGTTTTAGTTTTAAGGCAGTTCTATTCTAGTTCCAGCTTTTTAGTTATATTTTTGTTAGCAGCTGTTGATTGTATAAATCTGTAGCTGTAATTGTAGTCCGTTTACAGCCACTTGCCACTTCAGCTTCGCATTCTCAGAACAGCTGGGCTGTTGCTTATCGGTCACCAGTTCCGTACGATATGCGGACGTGCCCCTCGGTCGGTTGGGCGGGTAAGTGGGCTCCTTGGGACGTGTTGTCGTTAAAAATCAAACCAAAACCAGTCATGATAATGTGAACACCCCGGCCATAACGATTTGAATGCCGCCTACAACCAAGCCAACGCCGAATAGTGTTCAATAATTAAATTGTTTTTTAAACTATTAAATTGATTAAATTAAAATATGGCCATATACAAAAAATCAACCCTGTTACAAAAACTAACTTTGATTTTGACATTTGTCCTAATAGCCATATGCAAATTATTATTATAAGATAGAATTTACAGCTATTGTTTTGTAAGAATTAAAGTGAAGAAAAGGAACATTTAATAGCGTCCCTGTAAACGAGCATAGTATAATAATATAGGTAGAGCAATCATAAAAGATTCCTCTTGGCTTTGCCTCGTGTCAAACTCGTGTGTTTGTTGGTTTCTTCATTACTTACTTTAGAAGAATGTTGCTCTTATAATTATTTACGGTTGTAGGTTGCCCAGAGGCCGACACTGTGACCTAAGATATCTATATATACGATTACATTAGAAATTCGAGCTTTAATTATAAAAAAAAATCGAATCTGGAAGGGGCTATGGTGAAATTGCAAGCTCTTTAAATCTTGCAAGATCTACTGTGCAATCAGTTGTACAAAATTCTAAAAGAAATGGCACAATAGTCATGCGTGTAGGCAAACGTGGTAGAGTCACGAAGATATCTGATCGCCATAAAAGGGCATTAGTGAGCATTGCCAAGTCTAACCGTAGAAGTAAAGTGCGAAACTTGGCAGTACTATGGTCAGAAAAAGTGGGAAGGTCAATAGGACGTGAATGGACTAGAAAAAATCTACACGCAATGGGATGGCATTTCTATAAGGTATGAAGAAGCCAGTCAACATATTAAAGTCATTGTCATAAAATTAAGTATTTTTTCAGGCAAAGGAAAACCCGTTGCTAACAATGAAGCAAAAGAAAAAAAGGATGAGCTGGTCAAAGGAAAAACGTTTCTGGATACAGAGGCAATGAGATTCAGTGATATTCAGCGATGAATCAATGTTTGATGTATGTGCTGGTGACGCCCGACGTAGGGTCATTCGTACTAAAAGTGAAGCATACCAAAAGGACTGCCTCAAACGCACTGTAAAGTTCCCAAACCGTGTTATGGTGTGGGGGGTGCATGTCATTAAAAGGTGTTGTGTTTATCGACGGGACCGTAAACGCTGAAAAGTACATTGACATTTTGGAAAACAATCTTATACCCTCACTTTCGAAACTGGCCCCTTTCGATGAATACATTTTTCAGCACGACGGTGCAGCATCCCACACCGCTAAATCGACCAAAAACTGGTTGGAAGCGAAGGGTATTAAGGTCTTGGATTGGCCATCTTCCAGTCCAGACCTTAATCCCATCGAGAATTTATGGGCAATAATGAAAAGGAGATTGAGGAATGACCCACAACGCACACATGAAGGATTAATAAATAAAATTCAAGAAATTTGGGAATCTATCACTCCAGATGAGTGCAAACACTTGATCGACACAATGAGCAAGCGAATAAATGAAGTAATTCATAAGAAAGGTGACGTCACCCAATACTAAAACAAAAAATTATACAGTGTACATATAAATAGTGGTCAGGTATATTTAATCTAAAAACATATACTTTCAATGAATTCATTTTTTTTTTTTCGTTATGAATTTTTGATATTGTTTTTGTTATTGAATTTTTTTAGTCACACACTTAATAAACGTACTCATTGACAATAAACTTTAAGTTGGTTCAAAGCCTTTGGACATAAAAAATTTTATTTGAAATATAAATTGCAGCTAAATTACATTATGTACGAATTAAAAGTGGTTAGGGCTCGTATACGCCGATTTGTGAAATGAATAAATAAAGTGAATGGCGTCGAAACCAGAACGAAATGATTTAGGGTGACCTTCTCCTCGAGTCGAGGAGAATGGCAAGGGCTTTTCTTGTTTTAATTTTTTGGCAAATGCATGCATTTTTTTTTCTCGAGCATGGCTGGATATATAAATAGTAGAGTACACTCTTTATTGAAAATTTTACCACCATTAGTCGAATGTCCGTTACAACGTAAGTACACATTTTTATTTTAATTCAAATAACACCCTCTTGCAAGTACATAATTCTGAGCCTTGAGCCGCTACAATCTAAATATAATTCATTTTTAGTAATCAAATTCGGAATATTCATAGGAGATGCTAGATTCTATCATAGATGTAACTGGTTCGCATGGAAAGCGATAAAAACAATTAGAGGAATTGTTACAACTCCCTTGGTTGTGTACACAGAAAATTTTGTTTAAAAAATTGTCATTTGTTTCCAATAATTTCTAGCCTATGACTACAAGCTACATCTGCCACGTTTTTGGTGCTTCATTGCTTACATTAGGAATTAAAATTATTTCATATTCAAATGCCGCAATTTTCTGTTGAATTATTTTATTTTAAACGTTTATTATATATTTTGTTACCACCCATCCGTCATCCCCCCCACCATATAATCATCTAGGCAATTACCAACAGTTCACAGAAAACAAAAGTGAGCAGGGAGCCAGTTGACAAGAAGAAAAATAATAAGATATCTGTGGAGAGCAGCAACAGTTCCTGCAGCAGCCACCACAACAACCACGAAATCCTAAGTCCACCCTACTAGCATATTGAATTAAGTTCTCTGAATATACAAATATATATTTCATATTTGGTTCGATCATTAATTATTTGCCACAATATTGTGTATCATCATGATATCCAGTAATGGCACGCACCACAAAACAAGTTAACGCAGAACCGTGATTAGTGATTCCGGCTTTGCTAAAGGCGCAAACGGCACACATTGGGAAAAACATAGTAAAAACCCAAGCATTGGGGGTAATTCAAAAGTTACGGGCCTAATTTTTTGTCAAATTTTTTTGGAATCTAGATATATCAAATATATAAAAAAGTTATTTCGAAAGTAAATTGGTCCCAATACCTTTGCTCTGCAGCCTTTCAAATATACCCAAAAAAATTTGTTTTTTTATTTTTATTCAGAAACTAAATTTGATGATTACATTGAAATGTATGTAGAGTGAGTGTTTACCAACCGAATTTAATGAAACTTTAGGATCTTAAAAATGACGATTTGACCTTTACATTAAATTTGATTATCGTGCTTATAATTCTAAAGATATGAGCATTTAAAAAAATGGATTTTTTTTTAATTTCCTACTAAATTCAAGATTTTCTACGGATGAAAACTTTCACGGATTAACGCGGATTAGTAACATTTTTACATAGTGATAATCCTGGATTCTTAACGAAGAAAATGGTACCCAAATGTTTTGCTCTAAGCTGCTCCTTTGTAAGTTTTTTTAATTTTAATGTGTTGCCTTCGGCTTAAAAATTAAAATTTGAATATGGTTTTCGGCATTTCCTGCCTACAAAAAGTAAGTATCGTAGATTAAATTTGATAAGTAGGCTACACTTGAAAGTCAAACCGTTATGAGTTACGGTTATCTGTAATTTGACTTTCCGAAAAGTTCTAAAAGTGAATATAAACGCGAAAAAAGCGTAATGGCTGAAAATAGTATGTAATATTTAATATTATATGTATGAAATAAAAGCAATTTTTAAATTTTAGTCGTCACTAGACGAGATATTTGCGAAAACCTTTTAAAAACAAAAAAATTCAAAAACTTTACGGAGGCGGTAGAACCGATACAAGGTTATATTGTAGAGCGTGGACAGCCTATTCCACCTGCTGATTACAATGGTGACTAGTTTGCGCGCCTCCAATAAATTAGCGAACACTGAAAAAGAGTTACCACAAGAAGTGGTAGCAATGTTGATTAAGTAATAATATGTATATAATTAATAAAAAAAAGTAGTATATAGACTTTTTCTTTTTGTTTGTGATGTCTTACCACATTTACATAAAATACGTACAATTTTGGCGTTAAAGGAGAAAAAAACGCTGAAATACAAGAACACAAACTACTAAGCTGCACGTTTTTTGTACAACATTGTCATATCAGACCAATGACTTTTCAAAGAATTTAACATCTGGCTGTAGGGTGAAGAAAAAAATATAACGCGTATCAGACAAATCTCAAAAAAATCTTGATGAAAACACTAAAATTTGTAATATTTACGACATAGAGTAGGGGTGAAAACTATTGAAATTAATTGTGTTAGTTTCATATGTTTTATCGCTGTAACAAAAGTTTTGCTCTCAAATTAAAAAAATGCTGATACACGTATTTCGTTATTTTTAATGTTTTATGAGAATCAATTGCTAAAATTTTTATATCCCCTATTTCTTATTCGTGGTGTAATTTTTTAAAAGTCTTAACTTCCGAGTGTAGGGTACTAATACCCGATAGTAGAAAAAAAAAATTTTCATATCATACGATTCTCCGAAGATTTCCAATAATAACATATCCAAAATTTGTAAGCGTAGCACTGATAACTTAGCAGTTATCACATAAAATAGGCGATGCGAGCGTTTTTGATATGTTTTTCGCAATGTGCGGCATTACTAGTTCAACAAGTCGATGTAGAACAAACACAATAACCGATTTCGTCACACCCTTCAATTAATTCATTCATAAATATCCACCTACAACCTCTACGAAACCCTAGACGTCGAATGTGTACCATCTCCACCACACACAGCCCCATTCAGGTTACATCCAAAAGAGGATACATTGTGGGTTCCGGAATTAACAGAACTAATCGACAACCTCAACCATTTGGGGAGAAAATGATGCTTACCTTAAATGAGGGGATGGTATTTTTACCCCCCTGGTTTAACTCCATGTCGAGCGATTTAATATCCCAAATTAATAGGGGTATTTCAGCTATATTTTTAAAAAAGGTAACCCCAACAATAGACGACACTGGCAAAAAGAAAACATCATAGAAATAGGCAAAACCGATAAGCCCATGAGCAATTGGTGTCAGTCGACCACAAGCAACCAACTATGAACGGCCACAGGTAGGTTGCAGCACTGTTTCAGTAACATCTGTCAAACAGAACTGTCATCCGAGACATCATATGTGTCTACGCCAGAGTACATGACGTCCACTGTCTGTGTGTATCTTTACATTGTTTGTATAAAGAGAGTTGGCAACTCAGTTTTTGTTTACGTCACTCTTCTTAATTCCCAACGTTGTTATTATCATATACATATATCACGACAGAACACGAAATGTTTTTTTCTCAAAATTTTCGTTACTTAAGTATTTATAATACTATATATAAAGTGCAAATTTTATATTTAAAAATAACAAATAAATGGCGAGTTTTTATTCGAGGGTGTATAAATTATCAACCCCATCATCATATCAACAGCAACAGCGATTTCATCAGCAGCACCTCTAAAATACTCCATCATCCACACTAAAACAGCAAGAGGTACTTCAGCCGACGTTAAAGCTCACCGGCAGCCCCTCCCACTCGTCCAATATGTTTAGTTTATGGTTTGCTATCTTACAATAAGGATCGTTTAACAATCGCTCAACGTTTTAAAATTGTAAAAACTTAGTACAAAAATAGTGATTCGGCAGTAAGAACGTAAGAACCAGCAACAGCGATTTCATCAGCAGCACCTCTAAAATACTTCATCATCCACACTAAAACAGCAAGAGGTACTTCAGCCGACGTTAAAGCTCACCGGCAGCCCCTCCCACTCGTCCAATATGTTTAGTTTATGGTTTGCTATCTTACAATAAGGATCGTTTAACAATCGCTCAACGTTTTAAAATTGTAAAAACTTAGTACAAAAATAGTGATTCGGCAGTAAGAACGTAAGAACCAGCAACAGCGATTTCATCAGCAGCACCTCTAAAATACTTCATCATCCACACTAAAACAGCAAGAGGTACTTCAGCCGACGTTAAAGCTCACCCGCAGCCCCTCCCACTCGCCCAATACGTTTAGTTTATGGTTTGCTATCTTACAATAAGGATCGTTTAACAATCGCTCAACGTTTTAAAATTGTAAAAACTTAGTACAAAAATAGTGATTCGGCAGTAAGAACGTAAGAACCAGAAACAGCGATTTCATCAGCAGCACCTCTAAAATACTTCATCATCCACACTAAAACAGCAAGAGGTACTTCAGACGACGTTAAAGCTCACCGGCAGCCCCTCCCACTCGTCCAATATGTTTAGTTTATGGTTTGCTATCTTACAATAACGATCGTTTAACAATCGCTCAACGTTTTAAAATTGTAAAAACTTAGTACAAAAATAGTGATTCGGCAGTAAGAACGTAAGAACCAGCAACAGCGATTTCATCAGCAGCACCTCTAAAATACTTCATCATCCACACTAAAACAGCAAGAGGTACTTCAGACGACGTTAAAGCTCACCGGCAGCCCCTCCCACTCGTCCAATATGTTTAGTTTATGGTTTGCTATCTTACAATAACGATCGTTTAACAATCGCTCAACGTTTTAAAATTGTAAAAACTTAGTACAAAAATAGTGATTCGGCAGTAAGAACGTTTCGTGCATTATGAGCAGAGCATGTTTATATGTTTATAGGTCCAATATGTTTAGTTTATGGTTTGCTATCTTACAATAAGGATCGTTTAACAATCGCTCAACGTTTTAAAATTGTAAAAACTTAGTACAAAAATAGTGATTCGGCAGTAAGAACGTAAGAACCAGCAACAGCGATTTCATCAGCAGCACCTCTAAAATACTTCATCATCCACACTAAAACAGCAAGAGGTACTTCAGCCGACGTTAAAGCTCACCGGCAGCCCCTCCCACTCGTCCAATATGTTTAGTTTATGGTTTGCTATCTTACAATAAGGATCGTTTAACAATCGCTCAACGTTTTAAAATTGTAAAAACTTAGTACAAAAATAGTGATTCGGCAGTAAGAACGTAAGAACCAGCAACAGCGATTTCATCAGCAGCACCTCTAAAATACTTCATCATCCACACTAAAACAGCAAGAGGTACTTCAGCCGACGTTAAAGCTCACCGGCAGCCCCTCCCACTCGCCCAATACGTTTAGTTTATGGTTTGCTATCTTACAATAAGGATCGTTTAACAATCGCTCAACGTTTTAAAATTGTAAAAACTTAGTACAAAAATAGTGATTCGGCAGTAAGAACGTTTCGTGCATTATGATCAGAGTATGTCCGACATGAACGTCCATCAGATGAGCGCACAATTGGTAATTCAAGGAATTCGAGGACTTTTGATCTCAGTTTTTGTTTACGTCACTCTTCTTAATTCCCAACGTTGTTATTCTCATATACATATATCACGACAGAACACGAAATGTTCTTTTCTCAAAATTTTCGTTACTTAAGTATTTATAATACTATAAATAAAGTGCAAATTTTATATTTAAAAATAACAAATAAATGGCGAGTTTTTATTCGAGGGTGTATAAATTATCAACTAGAGGTGTAGAACTATCGATGGCACTATCGGCACTATCGATGGTTCGTCCCTATCGAGCAACCATCGATAGTCACCCTGCGCCATCGATAGTTTTTATGTACACAATTTTGCAACAAATGCAAGCGTTACACACCACTGAGAAATGGCGCGTTTATAATTGTGATGTTGATTTTGACAAGTTGTCTTTTTTGTGCGAAAAATGGATAAATTTTTCCAAATAAGTGAAATGGGTAATTATGGAGTAATCTAAGCGTAAATGTAAAGTAAGTTTACAACGTTTGTATTTCATTTAAGGAAAAAGGCGCAGTTCGCTCGCACCTAGTGCTTCAAATGTTGAGATCAGCACAGACTCGGACGTGGAAACTTTAAGAGAGAAAGGCAAAACATGCAAAAGAAGAAATGGAATTTCAAGAGTTTGGAAATATTTTAAGAAGTCGGAGGATAAGAAATTTGCCAAGTGTCTTAAATGTGGAAAAGAATACAAGACGAGCGGTAACACGTCTAATTTACAAGACCACTTAAAAAGGTTTCATCCAGGTTTGGATGTTCCTTTAACGGATTCCAGGACTTATGTAACCAGTACTGCAAAAAGCAGCTGCAGATCAGGCATGCAATCAGTTGCTTCTTATTTTAACAAAGCCATCCAATATGACAGCAATTCGAAACGGAAAAAAGACATTGACAGAGCATTTACTATGATGATTGCGATGGATGTGCAGCCGTTTAACATTATTGAAAATGAAGGTTTTGTACGTTATTGTCAAATATTAGATCCTCGATACAGAATTCCGAGTAAAACACAAGTTAGAGATGTACTAATGAAAGATATGTTTGAAAAAAGTGTCGCTAAGTTGGAAGCAATATTAAAAGACGTTACGGATATTGGAGTCGCATGTGATTGTTGGACATCGTGTGCCAACGATAATTTTTTAACAGTGACATGCCACTTCATTCATAATTATACCCTTCAAACAGTATCACTATCCACAACAAAACTATCTGATTTAACTAATCATTCGGCTCAAAATATTGCTGATACATTGAAAGATGTTTTAACCAATTGGAATGTTATAGAAAAAACAGCTTGCATTGTAACGGATAATGCAAGCACAATGGTAAAAGCTTGTGAAATTTTAAAAAATTACAAATCTACCATGCTTTGCGCATAGTTTAAATCTTGTGGTGCAAGACGGTTTAAAAATCGAAAATGATAATTCGTGCTTGAAAACATTATTTGCTAAATGTAAAACAATTGTAAAATTTTTTAAACAAAGCTCTATTGCAAACGAAAAATTTAAGATAGCGCAAAATTCAGACTCACTTTTCATCGAATGTTTTTTTTTATCGGCATCGCTAATTAAAAAAAATGGAAAAACGAGTGACAGCGCTTTCACTGAAAGACAAACTAAACATTATAAAATCCGTAAAAGAAAACGTAAAAAAAGAAGAAGTAGCTAAAATATATAAGTGCTCGGTTTCTTGTATTAATAAAATTTTAAAAAAAGAAGAAGACTTTAAAATTGTTGCAAAAAGTTGCAATCTTAAACGGTGCCGTCAAATAGTGGGCGCACATGATAAAGTGGAGCAAGCTTTGTTGATTTGGTTTGATCAACAAAGACAAAAAGACGCTGTGCTAACAAGTTTAATGCTTTTGAACAAAGCGAAGGCATTAGCTGTAAAATTAAATGACAATTTTGAGCCAAACTCCAGCTGGCTCTGGCGGTGGAGAAAACGCCACAACATAAAATTTGGCAAAATTCACGGTGAGGTGAAAGATAACAATGCAGAAGAGGCCTCCAATTACAGCAATACAGTTCTGCCTGACATTTTAAAGCTGTACAAGCCAGAAGATGTCTTTAATGCCGATGAAACTGGACTCTACTTCAAAGCATTGCCTAATGCTACGTTCTTTCGAAACAGTGACCAACCAAAAGGTCGAAAAGCCCAAAAAGCTCGGCTCACTTTGCTACTTTTGTGCAATGCAACTGGTTCACATAAGAAAGTTTTTGTCATCGGAAAGCCAAAAAATCCTCGCTGCTTTAAGAACGCAGAAATTCCTCTACAATACTTTGCCAATAAAAATGCTTGGATGACGTCGGAAATTTGGAACAAAATTTTGCTTTCGCTGGATATTGAGATGAAAAGAAAACACAGAAATATACTATTATTTGTGGACAACGCTGCTTGCCACAAAGTATCATCTCAGCTGGAAAATATTAGAGTAGAATTTCTACCTCCGAATACGACAGCATTGTTACAACCCCTTGACCAAGGCGTCATTCATTCATTTAAAGTGCAATACAGGCAGATTATTGTAAAAAAAACAGTTATGTGCGCTGGAGAGTGGTAAGACTGTAGCGGAATTTTTAAAGTCCATTAATATTTTGGATGCTCCTTACTATATTAAACGTGCTTGGTGGATGGTGACGCCTCAGACAATATCAAATTGTTTTAAAAAAGGTAAAAATGCAAACTCTCACAAATTGCGTTACATAAGTTTAATATCTGTGTATATTTTTCCAGCTGGATATGGTGCGAATAATGAAATTCAATTGGAAGACGAAGATGAAAATACTTTTCTAAATCAAATACCCAACAGCACAGAATACTTAAGCTGCGATGCCGATCTACAATGTTACGGGCAGCTTACAGACGATGACATTGTTCGATACTTAGATGATATCCAAAGTAATGAAGGTAATGGTTCGGAAAATGATGATGATCATTACGATATCAGTCTTCCTACAAAAACTGATGCTCTGACGGCGTTAGATGTACTGAAGCGTTATTGCAGTTCCAGTGTGAAAAATATTGAAATTTTATTAGACATTGAATGCCAAATAACAAACCTTTCCACTAAAAATCTTAGTCAAAGCAAAATTACAGATTTTTTTAAATAAACTTTTGTTTTATAAAAAGCCTTAAGGTAACTCAAACATCTCAAAAATCAAAAAGCTTTAAAAAATGTTGGTACATAACATATGTAATGAATTTTCAAGAAATATGTACACATCCTTTTGTTCCTTATATGTGCATTTAATACATAATTGAACTGTTTTATGTTTTATAACGTCTTTTTCTTTTGTAAATGCTTAATAAAAAAAGGATTTAATCAAAATTTTTGCATTTTACTTGTCGTATAGCTGCTTCAATAAAAATTTTACTTAAGGTCGTATTTCAGTTAAGGTCGCAAACATGCGTGCATCAAAATTGTGGGCTGCTAAGCGAATTATACTGTATATCTAAAGTTCTGTTAGCCACTACAAAGGCACCGCTGCCATTAACTGCCGTTGAAATAAATATATTGAAAGACATTGAACAAATTTTGGGTTATTTTCAAAATGTAACAGAAAAAATTTCAGGAGGAAAGTATATTACAGTATCCTTAATAATACCAATGGTTTATGGACTTTACCGCAAAGTGGATCATCTTTCACCAAACCTGCATACTTCAGAAGGGATAATTTTCCAACAGAATCTATTGGAGTCAATTAGAAAAAGACTTTTCGCCTACGAACAAAGGACCGTCACAAGAATGGCTACTATATTGGATCCAAGATTCAAAAAAGACGGGTTTCAGTATGATTCAAATGCCGAGCAAGCATAGATTTGCCTGGTAGGCGAATTGGTGAAGCAGTATCATCAGCAAATGCCACCTAACATTGATGTGACGTTTAAAAGCAAAAGTCAAGATCCAATATTTTTCGATTTTTTGGAAGAAAAGGCCATGGGAAAAACCAGTACCGTACGATCAGATGCAATAATTATAAAACGACAGTATCTTGAAAGACCTATAGCATCTCAGGAAACTGATCCTCTTCAGTGTATGAAGGTAAGTTTTATTATTTTTTAGTGCTTATTTCCACAAAATACTGACTATTTCTTAAATTAATTCAGGTGAACGAAGCTGAGTTTAATTTGATAAAGACCCTTATGTTAAAATACCTATGTGTACCCGCCACTTCAGTGGAATCAGAACGCATGTTCAGCAAAGCAGGTCAAATAGTTTCCGACAGACGGACTCGGCTTAAAGAAAAAAATAAAAATATTTTGCTATTTTTAAACAAAAATTTGTGGCAAAAATTAAAGCAAATTTTGATAGCTACGAACAAAAATGATCAAAAACCCAAAAAAAAATATGATTTCCTTTTTCGCTTATGGAAGCGAAATTTATTTTCAACAGTTTATAGAGTTTATAATTATAATCATTTTGATATTTTTATATAAATTTTTGTAATAAAAGTGACTATCGAAAACTATCGATTATTATCGATGGTTTTAAAAAAACTATCGTTGACTATCAATGGTGCCGACTATCGATAGTTCTCCAACTCTATTATCAACCCCATCATCATATCAACAGCAGTAGCTACCTCACCAGCAACAGCGATTTCATCAGCAGCACCTCTAAAATACTTCATCATCCACACTAAAACAGCAAGAGGTACTTCAGCCGACGTTAAAGCTCACCGGCAGCCCCTCCCACTCGTCCAATATGTTTAGTTTATGGTTTGCTATCTTACAATAAGGATCGTTTAACAATCGCTCAACGTTTTAAAATTGTAAAAACTTAGTACAAAAATAGTGATTCGGCAGTAAGAACGTTTCGTGCATTATGATCAGAGTATGTCCGACATGAACGTCCATCAGATGAGCGCACAATTGGTAATTCAAGGAATTCGAGGACTTTTGATCTAATGTTTTGTTTGATTGATATTTCAAGGCCAATACATCATCGGAATGCTAGCTCAGCGTAAATATTTAACCGCCATCGATATCAAGTAAAAGGAACTTCAACAGATTTTGTGGAAAAAAAAGTCATTGCAGCTACATGTTAATGAGGTGGCATTTCGGAGAAATAGTTAAAATTTTGGAAACGTCTTTCCAATTTTTCAAATACTTTTTATGAACTGAAATAGTTTCGAAAACAATATAATGTATATACACATATACATTTGATTGCAGGGATAATCTTGGAAAATTTAAGCTACATGCTTGTTGTGACAACTGTCCCTCTCACCTATATGTATCCAACTATTTGCGGAGAGTACTCTCATGACTAGATGGTTGTAGAAAATAGTTCGCAGAAAATGTTGGTGACTATTACACTACTACCGGTATTACTTGGGTTGATCCGCAGTATGAATAAGAAAAGTGGATAGAAAAAGTATATAATAATAATAAAACAAAATAGAAGTCTGTAAGGGATCGTAATAAACGTAAGAGGCTATAAAAAAAATGAAAAAAATTATTATATACTTTTTTGGAATAAATAAAATTTGATATAGCAGGCGGTGAAAGAAAAAAAAATAAATAAAAATAAAATGATAGAGTGTAATAATGGAAATAAAAATATAGGAAAAGTAAGTAAAAGGGGAAAAATACATTTGAGAAGGCAGCTACAAACACATGTGTGGTGTGAATTGATTGTCGACTGTGGATTGTAGATTGTAGGTTGGTATGTGAATAGTTTTAGGAAAAATTGTATATAAGCTGCTTAATGAAGACAGACAGATTTTGAGTTGTGAGTTTACAGTGATAAGTGAAGTGTGTACTGCGATCCTTACGAGGTCCTCCAGTATTAGTGTTTAAGATTAAAAGTTTGTAAAAGTGAAGTAGTGAAAAACAGGGGAAATAAAATCCAAAGGAAGCTGGATCAACTAGGCGTTGTTTATTGAAAGGGACAATAGAGGCGGTATGTATACTCCACAAATTCAACTCCACTTTTCAGATGATCAGTGTTGAAGTTCTGAAAGGACTCGCAACACTTAGGGAAAAATAGTCCACAACAGATACTAAAATATATTTCATATTTGGTTCGATCATTAATTATTTCCCACAATTTCCCGAATCGATTTGAATCGAATCAATTCAACGAATCGATGCACATAGAGCAAACACAATCATCGATTTCGTCAAACCCTACAATTAATTCATTCATAAATATCCACCTACAACTTCTTCGGAACCCTAGACGTCGAATGTGTACCATCTCCACCACACACAGCCCCATTCAGGTTACATCCAAAAGAGGATACATTGCGGGTTCCGGAATTATCAGAACTAATCGACAACCTCAACCATTTGGGGAGAAAATGATGCTTACCTTAAATGAGTTGATGGTATTTTTACCCCCCTGGTTTAACTCCATGTCGAGCGATTTAATATCCCAAATTAATAGGGGTATTTCAGCTATATTTTTATAAAAGGTAACCCCAACAATAGACGACACTGGCAAAAAGAAAACATCATAGAAGTAGGCAATACCGATAAGGCCATGAGCAATTGGTGTCAGTCGACCACAAGCAACCAACTATGAACGGCCACAGGTTACGGTGCGACTTGCGCACGTATATATGTATGTAAAATTAATAAGAAGCAATAGACTATTTGAACCATTACATATATTGGGTTATCCATTTAGTGCTCCAGATTTTGCAGCACTGTTTCAGTAACATCTGTCAAACAGAACTGTCATCCGAGACATCATATGTGTCTACGCCAGAGTACGTGACGTCCACTGTCTGTGTGTATCTTTACATTGTTTGTATAAAGAGAGTTGGCAACTCAGTTTTTGTTTACGTCACTCTTCTTAATTCCCAACGTTGTTATTCTCATATACAAGTTAACGCTATCGTCCAGCAAAGCGACGGCCATTGACTTGTGGTTACGTGACTGCAGTGCTCAGTCAGCAGAATGTGTGGCCGCTGCTGAACAAACAAACGTTGTCACAGCTAAGTAACATTAAACCTCTGGCACTGTTTTATGTTTATGTTATTTCAATAAGCAAAAAGCTAAAAGAGTTTAACTGAGACAAACAAAATGGAACAAACAAAACGTATCTACACAGCAGCTGAAATTAAGAAGCTAGCACCAGGATACAGAGGTAAGCCTGAAAACTTCGATCCTTCGAAGCCTAAAACAGAAAGGCCATTACCCAAAGTGAGAAATCCAACTCACACAGCCGAGATCCCAAAACCCACCCAGATAAACGCAGCTCAGAAACCAACGCCGCAGAAAAACTCGCCCTTGTGGGCAGAAGCAGTGTTTGGCATTGACGTATCTGTGCGTGAAGTACAGGTGAATCTCGAATTTCAAGATAGCTATGCTAAGTTGAAAAACATCGTCGCTGAAGTCTATTCAGCTTTAGGAACCGACGATAGAGTTTTGACGAAAAATCTAACAAAGGAGATGCTCATGTACTACGGTGCATGTTTGCTCTGGATTAGATTAATTCAAATCAAAGCTCAAAGAACGAATACAGATCTCTCTGACCAAGAAAAAGATCTGTTAAGAATACTAGCGGACGAAGAATTTAACGTCCCACAGCCTATGTACCTATACATGAAAGCAATAGGTAACGTGAATGATAAAACAGGAAAAGAGATTTTCTTGACGGATCACACGTTGCCAACAGCCCATGCAGGTGACAAAACAGGCTACCACTCTAGTACGATGGATGCGATAAGTCATTGTCTATTCGAAGAGGTTCCAAGCCTCGGAGTATGCGGTGATATTCTCATGTGTCAAGCATCTAGAGAACAAACGAGTCCAAACTTCGGATTCGTACCTGCAGAAAGAACAGCCAACAAGAACTTGGCAGGCTATTTCGGAAATGTAACGGTTCAGAAAGAAGAAATAATTCTACTTCTCCAATCTTTTGGAATATATGTAGACTCCTTCGCTGAAAACATCCGTGACACCCGTTTGAACCTGAAACTTGTTCAATACGTTAGCGATTATCTGCAAAGCTCAAAATCTTTCCGGAATGAAAAGGTAAAGATGAGCAACTTAACAGCGGCAGGTAGGAGATAAGGTAATGGTAAAAACAAATAGAAGGCTGGGAAATAAACTTACACCCCTGTATGTCGAAGAAACAGTGCAAGCAGACCTAGGAACAACAGTTCTTATAAAAGGGAGGGTGGTCCACAAGGACAATTTAAGATAATTAAGTTTAATATTCCACTACTCAAAGTTTGGTATTTCGTTTAGGATTATAATTGTACTTCTCTTCGCCGCGGTATCGACAGCTAAATTGACCGACTATTCCCATGCGAACTATATTCCAATAATAGATGGAGATGTGACGATCTGGCGGGAATTTGGATATCTAAGGCATACATCAAACCTCGCAACGTATTCAGAAATGGCCGATGAAACCAAAGGACTTACGAACCTATTTCCTCAGTCACATATGAGAAAGATACTGGACTCACACATCGAACAGATAAGGACACTTTTGTCTACTATGGACGTTCATCACAGACATGCGAGAAGCATCAATTTTTTGGGCACCGCTTTGAAAATAGTTGCAGGGACGCCAGATTTTGATGACTTCGAAAAAATAAAATTTAGTCAGCAAGAACTAATTGACTCAATGAAGAATAGGTTGCAAGCTGTAATGGAAGCTGCAGGTGGACACACTAAGTATTAAATTGTAAAAGTCCTAATTTTTCTACACAAAAACTCGTTCAATTGCATTCATTTAAAACTTCAATAAGTATTTTGCCTAACATTTTGCGTAGCTGTAAATTTGATGTCTCTCTGTATTTTGTTGCTTTTTTTGTCGCAAATAACTGTAAATGCATTCTTTCTCGTCTTGTTGTTATTAAGAAACATTGCGAAAATATAATTCAAAAAGAAACATGCAAAAAATATAATTGTTTTGTTGTTATTCTACATGCAAGTAAAAAAAGTTAATAAATTTGAGTTTTGCCTAACATTTTGGGTATGACTGTATAGTCTGTAAGAAACTAACTTTATATCCTGTCCAACATAACTCTACAATTCTCCATTTTGCTGGAGGTAACCTTATCGCGGACTGCGGAAATCGCCTGATAGTAATCGCAAATTGCAGCGCAACGCTGACAACAACATTCTGTAGACAAATACCTGGGCCGACGTGTGCTCAACAGCTTCATGCTGGCGGTGTCGCTCACTGCAGCACCCGACCGAGCCATCTGAACCCTCTAACAATTGTTGACGATGGAGTCATTATCATCAACGACGAAACTGCCATAGTACAAAGCACCGATGGTACCGAGAAAACCGTCTCCGGAACATATTTGCTCACCTTCAATGACGAAGTAAAAATCAACGGATCACTATATCGAAACGAAAGAAACATCGTTAGAAGGTCTCCAGCCTCAGCTACATCCACTTTAATAAATATTACACAACATCAAGAAATACTGAGCCTACCGTACCTACAAAGGATGAACATCGAAAACCTGCACTATATCGGTCAGATAAGAGAAGAGCTAAAGACCAGACCTTGGATGTTCATTTCTGCCGTAGTTGTCATCGTTCTCGTGTGTTTCTTCCTCCATAGACTATCTTTAAAAAAGAGGAAAGCCCGTCAACAATACCACGTCCAAACTATTATCGACAGTCTTAAGAAGGCCGAGGACGGCCTTAACTTAAACGAGGGAGGAGTTAACGCTATCGTCCAGCAAAGCGACGGCCATTGACTTGTGGTTACGTGACTGCAGTGCTCAGTCAGCAGAATGTGTGGCCGCTGCTGAACAAACAAACGTTGTCACAGCTAAGTAACATTAAACCTCTGGCACTGTTTTATGTTTATGTTATTTCAATAAGCAAAAAGTTTGCATCAGCAATTCCGTTCAGTTGGACAGGCTTAGTTCTTAGTTTGTAAATTTTCTGTAATTCAGTGGTTCCTGGACAAGCAGACAATAAAGTTGAATAAAAATTACTTACATATATCATGACAGAACACGAAATGTTCGTTTCTCAAAATTTTCGTTACTTAAGTATTTATAATACTATAAATAAAGTGCAAATTTTATATTTAAAAATAACAAATAAATGGCGAGTTTTTATTCGAGGGTGTATAAATTATCAACCCCATCATCATATCAACAGCAGCAGCTACCTCACCAGCAACAGCGATTTCATCAGCAGCACCTCTAAAATACTCCATCATCCACACTAAAACAGCAAGAGGTACTTCAGCCGACGTTAAAGCTCACCGGCAGCCCCTCCCACTCGTCCAATATGTTTAGTTTATGGTTTGCTATCTTACAATAAGGATCGTTTAACAATCGCTCAACGTTTTAAAATTGTAAAAACTTAGTACAAAAATAGTGATTCGGCAGTAAGAACGTTTCGTGCATTATGAGCAGAGTATGTTTATATGTTTATATGTCCAATATGTTTAGTTTATGGTTTGCTATCTTACAATAAGGATCGTTTAACAATCGCTCAACGTTTTAAAATTGTAAAAACTTAGTACAAAAACAGTGATTCGGCAGTAAGAACGTAAGAACCAGCAACATCGATTTCATCAGCAGCACCTCTAAAATACTTCATCATCCACACTAAAACAGCAAGAGGTACTTCAGCTGACGTTAAAGCTCACCGGCAGCCCCTCCCACTCGTCCAATATGTTTAGTTTATGGTTTGCTATCTTACAATAAGGATCGTTTAACAATCGCTCAACGTTTTAAAATTGTAAAAACTTAGTACAAAAATAGTGATTCGGCAGTAAGAACGTAAGAACCAGCAACAGCGATTTCATCAGCAGCACCTCTAAAATACTTCATCATCCACACTAAAACAGCAAGAGGTACTTCAGCCGACGTTAAAGCTCACCGGCAGCCCCTCCCACTCGTCCAATATGTTTAGTTTATGGTTTGCTATCTTACAATAAGGATCGTTTAACAATCGCTCAACGTTTTAAAATTGTAAAAACTTAGTACAAAAATAGTGATTCGGCAGTAAGAACGTTTCGTGCATTATGAGCAGAGTATGTTTATATGTCCAATATGTTTAGTTTATGGTTTGCTATCTTACAATAAGGATCGTTTAACAATCGCTCAACGTTTTAAAATTGTAAAAACTTAGTACGAAAATAGTGATTCGGCAGTAAGAACGTTTCGTGCATTATGAGCGTGCATCCATCAGATGAGCGCACAATTGGTAATTCAAAGAATTCGAGGACTTTTGATCTCAGTTTTAGTTTACGTCACTCTTCTTAATTCCCAACGTTGTTATTCTCATATACAAGTTAACACATTATACATTGCATTTGTTACTACACACGTATCCCATCCAGACACACCGTCAGCAGTCACATTCCAGGTGGTATATTGCGTTACTCGACGGGAATAAACAGCACTCAACGTTCCCACAGTGATCACTCGGCGCGTGGACTACGTCAGCAGTTTGGACTATTTTATTAAGTTAATGTTTAAGCCTTCTTTGTATTCTTAAATTTAGTTCGGTTTTTGTTCCAAATAAAGTAAGACGTGTTGCTAGCCAACACGCAGCCTTTTTTAAAAAATAAATAAAATTAATTTTTAATTAATTGGGTGATGGCCCTGATAAGCGGACGCGCGAGGCTAATAAATCCAAAAACGGAGACGTAATTCCTAGTCGAAAGGTTGTCGATAAGGCGGATGCCAAGGGTAAAACTGAAAGCCCGCCACAAGACGAAGAGTTATGGAACCTCCCGGGGTTTAGTGAGTCCACTCCAATCACAACTGGTTATTCCCACAACCTGGACTTTTCGGGGTTTTCTTCGGTACTTGAATCATCTTATGCTCAATTGCGTAAGTTAGATCCACGCATAGAAAAGAGCCTGCCTTTCTGCGTGTATCAGCATAGTTGTGTTTCGCGGTTGAACGCGCACATTATACGCTACGTGCAGGTGGAGAATAATGAAAACAGGATGATAGATGAAGGGTCACCCTATGACCTATTCCAGAGTGGTAGCGACTCTGTGGTTTCTCATCCAGCCGTATACGAATATTTATCTAGTATCGGCAAATCCCAGACTATTGATGGAGATCTGGTTAGATTTAATCTTCCGGTTGATGCCATTCCGAAGGATACATTTGAGCTCGACAGCATTTCATATCCCCCCGGTTTATTTGGCCCGATTAATGCGGAGACACACAATTTGTATGAGTGTAACAAGAGGAAACACGATGAAAAAGAATATATTCCGGGTCAAACAGTTTTTGTACGAATTAATAAAAGATTAGGAACAAAACTATCTGAGAAATATAAGGAAGAAATAGTGAAGGAAAACAGAACCTCCACGATAGTCACCGAAAGCGGACGTGTCGTTCACAAGAAACATATTAGAAACTAATTTCCAAATTTACATTTACAGATAGCTAATATTAACGGCACTTTGCGCCGGGGAAATTCAAATATTGGATTACTCAAATTCAGAATTGGTAGCAATGCACTCAGGAACAGCTAAAGTCCAGCCTGGCACTTTCAAGATAATTCATACTATAGAATTGAAAAAATACGATACTCTCATCCACGAGATAGAAAGAAACATTGTTCAGAATATCACCTATAATCACCCTCTAATTCCTTACCTAAAATACAATAAAATCCTACATATCCCGACTCAAACCAAATTAAAAGGCTAAACGTTCACTGGACTTTATCCGCAGCGCATGGAAATGGATTGCCGGAAGCCCAGACCATCACGATTTTGAAATAATTCAGAGAAAGATGGAAGATGTCTTGGAAAATAATAGCAATCAAATCGTAATTAATCGTCTGTCACTTGAAAAAATTAATAAACTTACAAATGCCACAAACGAAATAATCAGAATTATAAAAACAGAACAAAATCTCCATAATGAAAGAATATTAGAATTTAAATACAAACTTGAATTGTTAAAGGAAGATATTGCCAACATTGAATTCGCAATTCATTTAGCTAAAGCTAACATTGTCAATTCATTTATTCTTTCTTCTTTTGAAGTACAAATTTTAAATCATATCTTTAACAAAAGTAATGTACCATTTTCCAGTACTGACGAATTGCTACACTTTGCTGAAGTAAAAATTGCCATTGAACAATATATTGTACTGGTATCGCTGTTGCTGGTAAGAACCAGCACCAGCGATTTCATCAGCAGCACCTCTAAAATACTTCATCATCCACACTAAAACAGCAAGAGGTACTTCAGCCGACGTTAAAGCTCACCGGCAACCCCTCCCACTCGTCCAATATGTTTAGTTTATGGTTTGCTATCTTACAATAAGGATCGTTTAACAATCGCTCAACGTTTTAAAATTGTAAAAACTTAGTACAAAAATAGTGATTCGGCAGTAAGAACGTAAGAACCAGCAACAGCGATTTCATCAGCAGCACCTCTAAAATACTTCATCATCCACACTAAAACAGCAAGAGGTACTTCAGCCGACGTTAAAGCTCACCGGCAGCCCCTCCCACTCGTCCAATATGTTTAGTTTATGGTTTGCTATCTTACAATAACGATCGTTTAACAATCGCTCAACGTTTTAAAATTGTAAAAACTTAGTACAAAAATAGTGATTCGGCAGTAAGAACGTTTCGTGCATTATGAGCAGAGCATGTTTATATGTTTATAGGTCCAATATGTTTAGTTTATGGTTTGCTATCTTACAATAAGGATCGTTTAACAATCGCTCAACGTTTTAAAATTGTAAAAACTTAGTACAAAAATAGTGATTCGGCAGCAAGAACGTAAGAACCAGCAACATCGATTTCATCAGCAGCACCTCTAAAATACTTCATCATCCACACTAAAACAGCAAGAGGTACTTCAGCCGACGTTAAAGCTCACCGGCAGCCCCTCCCACTCGTCCAATATGTTTAGTTTATGGTTTGCTATCTTACAATAACGATCGTTTAACAATCGCTCAACGTTTTAAAATTGTAAAAACTTAGTACAAAAATAGTGATTCGGCAGTAAGAACGTTTCGTGCATTATGAGCAGAGCATGTTTATATGTTTATAGGTCCAATATGTTTAGTTTATGGTTTGCTATCTTACAATAAGGATCGTTTAACAATCGCTCAACGTTTTAAAATTGTAAAAACTTAGTACAAAAATAGTGATTCGGCAGTAAGAACGTAAGAACCAGCAACAGCGATTTCATCAGCAGCACCTCTAAAATACTTCATCATCCACACTAAAACAGCAAGAGGTACTTCAGCCGACGTTAAAGCTCACCGGCAGCCCCTCCCACTCGTCCAATATGTTTAGTTTATGGTTTGCTATCTTACAATAAGGATCGTTTAACAATCGCTCAACGTTTTAAAATTGTAAAAACTTAGTACAAAAATAGTGATTCGGCAGTAAGAACGTTTCGTGCATTATGAGCAGAGCATGTTTATATGTTTATAGGTCCAATATGTTTAGTTTATGGTTTGCTATCTTACAATAAGGATCGTTTAACAATCGCTCAACGTTTTAAAATTGTAAAAACTTAGTACAAAAATAGTGATTCGGCAGTAAGAACGTAAGAACCAGCAACAGCGATTTCATCAGCAGCACCTCTAAAATACTTCATCATCCACACTAAAACAGCAAGAGGTACTTCAGCCGACGTTAAAGCTCACCGGCAGCCCCTCCCACTCGTCCAATATGTTTAGTTTATGGTTTGCTATCTTACAATAACGATCGTTTAACAATCGCTCAACGTTTTAAAATTGTAAAAACTTAGTACAAAAATAGTGATTCGGCAGTAAGAACGTTTCGTGCATTATGAGCAGAGCATGTTTATATGTTTATAGGTCCAATATGTTTAGTTTATGGTTTGCTATCTTACAATAAGGATCGTTTAACAATCGCTCAACGTTTTAAAATTGTAAAAACTTAGTACAAAAATAGTGATTCGGCAGTAAGAACGTAAGAACCAGCAACAGCGATTTCATCAGCAGCACCTCTAAAATACTTCATCATCCACACTAAAACAGCAAGAGGTACTTCAGCCGACGTTAAAGCTCACCGGCAGCCCCTCCCACTCGTCCAATATGTTTAGTTTATGGTTTGCTATCTTACAATAACGATCGTTTAACAATCGCTCAACGTTTTAAAATTGTAAAAACTTAGTACAAAAATAGTGATTCGGCAGTAAGAACGTTTCGTGCATTATGAGCAGAGCATGTTTATATGTTTATAGGTCCAATATGTTTAGTTTACGGTTTGCTATCTTACAATAAGGATCGTTTAACAATCGCTCAACGTTTTAAAATTGTAAAAACTTAGTACAAAAATAGTGATTCGGCAGTAAGAACGTAAGAACCAGCAACAGCGATTTCATCAGCAGCACCTCTAAAATACTTCATCATCCACACTAAAACAGCAAGAGGTACTTCAGCCGACGTTAAAGCTCACCGGCAGCCCCTCCCACTCGTCCAATATGTTTAGTTTATGGTTTGCTATCTTACAATAAGGATCGTTTAACAATCGCTCAACGTTTTAAAATTGTAAAAACTTAGTACAAAAACAGTGATTCGGCAGTAAGAACGTAAGAACCAGCAACATCGATTTCATCAGCAGCACCTCTAAAATACTTCATCATCCACACTAAAACAGCAAGAGGTACTTCAGCTGACGTTAAAGCTCACCGGCAGCCCCTCCCACTCGTCCAATATGTTTAGTTTATGGTTTGCTATCTTACAATAAGGATCGTTTAACAATCGCTCAACGTTTTAAAATTGTAAAAACTTAGTACAAAAATAGTGATTCGGCAGTAAGAACGTAAGAACCAGCAACAGCGATTTCATCAGCAGCACCTCTAAAATACTTCATCATCCACACTAAAACAGCAAGAGGTACTTCAGCCGACGTTAAAGCTCACCGGCAGCCCCTCCCACTCGTCCAATATGTTTAGTTTATGGTTTGCTATCTTACAATAACGATCGTTTAACAATCGCTCAACGTTTTAAAATTGTAAAAACTTAGTACAAAAATAGTGATTCGGCAGTAAGAACGTTTCGTGCATTATGAGCAGAGCATGTTTATATGTTTATAGGTCCAATATGTTTAGTTTACGGTTTGCTATCTTACAATAAGGATCGTTTAACAATCGCTCAACGTTTTAAAATTGTAAAAACTTAGTACAAAAATAGTGATTCGGCAGTAAGAACGTAAGAACCAGCAACAGCGATTTCATCAGCAGCACCTCTAAAATACTTCATCATCCACACTAAAACAGCAAGAGGTACTTCAGCCGACGTTAAAGCTCACCGGCAGCCCCTCCCACTCGTCCAATATGTTTAGTTTATGGTTTGCTATCTTACAATAAGGATCGTTTAACAATCGCTCAACGTTTTAAAATTGTAAAAACTTAGTACAAAAATAGTGATTCGGCAGTAAAAACGTAAGAACCAGCAACAGCGATTTCATCAGCAGCACCTCTAAAATACTTCATCATCCACACTAAAACAGCAAGAGGTACTTCAGCCGACGTTAAAGCTCACCGGCAGCCCCTCCCACTCGTCCAATATGTTTAGTTTATGGTTTGCTATCTTACAATAAGGATCGTTTAACAATCGCTCAACGTTTTAAAATTGTAAAAACTTAGTACAAAAATAGTGATTCGGCAGTAAGAACGTGCATTATGAGCAGAGTATGTCCGACATGAACGTCCATCAGATGAACGCACAATTGGTAATTCAAGGAATTCGAGGACTTTTGATCTGATGTTTTGTTTGATTGATATTTCAAGGCCAATACATCATTGGAATGCTAGCTCAGCGTAAATATTTAACCGCCATCGATATCAAGTAAAAGGAACTTCAACAGATTTTGTGGAATAAAAGTCATTGCAGCTACATGTTAATGAGGTGGCATTTCGGAGAAATAGTTCCTTGCCACAATCTATTAAAATTTTGGAAACGTCTTTCCAATTATCCAAATACTTTTTATGAACTGAAATAGTTTCGAAAACAATATAATGTATATACACATATACATTTATGATTGCAGGGATAACCTTGGAAAATTTAAACTACATGCTTGTTGTGACAAATGTCCCTCTCATCTATATGTATCCAACTATTTGCGGAGAGTACTCTCATGACTATATGGTTGTAGAAAATAGTTCGCAGAAAATGTTGGTGACTATTACACTACTACCGGTATTACTTGGGTTGATCCGCAGTATGAATAAGAAAAGTGGATAGAAAGAGTATATAATAATAATACAACAAAATAGAAGTCTGTAAGGGATCGTAATAAACGTAAGAGGCTATAAAAAACATGAAAAAAATTATTATATACTTTTTTGGAATTATTAAAATTTGATATAGCAGGCGGTGAAAGAAAAAAAAAATAAATAAAAATAAAATGATAGAGTGTAATAATGGAAAATAAAAATATAGGAAAAGTAAGTAAAAGGGGAAAAATACATTTGAGAAGGCAGCTACAAACACATGTGTGGTGTGAATTGATTGTCGACTGTGGATTGTAGATTGTAGGTTGGTATGTGAATAGTTTTAGGAAAAATTGTATACAGTATACATACAGTATACATACAGAATTGCAAACTACGTGCAAAAGCGATCTATGTGTTAAATATAAATGTTCACTTTCAACAATAAATCGAATAATTCGAGAAAAGGAAAGCTTATCTGCGCAAAGTAGCTCGAAAAACTTGGCCAGAAAGCGCAACAGATGTAGCACTTCAATAGAAGTTGATCGCGCTGTCACCATTTGGTTCAATCAAAACCGTGCATCTGGCGCAGTAATATCAGGCAACATGGTCCGAGAAAAAGCTCAACAATTGGCTGTTATGATGGACCTAGAATTCAACCCTACCACCGGCTGGCTGTACCGCTGGCAAAAACGTGAAGGCATTTCAGTAAAACAACTGCATGGAGAGGGTGCATCAGCAAATATTACAAACGCCAATGACTTTTTTGAATTGCTACCCAATTTAATCCAAAATTATAGCCCTAAGGACATATTCAACGCTGACGAAAGTGGTTTATTCTTTAAAGCTTTACCTAAGTCTACTTTAATTAGAAGTGGTGATAAATCGAAGGGATTTAAGTCATCGAAGGAGCGCCTGACAGTGTGCTTCTTTTGCAATGCATCTGGCGACACAAAAAAAGTTTTCGTCATTGGAAAACCGAAAAATCCACGTTGTTTTAAAAATAAAATCTTGCCAGTACAGTATTTTTCCCAGAAAAATGCATGGATGACACAAGATATATGGACCTCTATACTAACTTTTTTTGACAAGGAAATGAAAAGTCAAAAAAGAAAGGTTATTTTATTTGTCGATAACGCCGCTCCTCACAAGCCAATGTCTTTACAAAATGTAGAAATTTGTTATCTACCGGCGAACACCACATCAATTGTGCAACCCCTTGATCAAGGCATTATCCATGCCTTCAAAGCATATTATCGCCAAATAATAGTGCGAAAGCAGCTACTTGCTCTTGAAGAAGGAGACACAGTTGAAAGTTTTAAAAAATCTATCAACCTATTAACAGCGCTTCATATGATTAAACGTGCTTGGTGGATGGTCAAACCGGAATCTATTGTCAACATTTTCAAAAAGGTGGGATATATATACGAGTGTAATATTTTTTTATGTTTACTTATGTACATATATATGATATACCTTACAGTGCAAATTTATTACTAATGAATTCACCGATGTTGAATAGGTCGGACAAGAAGATGACGTACTGGATCTTCTGAATAGCGATGAGTTTCTTCACAAGGAATATACAAATTACGTCCACTTCGATGATACATTGGCCTGCTACGGAGAATCGACTGATGCAGATATTATCGCAGAAGCACTTTCTGGGGCAGACACGTTAAAATCAGACTCGTCTGAAGATGAAACGGAAATAACTATTTCCACCAAGAAAGAAATTTTTGACTCCATTAATGTTCTCCGTAATGCGCTAATGCCTTCCAATTCATTTATGCAAGAAATTGAAGATATTGAGCTGCATTTTTTTTCCTTGTGCTCTATAAAAAATGCTCAATCCAAAATAACCGATTTCTTCAAAAACATTGTATAACTAATTTAATACGAATCTTATTTGCTTATGTGCATATGTACAAGTACATTATGTACTTACAAGACATTAAAAATGCTGCGTAATATATGATCTCAGTATCATTGCACTTTGCATTCAAACTTAACTTTGTTATTTAAAACAAATACGTTTCTGTTTTTGTAAAATGTATTTTTTTAAATAAATGTTTCTTTCGTTAAATTATTTTTTTTTTTGAATTTGAATATTTAGATAAAAACCCTGTAAGAGCATATAACAGAGGTTTTTATATATGCACCATTGGTGCATATAAGCGGGAATTTTATATAAGAACGCCCTCTTATAAGAACCAAATTTTGTGCATTTTTTTTGTGCTTATATGCGGGGAATACTGTATAAGCTGCTTAATGAAGACAGACAGATTTTGAGTTGTGAGTTTACAGTGATAAGTGAAGTGTGTACTGCGATCCTTACGAGGTCCTCCAGTATTAGTGTTTAAGATTAAAAGTTTGTAAAAGTGAAGTAGTGAAAAACAGGGGAAATAAAATCCAAAGGAAGCTGGATCAACTAGGCGTTGTTTATTGAAAGGGACAATAGAGGCGGTATGTATACTCCACAAATTCAACTCCACTTTTCAGATGATCAGTGTTGAAGTTCCGAAAGGACTCGCAACACTTAGGGAAAAATAGTCCACAACAGATACTAAAATATATTTCATATTTGGTTCGATCATTAATTATTTCCCACAATTTCCCGAATCGATTTGAATCGAATCAATTCAACGAATCGATGCACATAGAGCAAACACAATCATCGATTTCGTCAAACCCTACAATTAATTCATTCATAAATATCCACCTACAACCTCTACGAAACCCTAGACGTCGAATGTGTACCATCTCCACCACACACAGCCCCATTCAGGTTACATCCAAAAGAGGATACATTGCGGGTGCCGGAATTATCCGAACTAATCAACAACCTCAACCATTTGGGGAGAAAATGATGCTTATCTTAAATGAGTTGATGGTATTTTTACCCCCCTGGTTTAACTCCATGTCGAGCGATTTAATATCCCAAATTAATAGGGGTATTTCAGCTATATTTTTAAAAAAGATAACCCCAACAATAGACGACACTGGCAAAAAGAAAACATCATAGAAGTAGGCAATACCGATAAGGCTATGAGCAATTGGTGTCAGTCGACCACAAGCAACCAACTATGAACGGCCACAGGTTACGGTGCGACTTGCGCACGTATATATGTATGTGAAATTAATAAGAAGCAATAGACTATTTGAACCATTACATATATTGGGTTATCCATTTAGTGCTCCAGATTTTGCAGCACTGTTTCAGTAACATCTGTCAAACAGAACTGTCATCCGAGACATCATGTGTCTACGCCAGAGTACGTGACGTCCACTGTCTATGTGTATTTTTACATTGTTTGTATAAAGAGAGTTGGCAACTCAGTTTTTGTTTACGTCACTCTTCTTAACGTTGTTATTCTCATATACATATATCATGACAGAACACGAAATGTTCTTTTCTCAAAATTTTCGTTACTTAAGTATTTATAATACTATAAATAAAGTGCAAATTTTATATTTAACCCTGGATGGCTTATCTTCGTCGAATCGACGAACACCCCTCTCTTTTTCTCATTTTTCTCTTTACTCAGCTTTGTGAGAGCATTGATTTTTTGTATAGCCTCAGTCGTTATCTTGCGAGCTTTCATCGCGAGCATACGTGTTTTCTATTAGAGAAGCGTGCAAGTACGTTTTTATCGTTATGATATTCGTCGAAACAACGAACAAAAGCCTTAGTGTGTTTTCGTATTTTGTATTATATGTTGAGTGGGTGCTAATTTGATTGTGTTTGGTATTTATTATTTGTTTTAGAATAACAAAATGAGTGTCTTAAAACCTTTAAACGATGATGAAATTGAAAAATTCTTGCAACATTGTGATGATGACTATGAAGATGTTGTTGGTTTGGGCGAGCTAGATGGTAGTGATGATGAAAGTGAATATAATAATAATGATGTCGGAGAAGTTTCGAGCGACGATCTGTTATCAAGCGTACCGTCAGATGTGGATGAGGATGATGTGCCAATTAATTTATTACCAGAGGCTGAAAAATCGAATATTATACCGTTTTCGAAAAGAAATTTACGCGGCAAAAATGGTCACAAATGGTCCACTGTAAAACCAAAAAGCCATCACCGTGGATGTAATATTGTGCATCAAGCTAGAGGACCAACTCGTTTCGCTAAAAATGTAATCGATCCGCTTGAATGCTTCCAAATGTTCATAACGGAAGAAATAATCAACGAAATTGTGCAGTGGACAAATGTTGAAATTAATATGAGAAATGGAGATTTAATGACTATTACGGCTACTTGTAGGATTACAAATGAAACCGAAATAAAAGCTCTGATCGGAATACTAGTTCTTACAGCTTTAAAAAAAGATAACCATCTTAATCGTGATGAACTTTTTGATAGCACATTTTCTGGGTCTAGATATAGTGCCACTATGGCTAGAGATCGTTTTAAGTTTCTGCTATCGTGTCTGCGATTTGACGACAAGTCTCAACGAGTTCAAATCATTTTCGATAAATTTGCGCCTTTCAGAAAAGTTTGGGAGATTTTTATTCAAAAATGTCGTGACAATTATACTCCTGGCAATTATTTAACAATAGACGAACAACTTTTGGCTTTTAGAGGAAAATCGTCATTTCGCATGTACATTCCGAATAAACCGGCGAAATATGGTTTAAAAATTGTCATGATGTGTGTCAGTGGCACAAAATATATGGTAGATGCCATGCCCTATTTGGGAAAAGGATCGACCAGCGGTAATATGCCACTTGGCGAGTATTACGTTAAAGAACTCACGAAAAGTATTCATGGAACGAACCGGAACATAACAATGGATAACTGGTTCCTATTCCGCTCGCCAAATCCCTTTTTCGTGAACCGTACGAGTTAACTATTGTAGGAACGTTGCGTTCAAACAAAAAAGAGATTCCGAAAGAATTGGGAAACACAAGAGGCCGAAAATGTAATACATCCATCTTCTGTTACGATAAAGAGCTCTCACTCCTTTCTTACAAGCCGAAACCAAATAAAATTGCTTACATGTTATCTTCTTGCAACGAGGAAGGATCCATAAATGACACAACAAAAAAGCCTCACATGGTCGAGTTTTACAACAGCACTAAAGGCGGAGTTGACACTTTCGATCAGATGTGCAGTGTTATGTCATGTTCACGTAAAACTATTCGATGGCCTATGTGCATGTTCTACGGAATTTTAAACATCGCATTTATAAACAGTTATGTTATTTACAGTCATAATATGTTTAGTCAAAATAAGAAACCATTAAACCGAAGAAATTTTCTGAAGCAGCTTCATGCAAGCCTTGTGGAGCCGTGGCTAAGCAAAAGATTAAATACGCCTACCCTGAAGAACAAATCAAAAATTGAAAGTGTTATGGTAGAAATCAACAAGGAAAACAATGAAAATAATGAGGAAGAAACAAAAGAGAAAAAAAGAAAAATTTGTGGATTTTGTCCATACCAAAAGCGGCGTATGACGAAGTCATCATGCCATAAATGCAAGAAAAGCATTTGCGGAGAACATACAGTACAGCTTTGTGCCTCTTGTATAAAATAAAAACCAATCTGTTTTTTGAATTTTTTGTTACTTACATTTACTTATAAGGTTTTGAATTTGAACAATTTTTTTTTAAACATGACTGAATTTTTTTTTTTTTTATAAATTTTTAAAATGATCATAAGCAAAAAGTGAATTTTACGAATAAAACTCAAAATTACTGTCTACGCCAGAGTGAAGCCGCAGCACTGCCTGTGTATTGTATTATATTTCTTTGCTACCACTCTCTTTTTATTGCACTTACTTTCTTACTCTTTCTCTCTCTCTCTCTTTCTGCCTTTGCTTTTAATTATTTTCTATGACAGTGCAATACCTCTTCTTATCAGCCTTATCAGCCTCTATGATCATTCTTTTTTTGGATCTGTAAAACTGATAAACACAGTGCAGTGCGCGCGATTTTTCTTTTTTTTTCCCTACAATTTAACTAATATACAATATAACAAACAAAACTCACGCAAACTCAAAATTTGAAACTATAACTAAATAAATTGTAACAAACCAATAGAAAATAAAAATAAATAAACATACAAACGAAACTTAAAAATAACGTGGCAAAGTGAATTATTAAACTAAAACTAAGAAAAAGTGTGTGCTATTGCATTCGGTACTGTGGCGGCAGCAAGAAACAATATCAACAACAACAACAACATCCTCAGCATTACCTGGCAAGGCATAGCCAACGTGCAGCCCACCGGCAATCCCTTCATCACATATTCATTTTTGGTCCTTCGAGCCGGATTGGCTCGCAACGGTGGTAAGATATTAGCTTGCCTAGAGGTAGGTGGAATATTCTAGAAAGTGCATGTAGATTTGGTCAATTCGTTTTTCTTTTCTTTCTTTTTACCAAACAAATTTGGTAATTACCAATTTATACGAATTGGTTTTATCTGCTAACGGCACTGGTACATAAAAAAAAGAAAGAAAAAATTATTGTTGTTTGCTTACGGCAAATAGATAGTGCGAAATTTGCATGCATTTTCCGTTCTACAATAAGAAAGATATATTATCAAGAAAAGGAACAAAATATACAAAGTAGTATCAACTACGTTTTTTTTGGCTTTATATAAAAAAAAAATAATAAAAAATCATTCGACCACGTTGATGTTTTTTTTGGGTTTTTGTTGTACTGCAATTTTTGGGGTATTTTTTGGTTATATTCTCGGTTTTTTTTTTACACAATTATATGGGCATTATAAACGGTATTACGTACATCATAACTGCCACAATATAATAACCGACAATATTTGTTCCTGTAACTTATCAAACAACCACAGTAAGAAGAACGTTTCGGTTTTTCTTGTTTTTTTTTGGTTTCATCATTGCCATCACATGGTATTCGTTCGCATTAGTATTGCTTATAGTCGGTCTCTCGCGGTAATATACTCTCGCTAATTCGCCATAAAAGCAAATTCATACTTGTCTAGTGTATGAACATTAACACAATTGTTAGTGTACTAACGTTAGTGTGTCTATTTAATATGGGTATACTAGTACACACCCTAACGAAATTTTGATATGCTTTTTTTTATATACTGATGCTCAGTATTCTTAACAATAAGAGACGGCGAAAAATAAGTAATACATTATTTTGTTTCTGGTATTAGTGTGTACCCTATACCACAAGCTAACTATAGAAGGTGTATATACATATATATTCATATGCAATAGATTGCGAAATCATTGAATTGGGATAAGTTAGAGGAAGACAATAAAGCGAGTTATTGACAATTGTGTTAATAGCTCCCTTCTTTATTCCCTCGTTCCCAATTTTTTGTACATTTGTAGTATACAATTGCACTGGCTGGTTCCATAAGTTCCTAGCCTGCAACTATTGAAATTTTTTTTGTAGCTGCTAAAGCTATTAATTGTTTCTGGTTCTTTGGCACAATTCCACAGCGTTACGCACTTTTCATTACGCTCGCTGTATAATATTTGTATCAAGTACACGGACTTCATATCGTTACATTTATTTACAGCTGCCAAGTATATACAGTACAAACAGCTTCTTCTGCTTTATTCCTGTATAGACATAATATTGTTGCTATTATTACATAAAAGCCAACATCGTCTATTGCCTTTGCAAATTAAAAACAAAGCAAACGAACAAAATAAGATACCGAATTGATCTCTCGTTTTCTCATTATTTGGTTTTACTTGTGTATCTAAATACCAACACGACCATTTTAACATTTTTATCATCATCTATGCTGTATTGACTCCTACCGAGCAACACCAATTATTTCATCTTTAATTACTTGTTTTGATCGCGCATAATAGAAAGAAGAAGCACTGCAACTCTTCTTCCATATTTCTTTTGTTCTTATCTATATAAAACGTAAATGATATATCGACATACAACAAGTATATTATCAAAATCTATTTCTATTTTTTGATATTACTGTTGTAGTCAATTGAAAGCAACAATAACCTGCTGTCATCAATATTGCATATTCGTGCATAATATTTATTTACATTTACTTCGGCTTGCTTAACCATCGGTAGGCAAGAACAAGTAAAGCAATATATTTCGGCACATATATTTAGTAGCATCTGTTGATAAACAACAATACCATCTCTTTTGTATTATTGTTTGGTTGATTTGCTTATCTACGTAAGCTACAACAGCAATACCATATAAGAGCTACCTACAACAACGTGTAAAATTGCTATTTTACTTCTTCATAGCAAGTAACAACAAACACACATTTGTAGTTCGCTGCTTCTCAGTCTCAATATTTACAACAATTAATTACAAGATTCGATTGCACATACATATACACATACACATCTCTTGTATTGTGTTGTACAATTACATTGTTTCCACATACTCGAGTATTTCCAACATATAAAGTAGAACATTAGAGCGCCTCAATTGATTTCGTGATTCATTACATACATCATCGCGTTATACTAAATAAATTATTGTGGCTCAAATATTTCTTTTTTTGATTTATTACATAAATCATTACGTCATCTTAAGTGGATCATTGCGAGCAATTGTGAATCATTGCATTTAAATACTTAAATAACGTAATTATAATTACATTTAATTTACTACCGGAATTGTTTTAATTTGAAATTATCAATTTCTATACGTTTTAATACGCGGGCATCCTGCAGATTTTCTACAGGCTTATCTTGAATAAAGGATTACGTCCTTTAGAAGAATCGAGCATTTGATATTCGATCAGTAAGCCGATTCTATTGCTTCCTCATATCGTTCTTCTACGGTAATTATACGTGCTACCTGATTTAGTGATTTTCAGCGGTTTTCACCGCATTCCGGAGTCTTACTGCATTTCTCACAGGGCATTTTTTCGATTGGTTCCGTACTATTTGGAGCTGTAGCTCGACGAATTATTCGAATTCGTATTTTAATATCGCTTTTCTTCAGTATACTGATTTAACTCTACGACTTATCAGTAAGATGGCGGATATTAAACGTTTTTACGCTGCCGCTGAGGATATAGAAGAAACCGACAAGTATTTCCAGCTCATAGAAACCGACACTCATAGCACATATGCGCTTGACGTCCAGAGGAAGGATTTCGAGGCATCATGGAGCGACCTGAAAGCGGCATACATCTCTATTATCGCGCCGGAAACTGAAGCGACTGACCTAGCTCAGATTAAAGCAAAATATAAGGATTGTAAAATATGTTACATTCGTTGCTTAGCAAATATTAACGCGCATATTCATGATTTAACTGTGATCATGTCGTCTCCCGTTGTTGCGGATACGCCCGCTGAGAGTTCCTCTCACCAATGCTCGCAAGTTCCTGCAATTCAACTGCCACCATGCGATACAGCATGTTTCCATGGATATTATGTGTCATGGCCCAGTTTTCGGGATATGTTTACGGCATTATACCGGAACAATCCACGGTTATCGCCCGTGGAGAAATTATACCACCTGCTTCAGAAAACGCGAGGTGAATCTCACAATATCATTAAGCCAACTCCGTTGACTAATGATGGCTTCCTCCTTGCGTGGCATAATCTTGAGGAGAGGTACGAAAATAAACGAATTCTAGTGAATGTTCAGTTGAAGGCCCTGTTCAATTTGCAGCCGGTGGTTCTAGAAACTGGTGCGAACATAAAGCTTTTACAGCGAACGATTAATGACTGTATAACGAATTTGCAACTATTGGATATCGATACCAATCATTGGGATGCAATTTTTGTTTATCTGTGTTCCACGAGACTCCCCGACACCACCTTGTGTCTGTGGGAGCAGTCTTTTAAGAATAAGCGTGCAATACCTACATGGAGAGCCTTTGATACTTTTTTAACCGAACGTTTTCAGACCTTGGAGTCGGTCTTGGACATTCGAGGTGGTACATGGCAACCCAGACAGCCACAAAATCGGCAAAACAGCCAGCCACAGATTCGGCAACCCGGTCGATTCGATCTCCCCAGGCGTCCTAATAATTCAGTGAATTCGCAGAATATTCACACATACCAAGTGAATGTCCGGAAGCAAAATTGTCAAGTGTGCCAGAAGATGCATCATTTGCGCACCTGCCCAGATTTTTTGAAGCTGTCAGTGAATGATCGCTATAACACCGTGAAGAGATACAAGCTTTGTGTCAATTGCTTAGCAAACTCTCACGAATCCACCTCTTGCAAGAGTCTCTTTTCATGCTCCGCGTGTAACAAAAGACATCACTCTTTATTGCATAGGCCGGAAAAAGGATCCAGTCCCAGTGAGGAACAACTTCCATCAACATCAGCCACGGCGGCAGAATGGTCGCGACAATCGTTCACTTGTCAGCTGCAAACTGCGCCAACAAGTGGGCCCAATACAAGTTCAAGAACCCACAATCATCCACCGAGAGATGGTCCGGTATTACTCGGAACGGCTATGGTGCACATCAGACACCAGAATGCTACGTTTACTGCTCGTGCCCTAATCGACTCTGGATCTGAAGCGACCTTCATATCCGAACGCTTGCGAAATAGGTTGCGCCTCCCTGTTTGCGACGTTCGAACTGAGGTCACGGGTCTGAACGAGGTGGTTACGGCACATTCATCAAAAATGTGTTCTTTAGAAATCGGTTCGCCTATAAACGCTGCAGTTTCTATCACGGTAGATGCCTTTGTATTAAAGAAGTTAACTGGACAACTGCCGTCGTGCTCGATTCTCAAGAACTTACGTGACGAATTTGCTGGTCTGCGACTGGCCGACAGACATCAGCATCAGGGTTCTTATGTGGATTTGGTTCTAGGTGGTGACGTCTACCCTTCTATCATGCTGGAAGGAATTCACAAGGGCATTCTTGGAGCTTTGATTGCTCAAAACACGGTTTTCGGTTGGATTATTACCGGTCGTTACACGACATCACCACCCAACACACGAGTTCAATCATTTTAAAATGAAGTAAGCCTGGAACGACAAATTTCTAAATTCTGGGAACTGGAAGACATCCCAACGGCTATCCGAAAGACTCCTGAAGAATCTTATTGTGAAGAGTACTACAACAAGACCACGTTTCGGAATCACGAAGGCAGATTCGTGGTATCATTGCCGTTCAAGAGGCAGTTTCCCCAAGATTTACCGCGATTCGCGCAGCTCAGCTCGAGCCCAATTTTTCCGAAACGAAGCGCGCTTAGTTAAGGCCCCACAATTCAAAATTGACTACGACAACGTTATTTTGGGATATCTCGAGTTAGGCCACATGAAACCAATCGAGACAGGCGCTTCTACAGAAGTCAATTCGTTCTACTATCTGCCTCACCATGCAGTGGTGAAGCCGGATAGTACTACTACTAAACTTCGTGTGGTTTTTAATGCTTCGTGTCGGACCTCCACGGGCAATAGTTTGAACGATGTCCTTTATACTGGACCTATACTGCAATCGGATTTGATGGTACTATTATTACGATGGAGATTTTTCCGTTTTGTTTTCAATTCCGATATTGAAAAAATGTACCGCCAAATTATAGTACACCCAGATCATACGCCATTTCAACGCATATATTTCCGAAAGTCACCAACCGAAGATGTTCATAGCTTTGAACTACAAACTGTGACATTTGGCGTGAATTGTGCTCCGTACTTAGCTATTCGAACGTTGTTGCAACTTGCAAACGAAAACGAACTGGCTAACCCTGTCGCTTCAAATATTCTCAAACATTCGATGTACGTCGACGATGTACTGGGCGGAGCACACACGTTGGACGAAGCTATACTAGCTCGTGACCAACTTGTTTCGGTATTACGTACCGCAGGGTTTTCTTTGAGGAAGTGGACATCAAACCACCAACGGATACTTGAGAACCTGCCTTCAGATCACCTTCTGGATTCGGAATTCTTAAATATCTCGGATACGAGTACCGCAAAAACCCTTGGGCTCAGATGGAACGCAGGCTCTGATCACTTTTTTTTCTCTCCTGGGTCTCTTCCGCTCAAAGCGTCTTTTACGAAGCGAGAAGTACTGTCCACTATCGCCAAACTATTCGATCCTGCTGGATGGTTGGCACCAAAGATTGTGGTGGCAAAGATGTTGATGCAACAGGTGTGGCTCGATCACACTGATTGGGATGAGTCACTAACGCCACTGACGCTTCACAAATGGCAAGCGTTTCTGTCGGATTATCCTAATCTGAACACAATTCGCATTCCAGTTCTCTCCGGACTCTATGATGCAGGTTCACGGCTTCTGCGATGCATCAGAAAAGGCCTATGCAGCGGCAATATATGTGCGTATAGAAAGCCCTTCGGGTGAAGTTCATACCCATTTGTTGGCTGCGAAAACACGCGTTGCTCCTGTTAAGACGCTCTCATTACCACGCTTAGAGCTCTGCGGAGCAGAACTCCTGGCGCGGCTGTTAGATTCTTTGATACCGCAGCTTCAGGTTCCAACATACACTGTGTTTGCGTGGACTGATTCTACAATCGTTCTTTCGTGGTTACAAAGGCCTCCATGTCATTGGACGACTTTCGTGGCAAACCGAATTTCTTCCATTATTGAGAAGATGGGCGCCTCGAATTGGCAGCATGTTGGTTCCTCTGACAATCCGGCTGATATAGCAACTCGTGGCATTACTGCCAAGGAGCTCGCGTGCAATGAATTGTGGTGGCAGGGTCCCACGTGGCTAAAAATGCCACGTCAAAGTTGGCCGAATAAAGCATTTTCATCGGATTCGATCGCCATTCCTGAGACTAGAGTTGTCAAATCTCACTTCGTGAGATCTCAAGGCTCTGACGATGTTCTCGATCGGTTTTCGTCATTCTCTCGCGCGTTGCGAGTTATCTCCTATATCTTTCGATACCTCAACAATTCTTTGGCCACTCGACGAGCTCAACATCACTTTACCTCATTAAGCCTATCAAATGAAGAAATAAGTTTCACACGGAACAGGCTTATCACTTTGTGCCAACTCAGGCACTTCTCTCAAGAATACGAAGACTTATCGAACAAGGTCCTAATTTCTCGTAAAAGTGACATACTGGCGCTCAATCCATTTTTGGATTCGCAAGGTGTGATGCGTGTCAATGGACGATTGGCTAATTCACCTGCACTCTCTTACAGAGAGAGATTTCCGATACTTCTCCCATATGCTGGGCGTTTCACGCAGCTATTAGTGGAGTTTGTACATTTGATATCGATACACAGCTCGAATCAGCTGCTTCTGCGTTTGTTACGCATGGAGTTTTGGGTCCCTAAGTTGAAAAACTTAGTGAAAACTACAATTCATAAGTGCAAAACGTGTCTTGTCGATAAACAGAAGCAGTATACCCAAATAATGGCGGCATTGCCACCCGAGCGCACTTTCCTCTCCAGGATATTTACTACGACCGGTGTTGACTTCGCGGGCCCGTTTGACATAAAGGCATATGTCGGCCGCGCTTGTCGTATTAGGAAAGGTTACGTATGTGTCTTCGTGTGCTTCGCAACGAAGGCCATACACCTCGAAGCAACTAGTGATCTGACAACTCCGACATTCCTAGCTGCATTTTCTCGATTCTTTGCAAGGCGTGGATGTCCATCTCAGATTTTCTCGGACAACGGAACGTCCTTTGTTGGCGCTTCTCGGGCTCTACGAGCCGAGAACGAACAATTTCTTCGTCAAGTACGGGAGAATGTGGAGTCCTCTCAGAGCCATCAAAATGTTGAATGGCATTTCATTCCTGCCGGTGCTCCGCATATGGGCGGTCTTTGGGAAGCAGGTGTCAAGAGTTTTAAAGCTCACCTGAAGAAGCTACCTCCGACTCAGAAATACACCTTGGAGGAATTCAGTACCCTACTTTCCCGTATCGAAGCGTGTCTCAACTCGAGACCTTTGAGCCCAATGTCCGACAACTCCGCAGACTTGACGCCGCTGACACCTGGACATTTTTTGGTGGGCTCTCCGTTGTTGTCACCTGCTGAGCCTGATGTCTCCGACCAAGCTCTGAGTATTCACAACAGGTGGCAACGGTTGAAAATCATCTATCAATCCTTCTGTCAACGATGGAAGGATGAATATTTAAAGGAACTCCATAAGCGGGCTAAGTGGAAGTATCCAGAAAAAAACGTTTGTGTAGGCGATCTCGTTGTCCTACGCAATGAGCATTTGCCGCCAAATGAATGGAGACTAGGTAGAGTCCAAAAAACTTATCTTGGGCCTGACTCTCGCGTTCGGGTAGCTGATATTCGAACCGCAAAAGGCGTTCTAACTCGACCCGTTGTAAAACTGGTAGCTCTTCCTTAACATGTTTCATACTACTCACCAGTATTTTTTGTTTGTTTGTCTCTTTTTGTCAGTGGAAAGATGTCGCCGAACAACAAGAGAACGACCGGTCATTTCTCCAACCCACGGAAAAACGGTGCGCATTGTCAACTCCGTCTTGGTTGTCGCTTATGTAAGGGAAAGCACCCACTGCGCAGTTGTTCTCGCTTCATCGCAATGCAAGTGGTGGAAAGGTTTGAGATAGTGGTGCGGCATCGTTGCTGTTTGAACTGCCTGGCCTACAACCACCATGTTGACCGGTGTCAAATCACATCAAGATGTCGACGTTGCTCGGGCAGGCACCATACGCTGCTTCACGGAGAGAGTGTTAAGCCAGGGTCTAAACGGCGTCATCGAAAATCAAAGAAACGCAGCGCTCCGTCTCTTCCGCCGCAGGCAGCGTGTGCTTGTGCTAAATCGACGCCATCGCAACCAGTATTTCCTCAGATCATTATGCCAATGCAAACGCCGACGATGATCCCGATGTTCTCAGCAGCTTCGATGTTCCGGGGTCAATCACCAGCCGTTTATCCTCAACCACAAGCAGCAGCAGCGCCATTTTCAAATTTCGGTCTATACAATCCGACCATTTAACCAAATACTGCAAGTTTTTTATTAAGCGATCTGTATTTACTTTTTTTAAGTTGGTTAAGGTTCTCTCCTATAATTACTTCTTAAGAATATAATTTTACTCTGGTAATTTTCTCTCTCCTTGGTTTAAGTATTGAATTTTATTGAACTGAATTTTTTATTGTAAATTAATATATTTTCTCTCTTTATTTATTGCCATTGTTAATGCTTTCAAATTTTGCCTTGATATTGCTCTCTGAATTGATTTCATATAATTGTGTTATTTTCTATCACGATATTTTTAAGCAATACTTATATTTTTTTTTGGTTAATTTTAATTTTTTGTTAATTTTCTTCTCTTTCTCACTCCCTGGTATAGATCTTGCGTCTCCTTTGCAGTATTCCTGCAAAGGGGGCGGAATGTCTACGCCAGAGTGAAGCCGCAGCACTGCCTGTGTATTGTATTATATTTCTTTGCTACCACTCTCTTTTTATTGCACTTACTTTCTTACTCTTTCTCTCTCTCTCTCTTTCTGCCTTTGCTTTTAATTATTTTCTATGACAGTGCAATACCTCTTCTTATCAGCCTTATCAGCCTCTATGATCATTCTTTTTTTGGATCTGTACAAACACAGTGCAGTGCGCGCGATTTTTCTTTTTTTTCCCTACAATTTATCTAATATACAATATAACAAACAAAACTCACGCAAACTCAAAATTTGAAACTATAACTAAATAAATTGTAACAAACCAATAGAAAATAAAAATAAATAAACATACAAACGAAACTTAAAAATAACGTGGCAAAGTGAATTATTAAACTAAAACTAAGAAAAAGTGTGTGCTATTGCATTCGGTACTGTGGCGGCAGCAAGAAACAATATCAACAACAACAACAACATCCTCAGCATTACCTGGCAAGGCATAGCCAACGTGCAGCCCACCGGCAATCCCTTCATCACATATTCAATTACTAAATTTTGATAAAACAAATGTACAATTTTAGTTCCTTAAATGTCAAAAATTTAAATAAATGAATTGGATTTCTCTTTTAATTTCTAGTCTTTTTTTAAACATTTTTTAAAAACAGGCTTCGTCGAATCGACGAACATAAGCCTTAGTGTATGCAAAATAACATAAGCCATCTAGGGTTAAAAATAACAAATAAATGGCGAGTTTTTATTCGAGGGTGTATAAATTATCAACCCCATCATCATATCAACAGCAGCAGCTACCTCACCAGCAACAGCGATTTCATCAGCAGCACCTCTAAAATACTTCATCATCCACACTAAAACAGCAAGAGGTACTTCAGCCGACGTTAAAGCTCACCGGCAGCCCCTCCCACTCGTCCAATATGTTTAGTTTATGGTTTGCTATCTTACAATAAGGATCGTTTAACAATCGCTCAACGTTTTAAAATTGTAAAAACTTAGTACAAAAATAGTGATTCGGCAGTAAGAACGTAAGAACCAGCAACAGCGATTTCATCAGCAGCACCTCTAAAATACTTCATCATCCACACTAAAACAGCAAGAGGCACTTCAGCCGACGTTAAAGCTCACCGGCAGCCCCTCCCACTCGTCCAATATGTTTAGTTTATGGTTTGCTATCTTACAATAAGGATCGTTTAACAATCGCTCAACGTTTTAAAATTGTAAAAACTTAGTACAATAATAGTGATTCGGCAGTAAGAACGTAAGAACCAGCAACAGCGATTTCATCAGCAGCGCCTCTAAAATACTTCATCATCCACACTAAAACAGCAAGAGGTACTTCAGCCGACGTTTAAGCTCACCGGCAGCCCCTCCCACTCGTCCAATATGTTTAGTTTATGGTTTGCTATCTTACAATAAGGATCGTTTAACAATCGCTCAACGTTTTAAAATTGTAAAAACTTAGTACAAAAATAGTGATTCGGCAGTAAGAACGTAAGAACCAGCAACAGCGATTTCATCAGCAGCACCTCTAAAATACTTCATCATCCACACTAAAACAGCAAGAGGTACTTCAGCCGACGTTAAAGCTCACCGGCAGCCCCTCCCACTCGTCCAATATGTTTAGTTTATGGTTTGCTATCTTACAATAAGGATCGTTTAACAATCGCTCAACGTTTTAAAATTGTAAAAACTTAGTACAAAAATAGTGATTCGGCAGTAAGAACGTTTCGTGCATTATGAGCAGAGTTTGTTTATATGTTTATATGTCCAATATGTTTAGTTTATGGTTTGCTATCTTACAATAAGGATCGTTTAACAATCGCTCAACGTTTTAAAATTGTAAAAACTTAGTACAAAAATAGTGATTCGGCAGTAAGAACGTAAGAACCAGCAACATCGATTTCATCAGCAGTACCTCTAAAATACTTCATCATCCACACTAAAACAGCAACAGGTACTTCAGCCGACGTTAAAGCTCACCGGCAGCCCCTCCCACTCGTCCAATATGTTTAGTTTATGGTTTGCTATCTTACAATAAGGATCGTTTAACAATCGCTCAACGTTTTAAAATTGTAAAAACTTAGTACAAAAATAGTGATTCGGCAGTAAGAACGTAAGAACCAGCAACAGCGATTTCATCAGCAGCACCTCTAAAATACTTCATCATCCACACTAAAACAGCAAGAGGTACTTCAGCCGACGTTAAAGCTCACCGGCAGCCCCTGCCACTCGTCCAATATGTTTAGTTTATGGTTTGCTATCTTACAATAAGGATCGTTTAACAATCGCTCAACGTTTTAAAATTGTAAAAACTTAGTACAAAAATAGTGATTCGGCAGTAAGAACCAGCAACAGCGATTTCATCAGCAGCACCTCTAAAATACTTCATCATCCACACTAAAACAGCAAGAGGCACTTCAGCCGACGTTAAAGCTCACCGGCAGCCCCTCCCACTCGTCCAATATGTTTAGTTTATGGTTTGCTATCTTACAATAAGGATCGTTTAACAATCGCTCAACGTTTTAAAATTGTAAAAACTTAGTACAATAATAGTGATTCGGCAGTAAGAACGTAAGAACCAGCAACAGCGATTTCATCAGCAGCACCTCTAAAATACTACATCATCCACACTAAAACAGCAAGAGGTACTTCAGCCGACGTTAAAGCTCACCGGCAGCCCCTCCCACTCGTCCAATATGTTTAGTTTATGGTTTGCTATCTTACAATAAGGATCGTTTAACAATCGCTCAACGTTTTAAAATTGTAAAAACTTACTACAAAAATAGTGATTCGGCAGTAAGAACGTAAGAACCAGCAACAGCGATTTCATCAGCAGCACCTCTAAAATACTTCATCATCCACACTAAAACAGCAAGAGGTACTTCAGCCGACGTTAAAGCTCACCGGCAGCCCCTCCCACTCGTCCAATATGTTTAGTTTATGGTTTGCTATCTTACAATAACGATCGTTTAACAATCGCTCAACGTTTTAAAATTGTAAAAACTTAGTACAAAAATAGTGATTCGGCAGTAAGAACGTAAGAACCAGCAACATCGATTTCATCAGCAGTACCTCTAAAATACTTCATCATCCACACTAAAACAGAAAGAGGTACTTCAGCCGACGTTAAAGCTCACCGGCAGCCCCTCCCACTCGTCCAATATGTTTAGTTTATGGTTTGCTATCTTACAATAAGGATCGTTTAACAATCGCTCAACGTTTTAAAATTGTAAAAACTTAGTACAAAAATAGTGATTCGGCAGTAAGAACGTAAGAACCAGCAACAGCGATTTCATCAGCAGCACCTCTAAAATACTTCATCATCCACACTAAAACAGCAAGAGGTACTTCAGCCGACGTTAAAGCTCACCGGCAGCCCCTGCCACTCGTCCAATATGTTTAGTTTATGGTTTGCTATCTTACAATAAGGATCGTTTAACAATCGCTCAACGTTTTAAAATTGTAAAAACTTAGTACAAAAATAGTGATTCGGCAGTAAGAACCAGCAACAGCGATTTCATCAGCAGCACCTCTAAAATACTTCATCATCCACACTAAAACAGCAAGAGGCACTTCAGCCGACGTTAAAGCTCACCGGCAGCCCCTCCCACTCGTCCAATATGTTTAGTTTATGGTTTGCTATCTTACAATAAGGATCGTTTAACAATCGCTCAACGTTTTAAAATTGTAAAAACTTAGTACAATAATAGTGATTCGGCAGTAAGAACGTAAGAACCAGCAACAGCGATTTCATCAGCAGCACCTCTAAAATACTACATCATCCACACTAAAACAGCAAGAGGTACTTCAGCCGACGTTAAAGCTCACCGGCAGCCCCTCCCACTCGTCCAATATGTTTAGTTTATGGTTTGCTATCTTACAATAAGGATCGTTTAACAATCGCTCAACGTTTTAAAATTGTAAAAACTTACTACAAAAATAGTGATTCGGCAGTAAGAACGTAAGAACCAGTAACAGCGATTTCATCCGCAGCACCTCTAAAATACTTCATCATCCACACTAAAACAGCAAGAGGTACTTCAGCCGACGTTAAAGCTCACCGGCAGCCCCTCCCACTCGTCCAATATGTTTAGTTTATGGTTTGCTATCTTACAATAAGGGTCGTTTAACAATCGCTCAACGTTTTAAAATTGTAAAAACTTAGTACAAAAATAGTGATTCGGCAGTAAGAACGTAAGAACCAGCAACATCGATTTCATCAGCAGTACCTCTAAAATACTTCATCATCCACACTAAAACAGCAACAGGTACTTCAGCCGACGTTAAAGCTCACCGGCAGCCCCTCCCACTCGTCCAATATGTTTAGTTTATGGTTTGCTATCTTACAATAAGGATCGTTTAACAATCGCTCAACGTTTTAAAATTGTAAAAACTTAGTACAAAAATAGTGATTCGGCAGTAAGAACGTAAGAACCAGCAACAGCGATTTCATCAGCAGCACCTCTAAAATACTTCATCATCCACACTAAAACAGCAAGAGGTACTTCAGCCGACGTTAAAGCTCACCGGCAGCCCCTGCCACTCGTCCAATATGTTTAGTTTATGGTTTGCTATCTTACAATAAGGATCGTTTAACAATCGCTCAACGTTTTAAAATTGTAAAAACTTAGTACAAAAATAGTGATTCGGCAGTAAGAACCAGCAACAGCGATTTCATCAGCAGCACCTCTAAAATACTTCATCATCCACACTAAAACAGCAAGAGGCACTTCAGCCGACGTTAAAGCTCACCGGCAGCCCCTCCCACTCGTCCAATATGTTTAGTTTATGGTTTGCTATCTTACAATAAGGATCGTTTAACAATCGCTCAACGTTTTAAAATTGTAAAAACTTAGTACAATAATAGTGATTCGGCAGTAAGAACGTAAGAACCAGCAACAGCGATTTCATCAGCAGCACCTCTAAAATACTACATCATCCACACTAAAACAGCAAGAGGTACTTCAGCCGACGTTAAAGCTCACCGGCAGCCCCTCCCACTCGTCCAATATGTTTAGTTTATGGTTTGCTATCTTACAATAAGGATCGTTTAACAATCGCTCAACGTTTTAAAATTGTAAAAACTTACTACAAAAATAGTGATTCGGCAGTAAGAACGTAAGAACCAGCAACAGCGATTTCATCAGCAGCACCTCTAAAATACTTCATCATCCACACTAAAACAGCAAGAGGTACTTCAGCCGACGTTAAAGCTCACCGGCAGCCCCTCCCACTCGTCCAATATGTTTAGTTTATGGTTTGCTATCTTACAATAACGATCGTTTAACAATCGCTCAACGTTTTAAAATTGTAAAAACTTAGTACAAAAATAGTGATTCGGCAGTAAGAACGTAAGAACCAGCAACATCGATTTCATCAGCAGTACCTCTAAAATACTTCATCATCCACACTAAAACAGAAAGAGGTACTTCAGCCGACGTTAAAGCTCACCGGCAGCCCCTCCCACTCGTCCAATATGTTTAGTTTATGGTTTGCTATCTTACAATAAGGATCGTTTAACAATCGCTCAACGTTTTAAAATTGTAAAAACTTAGTACAAAAATAGTGATTCGGCAGTAAGAACGTAAGAACCAGCAACAGCGATTTCATCAGCAGCACCTCTAAAATACTTCATCATCCACACTAAAACAGCAAGAGGTACTTCAGCCGACGTTAAAGCTCACCGGCAGCCCCTGCCACTCGTCCAATATGTTTAGTTTATGGTTTGCTATCTTACAATAAGGATCGTTTAACAATCGCTCAACGTTTTAAAATTGTAAAAACTTAGTACAAAAATAGTGATTCGGCAGTAAGAACCAGCAACAGCGATTTCATCAGCAGCACCTCTAAAATACTTCATCATCCACACTAAAACAGCAAGAGGCACTTCAGCCGACGTTAAAGCTCACCGGCAGCCCCTCCCACTCGTCCAATATGTTTAGTTTATGGTTTGCTATCTTACAATAAGGATCGTTTAACAATCGCTCAACGTTTTAAAATTGTAAAAACTTAGTACAATAATAGTGATTCGGCAGTAAGAACGTAAGAACCAGCAACAGCGATTTCATCAGCAGCACCTCTAAAATACTACATCATCCACACTAAAACAGCAAGAGGTACTTCAGCCGACGTTAAAGCTCACCGGCAGCCCCTCCCACTCGTCCAATATGTTTAGTTTATGGTTTGCTATCTTACAATAAGGATCGTTTAACAATCGCTCAACGTTTTAAAATTGTAAAAACTTACTACAAAAATAGTGATTCGGCAGTAAGAACGTAAGAACCAGTAACAGCGATTTCATCCGCAGCACCTCTAAAATACTTCATCATCCACACTAAAACAGCAAGAGGTACTTCAGCCGACGTTAAAGCTCACCGGCAGCCCCTCCCACTCGTCCAATATGTTTAGTTTATGGTTTGCTATCTTACAATAAGGGTCGTTTAACAATCGCTCAACGTTTTAAAATTGTAAAAACTTAGTACAAAAATAGTGATTCGGCAGTAAGAACGTAAGAACCAGCAACATCGATTTCATCAGCAGCACCTCTAAAATACTTCATCATCCACACTAAAACAGCAAGAGGTACTTCAGCCGACGTTAAAGCTCACCGGCAGCCCCTCCCACTCGTCCAATATGTTTAGTTTATGGTTTGCTATCTTACAATAAGGATCGTTTAACAATCGCTCAACGTTTTAAAATTGTAAAAACGTAGTACAAAAATAGTGATTCGGCAGTAAGAACGTTTCGTGCATTATGAGCAGAGCATATTTATATGTTTATATGTCCAATATGTTTAGTTTATGGTTTGCTATCTTACAATAAGGATCGTTTAACAATCGCTCAACGTTTTAAAATTGTAAAAACTTAGTACAAAAATAGTGATTCGGCAGTAAGAACGTAAGAACCAGCAACAGCGATTTCATCAGCAGCACCTCTAAAATACTTCATCATCCACACTAAAACAGCAAGAGGTACTTCAGCCGACGTTAAAGCTCACCGGCAGCCCCTCCCACTCGTCCAATATGTTTAGTTTATGGTTTGCTATCTTACAATAAGGATCGTTTAACAATCGCTCAACGTTTTAAAATTGTAAAAACGTAGTACAAAAATAGTGATTCGGCAGTAAGAACGTTTCGTGCATTATGAGCAGAGCATGTTTATATGTTTATATGTCCAATATGTTTAGTTTATGGTTTGCTATCTTACAATAAGGATCGTTTAACAATCGCTCAACGTTTTAAAATTGTAAAAACTTAGTACAAAAACAGTGATTCGGCAGTAAGAACGTAAGAACCAGCAACATCGATTTCATCAGCAGCACCTCTAAAATACTTCATCATCCACACTAAAACAGCAAGAGGTACTTCAGCCGACGTTAAAGCTCACCGGCAGCCCCTCCCACTCGTCCAATATGTTTAGTTTATGGTTTGCTATCTTACAATAAGGATCGTTTAACAATCGCTCAACGTTTTAAAATTGTAAAAACTTAGTACAAAAATAGTGATTCGGCAGTAAGAACGTTTCGTGCATTATGAGCAGAGTTTGTTTATATGTTTATATGTCCAATATGTTTAGTTTATGGTTTGCTATCTTACAATAAGGATCGTTTAACAATCGCTCAACGTTTTAAAATTGTAAAAACTTAGTACAAAAATAGTGATTCGGCAGTAAGAACGTAAGAACCAGCAACATCGATTTCATCAGCAGTACCTCTAAAATGCTTCATCATCCACACTAAAACAGCAACAGGTACTTCAGCCGACGTTAAAGCTCACCGGCAGCCCCTCCCACTCGTCCAATATGTTTAGTTTATGGTTTGCTATCTTACAATAAGGATCGTTTAACAATCGCTCAACGTTTTAAAATTGTAAAAACTTAGTACAAAAATAGTGATTCGGCAGTAAGAACGTAAGAACCAGCAACAGCGATTTCATCAGCAGCACCTCTAAAATACTTCATCATCCACACTAAAACAGCAAGAGGTACTTCAGCCGACGTTAAAGCTCACCGGCAGCCCCTGCCACTCGTCCAATATGTTTAGTTTATGGTTTGCTATCTTACAATAAGGATCGTTTAACAATCGCTCAACGTTTTAAAATTGTAAAAACTTAGTACAAAAATAGTGATTCGGCAGTAAGAACCAGCAACAGCGATTTCATCAGCAGCACCTCTAAAATACTTCATCATCCACACTAAAACAGCAAGAGGCACTTCAGCCGACGTTAAAGCTCACCGGCAGCCCCTCCCACTCGTCCAATATGTTTAGTTTATGGTTTGCTATCTTACAATAAGGATCGTTTAACAATCGCTCAACGTTTTAAAATTGTAAAAACTTAGTACAAAAATAGTGATTCGGCAGTAAGAACGTTTCGTGCATTATGAGCAGAGCATGTTTATATGTTTATATGTCCAATATGTTTAGTTTATGGTTTGCTATCTTACAATAAGGATCGTTTAACAATCGCTCAACGTTTTAAAATTGTAAAAACTTAGTACAAAAATAGTGATTCGGCAGTAAGAACGTAAGAACCAGCAACAGCGATTTCATCAGCAGCACCTCTAAAATACTTCATCATCCACACTAAAACAGCAAGAGGTACTTCAGCCGACATTAAAGCTCACCGGCAGCCCCTCCCACTCGTCCAATATGTTTAGTTTATGGTTTGCTATCTTACAATAAGGATCGTTTAACAATCGCTCAACGTTTTAAAATTGTAAAAACTTAGTACAAAAATAGTGATTCGGCAGTAAGAACGTAAGAACCAGCAACAGCGATTTCATCAGCAGCACCTCTAAAATACTTCATCATCCACACTAAAACAGCAAGAGGTACTTCAGCCGACATTAAAGCTCACCGGCAGCCCCTCCCACTCGTCCAATATGTTTAGTTTATGGTTTGCTATCTTACAATAAGGATCGTTTAACAATCGCTCAACGTTTTAAAATTGTAAAAACTTACTACTAAAATAGTGATTCGGCAGTAAGAACGTTTCGTGCATTATGAGCAGAGCATGTTTATATGTTTATAGGTCCAATATGTTTAGTTTATGGTTTGCTATCTTACAATAAGGATCGTTTAACAATCGCTCAACGTTTTAAAATTGTAAAAACTTAGTACAAAAATAGTAGCGGTCCTCACCCTTCATAGCTTTTTGCGATGTACAATTGTAAAATTTGTATAAATTAACATCGAACAGTGAACGGCTCTATGTATGTATTGTAGCAACATTTTGCTTACGAATAGGCGAACAGCTGCTTTTGTTTACATTTATGCGTTAGTGATGTAATAAATGAATGTACTGCTTTTCAATCAATACAAAGTGTACATAGTTGCATCACTAATTGCATTGTGTAAAATGCCGAGAACAAGTAAAAAAACAGAAATTGTGGATTTTTTAATAAAAAACGCTGTAAATGAGATCGAATTTTACAATGGTAATATATTTTTATTTATGGTATAGTTTGAATTCATTTTTATTCTAAAAAATTAGATTTGGAAGACGAAGAGGCCGTGGAAGAAGTCTTAGACAACTTATGCGATGACATCCTTTGTGCTGCCTCTCAACGCATAGGGATCTATTTTATAGTACCGAAGTCTAGTGTGTGGCGTGATGAAGTCTTATCAGCATTGGACGATAGTCGATTTCAACACATGCTTAGAGTCAATCGAAATCAATTTGACATGCTACTGGCTCTGATTGCAGATGACATAGAGTTCAAAAAGCCGCATTCCTGCGAACAATTCTCAATAGAATTGCAATTGGCTATCGTCCTCTTTCGTTTGGGGTCATCTGGCGAAAACGCAACATTCCAAAAAATTGCCGCCACATTTAGCATTGGCGATGGCGGAACTATAGTCAAAATTACTAACCGAGTATTCCGAGCTTTTTTGAAATATTTGTTAAGCACAGCGGTTTGAATTTATCTAATATAATCATAAACATTCTCCAATCATTTGAAATAAATATGGACCAAATTTACTCCATGACGGTCGATAATGCTACAAATATGATAAGCGTCGGAAAATTTCTGAATGTAAACGCACAAACAATCCGTTCAAGTCAACAGTTGCATAGTGGAGATGAAGAAAGTCAAGTTATTCACGTGGACTCACAAAGTAATATATATTAAAAATTTTTGTTAAAGTTCTCATGAAAAATTGTGTGTTATTGTAATTTCATATTTTCAGTTGTTGACGAAGATGATGATGCCGAAGATGATGATAGCGGAGATGATGATAGCGGAGATGACGACGAAACTTTCTTTGACTCTATTCAAAATGACATATTTCAAGAACTTCAGCGGGACTTATTAACTCAGGATTCCATTAGTGTTATTAGGTGTGCCGCACATACCTTAAATTTGGCAGTGTCGGATTTTTTAAAAGAAATTTATGATGTTCGCAGTAAAGCTAGAACAATAGTAAAAAAACTAAGAACACCAACTTTGTTAAATCTATTACGAACAGATAAACTGAAGAAACCTATTATTGAATGTGCGACTCGATGGGGGTCAACCTACAATATGCTTAAGCGTTTACTTGAATTAAAAACCTTTTGTTTAAAAAGCTCTGACGATATTAAAGAACTGTATATGAATGAAAATGACTGGCAGCAAATAGAAAACATATATGAAATACTTAATCCGGCATACGATATATCAATTAAACTGCAAAGAAAAAATTTACTATTAAGTGATATGTTTTTTGCATGGTATTCTTGTAAATTAAAAGTAGAAAAAAAACTTGGATGGCTAAGTCTGAAGTTCGCAGCATCATTGAAAAAACGAGGAGAATACTTACTAAATAATTCGTGCGTTTTAGCTGCAGTTTATTTAGACCCAAGATACCAGATTTTACTGGCAGACTCAGAAAAAGATTTAGCAAAAAAGCATTTAATAAAAACTTTTGAATTTAGATCTAAAATGCAAAGTATGGGAACTTCGATGGAGTCTCCACAATCTAAAGTAAGCTCCGATGATGAACTGGAATCTATACTTGAGTTGTTGGACAGAAAGGAAACTTTACCAAATAGAAAAACGCCTGTAGATATAATTAATTGTTTCGATAACATTAAACGCCTTTCTCCAAATACAGACGTTTTACAATTTTGGCACAACTATCCGGACAAAGAATTAAAAAGCTTAGCTGAAGTTGTACTATCTGCACCTGCAACACAAGTATCGGTTGAAAGAGCATTTTCAACTTTAAAATTTATTTTATCTGACTTAAGAACAAGTGCAGATGAAGACCTGTTAGAAGACATTCTCTTATTGAATTTGAATACCGAATAATTAAACAATTTACATATATATTGCAAAAAATTTAAGAACAGTGCCTTCTACCTTCGTTCATTCAAGTAAAGATACCAGTTCATAATCAAATGCATCTTAAAATATTAATTCTTGTAATTAATTTAGTATCTTAAATGTTTCTTTAATATTATTTTTGTCATTATTCAAATGTTTCTTGAAATATTAATTTTATCATTAATTTTGTATCTAAAATGTTTCTTTAATATTATTTTTGTAATTCAAGTTTTGGTACACAATATATTTGAATGCAATGTTAATAACAAAGCCTTTTATATTTAACGTAATAGTTATCAAAATTTGAACCATTTTGAACCGAACCGAACCGCGGTTCAGAGGTACCCATGAACCGGTTCGCGCACCGGTACAGGTTTCCTCTAAGTGGTTCGAACCACTGAACCGAACCACTTCGATTTTTGGAACGGTTTGCAGTCCTGGTAATTATCATTGGCTAAAATGGGTATATTTATAAAAATGCGTGGTCAGCGTCATCGTACTTCACTGTATGATTGTTGAACAATTTCACAATCATGAAAAACAAAGAACGAAGAAGAAGAAAAATAATGAATAAACAATAAATAAAATAATAAACAATAAAAAAAAGAACCAACGGGTCATCGTACCTCGCTATATGATTATGAAATAATTCATTAACCATACACAGTGAAAAGAAAATAAAAGTCAAAAAGAAAAACAAAATACGTAATATTGAACGCATGCACAATATTTACAACAAGAAGTATTAACTACAAATAATAATAATGACTTACTAAAAATACCCACAATGATGGTAGGTGCACATCCTATACCCTATGCATTTCCTCTGAGGCCATCAAGTGGCAGATAGCGAAAAGTCATATTGAAATACCGGCAACAACAAATTAATTAAAGAAAAAAAAAAAAGAAAATCTATGATTGGTAAAAAAAATCGTGTGATGTATTTACAGCTTAGACCTACATTTGCATATATGTTTAACGAATATAAGTACCAGTACTGGAAGTTATACAGTAACATTCTAGCCCACCAAAGCCAATTGAGGTTTCTGTTAAGAAAAACTTGAGGAGATAGAGACAGTCACTGAGTATCGTGAACGAGAACAGACGTGTACGTGAAGAACGTGAAAAACGGTATAAAGTACCTGACAAGTAACAAAATAGGGTATTAAGTATAGTGATTTAAAACTTATTTAGTGGGAAAAGAAAATAGAAGAGTAACTTGATCAACGTTTGTAAAAACCGCTACGTATCAAGGTTTTTTGAAGGACCTTTAATTTGTAAACCGAATTAAAAAGCGAATAACAATCGAAATTCGGACCTGTAATAAAATAATTGAAAAGTGTATGTAAATTTATGAGTTTAAAGACTGGAACATCAATAAAATGAATTAATAATAAGAACTTTCCGATTTCCTCAAAAATAAGCAACAAGGAGAGCAAACAATATATATAACTTAAGCCCTAGTTCGGTACGTGCATATATTTATGGACATACGTTCCCGTGCTTCTGTCTCTTGAACTTTATAATTCAGCGATAATTCGCATCCTTACACTTATGATCCTGCTGTTTTCATTTTGCACCAACGTTAATATATGTATAAAATCAGTCTTGTGTTTTTTTATTTATTTTTGTTACCAATAAATTTCTCATATTCTAAATTCTATTTTGGTTATGTGCGTATTGAAGTGGAAGAAAAATTGTAATTAAAATTTTTTTAATATTATATATAAGTTTATGTTTCAGTGATGCACGTGAAAGTAAGTACTTTCATCGTTGGATTTGCGATATGTGAGTAATTGTAATTGAATTTGTAATTAATTTTTATTTTCAATTATACACATGTATACACACTTATTTAAATTTATTTTTTTTCTATTGTATAGTTCGTTTATGATATAATAAGTTTGTCTACGCCAAAAGAGATCTATGTACTGCACTGTGTTCTAAATTGGGGGAATGGGTTGAGCAACGATCTGGCATCACCGATCTTGCCAACTCTTCCCATTCCGCTCAATATTATTCTGTTTCTCTATTTACCTCTCTTTGTTTTGGGGCAAAACATTATTAACTTTTTTCTAGTTGATCAATCTAAAAATTACCCTCTTAGTGAAACCATCAGTGCAGTGCAACTTAAAATATTATAGTATTCATATTCAAGAAAAGTATATATATATATAAATTAAATTTAAAATTTACATAATAAAATTTGTACAAACATTGAGCAAAGAATTAAGGAAAACATAAGTGTTATATTTGTGCGCCAAGAGCAACCCACAGGAGTAGCAATATCAACATCAGGAACATACCTCTGGAACAAGAACCGACGGGTCAGGCCCACCGGCAACAAAACTCTCTTACACGTTCAAAGTTCTTTTATTTTCCAATTTAGCCAAAAACAAACAAGAATGTCTTAACTACGTGTTGATGCAATATTGTTAAATTCTATAGCAGCTTAAGAAAATATGCAATGATTTGTTTAATTTGTTTGATTTGTTTTTTGTAATAATAAACCAGATTCCATGAATCTCTAAGCGATAATTGGGGTGTAGATATTTTGTACGAGGACATAAGAATCACGGAAGGGAGGACACATAAGTTGCAACCACGACATGCCACACACTATTGCTAATTTTGTGAACCCTTTAATTTTCCAAGGTTGCAATTATTGTCAACTTTCTATCTCTCTCTAGCTCCATATCTCTTTTTTTTTTCTCTATTTCTAAACTTCCTCTTCTCGCTACACGCGAATTTTTTTTTACTATGTTTGCTACATTGACAAGGTGAAAGGAGGCGAGCCAGAGCTGGAACACAATCGCGTGTATCCGCTTCCGCTCATCTAACAGTAGGTAATAATGTAACAAAAACATCGATAGCAGCGTTATATTCAACAGCACATGGAATATTGGAAATGATGGAAGCAAAAATCAGCCGTACAGAACTGAACTGTTAGGAATTTCCTATTACACAGGTAAGTAAATTCATTTTATTCTATTTATTCTTTCTTTCTTTAATGGACTAACCATATGACTTGTCTAAAGGGATTTAGATATGTATATAATCATACATACAAATAACTATTACCCATAATCGGCGATAATATTAAAGTTTACTTACATACGTCAAATAATGAAATATTTGTTCTTATATTCGTCGCTATTCACTTCGTGTTTTAATTTGACAAAAGTATTGTAAACTTTCAAATATATTTATCAAATTACCCTTTTACCCCATATCACTTTCTCATACCATCTGATTGTCTTAACAAGATCTATATATACAGCTGTTTTGAGAGGTAAGTACAAATTTTGTGCAAAATAAAAATTAATTTAGAAAATATCATTTCTATAGAAAAAAATAATAAAATGGACGTATTCAATTGTCAAACATACCCACCGGAAGCTGAGGTATTCCGGCTAATAACTTTGGTGGAGAACGGGACTTGCGTGTGGGATGCAGAGAAGAGATAATGCGTGGAGGAAGATTGTGGAGGTTATGGATGGGAAATATGCGACGGAGGATTTGTCTGCCAAGTGGGCAGGGCTAAGTGTGTATGTATATTATAAATAAATTTGAAGAAAAGAATAAAAGAAATTTAAATGAAATTCATTTGATATTTATCCGTTATTTATTTGTTATATATGGTTGTACGTTGCATATGCAAAACTGCAACCAAAAAAGGAACCCAAAAGTAAAGGTTCAGGTGATTTTTTAATTTCTGAATTTAACAGAACAATTCTTGCTAAGTCTGTTCAAAGTCGTTTGCAAGATATTTGTAAGATAGTTTGTTATTCTAGCACAAAAATTTTACAAAAAAAGCTTCCTCACTCACAATTCATGGTGAAAAGCTTTTCTGACAGCAGACAAATAAAATTGTTCTGACAACTGCAAAAATGGAAGAAGGCAAGAAACAAACGTAAGTTTTATTTATTTTACATTTATGTTATTAAAATTATTAATACATAATATTATGAATATAAATAATATGTTTATAAGAATATAACACTCAAATTTATATATTTCAGCAAAAGAAAGGCAGAAGGAACTTCACTTGATCAATTGAAGTTGTTTGTGGCGTTCTGTGCTGCTAATCCAGAAAAGGCTACGGGGCGCAACAATCCACATTTGCCCAAATGCATGCAGGACTTGTGGGAAGAGTTGGCGAACTCTTCAAATGCGCTGAGAGGTCCCACAAAAACAGCTAGACAGTGGAAGGAGGTTAGTATACTATTTAATGAAATGCTAGTAAAACCTTATAAGTTGCTCGTGCAGAAAAAATCGACTGGGGGAGGCCCACAAACAACAGCAACATTGAGCGACCGATGGCAGTGTTTGACACGGCGGCTGTTTATGGACGAGCTAACGTGACTTCCCTGGGTTTTATGGTAAGTTAACCATTTTTTGAAGTTTACTTTTTTTGAATTCACACAGGAAATCTCACCGTCTCACCTCACTCAGGAAAACACACGAAGTTAATATGCATGTGAATCGCCAAATGACACTCCATCGCCACTGGTTGAAGATAATTACTATGAATGAAGAGGCATTGGGGTTTTTACGGGAATCCCTGGAGCAGAGGCGGATTCTGGATGAACGTACTATAGAGGCACAATAGGAAACGGCAACCGCTATTAAGGAAATGGCAGCATCTGTATTAGCCTTAACACATGCAGTTGTCAATGCTAAAAATTAATAAAATGATTTTTTAAATTAAAAAAAAAAATAAAAATTAACTCTTGAAGAAATGTTTTTTTATTGTATAGTTGTATATTATAGTAAAATATGCAATTTTTTGGTATTTTTTATTTTACAAAGATGACATAGGCTTCACGTACTCGAACGGCTTCTCTGTAAAGGTGCATTCTGTTGAGTCCAGATTCCGTATTACAAGTTTGGCTGTTGCTACTTATTTCATCCTCCAATTATTCCTCAGTCCGTGGCAGCTGTATCCTATATTTTACTGATATGTTGTGCAAAATTACGCACCCATAAATTATATTAGTTCGGTCACGACTGTAATTAAGTACACGTACTTTGGAAAGACATCTAAAACGCCCTTTCAACACTCCAAATGGTCTTTCTATAGCATTTCTTGAGCGTATAAGGATTGCATTGAAACTCCTTTGATTTTCTCTATTAGGAGTGGCAAATGGAATCAATAACCAAGGGTCTAATGGATATCCTTGATCTCCAAACAGCCAATTTGATTGACTCAAGCTTCTTAGGTGAAGATATTTGAATCAAATATCTTCGTGCAGCTGACATTGTCCAAATTCCAGAATCGTGGCACGACCTCGGATACCGGGCATTGATTGATGTAAACATCATACGGTGGTCACATATATGTAGTAATTAACATAATTTATTGAAATTGGGACCATAAAGTAAAAATGGATATTAATCCCACCGCTTCAACTTTGATACTGTAAAATCCCTTACTGTTCATGTATAGGTTTTGGGGATTTTCGTTGTCTGCGGATGATGGCGTTATGATTGCAACATGGGTGCACCTATTGTTCCTTGTATTACAAATTCTTGATAAAACCTAAAAAAAATATCAATATATTTATGCACATGTATCATTTTTCATTGAGGAAAACATATTTCGTATCCTTGACGTTGTACCAATATCTAGAAATGGAATCAATGCTCCGCAAAATTAACGGTTGGTTCATTGCAGTTTCAAATGAGTTTCCAACATATTGCTGATCAGAACCGCAGGGCTTCCGAGATACATTTGTGGTGACCATACATGACAACGAGCAAGTGTCATCGGCATACAAGTTTGTCCACCTAAGAAGCTTGTACTCTTGGCGGGTGGCAATTCACGGACGATAACTACCGTAAGGCTTGGAAAGCACTGAACCAGTAGTATGATTTCCGGTTATATAACCGTCCGTAAGCACATTTGCCATCTTGAGCATCTGCCAATGCTGTACGCATATCAATCGACTCATGGGACAACATGAGCGACTGGATTAAGAGACGGTGGGAATGGAAATGGGAGAGAGAGCTTACCAAGCACCAGTATTACTACTTCAGAATTTTTTCAATTCTAAACTAAAGAAACATTGACTTCCCAGCTATAACAGTATAGTGAGAAAAAAAGAAAACAGACAAACGAAAACAAAGCTTTCGTGGCGCTGGTGCCGAAGACTCTAATTTATTTGTCACATCATACGTGGCGTATGTGCTCTTACAAAAAAGTGACAGAGAAGAAAGAAAAATAATATGTAATTTAAGCAATGTAGCAATTTAAGTCATTACTTATCTAATAATTCCTACCCATTTTTAAACTTACACTAACTACTTTAATACTAATACATATACTTTCCTATATTACGACACTAATAACTAATTTAATTAATTTTTTCTTTATCCGCCATTTTGTTTTTTTTTTTTACAATCGAGGGTCATTGTATAGAAAATATAATCTAGTTCAATAAAATTTTTGTTTTTTTTTGCTTTCAGGCACTATGAATGCTTAATGAATGAACTTTTATTTTGCAAGACTCAGGAGATGGTGAATAACTTGATGAAAATCGAATATTTTCATTTGAAAAAAGTACTTTGTGTTCATTATTTATGCACAAATACATCCGCAAAATTTTAAAATATTAGATGCAATACATTTTTTTAAACAATTCACAAAAATCACATTTTATCAGGTGGTCAAACAGGGGACCCAAAATATGAAATAAGAACATACATATGCATAATTTACCTCGAGACATATTTCCCGAAATTGTGAAATACATATTTATCCATACCAATTGCTCATAGTTGTGAAATATACAATCCATATCAATATTTCTTATAATTGGGGAATGCCAGAACTTTGAGCAATTGAGTGGTGGTGAAATAAGGAGCAACGCAACAGTAATCCGGATCAGTATCACGGATATAATTCCAGAGTCCAGCGACGACACCAACGTTAATGTTTGGGTAGTACAACTTAGAAACATTGCCAGTGGTTACACAGCATGCTAAATTTTGCAACCGAAGAGGTGAACCCATTAATTTCTCAAATGTCAAGCCACCAGCGCCGTCTGACAGGAAGCCAAACCGGAGAGGAAGAAGTTCCAACAGCAAACAAGCAGAAAAATTTCGTTTCAAGCAGAACGAAGATAACCATGCTCGTAAAAACGAATATCTATCAAATCAAATTCAGAAATTGTGCCCTAATGATTAACTTGATGAATTACTAGAGATTTTAAAGACTGGTGAACACGGTTGTATTAAATAACACAATAAGTGTTTTATCGGTAATGTACCGTGACGCTTATAGTGTTGTCTATTCTATTTGGAACTAGTGTTTTGTGCAAACTGTACCAAACAGTAGAAGCGTTAGTGCGTGGCGTTAGAATAACATAAGTGTTTTGGCGGGACTATACCGTGACACTTGTAGTGTTGAGCATTTAATTAATTACGTGAGTGACCCGAGGAAGTTAGAACAAACAAGTTCGATAGGTATTAGAATTTTTTGGATACTAATTGTGTCGAATAGTGTTTGTTAATCGATATCGTAAAATCGATTATCGATTATCGAATATCGTATATATACATTTTGAGTGTAGCTGTACACTTGTACAATAATAATGCCACACGAGAAGAAAAATCGGCATAAAGTGGCAAGTTGGTCCGCGACGGACGTGTTTACCGATCCGGGGGGCATGGCGGCATCCGTGTCGTCCATTTCCGGTGATGAGAGAGCGGGTGCGCGACATATGCCGGGGGTAAGTGTGCGACTATCGCCAGTGGCGAAGAAGAGGTGGACCGAAGCCGACGGGAAGGCTAAGACGATTAAAAAAGGGGACCGGTGTCGGCACTGAAATCGATCGGTGCCGAAGTTACGGAAATTATGTTGGGTGAAGGGGGGAAATACCTGAGAGTCACCGAACGTGTTTTAATATTGATTGGTGCATACGAGGAGATCGTAGTCAAACTGATGATCGAGAACGCTGAGCTGAAAGGCCAGGTTAGTGTATTAAAAGAAGTTCCTAAGTTGTTATCTTCGCCGAAGGCCATGTTTTTGCTTTTGTCTTAGTCCGCATTTAGACAAAAAAACATTTACATCAAAAACATGTTCAATTCACTTTTCATGTTTCGTTCGCGTTTACACTTGCAAAAATGTTTATCACCGATATATGAACTCCTTTGTATGTTTTCTTAATGTTTGACGTTACGAACATTCTCCGGGCTGTAAAAAAATTTTAGAGGTACATGAGGCTAAAAAACTGTGGTAGATTCTAAAATTTAGTGGTAGATTTTAATAAAGTAAACATTAATAGTTGCTTTCAGGCTAAAAAGCATAGATGACTGCCGTTTGTTTATGCGGCGCATGATAATGTTTTGGCTTTTGTTTTAGTCCGCATTTAGACACAAAAACATGTTCAATTCACTTATGATGTTTCGGAAACACCAGACAGGAATAAGTATAACTAATCCCGTTATAAGTGGATATAAGTGATAAGTGGAAAAAAATAATTAAAAGATTTTATTTTTGAACAAATAAATAAATCTTTATTTAACTTATACATTGTGATAGTTGTTAAAAAAATTGGGCAAAAATTGAACCATAATTTTTTCTCATTCACATTCACATTAGTGTTCTATGTATTACAGTATATCTCCTAATACACTTCACCTCGTAATTATATAGTTAGCACATAAATAAAAAAGTGAAATATAATTATTTGATTGACTATTTTGTCTTTTTTTAACTTCTCATGTAAAAGATTTATCGAATTATCCCATTCAAAGCAAATTATTCATTCACACGCACCTCAGCGACCTGTATCAAGTTTCCGCAAATATTATATATACAATTATTCAATATGCCGATCAACAGATCTCCGAAGAACAAGATTGAATCATGGTCATCTCTAGAGGCAAAGAAACCCTCCAGAGATAACTCAAAAACTCGTAAGAAATCTAACAATACATCGATGACAAAGTTCGTCTTCGAATCTGATGGCCTTATTCAGTTTTCTTCTGGGTTTGATTCAATAACAATTGAAGATCAAACTGAATCTCTCATTGAGGTCAGACGTGGGGGCCTAGAAGACACTTGGGCTCGTGTTCACGCAGCATTCGAACAAATGTTTACAACTAACAGCTGCGAGTTGCAGGACAACTTCATGGTATCTGCAAGAACAAAACCAAGTTTGTGTTCCAAACGATTTTATATTTGGAAAATTCAAATGGAAGTTTTGCTCAAGACTCTGCAGCCTCAGAGCATCTAGAGGAACCCGCAAATGTGATACTGAAGTTTTTCATGGAGGTTATGAAGAATGGACATTTTTCCGTGATATGTTTACAGCTGTCTATATAAACCATTTAAAACTCACTCCTGCCCAAAAATTATACTACTTCAGGTGTGACACAAGGCAAAGCAGGTGCAATCGTAAAGCACTATCGCCTAAGTGATGAAAATTCTGAACTTGCGTGCGACGCAATGAAAGGCAGATACGAAAATAAAAGTGTTATAAGGATTACTATAACCGACTACTATTATTACTCATCATTAGAGACAACTTTTATAGGCATTTGCCTGAAAATGCCTATTTTGCATATATCCGATTTTTTAATACGTTTATGCATATTTTTGACAATCGTGCCTATTTTGGGCATATATTTTAGCTTCTTAAAGCGTTGGTTATAATATACGTAGTCAAACGGTGCCATAACGGCAAAACTGCCACTTTGCCGTAAGCAATCGTTGCCGACATGGCAATATCACGTTAAGTCAATTATAAATTCTACTTAAAAAATAAATAAATGAAAATTACAAAATATTATGGCAACACTGAGAACATATGATAAAACTCGTTAGGTTACTATCGACATCTCTTTCGCACTGTGAAAACTTGCTTTTCATAAGTAGCTTGACTGGCTTGGTGGTTGCAAAATGTCAAAAATAAAAGAAAGTTTGAAGTCGTTTCTAGCGCGCGTAGTACATGAGTACAATGGAGAATTTCGAAGTGACGGTAGTGTTTTATATTGCAAAAGTTGCAATATTTCTATAAATGCGACAAAACTGTTCCACGTCAAGCAGCACATTTTAACAGAAAAACACAAGAAAGGTGTGGAAAGGCGCACTGCCACAAATATGCCACAACAAATATTGCTCAAGGAAAGTACGACGAGGAACACAAATGAATTTTTTATGGATTTATGCGATGCATTTGTAAACTCAAATATTCCGCTCCACAAGCTTTCAAACAAGTATTTGATCAATTGTTTAGAAAAGCATACAAAAAAAACTATTCCATCAGTAAACGCACTTAGATCTAATTACCTACCACTTTTATATGATCAATGCATGGAAAACATGCGTAAAAAAGCGCGCAATAAATGCATCTGGATTTGTGTGGACGAAACCACGGATGTTAACCAGCGTCTTATAGCCAATTTAATTTTTGGAGTATTGGATGGGAGTGCGGAAGAAAGAGGTCGACCTTATCTTTTAAATGTTGCCGAGCTCGATAAAGGCAATGCAACAAATATTGCGACTTTTGTCACGAATTCATTGCTTCTTTTGTGGCCTGAAGGTTTGCATTTTTCGTAAAAGTTTAGAGTAGTTCATATGAATTATGCGATTTACCATTTTTTTTTTAAATTTTAGCAATTCAATTCGAATCCGTTATACTTTCAATAACTGATGCAGCACCTTACATGGTATTAGTAATGAAGTCTTTACAGACTTTATTTTCAAAAATGCTACATATAACATGCTTTGCACACGGTCTCCACCGTGTATGTGAATATATTGTAAAAGCCGCTTTTATCAAGGTATTTTTTAATGTGTTGTCTATTTTTAATATTTTGTTAATCGTTTGAATTTAAGGCACCGGCGCGACGTAAAATATTCACAACGACCTATCCTGAATTGAAACTACCACCTGCTCCTTCAACAATTCGCTGGGGAACCTGGCTTAAGGCAGCTGAATATTACTGCGACAATTTTCAACAAATTAAATCAATTATGGAAGCTTTCGACAGTGACGAGAGTGAATCAATTAGAGTGACTAAGATGTTATTAGCAACGGAAGTATTGAAGAACGATTTGGCATATATAAAAATGAATTTTTCTATACTACACAATTCCATAACCAAGTTAGAAACCAAAGGTTTGTCGCTCCAAATGAGCATAAAAATTATAAAAGACGTGAAAAAAAAGCTTCAACAGTTACCAGAAAAAAAAATTTTACAACAAGTTCGAAAAAGTTTTCAGCCGAAACGTTGGATTTGCAGATATAAACGAGGTGAAGAAAATTTTGTTTGAAAGAAAAGAAACCAGCATAGAATATACAAAAAAACTTTCACCAAGTGAATTAGCAAATTTACAATACTGTCCTGTTACATCCTGCGATGTTGAGGGCAGCTTTTCAGCGTACACGTCTTTATTGACCAAAAAACGCATGAATTTAACTGTTAAAAGTTTGAAAATGCATTTAGTTGTTTACTCATTTCATTCAGAAGATATTGAAGACGAAGATTGAATTATTATGTACATAAATGCATTTTAAATTTCTAACACTGCCACATATGTAAATGTTTTTTTTATTCTATTATTTTATGTTCATTATTTAAGTTCATGAAATACAGAAAAATTTGTTTAAGTTTTTTTAAATAAAAGTGTCAAACAAGCGAATTGCGAATTCGTATATGACTTCTATCATGCTTTTTTTTTAATTTTAACTGGCATATTTTGCACTTTTTTTTGGCTTTTTAAGGCGCCTAAAATAAGTTTTATCGTGCCTATAAAAGTTGTCTCTACTCATCATTATAATCGATATCTATCGATAAAAAAAAACAGCTATATGATCGGCATCCAATGAAACCACAAATCCAAGCCACACCTATTCCGCAGTTCCCAGGATATATTTTTAGTCGGAAAGGAGCTGGTTCTCACAGCAATTGATAAATTCTCGAAGTGTACTATAGCAAAACCTATACAATCCAAAGCTACTGGAGACATAAGGCAACCACTAAGGGATATTCTTTATGCATTTATGCCCGAGACCCTCGTGATGGATAATGACAAGTCCTTCAGCTCAGAATCCATAAAATTTATGATTGAGAATGAATTTGGAATAAGAATTTTTCGAACAGCCCCCTATACTAGTTGTTCTAATGGTCAAATAGAAAGATTTCAATCAACCTTACAAGAAATTATGTGTTGTTTAAAAACCGAAACGATACACCGGTCATTTCAAGAACTTTTGGATAGATCTGTAAACGAATATAACCAATCGGTTCATACGGTCACAAGAAAAAACCTATAGAGGCATTTTTTGGCAGACGGGTTAGCACCAATCCCGAACTGCTAGCGAAAGATAGGGAAGAAACCATTAAAAAACTCGTAGAAAAAATGATAATGATATATATACGTACAGAAAAATGATATTTCATACCATAATACAAATAGAACACCACCAAAAAAATATGCAGAGGGAGACGTAATATTCGTAGGAATAAATAAAAGACTAGCAAACAAATTATCGGCGAAATACAAAAAAGAAATAGTGGCACAAGATTTCAATACAACAGTAATAACTAAGTCAAAAAAAGTGGTTCACAAAAACAACATTAAGCAATCTTAAAAATCTAAAATGTAAAGATACATTTTTTTTTAAGACAACCTGGAAAAAAATCTAATTGCATTAGATAATAAATGCTTATCAAATATTCTAGATTTTAGAGAGGCTCAATGTGAGCTCGAAAAGTCAGAAAAAACAGCGGTTACAGAAATTACTCAAGGATTGATTATATTTAAAAATTTTGAAGGAATAATAACTCATGACTGCGGTAAATTAAAAATAAAGCAAAAAGGAACGATTCTTATCAGATTCGATAATTGCAAAATTAATGTGCTAGATAAAACATATATTAATTCTAATCTAAAGATATATGATACACTTGTTTTACCTAACCTAATTACAAAGGTAAAAGAAAATAATAATACAAAGCTTAATTTAAAACTCGAAAATTTATACATTAAACAACTGCAGCATGAGGATAACATTAAAATACTAACACGTAAGAATATGAATGCACATGTAATTAGTCTAAGCACAGATGTGGTAATTGTAATTCTTTTTTTTTTTATAACATTTGCAATAATTTTAAATCTTAAGCGGAAATGGTAAATATTGGCAAAACCACAAATAAACACGGGTTATATCCCAAATGTAAAAAATGGACCATTTTTGCAAATTTCAACTCCTCATGCTAATAAATAATCGATTGCGGACAATCGACTTAAGAGGGGAAGAGTTAACGCAAGCATTTATTGAAAAGTTAATGTAAACATTTATCAAGAATATGTTAAAATAAAATAAAATCAAAAGTGCAAAACTGTAATTTGTCAATCATTTAAAAACAAATTATAAAGTTTATTTCACCTGAAAATAATGCAACCTGAGCATTAAATGCATCCGCTTGCATTGTCTTGTTTTAGCATTTCTTGAGAAATGAGGGCAATAACTTAAAATCAATAATCATGCCACTTTTGGAATTAAGCAGAAAATAAAATATAAGAAAGAAGAAAATGTAAAATAGTTTAAGTTTTGTTTCGACTTCAATAAAGCGCGGACACGCCGTCCGCTTAAACAAAATAAGAAAATTGTTTTTTTTTTTTTTTTATTTTCCGACAAAGGAAAATAATAACTTATATCAATAATCTGGAGTGGCACGCCTCGTATGCCAAAATTACCAAGTTAGAGACTGTCTACGCCAGAGTGAGGGCATAGTACTGTCATTGTGTTTTTGGGGTGAATTGGGGGTGTTGTGAGTCAATATAATGCTCATCTAATTTATGCAGTTTGACTCACTACAAATGTTATAGTAATATTATTATTATCGTTACGTTATTTTATTATGTGTATTTACTGTAACCATTAATTAATGATAATCAATACACTATGCATAATGTAATTATCATTGGCTAAAATGGGTTGTAGTATATTTATAAAAATGCATGGTCAGCGTCATCGTACCTCACTGTATGATTGTGGAACAATTTCACAATCATGAATAACAAAGAACGAAGAAGAAGAAAAATAATGAATAAACAATAATAAAAGAACCAACGGATCATCGTACCTCGCTATATTATTATGAAATAATTCAACAACCATACACAGTGAAAAGAAAACGAAATAAGCAACAACCAGGCATACACATCATTGAACGCATGAAGTATTAATAATAATGATGACCTACTACAAATGAGTTATAATTATGACCTACTGAAGAAATTGCAATTTCTTCAGAAATTCTTTTATTCAAAAACGGGTTTAAATTGTAAGTTGTGTGATATATTTGAGGCTATATAAACTAGAGGAAGGCTGAGAAATAGGCAGTCAGTGAGTTCGTGAATCTAGTTACGTAAGATAAGTAGATGACTCGAAGAGCGAGTTAGAGTAAAGTAAAAGTAGTAATCATATTGTGAGGGGTACAACGTCCTTGATAAAGTCAAATTGTGGAAAGAGAATATATATAAATTGTGAAAAGGAAATATTTAAAGAAAACAACTTTGTTGAAGAAAATAACATATGGTTAAAAATAAAACTACCTTGTGCAAGAAATATATATACACTGTTAAATAAAAAAAAACTATATTGAAAAACAATTGTGTTGTGCGTGAAAGAATTACGGAAAGCAGAAGAAGAAATAAAAGGGGTAAGTCCTAGAAATCAAGTTATCTGAGAAGAGTCGAAAGAAGGGCACAACATTTTGGCGCAGCCGGTAGGATACTGCGAAGTATCTTGTAAGACAATATATTTTACGTTAAACGTTTAACGCAGTATTAGGATGCCATTGTTCCCTAGGGCATAAAAATAAATTTGTGTTCCAGGATAATATCTGATGGAGGTTAGTATCTCCTCAGGAAGCCACCACTTTCGTGTGGGATTTAATTAAGCAACATAGTACTCACGAGCAATACGAGCTCATCAAATCGAAAGTGCAGCACGGCAAAGTACTAGGTTAAGATAGCCATCTGGCATCATCATGTATGACGGCTCTTCCCATTCCGCTACTCACGCTCATTTGCATTTCTTTCCTCCCACTCTCTCTTTTTTTTATTCTCTCTCTCTCTCTTTGCTTTTATTGTATTTTGCAATCTGAGGTAATACCTCTTATAATGATTTTCAAGACGTGACTGATTAATCTTTTTTGGATTTCTATAAGCCACATATGACAGTACTAGTTAATTTCATTTCATTTCATTTTAATGATTGTAATACATAAAAATTTAAGTGTAATATAAAATATTATAAACTAAAAACAAATATAAATAAGAAACTTAAATACGGATAAATTTAAAGGAAAAATAAAAGCATATTGAAAAGGAAAAAATGAAAGTTAATCGTGAAATAAAAGAAACAGAAAATAAAACCTAACAAAAGCCACAACTAAAATTTAAGGCAACTAAAGGAAGTATGATTTTGTGGCGACAGCAACAACAACAACAATCCCATCATCACCTAGCAAGCCTTGCCAACAAACGGCCCACCGGCAATAACTCTTCTCATATTCAGACACAAATAACCTTCTTGAATGTAAGTGGCTAGTGTAAAAAAAATTCATTAAAAATGTGGTTCAGTTTATATCCTAGCGACTTTTTTTTTTTTGACATTTTACTCTTCTTTGGTTTGGGTTTGGGATGGTTTTCGTTGGTTAGTTGATGTATGTAACATTGTGTATGTGCTGCTTATATTGTGCATTTGTTTTGCATTGCATTATGAATATTGTTCAAACCTTCATACTAAATTTCTTTGCATATGTGCCTGCCTAATGTGTAAATACATACATACATGCATACGGGTGCACATATGATTACTTGAAATTTCGACTTTTAGATAGTTAAGACAACTATACATAATTCTTTTTATCAATATTACGTATGCTGAAGTTTAGTGTGCCTTTTTTTCTTATGCAAGCAAAAATTGCTACGTTTCGGTGCAGTGAACTACAGCAAAAAGAAAATAAAAAAGAAACGTATTGTTTACAAAACAATAATTATATATTCATAAATTGAAGACGCGGCATTATTTGTCATGTACGTATATATATTTGTATGTATACACATCCGTACATACGTACGTATACACATGCTTACATATATTTATAGTATTTTGTTTTCTTGTAGCCAATTAATTAATAATATGCAAGTTAGCAATAAAATAGTATTTAAGAGATACTTTAATCAATAATCTGTTAAAGTGTTTATTTCTTCCTATCTCCGTTTTAACCAAGTTCAAGTGTTACTGCGTCGATAAACAACCTTAAACAAATTTTGCGTTTTGATAGGAAAAACAGTCTATTCACAAACAAATATAAAATTGAATTATTTTTATCGTTGATATTTAATTATAGATATTGTTCGGTCACATTTAAGACCTACTGTAGCTCTCATTATTATATCATATAAGTTATATGCATTCACATGTACTATATTCACTCTTATTGTTATACCTACGCTTTATATGCATTCATATGTACCATACTCACACTTGTTGTTACACTTACACTTTATGTGCATTCATACATATTTATGCCATAAGAGGGCAACTGCAACTTGTAATTTAAATATTAAAATCATTACTGTTTTTGAAGTCAACCGAAGCGCATCGGTCTTTTTATTATACACTTGACATTCGCTAACATTCGCTTTCTCAGTATATATTCAATATATATTTCGCGGTCGTGAAAAACCTCACGATCCTACAGATATTTTTATATAGCTTTTGTAATTTGTAAAAATTAAAAATAAATTAAAATGTTTTTGTATGCTTGATGCTCGTTTGCTCGAGCTAGTTTGGCATACTTCAAGAATTCTATATAATTAGTGTAAATGTTAAAATGTTAAATAATTCATCTTCCGTCTTCGTTATCTAACTATTTGCATTCTAACTACAGGATAACCTGTCAGTACTTGGAATTTCTAACTGGCGTCAACACGCGAAGCTATCATCATAACAGCCATGACAGCAGCAGCCGCAATTATTATAATAACCACAACAACAGTAGCTACCTCAACAATACCAATCGCAGTAAGTCGTATACGGTCCTCTTCCCATAAACACATATGTACATATGTATAATAAAAAAATTCATAATATTCTTCTTTATAGACATTAAAATTATGCATATAATAGGGAAATCATACGCAACTCTTGTGATGCGTTCAGTTTTTTGATTTGGTTGTGTTCAGCAGTAAAATGGCAAACAGTTGTTTGATGTTAGCTTATAATTTTCTAAAACAACAACAATTAACAGCTGACTGTGTGTAAATGATAAAAATCGATTGTTCAATTAAAAACTTAATTGACCCAATTAATTGTGTGTGTGAAAATAGTATTAGAAGCATACAAGTTGGAAATTGAAGCGCTCTGTCCGCGCTTGCAGAAAGGAAAAACGATAAACTTTTCCAAAAGCATTAACGACATTAACGCCCAAGGATGCTGTCTGCGCTTGCAAAAATGCAATAACAGCGCACAGCGTACTGCATGGAGAAAAGGCTGAAATTGAATGAAATAATTTTACCAATAGTTCGACTTCCAAAAAGTAAAATTCCAGACTAAAATGGCATTCAAAGAAAAGGAGCCATTTGCTAATGTGATATTTGTTTACATTTGGAAATATATTTAATTAACAAATTTTTGCGTTTTACAATTTATTGATTAAATGATATGTTTAGGGTATTAATTGGGTATTACTTAAATTTATATTGCCGTTGTATATATACGTTTACGATCTGGAAACATAGAAAAAAAGGGCAGTTGTGTTTAATTTCTTTGTTTTTGCTTCGTTGCTCGTATACATTGTGGTCCGTGTAAAGCCGAATTGAGCCAGCGAACGATCATTGAGACACAGAGAAAGAATAACAACAAAAAAACACTGCGTTGCGGAGTACAACAAGATAAGTATAATTGAGAGGCAACATAATACATGATGTGTAGAGAGAAAGAAGAACAACACAAGCAGCGTTGCCATTTTAGCCTTTTTGAGGCTAGATTTAGCCTTTTTAATTTGCCTTTAGCCTCAAAAATTGGATCTAGCCTCTAGCCTTTTTTTTAGCTTTTTTCAATATCCCATCTAGTTTTTTTTTATATTTTAGCCCTTTTTATTATATAGAGGAGCGAATACCCGCAACTATATAGGAATTGTTATCAGATATTACAGCGCGCAAAGCAAAGTGATTGTGAATACTTTTCTTAAATTAGCAGAAGTGGAAAATTCTTCAGCCGCTGGCATTGTAGCATCTATCATTAAAACTCTTCGAGAGACTGGCTTAAGCGTGAAAAATCTAATCGGTATTGGTACCGATAATGCCAGCGTAATGACTGGCGGTAATGGCGGAGTAGTGGCTCTCTTGCAAAGGTATAACCCGAAAATAATACTTATTCCATGCGTTTGTCACTCAATACAACTGGCAGTTTCGAGTGCATCAAAATTTATTCCAAATGAAGTTGAGTTTTTAATAGCAGAATCTTATAATTGGTTTAGTAAATCTCCATTAAGGCAACAAAATTACGCGAAAATTTTTTCTGCTATTAATAATGGTCTTCTTCCACTAAAGATTGTGCGCTCATGTGAAACCAGATGGCTATCTATCGAAGTCGCTGTCAAGCGTATTGCAAGCCAGTGGCTAGAATTAAAAACTCATTTCGGTATTGCCAGTACGGTAGAGTCATGTCATAAATCCAAGCTGCTATCGAGCCTGTACAACGATATAAATTTAGCTTATCTTGAATTTTTAAAACCAGTTTTACAACAAGTTCAAATTGTGAACAAATTTTTCGAAAGCAATTCGATAGATCCAACAAAATTGTTTAGAGAGTTGACTTTATTGATTTCTAATCTGTGCCTTTTGATTATATCGCCTTGCGAAAGCTTTGACCCTTTGAGTACACCTTTGGAACCATTTCTTACATCTGTTCCTCAGTTTTATTATAATTTTGAAGAATATGTCAAACGTAAAAAGGAGGAACACGTTATTGACATTGAGACAGAAAAGTCTATACGCAAAACTTGTCAAGTTTTTTTTGTGTCATTTGATTGAGCAACTACGTCGTCGATTGCCAAACAACATAAATATTTTACAAAATATTGACTTTTTTCTGTTGAAAATTCTTTAAAAGCAATAAAACCAACTATATTTCCTCATTTTGAAAGGAATGAATATAGTGTAGAGGAAATAACAGAGTTAGAAATGCAATGGAAAAAAATTTCACTTATTTCATGGAATAATGTAGAAAGTACAGTAAAATTTTGGGCTGAGGTAAGAGAGTATAAAGACGCGGTAAATGAATCACCGTTTGGTCTTTTAGCTAATTTCGTATTTAAGTTTTTAGTATTACCAATTAGTAATGCCGAAGTTGAAAGAATTTTTAGTACAATGAATGCGATAAAAACGAAATAAAGGAATAGACTGAAGATTAAAATGTTAAATTCTCTTCTTACTATAAGATGCGGCCTTAAAAGGCAAAATGTATGTTGTGATACTTTTGCAGTGCAAAATGATCTATTAAAAATGTATAATTTAAATTCATATAATTCAGATTCTTCTGATTTATCGGAAGCTGAAGAATAGATTTAAGATTAATGTAAAGGAAAACAACCTTTATTAATTCATTAATGAATTTTTAAAAATTATTTTTTCTTTGTTTTTGTTAAATAAAAAGACTAAAACATATTCTAGCCTTTTCTGTTAGACTGAAAAATTTGATTTAGCTTTTTTTAGCCTTTTTTTTTAGGAGACTTTAGCCTTTTTTCCAAAAAAGTTTTGGCAACACTGAACACAAGTATATTGATTGAGTGATAGCACATAACAAAGAGAAAGAGTGCGTATACAATTACATAGTGGTAAAATTCAATTACGATGTTATGAAATTCATTCGGACGACACGAACAATGGGGAAAGAGAAGAAATAGAACGATGCTTGTGAGTCAAAGCACTGAATGCTGGTCAGTACATCGTCATTCAGTGTTTTTACCTCAACACGCAAGGTTTAAGTGTGCATGCATACCATAGCTACGATAACATGCAGAGTGATTTTGACAACAATTACTACATCTCTCCAAATATGAGATTTGCAAAAGGATAAGGCGACGCAACAAAATTTTGCTGAACGAACGGCATTGTCCGAATATGCCAACTTTTCCAAGAGAACGAGTTCAAGCAGCGGACGATGACGGAACTCCAAGTCCGGTCTGAGGACCTAGAGCAGCGCTGTAAGAGGTGCAATGTTCTCCACGATGAGCTGATTGGGAAAGAGGAGGTTGACCAGGAGGAAGTGAACGCCCGAATTATCACCCTCGAGTAAGATTTTTTCAGTTGAAGTGCGGCTCTCAGATAAAAAATGCAGGCACTGCAGCCTGGCAAGCAAGCCGCCGCTTTACCGGTAATCCAGGTGAATGTGCCGTTCCAGCAGCACGACATCAATAACACCTGGGGTGAATTTCACGGCACATTCACCAAATGGGGAGGATTTCGTATATTCATATTAAGCTTCATGATTCTATACATATTGTTACAATACCTTCCCGTGCCCCTTCGGCAACCTTATTACACACCATAGAACCAAACCAACAACTAACAAATGTAGTGAAACCAATGTTCTAATTAAGAAATGTAATAAAAAAAACCCAATCATAAACAATTAGAACAATCACACGCTATTGTATTAAGCATAATCTAATAAGAGACCCACGTTATGAATTGTAATCAGAAAATACGCATAATGTAATTGTTCGCAGCAGCACTAATTTTATATCGGGACTCGCAGCACTATTTCTATTTCGGGACTCGCAGAGCTAACTTTCATATCATATAATAAACTATCATTTATATTGGAATGTACTAAATCTCGAGATCATATACGAAACTGTAATTCTCTTATTCTCTCTGAATTTAGTGATCATACATACAACTGTAAACTCTCTCATTGCAGTTGACTAAAATTTTATCTATTTCTTTCATTATCTCATTCTTATGTACATATAATCATAAGCATAGCCTAAATTTAATATTCTTCAACTGTTAAATTCACTTCTACTGCGACCACGAATCAATAAAGTTAACAAACTTGTTTTAAGAGTTTATAATTTTCATTTTTGCAAATAGGTGGAGCAAATCAGCTCTTCCTCGAAACAGTAATAAAAGATCATAAACCAATGTATGAACAATTAAATTCGTAATAAGAACTATGTACATGATCACCACATGTCAATGATCATTGTAAATTATTTAATAAATAAACAAACCAACTCAATGTAATCAATCTGCGGGCATCACAAGTGCATTAACAATGTCATGCCACTATATATCATTTTCTAATTTAAACAAATGTAATAAGAGGCTCCAGAATGTTGCAAGCGTCCAATTTCTTATCAGCGATCATAATTAATATGAATCACTGACAACAACAAAACAACATAATACAATGATATAAAAGGCCAGCCGCAAATATATTCAGTTAGTTATTGATAGTTATTGGTTTTCTTAAGTTAATGCCAGTGGATTGATACCACTAGTTGTTAAGGCAAAACAATTAAAACTCGAAATAAATGTTTTAGAGATTTAAAACGTCAGTACAACCTTCATCCTCCCATGTCATGAATGTATCGGATTATATGGATAAACTCATATTGGCTACTGCAGTAGTCAGGGTCAAATGTAATTCAGGAGACTACCTTTTAGCTCGCGCTCTTTTGGATTCCGGATCGCAAGTACATTTTATGACTGAAGAACTTGCTCAGAAGCTTCGTCTTCGTAGGACCGAGAGACACCTGAGCATTGCTGGCATCGGCCAATCAAATATGGCCGTTCGGTCTGGTGTTCATGCATTCGTCAAGTCGCGCCTGAATGAACATGAGTTTTCGACAGATTTCTCGTTTATTCGTTCGATATCAGGTTATCAACCAGACCATGCCGTCAACACTAATGATTGGAACATTCCTCACAATATACAATTAGCAGATCCTAGTTTCTTCAAACCTCAAAGAGTAGATTTACTTTTAGGTGCTGAAACCTTTTTCGACATACTTGCTGTCGGCCAGGTAAAAAAGAGTGCTAATGTGCCGACATTACAAAAAACGCTGTTCGGTTAGATTGTTTCTGGAAAATACAAGAAGTGACATAGTTCTCACTCGTCTGTCGTTAATGCGTTGTGTCAATGTAAAGAGTTAAGCTCAATTGACTCTACGATCAAAAAATTCTGGGAATTAGAGGAAATCCCAGTTGAGAAAAATGTTACAAAGTTTACGCCTTAACAGCAATTATGCGAAAACCACTTTGTCGAAAACACAAAGTTTTTGCCTTCAGGGCGATTCGAAGTTCGGTTGCCTTTCAAAGCTGGTCACAACGCTCTAGGATTGTCTTTTGAAGACGCGAAACGACGATTTCTATCACTCGAAAGGAGATTAATGAGAAATCCAGAAATGCGGGAAATGTATTTGGATTTCATGAGGGAATATCTCTTCTTAGGACACATGTCATTAATTGGCAACGAAGTTCCAAGTGGTCCCCACTACGTCATTCCGCACCAGTGTGTACTGAGGTCGCAAAGTACAAGCACCAAATTACGCGTTGTATTCGATGCCTCATGCCGCACCTCCACACAAGCCGCGTTGAATGACATGTTAATGGTTGGACCAACTATTCAAGATTGCTTCGCTTTCATCTGCATAAGTTTGCAATTACGGTGACAACACATAAATCAGCCACTTCAAGTTTTTCGGCTAAACACCGTCCCTTATGGCACGTCACCTGCGCCATTCTTGGCCGTTCTGTGTTTAAAAATGCTTAGCGAAGTACATTAATCATATTATCCACTTGGGGCTAAGGTGATTAAAAGCGATTTCTACGTCGACGATCTATTGACTGGTGCTGACCCGATTATAACATTAAAGACGATTCACACGGAAGTCGATACAATTCTTAAATCTGTCGGATTTCATTTAGCCAAATGGTTTTCCAACCATCCAGATTTCTATAATGGCGAATGTTCCGAGAATATTATCGATTTCAAAGTTTCTGAGTCTACGAAAACGTTGGGAATTAATTGGATACCTAAGGAGGATACTTTTCGATTCGTCTTAGAGCAAAACTTCAACGAATTTCGAGCTACGAAGAGAAACATATTATTGGTTTCCGCATATTGCATTGGATTAAGACACATCCAACAATATTAACCACCTTTGTGGCCAACAGAGTATCTGAAATTCAAGAGTGGTCACAAGACATCACTTGGAAACATGTTCCAACGAAGCAAAATCCTGCGGATTTAGTGTCTCGGGGTTGTAACGTGGATGAATTAACCAGCTCTACTTGGTTCAGTGGCCCACAGTTCCTCTTAGAAGACCCTGCACAATGGCCGACAAATGCTCACTTCGAACTATCCCCTGAACAAGAAGCTCTTGAGAAAAAACGAAATCAGTGCCGTTTTGTCGCAACAGAGAACTCCAAAGATTATGTAATTGAGTACATTGAGAAATTCTCCTCTTTTACACTAAAATGCTTCGGGTGTTCGTATACATACTTCGTTTTATAAGACGAACAAAGAACAAAATGGTTTTTTTCACTGATTACTGTGGCCCCATATACACCTCTTTAAGGATACGCGGTAGACCACCCGTAAAAACGTATATTGCCGTATATATTTGTTTCTCTTCCAAAGCAGTCCATTTAGAGATGGTAAGTGACTTAACTGCTGACCACTTTATTTTTAGTCTAAAACGACTCATCGGGAGACGCGAAATGCTACAGAAGGTGTACTGCGACAACGCCACCAACTTCGTAGGGGGAGAGAGGAAACTGCGCGACCTCAAGAACGCCTTCAAAGGAGCCGTGCAAGATTACGCCGCCACAGAAGGGTTCGAGTTCATCGTTATACATTCCAGGGCGCCGAATTTCGGCGGTCTATGGGAAGCGGCTCTGAAATCTGCCAAGGGAATTTTAACTCGAATAATTGGCAACGCACTGCTCACCGTGGAAGAGCGCAACACTGTGCTTGTAGAGGTAGAGGCAATCCTCAATACCAGACCGATCGCCCGGTTGTCTTCCGACCCGAACGACGGAGAAGCGCTAACGCCAGCACATCTGCTAATTGGAGGTCCCCTACGAGCGCTGCCTCCCATCAACATGGCTTATTTAGACAGATGGCAACTTATCTCGTCGCTCAAGCGGTAGTTTTGGCGGGCGTGGTCGAAGGACTACCTGCTGAGCTTGCAAGAGCGCAACAAGTGGCTGTACCCCCAACGCAACGCCGCAGAAGGAGACGTTGTCGTGGTCCACGAAGACAACACGCCACCTCAGCAATGGGTTCTCGGCAGGATCGTGAATATAGTGGCAGGTCAAGACGGCAAGGTGAGAGTAGCAGACATAACCACAACTAAAGGTCTCGTGAGACGACCAATTCATAAGCTCGCGATACTACCTATAGATGTTTGAAGCCGTACCGCCGTTCAACGTGGCCGGTGTTTCGTCAAATCAGTAACCTAAGGGCTAAATATTGAATTAATACATGCCTATTGCTTACATATTTAATACTGTTTACGCCAGAGTAAAAATCGTAGAACTGCCGGTGTATTTTTGGGTCAATTGGGGAAATGGACTGAATATGCCGTCTGGCATCACCGTGTATGACGGCTCTTCCCATTCCTCTGTTCACTCTCCTTTTAATTTGAAATAATTTCCTCCCACTTTCCCTCTCTCTACTTTTTATTGCACTTCATCTCTTATACTCTCTCTTCTTCTCTCTCTTTGTCTTTGTCTTTGGTATTTAGTTTTCTATCTAAAGGCATTATATTTCTGATTGGCTTCTTTTAACTTTTCTTGGTTTTTGTTAATCATTCTTATTCAAGATCTCCCTAAATACACTGTGCAGTGCGCGACAAAAATACTTTTTTTTGTAAATTTAATCTAATTGTAATTAAAATAAGTTTACTGTTAATAATAAAATAAGCATTTTCTTCTTTATTCGTCATTACGACAAAATTTGCATACACTCTTTTGAATTCATATACGACATAAATTAAAAATCGAAAAGTGAAGGAAAAAAAAAATACTCCATTCTAATTGGGAATAAAAGTGTTTCGAGACAATTAAAACAATAGAACAAAGGGCGTTTTGCTTTTACCCAGGCGCAGTCAAAAGGCACAACAACAACAGCAGCGGCAACCACAGCGGCAACCTCACCAACATACCAAGGCAAGAACTTTCCATCGCGCGGCCCACCGGCAACACTCCCCACATAATCAAATACATACTTACTTAATTACATATTTATTTACATATTGAATTTCTCTTTTTACTTTATGTCATATACTTACCGCTATTTACCAATATTGTACATACTAATACAAATTATAACTAAGAATAAAAAATAAAATAAAGTTGAGTGGTTCGTGGTACAGCGCCAATGGCACTTCTCGTCTTTTTTTTACCTCTACTACCTACATATATTTAATAAGGATTTAGCTATATAGGTTCGAATTGCCTAATATACCAAATTCTTTGACTTGCATAAAGCTGCAAGTCTTTTCAAATAGAAATGTGCAGTGTTTTTCATATATATGAGTTTATTGATATTTTGTACAATATATAACAAAACTTTCGTTTATTATTTATGCTATTTTGCAAATAAATATTAGGTGTAATATTTTGCTATTCTTGCTATTTGGTGGCGGATGATTTTTATGCACTTTCCTCTAATGTATGTGCCTTAGCTACATATTTTGATAAAGTGGAGTATAAAATGTATTCACACTAATGTTTGGGTGTGAAAAGAAATGCATTTTTTTATTATTTTTTAATGTATAAATCCCTTTGGACAAGTCATATGGTGGGTCCCAGAAATATAGAATATACATTTATATGTACAGTATTTTTCGCTTATATTCACCCCAACTTAAGCAATTTCATTTCTGCACTTAAAATACCCGAAATGTTTTTGTGTATATGCATTTCGCTTATATGCACATCTCGCTTTTATGCACCACAATCAAATACAATTTCCAAAAAAATTTCACGCAAAAGATACTTTTATATGCATGGGCAGAATATTCATCAATAATAAAAATTTGTACAAAAATTGTTTCATCACAAGACGAAAGTGAAACTTTCCATCGCTTTTTAAATGTCAGCTGTTTCACTGAATTTCAGAAGTTCCAGCTCCATTTAAAATCAGCTGTTCTATAAGTTGTAGTTGTGAAGTTTATATGTTTACATAGATACATAGTTCATTTTGTGAAAAATAAAAGATAAGAAAATAAAAAATGAGTGTAAATAAAAGAATAAGCTTGTCAATCAAGCAAAAAGTGGCTATTCTTAGCGAAATTAAAGACTGCACAAAACAGGACATTGCCAAGAAGTATGGGTGTTCTATGGACTCTATTAATCGCGTTCTTAGAAATAAAAGTTCAATTCTGCAAAACAGCAAGACATGTTATAATTTGTCCCGAAAAAGGAATCGGGTGGGAAAGTCCAAGAAGGTGGACCAAGCAGTAGCAAAATGGTTTGACCAAATGGGGATGTCTGGTGCTGTAGTGTCAACGAATATGATAATGGAAAAGGCTAAACAATTTGCCATATCACTAAAGGAAAAATTCGATCCAAGTCTTGGCTGGCTATACCGATGGCAACGAAGAGAAGGCAGAAGTTTAAAAAAAATTCATGGAGAGTCATCATCGGCTGATTTAGAAGCTGCTGCAAATTTCGAATCAATCCTTCCAAGTTTGATTGCCGAATACAATCCCAAAGACATTTTCAATGCCGATGAAACGGGACTACTTTTTAAAGCATTGCCGTCTGCTACATTAAATAGGAGTAATTATAAAATCGCTGGCTTGAAGACACCTAAAGAGCGGATCACTATTCTTCTTTTATGTAATGCAACAGGTGACTACAAAAAAATATTTGCCATAGGTAAACCAAAAAAGCCTCGGTGTTTCAAAAATAGGGAACTACCATTCAAGTATTTTTCGCTAAAAAAACATGGATGACGCAAGACATTTGGAGAGAAATCATAATGGGTTTCGATGAAGAAATGATTCATCAAAATCGAAAAGTCATCCTATTTGTGGATAATGCGTCAGCGCACAAGCAGACAAATTTTAAGAACGTTAATGTTTGCTATCTACCCGCAAATACCACTTCAATTTTGCAACCATTAGATATGAGAATAATTCATGCTTTTAAAGCACACTATAGGCAAAATATTATACGGAAACAAATTTGCTTTTTAGAAGCTGGCAAAAAAAATGAGGATTTCAAAAAATCAATTGACATCTTAACAGCACTACATATTGCCAAGCGAGCATATTGGATGGTCACGCCCGAAACCATTTTAAACTGCTTCAAAAAGGTAATATTGTCAGTGCGATTTTTCAGTAATAAACAGATTTGTACATAATCCCTTGACAGTGTAAATTTGTCTCCCAATCATCAGGTCTGCCAAGTGCAGAAGAACGAGAAGATGAGATGATGGTAATTCAAACTAGTCCGGAATGTGAAACAAATTTCCAAAATTTCATTGATTTTGACAATGAGTTGCCGTGTTATGCACCAGCAAATGATGATGAAATTGTCGCCGAACTTCAATCCAGTGAAGACGACTCTGACGATGAGGAAGAAGATAGTGACGAATATATACCGGTTCCATCAGTAAGTAACGCTTTAGACTCCCTAAGCAATCTACGGAGTTTTCTTTTATCAAAAAACGGTTGTGCTGAGGAACTGGAGAAAATTGAATTCATTTTTTCTAAATGCTGCCATAATATTCAAACCAAAATTACGGATTTTTTCAATAAATACTAGTTTTTAACTGCGAATTTAAAGTCGAATAAATTTTTACATTTTTTATTTTAAATTATTTATGTAAGTTAACATTCCCACGTTTTGCAAGGTGTCAAATGCGGAATGTCGCAACAGTCGAATTACACCACACGCGCAAGGCAATACTTGCAAGCGTTGCGAAAGTTGGTTCCCAGCACATGCTAGTGCAACGTGACGTAGGTAGGGATTTTTGGCAAAGGTTTAGCATTAAGCAATTTTGTGAGTTAGTTCTAAGTTGAAGATGAAGAAATAAAGTTGAGCTTAAGCTCAAGGTGAAAATATATTTTTTTGATTTCGCCGTTCGGCAAGAATTAATTTGTACACATATGATCTGATCTCGCAATGAAATTGAATTTAGAGAATAACTAGATATACGAATGTACTGTGAAATTTTATTTTATTTTAGTTTTTTTTTAAATAGTTACGTTATATGTCAGTACATACATATGTACATAAGCGCTTATCTTAATAAAAATGTTTGAAACAACAATAAAAATAAAATTCCAGTGTGACTATATGTATATTCCGTTTTTACAATTAAATTTTGTATACATATGCACTGTTGATACAATTATATATGCACCACCAATGCAACTAAACGAGTTTTTCTATAAGCACTGCGGATGCATATAACAGAGTTTTTTTTACATGCATTTCCCATTTATAAGCACCAAAATTTGTGCAAAGTTTGAAATGCATATAAGCGATAAATACTGTATTAATTATACATACCTTTATATGAGTTATTATTATACTTACATCTACCTGAATTGTAATTATACTTACCTTAAACTATTTCATACTTACCATATGGCCACCCATCTCTCCACATAAATTCTCTTTTTATGTTTTTGGGTGCTCGCCCCAATTGCGACGACTAGGATTTCCAGTGAATTCTCTTTCGCAGGTCACCAAATTCACCAATTCAAGATTTCCGATTGAAGACAATCACATTTGGTTCAAATTGCGCTCCATACTTAGCCATTCGAACCTTACAACAGCTGGCTAAGGATTCCAAGAATAATTTCCCTCTCGAGGAAAAAATAATCTTCAAGGACACCTACGTAGATGATGTATTAGATGCAGTAGAATCTTCACCATCAGTTTAGCCGTAGATGGAAAACTGAATATCTACATGATCTCCACAAACGATACAAATGGCAACAGCCTCAAAAGGAGCTGGAAGTAGGTCAACTGGTGATCACTAAGGATGAGCTGCTGCACCCCAACGAATGGAGTCTCGGAGGCGTTACTCATCTGTATCGAGGATCTGACGGCCACATTCGTGTCGCAAATATTCGGACCGAATCGATCCTTCGGTAAAATTATGTATTTTGCCACTCGCGTAAAATCGTAACGTACAAAAAAATCTCTTTTTTCCAGCTATAAGACTTAAGCTCAAGCCCATAAGCTAATTCAATTTTCCAAATCTCTTCCCAGTCCGCACATAGTGACCATAGTGCAAACTGTGTCATCGTCTCCACGCTCTCAGGTATTGCCGCGGGTTTATGGCTATGAACCTGAGCCAAAGGGAAGGTGTGGTACGCACGAGTTACATACTACATATAACCAACCACAGCCACTTCCACCACCAAAGCCAGAATGCAGCAACAACAACAACCCCAGGTGCAACGACCTAACACCTAGTGACTTCCAGAATAAATGCAAATTTTAAGAAGATATATATATATTTCTATTAAATTCTATGAATAGAACTTATAACTGGCGCAGTCGAACGGAACGTCTTATGGGAGTGTGGTAAAAAGTGAAAAAATAAGCCCTTAAAGTGAACGTGTTAGTGTTTGTGCAATATTTAAAAAAATAATAATACTGTGTTGTATATTCAATTGTAATTGGAGAGCGATTTCTTATAGCATATCCGACAGTAACGGCATATTACTTGTTGGAATAGTTGAGAGTATCTCCCAATAACAGAGTCTTTTTGAAGGAATATCAAATAAGTCTCATGGTGAGGGCATATCACTAAGACACACAGTAAGCTGACTTTACCATTGAACATAAACTCATCGGTGATGGCATATCACAGACTAGATATAAAACATAGGACACAACACCTAACATAAATTATAAATTGATTGCATCGGTGACGGAATATCACCGAGAAGATAAAAAAAAAAATTAAGGCATATCACGAGGAAAAACAACTCCCGGTGAAATTGTCAAATTTCGAAAAGACGTGAATCCAGCTCATCAACAACGGCAAAGAACAACGGCAATGAACATCTCAGCAACGGCGATCGTAATCTTAAGTCCACTGCAAGAAGTCGAAGGAAGAATTCTCATCCAATATAGCAACTGCACAATCAATATCAATGGAATAGAATACAAAGACAAACCAGCCATCTACTGGGATCAAATCAACCTAACAACAATATCAAGCGACCATATTCACGTCAGATTAATAAAAGAAACACTAAACTTACAAAAACGTACTAAACATCACGAGATTAGCGAAAACCACCAACATCTATACATGCACAGCCATCGGAATACTCGGCATAGCTATCGCAGCTGTCTTCATATAATCTACAAAAAGAATCCAAATCTACCATGCATCCCAATCTACCAAGAATTACGCTACAGCCCCATCGAATTCGTTGTAGCCTTCGCTTTATTCTAAGGGGGGAGTAGTTACATACTATAACCAACCACAGCCACTTCCACCACCAAAGCCAGAACGCAGCAACAACAACAAAACCAGGTGCAACGACCTAACATAATTACTATAAATAGAACTTATAACTGGCGCAGTCGAACGGAACGTCTTATGGGAGTGTGGTAAAAAGTGAAAAAATAAGTCATTAAAGTGAACTGTGTTAGAGTTTGTGCAATATTTAAAAAAATAATAATACTGTGTTGTATATTCAATTGTTATTGGAGAGCGATTTCTTATAGCATATCCGACAGTAACGGCATATTACTTGTTGGAATAGTTGAGAGTATCTCCCAATAACAGAGTCTTTTTGAAGGAATATCAAATAAGTCTCATGGTGAGGGCATATCACTAACACACACAGTAAGCTGACTTTACCATTGAACATAAACTCATCGGTGATGGCATATCACAGACTAGATATAAAACATAGGACACAACATCTAACATAAATTATAAATTGATTGCATCGGTGACGGAATATCACCGAGAAGATAAAAAAAAATTAAGGCATATCACGAGGAAAAACAACTCCCGGTGAAATTGTCAAATTTCGAAAAGACGTGAATCCAGCTCATCAACAACGGCAATGAACATCTCAGCAACGGCGATCGTAATCTTAAATCCACTGCAAGAATTCGAAGGAACAATTCTCATCCAATATAGCAACTGCACAATCAATATCAATGGGATAGAATACGAAGACAAACCAGCCATCTACTGGGATCAAATCAACCTAACAACAATATCAAACGACCATATTCACGTCAGATTAATAAAAGAAACACTAAACTTACAAAAACTCCAACAGTCAATAATGCGTAATAAACATTTTTCCTTGTTAATAACTAAATCAATAAGCTATAAAAAGTATGTATTTTTAGTTTTAAGAGCAGTTGTAAAACAGAAGTAGTGACTTCCATAATAAATGTCAATTTTAAGAAGATATATATTTTTTTTATTGAGTTCTATGATTATAACTTATAACTCGCGCATCGATACTGTCGCAACTGCTTGGCTCGGTCGCACGGGACCGGATCATGTGACTCGCCAAACTGTTGTAAGAAATGAGGGCTGGCGCATCACACGTTTCTCCATCCGGTCTCGTTCCCGACTGGGCGCGGAATCCCCGCAGCGCCCAACAACCCCAACATCGAAGAAATCATCGTGCGCCACTTTTGATGCAGATGCCGCTGGGATTATTTTCCAGTTCAGGTTTTTGAAAAGATATGGGATCACCAAGTAATGGAAATGATTAAAAAAGGCATAGTAGGAAGGCAAGTTTCAAAAATACTGATACGATTGAAATGAGAAAGTTTTTAGGTTCGTGTTTGCTTCAGTCCCAGCTAAAATTCTCCAGCATTAGAAAACTATTTTCCATTGATGCATTACATTACCACCCAGAATTTCCTTCACAAATGTCTTGAAGGACGTTTGAGCAAATATTGAGATGCTTTTGGCAAAATAAAATACGGAATTAAATTCTACGAACTTTGTTCAGCCTAAGGTTATGTTTTGAATATAGAAATATACAAAGGCCATCAGAAAACGATGAAAACCTGACAACTATTGAAAGTCGTGTGATGCGATCCATGCAGTTATATTTAAACAAAGGCAATCATTTGTTCATTTATAACTATTACAACAGTCTACCATTATATAACAAATTACTTAGTAGGGCAGCTGTAATATGACTATATAAGTTGTATAGTAACTATTTTTACTGGAATATACCAGTGAAATTTGTATAGTTACAATTTAATAGTTATGGAAAAAAAACTATTGAATAGTAACTTTACCATCTATACTGTACTGTCACAGCAAAATAGTTACTGTACAACAAATATGGTAACATTACAATAAAAATAGTATTTTTGCTATTCTTACAGGAACTTTATTGTAAGAATAGTAGGTTAATTGTAAGAATGGTTACCTTACAATATTACAGTAACGTTACATTAAAAATAGTTTTCTGAACAATTTGTGTGGTTATTTTCACATTTACAATCATTCTTGGTTTCTTTCATTATTTTTGGCAGTTAGACCCCTACTAACCTACTTTTTTGGTTGTATTCACTATTTTTACGGTTGTTTTATAATTTACGCTGTTAAATTTAGCACAGTACGGTTAAATTTATCTATACTTTCACTATATTTAATAATAACCTAGTTTCTTTATTAAATTTACCACATTAATAATTGCTTTACAATATTCTGTTAAATTTACCACCATAATGTTGAAATTATTTTAACAATTTTGGGTTGGATTTTTGTACTGCAATTGTTGGTTGGAGCCATTTTAACCTAATTTTTCGTTTAGATCTACCTACTTTTTTCTTTCAGTGATGATTCCAAGTTGTATTTGCCGATGCGGGAATTGTTTTGTTTTTGTTTTATATCAAAAACAAAGATACCACTATTTTCACACTTTCCCGCTGTGTTTAGCATGTTTATCAATTGTGGTAAACTGGCATCTCTGATCAGCTGTTCGAATCTACATTTAAAAATGGCATCTGAGGAAGTACATGAAATTGTAAGTAAATTTGGAATAATTTCTTAAAATAATAGTGGTAGAATTTAAAATAATGCAAAATATTTCTTTCAGACTAAATTGAAGCGTGTTCGCAAGGCGCCGTACAAAAAGTGGAGCGATGTAGAGTTACAGCATCTCATCACGTACATGCGTGACAATCGCCCGCTTGAAAAGCCCACGGCACAAGTGTACTACAAGCGCTTTTTGGAGCAACATCAGCTGGATATCAATTGGTCGCTGGTAAGGTTGAAGGCTAGACACTTGCGCCAAACCTATGCCAAGGCGCGAACATGGCAGAATTCGACGGGAGAAGGTGCTATGCGGGACGGTGAAACAACAGAAAGTAAATAGAGAATAGATTGTTTTCCATAAAATTCTAATAATTTGCTTATTTTGCAGGCATAATTTCGAGAATTTGCCCTTATTTCAACGATCTGGAAGAACTTTTTGGCTACAGGGAGTTTACGTCCAACGCATCGGTTTTAGATACCGAAGCAAACGCAACGCCCACTGCAGATGTAGATGGCGAAAGCAGCCAGGCAGCTGATATAGATGTTGGTTTCGAGCAAAGCAGTTCACCGCCCACTGCAGATATTTTTGACACCGGAAGCAGCTCAACGACTAATGCAAATGTTGGAGCTGTTACTCCAACCACTTCTGCAGATTGCCTTGGAGGAGGAGCTACGTGCAGTCGTCGCAAAGGGATTTACTCAAGGACAGGCCTTGCAGATGTGCTCAGCATGCATTCCGATTTGGTCAAGGTGAAACAACAAAAATTGGATTTCGAGACAAAAACAAAAGAAAGAGAGCTGGCTTTAAAGGAAAAGGAACTCGAGCTGCAACAAAATAAGTTTTTGTTTAAACAAGAAAAAAGCAAGCGTGACGAAAGATTCAAAATATTAGAACTTGAAATGAAAGAGAGGGTAGCTATGAAAGAATCAAAATAATAGAAATAAAAAGAGATACACTTGTAGTATATAAAAATTTATTTTTCAATTTGAAATGTTTACAAAATGTAATAATGCTGTTCTGAGAGCGTTGTGTTCATAAAATTCTTGTGGGAAGTCTGTTACATCTTCATCTTTATATTGGAACAAAATTTGCAGCCTTCTGTGGATAGCTTGGCTCTGGGAAGAAGTTGGATATTTCAACAAGACAACGACCCTAAGCATACCGCGCATTTGGTGAAGGACTGGCTGCTGTATTATGCTCCACGTATGTATAGGAAATATTGTTACAATACCTTCCCGCGCCCCTTCAGCACCTTCACTACATACGACAGAACCATGTCAACAACTGGCAAATCTAGTTAAGCCTATGTTTTAATTAATAATGTAATAAAAGCCAAACCCAATCATAAAACATTAGAAACAATCATACGCTTTGTTTATTAATAATGTAACAGAAGCCTACTCATAAATGTCAACAACAATCAATCGTTTTGTTTAATCAATAGTGTAACATGAAACCTCACACCATAAAATTTAAATTGAAAACACGAAATATAATTAGAGATCGATACCAATGTTATAAACATTAAGCTCAGAATATAATTATGTACATGATCATCGTATGTCAATGATCATTAAAACTAATAAATAATAAAACTCATGAAATCAATCTACAGGCATCACAAATGTGCGAACATGCTAATGGATCATGTTCTAATTTAAACGAATGAAATGAGACTAGCGTCTCACAAGCTAATTATTTAGAATCGCTGGACAACAACAAACTAATGCTTTACAAATTATATAAAAGGCCAGCATGTAAAATATTCATAACAGTTTTTATACTTACTTTCTATAGTGATGCCGGTGGATTGATACCACTAGCGGTTAGGAAGATTAAAACTCTAAAAATAAATTGTTGTACAGAACAAAAGATTGCCTTTTTATTTTATTTTATTAATAAATGAATCGGTAAGTTCATTTTGTCCAACAACTTATAATTATATTTTTGTAATAAATAGAGAAATCGACTACAGGGCGATATTCAATTGATCACGAATAATTAGTTTGTCTAGTTGCTTTAATCATACACGCAATCCAGGTTCAAGTGCCTGTGTTTGCATTCTTTTGGTATAGTTACGAAGTCTAGCATTCCAGGCGAATCGCTTGTGTTTGCATCGCTAGACGTAACAGTATATATTATTATATTTCATTACTATAATGATATAACAAAAATTATCATATTCTATATTATATCATTATGCACATTATATTATGTAATTAATATCAAACTAAAATAACAAGAACGCGTAATATTTAAAAATAAAAACAAGGCTGAAATTATAACGATGACCTCCTGAAGCTATGGCAATGATTTGATACTGCAATTTCTTCAGATTTCTATATACCAGAATATCAAGCAAAATTGTAAAATTAGGCTATATAAACTAAGAGAACTTCTGTAATTTAGTCAGTTGAGATAGGTAAGATTTTGTAGTGAGAATCCATAGTGACTAAGTGTAAAATAGTTAATTGAAAAATGTGAAACGTAACATCTAAAGTTAAGTGAAAATTGTAAAACGTAAGAAGTACGAATAAAAACTCAGAAGGAAAACTATAACGGAACAACTGCAACGTTGAAGTTATTTTTGAAGCAGAGTGGAAAAGGGGTAAGTCTTAGGAGTTAAGGTATTCGGGTAAAGGTTGTGATCTTCGAGAGAAAGATACAACTTAAGGAAAAATGATGCTTTTGAGTCGATGCAACAAATGCCGCTCAACGCATTTTTGTTATGTTGACGCGAGTTACGTAACCAACATAACCGCATGAGCAGCAGACCCTAATATTAAGTTAAACATATCCATATACAAATAATCAATTAACTAAATATGCAATTCACACCTATGTTCCCTAGAATTAAGTTACACACTTCAATAATATCACAATTGTTAATTAGTCGGTTTTTAGTATGTAAGTGCGCACACTTATGTTTTTTAGAATTATGTATGTTGCATAATTATATTTTATCAATTTCTCTTTTGTTAACAAATCACTTTTTAACTAGGTAATAAGTAATACCAATAAATCATATAAAATCAAAAAGAAATTGTCATTAGTTAAGTGAAGACCAATTATTTGTGAAGTTCTTAAGAACAAATTATTTTTTTTAAACAAGCATTAAGTTATCCAATTTAATTCTCGCGAGTTACGTACCATGCTCACGGCTGTACTGCATGATACGCTACGTGAAGGAATGGACCGAGCCAGCATATTTTGATTTGTTAAAGCGACGATGCTGCTGTCTGGCACGACTACAGTGCTAATGCACGTAGAATAAGTTTTGAAGCTGTAATGTAGCTTTAACCTTTAACTGTGGAGGTGGTGGTAAATGTGACCTTCTCTTTACATTTTTTTGAATTACTCTCTTCCATTGCGCTCTGTCAATTCAATTCTCTCAGTATCTTCTTATATCATAGCCTTTGTTATTCAGTTGTGTTTTGGCTGAGGTAGGCATAAGGAGAGCGGAGCAATGCACATGCTAGTGTAAAAATTACCACTCATCAAAGTTTATGTAGTTTTTTCTTTGAAAATATTTTACCACCACGTCAGCGTTAGCGTAAGTATTCAATATAAAATAATTTACCACACATCAAATTGAACGTTAGGTTTTCATAGAATTATTTTTACCACTAGTCAGGTTTGTTGTTGGTAAAAAATTATTTATTCTCAAAAGTTGTATTGTAGTTTTTTATGTTACATGACATGCAGTTTATGTTTGCAGATCATGCCAAATTCAAAAAAAAATTTGTGATTTGTCAATAGCTCAATTTCTTGAAGACGATGACGAGCATACAAATATAAAACTAAAAGCAAAATTTGATCTATCAGCAAAATCTGAAGCGAAACCTCTGGATATTATTGAACTGCGGGCATTTTTTGGTATCTTGATCTATACATCTGTATTCAAGTCTAATCACGAGGCTACAAAATTTATTTTTGCAACTGATGGAACGGGCAGAGAAATTTTTAGATCTACAATGTCCGAGGCAAGATTCCTTTGTATTCTTAGTTGCTTAAGATTCGATAACCCTTGTGATAGAAACCAACGATTATTAACCGATCCATTAGCTGCAATTTCAGAAGTGTTCAACAAATTTATAGAAAACTGCAGAAAAAGTTATGTTGGTCCCATTTAGAGGTAGATGCAAGTTCAAGATTTACATGTCAAAAAAACCCGCAAAGTATGGCATTAAGATAATGTCATTGACTGATGCACACACACAGTATCTTGCGAATGCTTATATTTACTTTGGAAAAAACTCTGACGGAGTGGGTTTAACTAATGAAGAAAAACGACTTGCAGTACCAACACAATCAGTAATAAGGCTGTGTAAAATAATAGAAGGAAGCAATAGAAATATTACCGCTGACAACTGGTTTTCGTCACTTCAGCTGGTGGAAGAACTAAAAAAACGACAAATAACTTTCCTAGGTACTCTGAAAAAGAACAAAAGAGAGATTCCACCAGATTTTCAGCCCAAAAAAAAAAAACAGACCGAGGGGATCCTGCATATACGGTTTTACCAAAGATGTTACAATTTTATCCTACGTGCCTCGTCAAAATCGTGCAGTTGTATTATTATCCTCCATGCATCACAAAAAAGAAACTGACCAACTGACTTTAAAACCTACAATGATAGCTGACTATAATAATACAAAAGGTGGAGTTGATGAGCTTGATAAGAAATGCTCGATATATTCTTGCGGTAGACGTACACGCCGCTGGCCATTAGCCATATTTTATAGAATTTTGGATATTAGTGCTGTGAACGCGTATATTATTTTTCAATCTTCAAAGGATTTTGATAACAGCTCATGAGGAGACTTTTTAAAAAAGCTGGCAAGACAAATGGTTTTACCACATTTGCAAAGACGACAACACAACCAAAGGCTCCCTCGGTTATTACGAGACACAATTGCTAACATTTTGGGTCCGGACTCAATAGCTCCGCCTCCGATAGATTCGATCCCTGTTGCTCGTAAATTATGCTACATATGCCCGAGTAGGCTAAAGCGAAAAACTACACACATTTGTCTGCAATGTAGTAAGCCAATGTGTATGGGCTGCAGCAAACGTGTATGCGTACAATGTGCAAACACTGAAATTGATGAATAAAAAACCTCCAAAACGGTTGGCCTGTATTTTCTACAATTGAATTTGTTTTTCTATGATCTCTTTTATTTCTTTAAACATATACATTTGGCTGTGAGAAAATGCCTTTTAAGTTTTTGATTTATTTCTATTTTATAATATTTGTATAAGTTATTGATGTTATGTTTTTTTTTTGTATTAAATAAAAGGTTTGTGAAATAAAGTGCCTGTTTTGTTGAAATCGACAATAAAAAATTTTCCATTCTTATTTTTTTTTATTAGAAAAGTGGTAGCTCATTTAAAAAAAAAAACAAACAATTATGAAGAAACGTTTTTTTATTCAATTTTTTTAATAAATTTAAGTGGGTGGTAAAATTTACCACCACGTCATTGACTATGTCTTAAAATTTCACCTCCAAAGTTGAAGGTTAAGAATTGTACAGTAGTTAGTTGTTGTGGAGCAGTATAATAATGAAGTCGTCTCTGACTATAAACATTCAAAAAAAGAAACACTCTTTTGGAATATGTTGCAAATACACTCCACGGGAAAGTGAGAAATTATCAAATAGTAAAAAATTCGACTCAATGCAGACACATTATGTTTTTAACCAGGGCCTTGGTCATATAAAGCAATAAAGCATAAATAAAATTTGTAACGACACGAAGAGAAATTATAACTAGGTAAAAGGTATAGAGCGTAAAAACGAGTAAGGTATGTGGGCAGACGCAATACGCACTTTCGCTGTTCATAAAAAATTTTCAATAGTCCACTCTGCCCTTCTGACATGAGGAACGACTCGGGTAAGGGTCTTTAAAAAGATGGTTGCCCGCGAGTTATCTATACTCCCCCTTATGCCCAATCCTTAATTTTAGAAATAAAATCAGAAGTATTTTATTCAGAAACGTAACTCTCGCAAGAATCGTGGCGTTTCAAAGTCGAACGAGAAACAACATTCATTCCGACGTTTGATGGCGACGTATCGCAGCTGCCATCATTTATTGAAGCAGTAACTACAGCAAAAGTAAGTCGTCTTATTCAAATAAGTCGCGTGTGCTCAATTATTTCGTCCAAATATGGTTTCTATTAGTGCCAGTGTAAAAGCAAAAAAAAAAAAATAAAATAAAAATTATACACAAAAAAACCACTGGCCTTCTTCAGAAGTCGATCCGTCACCTGGAGATTATATACCTGAGGTATATAAATCAGCACAGCACGGTAAGCCTTTTGTAGTGGTACCATATCTCCATATGCATACCATTGTGCATAGCAATAATACAATGCGTACATACAAACATGCATGCATGATGCATCAACTATACATACGGTCAACGTATGTATACCGTTATGCACAAACATATATATATGTGCATACATAAATATCTCCATTTGTTTACATTTGGCTTTGTAACTTGTTTCTCTAAATGCACAGGCAACATATTTCGATATTTTCGATCACTTGCGTTGATATAGAATATCATTATATTGTGTTTACACAATAATGAGTTTATGTGACGCCACTTTAAGTGTTATGTATGTATGACCAAATTACCCAAATCTAAGCATTGCAGCAATCTACATAGGTGTTGATTGATCTAGATCAGCACATGGAATATGATGGAAATATTGGAAATGCTGGAAGCAAAAATCATGTATAAAAAGAGTTGATCTTTAATAAAGAACTTAGAAATAAACTGACTTACTTGTGTAAAGGTTTATATTCTCTATATCATGCTTGATGTGGCAACACACAAGCTGCATTTGATGGAGCGGTGTTACCGCTTTCAACGAACGTTGTACAGAACTTGACAGTTAGGAATTTTCTACATTACATGGCGGACTCGGACCAGGATCCTCGAGTTATATTTCTGATTTATTCGACTGAATTCCTTCCAATAAAAAAAAATTTCTTGAATACCAAATCGATGAATCGAGAGGATATCGACAGAATATTTGAAAAGTGGGAACAGCTTGTGGGATACATTCCAGAAGCAACAGTACCACAGGAGGAACCACAATTGCATCAAGTAAGTTATCTAAATAGTTGCTCAAATTTTGTGAGTCAATTTTATTTCTTTGCAGTTGTGGAACAATTAAAAATCCATTCCGATTGTGCAATAACTTGGCGAGAACGCGACAGACTATTAAGCGCCAGTAGGTTTTTTGTTGTCTTAAGTTCAGTACTGGCTAGATTTATAGAGTAGGTGCACAAGAGTGGAGTGGAGATGAGTCTCCTGCATGTTAACAGGGATGATCTGGAAACGCCGTACCGGCAGATTTGTTTAGAAGTCCCCCACAAGGAAATAAATAGATTGAAAACGAAATACACTCCTGTAGGATATAGCCCAAACGTCCCAAAGACCACATGACAAAAAACCAAAACAAACAAATAAAACAAGAGGAAGTAGACGGAAGCAACAGAAGAGACAGATAGCGCAATTATACCAAACCATCGCTTTAACAATTTACGCCAACCAAAAAGAGAAAACAAATATGGGGAATGTAAAAACCAAAGAAGAAACTATCAACAATAAGAGTGGGGTCAATAGCAGCAACATAAAAGATACGGAATATTTAATGTTAGTATATTTAATGTGTAAGAAATCACATCAATTTGAATTATTATATTTGCAACATTCAACTACATCTAGTACAAAAATTTGAAATTTAGTTAAACCGGTGTACTTGCAAATTTTCTTTATTTTTAATTTTGAATGTTTTTTTTTTTTTGGTATTTGGTATTTGCATTAAGAAAATATCATTTTTTTTATTTTCGATATTTAATTAGAATTGGCATAAAATTCGACTTAAAAAGAAATAAAATAAAATTAAATAAATAAATAATAATGAGTAAAAGGAGGGATAAGCTGGAATCATAAATAATCGCATGAAGCATATACATACATACACACATAAATCATTGCTCATATGGTTCTACATAATCAACAATAACAATTTAATTTTCAAGATCAAGGTGATTGGAATCTAATATGTAAATGGGCCAAGGTCAAGTGTATTGGAAGTTACAACCATACGTCTATTTCTTCTGATATCGATATGTATGCTGAGTTCCATGAACGAAATAGTAGAGTATAGTGACTAACTTCCAGTGATAACGGTAGTTAGCAAATCATTATTGTCGATCAGTAGTTCTGTGGACATCGGAGAAATTAGAGGTTAATAAATAACAATATAAAAAAATATGAAGAACAAACAAATAATAAGAAAATATTAATAATAACGTGCTAAAATTGCGTAGTCATAATTGCAAGGCTTCATTAGCTCTGAATGAAAGTAAATAAGGTAACGAAAAAATATAAACAACCTCAACTTCTCCATTGGATACGAGATTTAGTGGATTCCTAAATGAAAAAAAAAACGATTTTTTTCCCTTCCAGTCTAGCGTTCCGCCTGTTGAAAGATCTTTCAACGTGGGAGAAACGTAGAACAACACATTAATTGGAAAAGAGAGACAATAAGTGTTATATTGTTTAAGTTTAAGTTTAAATATATATGTTAATATCTATGCTAACCTTACACAACTATTACCTTTATAAACAACACTATGTACTAAAATCCATAGCTTGTAAGACATTTTGGAAATAAATTCATTCGTTTAAAGAGAGCTGCTGCGTCCACCTCGATTCATAGCAAATTGGCGAGTTAAAAAAAAAAAATTACAAACGGGATAAATTTTTACAAAAATGCAAAGTAACGGCGGATATGCACAAAACCAAAATTCAAAGGACAGCGCACTCACCGTTCATCACTCAATAGCGTTCCATAGTTTTTTACATTAAACGATACTTGGCTATTGTGGAAAGAAAAACTTGATATCAATTTTTACGAGATCAACTGTACTGACGACAACGTGAAAAAGGCAATCCTTCTGAAGTGAGTGGGACCAGCACCATACGCACTTCTTGACAGTCTGTGCAGTCCAGAGGACTCCCTGGGAGGAGCGAAATAATGATGAAAATATTTCGAATTTCCGAACTCAGCTGTTTTACATTTTGACACTTCATTTTAATATTTTTCAATGTGTAGAAAAACAAACAAAATAAATTTATTCAATTCACATTATATTAGACTTAATGAAAATGTAAAAAATTAATTGCATTGCATTACTGATGTTAGCAAAGGAAGTTTATGAAGAAGAAGAGCAGAAAACGCATAAGCAAAGGGTAGCAAGAAGTCTGTTGCGTGATGCCTGCGAACCCACTTGATTTGTATGAAAAATATTTGTTCAAGTTCCAACCATCAGTTTGAAGATTTATAGATTTGAAAAGTATTACAGGGTCAATAAGCCCGCGTTTTAATATTTATTGGAAGTGCTGACGTCGTTCTCACAACCAGCCAAAAAGCAATTTGCAGTTCCTGCGATAGTGAAACTGAGTGGATGTTTGCGCTTTATTGCTGAAGGCGGATATCACACGGGTATTGGGAAAGGCTGCGATGTGTCATTAGTGTAGTCCACTTTTATCAAGGTGATGGCTACCGCATTTTTTACGTTTGGCACAACTCTTTTTGAATATGTTGCTCCTACACAAACGTTAGAAAACTTAAAAAAAAACCTGATCGTTATTAATTAACAAACGCATAAACAAAGCCATGCAATGTAATCTGTCTACGCCAGATATTACGTCGCGCGCACTGTCTGCATTTTGTAGTTACGTTTATAGAAGATTGGCTACTCGCGTCGACTTGCTTTTTTGAGTGAATCTGTGGCGATCGGTTGAACAGTCGTGGTTTTTATTTTCTTGTATTATTATTTGCATAGTTTACGTTTTTAGATTAAGAACTTTGTAAAATTAGTTTAAGATTTTAACTCAACGAAACCAGGGGTCGAATCACGACATCCGTGAACGTATAACTCGTCACGTAAAAATGTGCATTCGGCATTATGGCATCCGTGAACGTAACATACGTATCGTATTTCGGTATTATGCTTTCCGTGATCTATTACGTTATCGTGTTAGTTGTCAAAAATTTTATTCGATAGCAAGAAACTGTTCGAGTGTGCACGTATTCGAATTTGAGGGAGCAAATATGTAAGTAAATGACGAATTATATCAATAACATGTTATTTTTAATGATTTAATTATCATATTTTAGGACCCACAGCAATAAATTAAATCAACAACAAAAAAATATTTTGGGAGAATTCATGAAGGAACACCCCAGTTTGGCCAAGAATATTCTGCCCAATTGTGCACAGGGTAAAGCAACGGCAATAAGACTTTGGGAAAATTTATCAAAGCAATTAAATGTAGCAGGACCACCAGTTAAAGATGCCAAAACATGGAGAAAGGTATTATTAAGTGGTTTTTCTTTGATTGTAAAGTGAAATTGAAAAGTAATATTTGTGGTATGTTTAGGTATTTGCGGATCAAAAATACCAAGCAAAAAAAAAAAGCTTTGTTTCAATAAAGCGTCAAAAAGGCAGACTGGAGGCGGTTTGATGATTTGGACGAAGAAAATGTTTGCCCAATACCAAAAAATGTAAGCACAAAGAAAAATTGCAATGCTAATGAGAGGTTTGTTTTACTAGAAAACAATTTAAAAGTTGCAAATGAATCGAAAGCTCAAATGGGAGCAAAGCTCGATCGATTAATTGAGATACAAGAGCGACTCTTACAAATAAAAGAACAAAAATATAAAGATTTCGCAGCTATCCGTAAAATGGACTTTGAAATAAAACAAACGGAGCTTAAGATCAAAAGAAAAAAGTTGGAAATGCTTGAAGGGTCATTGAATTAACTTTTGTTGCGCTGTATATATGTAGTACATCTTATATTTATGTCTTTACAAATGATCTCCAAATGAATTATGTGATATTTTTATAGAATGAATTGAATTTGTTTGTTTTAGGTACTTTTTTTTGTTATGTATAAACACAAATATATATTTTAAAAATAGTAAAAATAAGTGTTGCAGCTAATTGTAGCACTGGGGGAGCTGCTGATGAAGACTGGCTCTGAAAATTTACACTCCTAAGCACATAGCAGAATGCTTCCTTGTTTAGGCGGAACCGTTTGATAAATCTAAAGAAGTAATTACAATTTATTTAAGAACAAAATGTGAGCCTGCAACTTCAAAAAAACTTACGCTTTGTTCGGTAATGAAAGTGGATTACTTTTATCTCTTAGACGTCTTCTTATGAGGCGTTGCTCATTGCAATCACTTTCCTCAGATGAACTTTCCAAAAAAAATAATAATTCCACATCCATTGTTCGATTTTTTTCTTAGCTTCACTATTTTCAACAAATTTTTGTTTACACTACATTGAAATGACATTTAATTGACATTTCTCTACTACTTTTTGCTTTTAATCTATTACTTTCCATTGATAAATTACGTTCCGTAAGCGATCGTGTGTTATAATTCCAACAAACTCATTCGTACGATCAGTCACGTAATTGTTTTTCGTACGATTGCCGATACGTTCACGGATGTCGTGATTCGACCCCAGAAATTTTTTTAAATAAAGATTTTTAAAAATCTTAAGTTATATTTAAAAACCCTAATAAAACAAAGTGTTAGAATTACTCTCGAATATTGAATTATTTTTATTATTATTACTATTATTATTAAGTATATTCATAGGTATATAATTCAATGCGTTCAATGCGCTTGAGCACAATGCTCTTGTTAACTTTTGCATAACATAGCCCTAGTGCTATAACAATAATACTATAGCCAAAGAATATTGAACTAAAGAAACTTCATGACCAAACATACAACATGAATTTCAAGCAAGACTAAAAATCCGTCCTACTCATTCGTGCAGCGAGCCCTGATAATGTTCACTCAAAATCCGACATTTTCTGTGGTGCCCTCGCTTTTTTGTTGATTATCCTACTCATTTGAAAATATTATAATTCTTTATGCAAAGTTGATATTTATTTATTTATGCAAAAATATTATTCGTGAAGAAACGAGAGCAAAAGCAACAATAAATACCCAAGCGTAGATGCGTGTGTGTACCAATGCGAGTGTATGTTGGTGTGGCTTCCTCTTGATTTTGCTTCTTGCTTTCCATGCGTGCCTGATATAGCGAATTACCAATGATAACATCCCTGCTATATCAGCATCTTCTTTGAAAACAGAGGTGCGAACAGCATCGATAGAATAATATTTAAACTACTGAGACGTGGTCCTCTGATAGTAGTCCACAAAGGCTATATCTTCTTCCGAAACTTGAAATGGCTGACTCACTTCCTCCTGTTCCCAAAACTTCCTTAGTTGATAACTAAAAAGTTCATTGGAAACATACTCTACCTGTGTCGATAATGTTGACACTTTGGACCATATTAAGCAAAATGCATAACAATGCATTAACTTGTACAACAACGTGAGAACGACACTCAAAATAATATCGCATATAGATATACAAGAATCAAATTTCAAACAAAATGCACATAATACAAGCAAATGCACAACTATGAAAAATGCAAGAAAAAATAATCATAATACATCATGAATCAAATGTCGTTTTATAATATGTTGACCATAGATGTAGGGAAATAAATTTAATCGACTGACAATTATGGGAATTGTATTAGAATTACATTTATTTATTCTTTTTTTTCTTTCTCCTTTCCTTCCTTTTAATACATCATTTTTGACAACAATAAAATAAAATATTAATATATACAAAAAATACATTAAAATACTAAAATTTTCTCCATTATTATCGTACAAAAATACAGGGTCCCTCAAGAAGTATAGGTACACTAAGGAGATGACTGAAGTCGAAACTGGAAAATTCTAAACTGTGAATAAAGCGCAGCATCAACGCTGGAACACAAAAAAAAAAAAAAAAAATATATATATATACAGTAAAAACTCGATTCTTGCACATACTCGCTTTTTGCACACCTCGATACTTACGACACGAAAAATTTTCCCATTACGTACTCAGTACTTGCAACTTTCGAAAAAGTTGACCTCTATACTTGCACCTTTCTTTTACAAACGTTTTTACAGTTCCATTTTTTTTGTTTGTCCTTCACTTTTTGTATATGTAATGCGTGTATTGTGAAAACAGTTCGGTGAAGTCCCGGTTAAAAAATTTGTTGGACGAATGAACATTGTTCATATGTATGTATGTATGTCAGAATGAATTGTGTTGAGCCAGTGTGAAGTTGACATCTGCGTACAAAATGCCAAAGAAAAATTTTACTGTGCTTACAATAAAAGAAAAAGCTGACATTTTGAAGAAACTAAATGAAGGATTTTCTGTCCTAGCATTAGCTAAAAATTTTAACGTCCATAGAACAACAATAAGCCGTATTGAAAAAAATGAACAGTCAATAAAGAAGTTCGTCATTCAATCTGAATCCGCCCCAGGCAAAAGAAAGACGTTCAAGGTCTCCGAGTTTCCGAAAATGGAAAAAGCATTGTTTAAATGGTTTGTAAATCAAAGAACGAAAAACTTACCAATAACAAGTGATATGCTGAAGGAGAAGGCCAAGTTATTTCATGCCAAAATCCAAGAGAAACCTGATGGCTTCAACGCCAGCAATGGTTGGGTTGCCAATTTTAAAAAAAGACATGGAATTCGAATTCTCAAAGTTTGTGGGGAAAAATTGTCGAATAAGAATGAGTGTATCATCCCCTTCTTGGATAAACTCAACGAGAAAGTGATAGAGTTAAGTTTAAGAAAGGAGCAGATATACAATGCTGACGAGTCTTGATTATTCTGGAAACTCTTACCCGATAAAACCCTTGTACGGGCTCGGAGTGCAAAGGTGTTCGATATTTCTTTGTTCAGAAAATAACGGATCTTTTTCGGAGTTTTTTCTGCTTTGTGCATTAACATTGATTTAACTCAGTACAAAAAAGTCTTTCTTAGCGCACAGTTCTTTCAAACATATTGAAATCCAAAATGCAACGTGTCCGTTATAGTCATCAATTTAAGATGAAGGTTATATCGTTATTTAAGGAAGGAAAACCACAGAATGACATTGCAAAATCATTAAATATCAACAAATCTATGATATCAAGATGGATACGATTATTTGAAAAAACTGGTAGCGTTACAGATCGAAATTCAGGAGGAAGACCCCAAAAAATTTCTTATAGGGAAGCTATTCAAATTAAAAAATTTATTAAAAAAAATCCGTTCATGTCTTCAAAAGATATAGTAAATACTCTTAATTTAAATGTCGATTCAAGCACAGTAAGAAGGCATTTGATTAAAGTTGGTTTAAAAAGTGGAAATATTATGGTTTGGGGATGTTTTTCCTGGTACGGCGTCGGTCCTCTATATTGGATTCAAACGATTATGGATGCAAATCTGTACATTCATATCTTGAAGGAAGTCATGCAGCCCTATGCTGAGTGGGAAATTCCCATAAAATGGCAATTCCAACAAGATAACGATCCGAAGCATACAGCGAAGCTTACCAAGAAGTGGTTTTCGGATGAAGCTATTGATGTTATGGAGTGGCCCTCTCAATCGCCGGACTTGAATCCGATTGAGAATTTGTGGAAAATTGTTAAGCAAAAAATAGGATCAGAAAAACCGAAAAACAAGGAGGAATTGTGGGAAAAAATTCAAAGAGCTTGGTACGCTATTCCCGAAAGTACTTGCGAAGCGCTGGTGGAGTCCATGCCAAAAAGATGTATGGCTGTATTGGCTAATAAGGGAAATAAGACCAAGTATTAACCTAAAAAAATTATTATTTTATTCTTTAAATTACTTTTGTTACTTTTTTTCTTTTAACTTTGTTTTGTGATTCTATTGTTTTGTCCCATGAGTTCGGTGTGTATATTTGGTTTATTTATAAATTTTTTGTTAATTATATGAAGTGTTGGTTTTTCGTTTTTAAAAATAATAAGTAATAACCCTGTGAATTAAATGAAACACTCATCAACATAATTTGTGGTTTATTTCTGAAGTTTTACCATATTAAAGTTAGATTCTAATATTGATTCTATTGTTTTGTCCGTAACTGTATATATATATATATATATATATATATATATATATATATATATATATATATATGTATATATATATATATATATATATATATATATATGTATATATATATATATATATATATATATATATATATATATATATATATATATACAATTTTTCGAAGGGACTAAGACAAAATAGAAAGATACAATAAGGGTCATAAAAAAGAAGAACTAAAATATTTAGATATGAAACACAAGAAGTTATGGAATTAATGTAAGAAGCAGGCGCAGTGTTCATGCGTATAAAGACATCAATTGCAATTCATCGTGTTGAATTGTAATTCGGTGTGTGGATACTCATGTGCACTGGGCGAGGCTAAGTATAGAGGATGCATCCAAAAATAGTACAATATTTTAAGAAAATGACAACTAGAGGGTTAGAAATATACAGTAAATACAGTATAGTAACAACACGTTAGGATTTATATGACGAAATATGATAAATAAGCAATAGGTTAGCTAGGTTGAATACAAAACAGTATGTCCACGAGAATCCAAAATCAACTCATACTGTGAAATTGCGAGAGTTGCAAACGCAGCAACATTAACAGCTTTAACAACAGTAACAACCAAGAGAAGGATGACACAAAACTATCCTTGAGGCAGTAAAGAACAATTAAACCCATAGCAGAAAACAAAGCAGGCCCAGTACAGCGAGTACCCATAAAAAACTTACAAAACAATAAAATTTACAACACATAGCTTTGGCGTATCTAGACAGCGTGACAATAATAGCTATGAGATATCAACAATAGCTAATAGCTAATATTGAAACATCAACAATAACAGCTATGCAACCAAAACCAAATGAAATATTTCAGCTACTGTATTTATCAGTGACAATGGATTTTGATCCACATCAGAAGAAAATGATAAACAATAGAACCAAAATTACATATTCATTATTGCTCCAATTATTGAATACTTACACCAGGTTTACAGAGTTTCAAATCGACAATATTGCTTAGCAGTGCGGTACACATAAAACCCACTTTGCAAGCTATTGTTCATACCATTCCTATACAAAAAAAAAAACAATCTGTCGAATCAAACCATTGGACGCATTAGACACCAGCATCAACCCACAAGCACACCAAACCAACTTTCCACAATAATAATCCAGATAACGATTCCATGACAAAACATCCAGAAGATCAACTAAATGTAAATAATCTCGCTCTAATTGCCGAAATAAAAATCGAACCTCGACAAAGGAGAAGTTACTGTTTGCATCACTAGAATTCGACAACAAAATCTGCAACAAAACCATTAAAAAAAAAAAAAGCTAAGTACAGCAGACAACAACTAGCAGGAAACTCATCGACATCATCGGCACCATAATCACCGAATTACCAGTAACCAAATATGTACATACATATTACTTCGTGTTTTATTCCTCATAGTATCAATACGTTTTTAATTGTGCTAAATTTTACAAAATAAGAATAATTTTAACTTCTTCCTTATAAGAAAAAATTATTATTATTTCATAATGATAATTTATTCTTCCTGAGAGAAGGGAGGGATGTTGCGAGCCAAAATATGAAATATGCACATATGCATATTTTGCCTCGCGACATATTTCCCGAAATTGGGAACTACATATTTGTCAATACACATACCAACTAGAGTTGTCAAACTATCGATGGGACTATCGATAGTATCGATGGTTTCTTTTTTTTCGCACTATCAATGAGTATTGATAGTTTTTTTCCAAAACTATCGAAACTATCGATGGTGAGACTATCGATAGTTTGACCCCTCGCTCATCACTACTTTACATTGTGAAATAAGAGCGGTGAGTTTGCAAATTTTTTTTGTTAAAAATAATGTGAAATTTAAATTTTTTTAATATGTTTATAGTTTGAAAGGTGGTGGACTTAGGTGACGGTTCCTTCCGATATGGAAATCGATGACAACGACTCAGCCGGTATGTACATTTGTTAAAAATGCTTTGTCTGTTGTACTAAGTTCCTTTTCGCATACAGATGCTCCAGCCAGCAAAAGACCAAAAAGTTCAGACGTTTGGAACCATTTTCAATTAAATACCGACAAAAAGTACGCCAAATGCTTAAAATGCCAAAAGTCGTATAAAACTAGCGGAAACACGTCCAACCTTATTGACCACTTAAAGCGTGCTCATCCTTTTCTTGCTGAACCGAAAAAGCCTGCCAGCACAATCAGGCATTTTTTTCCGAAAAATGTCACGTATGACACTAACTCTGCTCGGAAAGTAGAACTGGATTCAGCATTAGCAAGAATGATTGCTATAGATGTACAACCGTTTCGCATAGTCGAAGATCAAGGATTTCGAGACTTTGTGCACCGTCTTGATCCGCGATATGATTTACCATCACGGAATACCATTCAAAAGGTTCATTTGCAAAAGATCTATGACGATGTTAAAACGAAACTACAGGCTTCTCTTAATCAAGTTGAAAGCTGTGCTATAACCACCGATTGTTGGTCATCAAAGGCAAATGAAAGCTATTTGACTGTTACGTGCCACTTTATAGATGGCGGCTTCAAACTACGGTCGGCGGTTTTAACGACATCAAAGCTTGTTAATGAAATGAATCACTCAAGTGAAAATATTTCGACATCACTGCACGAATGCCTGCAAAAATGGAATATATTCCAGAAAGTCAACTGTGTGGTAACAGATAACGCTGCATCAATGATAAAAGCTTGTGAAATACTTCAGAAGAGGAATCTTCCATGCTTTGCTCATTCCATCAATCTTGTTGTACAAGACGTTTTGTCCACTGAAAAAGTAAAAGCATTGTTGACAAAGTGCAAACGCATAGTAGCATATTTCAAAAGCAGGGTGACGAAAAACAATACAGCCTGATTCAGGAAGTACCAACAAGGTGGAATAGCGCATTTGCTATGGTGCAACGAATTTTACTTATCAAAGAAGCCGTCTTTGCAGTGCTTCTAAGAACACCCAAAGCACCACTGGTCCTAACAGCAGAGGAAATAGAGCAACTTCAAGACATATGTTTATTGCTTGAACCATTCAACACAAATACAAGCATTTTATCGGGCAATCAGTATGTGACGATTTCGCATGTTATTCCCATAGCATGGGGATTACATTCAACGATGATGAAGCTTCACTCAAAATTGCAAACTGCTGTAGGATTAGAAACATGCTTGTATTTATCCGATAAAATCAAACAGAGGCTGTTTCCATATGAATCTAGAAGTGCTGCCAGATTGGCTACCTTGTTAGATCCGAGATTTAAAAAAGAAGGCTTTCGGTCAGCTCAAAATGCGACCCAAGCGTCTAGGTTGCTAGAAAATGAATTAGTTGAAATAAACAAAATTGCTGCATCGACACCGAGTGACAACAGGGAGGAACCGTCAACATCAAGACATATCAAAATTCCTGATATTTACGAATTTTTGACAGAAAAGCTTTCATGCAAAACAAAATCAAACCGAGCTGATGCCATTATTACTTTACGTGAATACACAGAAAAGCCGAATGAGCCGTTGGATATAGATCCATTGGAGTATTGGAAGGTTAGTAATGCTCTTTATTATCAACGCGTATATAAATAACATTTAATCTCAATTGCAGACTAGATCGAATGAAATGAAGGCAATGCAAGTTTTGGCTAGCAAGTACTTGTGCATTCCGGCTACATCGACAGAGTCTGAACGGATGTTCAGCAAAGCTGGAGAGCTAGTCTCGGACAGGCGTACTAGACTGAAGGAAAGAAATGTGGATATGCTGCTGTTCATCAACAAAAATCACTGGATGGGTTAATTTTATATCTTTGATTTCCTTAATGAAGAAAACCACTGAGTGGTTAAATTTTGATCTCTTTTCAAGCTTTATGAATTCTTTATATTTTTTTATTTTTAATATGACAATGTCCGTGTTTTTAACTTTTTATTAGTCTTTGGAGTGATTACGGTAACGTTAGGTTAGAGTTTTGGCTGGTTTTGCCACTCATTCCACAAATTTCGACGTGTTCTTTGAGAACTTTGGTCGATGAGTGCTCGAACCTTGTGAAGTTCTCCAATATGCTCTATAGAGACAAGAGCTATGGGCAAAAGTGTTCTTTCTTCATTTGAGGTGAACAATGCTTGCACCTTTGAAGAAGATTTGGAGCATGATGAGCAGGGTTGCTCATATTCGGATAATCGGTCCTAAGATCTTCGGTTTGAGTGCATTCTATCGAGATCGTGCCATTCCGCGCTATATCTCATTTTCGTAATTCTAACGACTTTGTTGAGCGAACACTTGGCCTTGTTAGTTATCTTCGTTGTTTTTGACAACACCGACAAGTACATTTGCATTACTCTGTTTGACAGAATAACCGTATAATTAGATTTATAAGAAAAATCAACTAATCTGTGTCAGCTTCGTATACTAATCGTTAAATAAATTCAGTTTTGTAACAAGCATCAACGAACAAAGTTGTAGTTTTATTTGCATATTAAGAATACTGAAAAGGCTCAGTATTTCTACAGACTTTCATTTTTATATTTTCTTCGCGAATCTAAATCGTTATAATTATAAGTAGTGCGAATTATTGCATGAACTATTTGAATATTTATATACTTATTTATTGTGTATATGTGTAAATAAAGATACGTACATAAACGTACATACAAAACTATACAGATAGGATTACGCTAAATATTGGTCATTCGAGCCGACAATAGAATCGGCCCCTATAATAATAAAAAAGGAAAGAAATATGAGGTGAGAAATAAAAGAGTGAATAAATAAATAGAGTTTAAATAATCGAATTAAAATCAATATTAAAATTAATGTACTGTGGGTATAAACAAATAACCGAGTGCATATATGAAATACTAAAAGCAAAATAGATGTGGAAAGTATATAAACACATAAGAATGCATAAAACGAAAAAAATTCCAGATCGTCCACTTACATATATATAGGGCAACGTTGTGTGTATATAGTCACATGCGGACCACTCGTATGAACACCCTGCACTCATTTCCCAAAACCTTCCCACACATCATGAACACATTCCCACATACAGATTAACTTTATTTGTGCAGCTGCATCTGTTTACAAGTTTCTGCATTCTACTGTTTCGGACACTGCATCTATTCGCAACATGAAACCGATTGTACGTGACTATTATGTCAACAATATTTAAACAACGAAATGTGAATTTGTATTCCTAGGAATAAGTCTGCATTTGTATCTTTAGGAATAAGTCTGCATTTGTATCTTTAGGAATAAGCTTATGTACATCTTTATTTAATGACTCTGCACTTATGTACATCTTTGTTTGAATGTAAGAAAAAGAATTTCAATAAATCAGTCGTAAAGATACACTCAAAATAGACACAAGCGTGTTTCATAACCTAACTATATACAGATGTGCAAAAATTCAACTAAAAAAAAAGTGCATTATACCGGTATTAATAACAACATATACAAAACGGCAAAGACAACAATATAAAAAACATATGTACCAAAGGTCTGCATCGAATCTCTTTTTCGATACTTAGAGTGACGCATTAAAGATCGAGTATAAGTGCGTATAAATCAGTAAAACTTCGATATTCTGATGCATGCATACCCACAACAACGTTGATGTATAAGTATGAGTTGCGACGAATATACGTGCTACTTCATACTTATCCCTAAACCTCAACTCATTTGATTGATTCACACTTCAACACAAAATTATTTAGAATACTAAGAATATACTTAGAATTAAGCATAGTATCCAACTCGTTGCGTGAGTGTATGGTTAAAAGTGATAGGTGCAAGGTAACGCATACATATATTGAGATATATATGTACATAATTGTAAGTTTATAAGAAGCGTTTAGCAAAATTTATTAATTTATGTAGTATTATATATTATATATTTTAGAAATAGTAAAATGGATATGAATAAAAATGTTGAGGGAAAAATTAGTAGTGGGACTTATCGCTTAATGGAAAAGCGTAAGGGTAAAAGCGAAATCTGGACGGTTTTTATTCAAATTTTAAAAGACGATGAAACCATTTTAGATGGTTATGTATGCTGCCGTACTTGCAAAAAAGTACTGAAGTACAATGGAACACAGTCATCCAACCTGAACCTCCACAAAATCCTTCGCTGTAGCCGCCCAAAATGTACGATTGAAGACGGTGAGTGAGGACGATAAAAAAGAAGCGATAAATACATGTACTGCATGGGTGATTGAAGACTGTCGTCCCTTTACTGCTATAGAAGGATCGGGATTTCGTAAAATGGTAAACTTTTTTTTTAAAAATTGGGTCCCGATATGGCGAAAATGTTGACATAAATGATTTGCTTCCTGATCCGTCGACACTTTCGCGCCGAATAACAAAAACGGCTAAAGAAAAGAAGGACGAAATATAGTTAAACATTCATAAACTCGTGAATGATGGTGAAGCTTCTGCGACCATAGATCTTTGGCAAGATAATTATGTAAAGTGAAATTTTATGTGTGCCACTTTGCATTTTCAAAAGAACTTTGAAATTTTTGATATCGTCTTGGGGATGAAATCTATGGATTTTATGAGAACAACTAGCAGAAATATTCATTCTAAATTACAAAGTTTGCTAAGTGAATTTGGTGTAGGTGAATTAAATAATATTATCTTCGTTACGGATAGAGGAAGCAATGTTATAAAGGTTCTGGAAGACTACACAAGGCTGAATTGTTCAAGCCATTTATTTTCTAATGTTTTAGAATCTTCCATTGATTGCACATGGGAGCTAACAGAAGTCATTAATTCGTGCAAAAAGGTTGTTAAATATTTTAAAAAAGCAGGTCTCCAACATTTGCTACAAACTTCGCTGAAAAGTAATTGCCCTACACGTTGGAATTCACATCATGCAATGTTTAAATCAATCTCAGATAATTGGGTAAAAATAAATGAAATTCTTAAAGCTAGCTCAGAAACGCAAAGATTGTCAAATATTAATATTTTAATTCTCCAATGTTTAGTTGAGCTATGTGCTAATTTTGAGATAATTTTTAAAAAACTGCCGGGATGTAGATTTCCTTCGATTTGTTTTGTTATTCCATCGATCAATCGTCTTGGGGAAATTTGTGCAGTTCAAGAAAATGACGTTCAAGCAATTTCAGCTTTGAAGACAAATATTTTGAGAAAGTTCGACGAGATTTGGGTTTCGAATTTAAATATATGGTACAAAACTGCTTTTTTTTTGTATCCACCAGCAAATTGTGAGCAAGAAAATAACTTGGACGAAATTAAAGAGTTTTGATCAAAGAAATTTCGTACCATGAACGATATGAATATCAATCAATTTACACATTACCACCCGCAACATCGAATTTGGCTTTGCCAGTGTCGTCCACTAATGTATCACCTACAATTTCACCGTTATCTATACCACCATCACCGAATTCACAAATATGCCATAATAATATCTTAAATGAAAGCCACTCAAATTGTTTACCCAGTGCAAATAATGCCCCGAATACTCCATTAAGTAAAGAAGTGCGGTTCTTTTTTCCAAACTTATTGAGTCGCTCTATGTCGTCAACACCAGAAAGTGCAAGAGAAGAAGTGTCCCGCTATAGTATGGAAAACGTAATTATCGATGAATATTTTGATGTAATGCAATGGTGGAAAACCAACTCTGCGAAATATCCGAGATTGTCTAAACTAGCATTTCGCGTTCTTTCAATTGCGGCAAGCAGTGCTGCATCGGAGAGTCTTTTCTTTGGCTGGAAATATCCACATTAACAAACTGCAAACCAGCGTCTGGTTGGCGCGACGGCGTCATATTGAAATGTATATATACAATTCATACATACTTATCAACGTATTTGGGTATCGAGTAATTCAGAGTCGAAGTACTTCGTGTCATACACATTGATACGTATAAGTATGATAGGTATTTCAAACTTACGTTCATATATGAGATGCGACCAGTGTTGCCGTTTTGGTCCAATCGGACCAAAATTGGTAGTTTCGTTTCTTCAAATTATGTTTTGGTAGGTTGGTTGGTTTGTTGTGATTTTTGAGGATTTTTGGTAGGCAAAGCCCTTCATAATAATAATTTTACTTCTAAAAAATTTCTCCGCAAAAACTTTAAGCATCTCTGTATATATAATAGTCCTGTGTTTAAAGAGAGATGTAATAAAAATGAAAAAAGAAAACGACAAAGTTAATGCTGAATATAAGCTCCCGCGTTAAATTTTGTGCTTATTAGACTATCCTCTTCTAGCACATACAATTTGTAAGAAGGAAATTCGACAAGTGCAACGTTCAAAGTTTCAATTCAGCAAAGATTCGAGAAAATCGCGCGTTTTTCAATATTCTGAAGTCAGTCAGCTGCGGATGAAGACGAATCATGGACAGGTAATTTGTTTCGGGTATATTTCTAAGAAGTATATCATTTTGATTTGTAAATAAAACGCCGAGAACTGGTGGATTAAGGTGTGAAAGCAGCACCGAAAATTCTTGCAGGTAAAAGTGATATACAAACATGCATAAATAGTTGAACTTTCTTTTTAAGGTTATAAGTTTTTTACAGTGATCAAACTGATAAGCAGCCTTCAAAAAGAAAATTTCGAAGCGAGTGGCTCCAAATGTTCGACTGGTTGCAAGAAAAAGGTGGATGCTCGTTTTGCGTCATGTGTTCTAAAACTATTTTAAATCACTTCACACATCTAAAAAATCACGAGAAGACTACTTTTCACACACAAAGCTACGAGGCCAAGAAGAATCAAATAAGCATTAAGAAATATGTTGATTTAGAAGAAGGCAAACTGCTTCAGAACGTGCGGAATGCCGTGCTTGCGCTCGTAATGTTCTGCATTACGCATAATCTTCCATTTCTTTTAATGGATTATCTCCCGGCCCTAATGACGGAATGCTGTCCTGATTCGTCCATTGCAAAGCTTCTCAAATGCGGTAGAACGAAGGCAACCCAATTAGCTGAATATATTGCAAAACAGGCAAGTGAACAAACGCTGTCAGCTTTACGAGCAAAAAGGTTTTCGATTATTGTCGACGAAACGACTGATGTTTCTGTAAAAAAGAGCTTGGTTTTGGTTGCGAGGTACGTTGATGGTTCACGTGAGGTTCATGACCGTTTTCTTGCTTTAGTGGAACTTACGAAGGCTGATGCGATGTCCATTTTCAATATAATCAAAGATTTTTTTTGTAAAAATAATATACCTTTGAAAAATTTGATTGGTTTAGCCACAGATGGTGCGAATGTAATGTCTGGTGATATTGGTGGACTAAAAACTTTACTAAAGGCTGAAACTGACATTTTTTATGTAAAATGTACATGTCATTCATTACATTTATGTTGCAATTATGCTTTTAAAAAGCTACCTAGCTCTATAGAGCTTCTCTGCCGAAATATTTATACCTTTTTTTCTCACAGTCCCAAGCGAATCACAGAACTTAGTGAGTTCCAAGAATACTGCTCTGTAAAGCCGCACAAAATTTTGGGAATTTGCCAAACAAGGTGGCTATCGTTAGAAGGGGTAGTTGCCCGGATTGTGGAGCAATGGGATAGTTTAAGATTATATTTTATTTCATGTTGTCTAAATCCCTTTAGACAAGCCATATGGTCAGTCCCTGAAAGAAGAAAATAAATAATGAATTAAGTATACTTACGTCCCCCTAAACCAAGTTATACTTACCTTACCTTTCATACTTACCATATGGCAACCCAACTCTCCACATAAATTCACCTTTTATGTTGGGTTTTCGCGGTTCGTGTTGTGATCGACCGATGTTATTATATTTACATTCGGTCCGTGAAGATATTTTTTCGAGATTGTGGTTTCTCCGCGCTTTTTCTTTTTAAACATAAATTCGAGCATTTTTTATACCTTCGTTCTTTTTCAATTCGCTCATCGCGATATATAAATTGTAATAATTTTAAATAGAGAATAGTATATCAACTAGTACATACGGATACAATAACGAAATATTAAAGAAATATTGATAGATTAGTGCATGTGAATATATAATTGAAATTATACATATTGTATTATTCTGCAAAATAAGAACAAAGTGAATAAACATTGAATAAAAACAAAGTGAATAAAATATTGGTCCTTCGAGCTAAAACTAAGAATCGGCTTGCATACAAAAGAAATGAGGTGAGAAACAAAGTGCTTAAATCCAAAAGCAATGTTTATATACCAATAAAGAACAATACAGTGCCATAATTAAAATAATTTAAGCATTAGTGGTACAATAAATAAGCCTAAAATAGTAACAACAAACAAGTTCAGTAATGTACATAAAGTGACAACAGTAAAAACAAAAAAAGAAAAAAGTGTATATAAAAGCGGCAGAATAGGGTATGCATTAGAGCGGCCCAAATAAATTTTTTTATTGAAATTTTTTATACATAAAAATTAAAAATAAAACTAATAATAAGACAACGTAAAACGAAAAAAAAAAAAAACCAGCGGTGACATCGTCTGAATTGGGGCAGCAGCAGCATCAACAACAAGGCACAAGATAAGAACGTTTTTATATACTATATTTATATATTCTCATATATACATTACGTTTTAGTATATATATTCACGGATATATATACATATATATTATGAAGTTAATGGCCTGCGTCCTGCTGAACTAGCTCATAATATGAGTTCAAAAATTAAAGCTTATTTCCTTTTCTTAGCTTAAATATTATCTATTATTAATAACTTGAATAAAGAATTTCAGTCTGAAAGTTCGCGATTACCATATTCAAGTATTAAATCAAACTTCCTACTGGTTTTGAGTAACTTTATACGACAGGATAAGTTAAGCAGTGGCATTAACATTAATTTTAACGACAAGGAAAATCATAAAGTTACATTAAAAATTTTCGTTGGAATGAAAACAGAAACATATATGGAAAGTAACTTAAGTACTGATGAAATAATCGAAGTTAAATTAAAGATTCTCCTTTTTTTATATAGAATTATTAGAGCAAATCAAATTAAGATTTGATTTCGGCAGAGAATATCTAAAACTTTTAGATTTAATAACCCCATCTAAAGTCCTTTCTAACGAAGATTTGACACTTGTTCCTTTGATTTCAAAATTTCAAAATTTAGTGGATTGTGATCCAGATAAGATTGTCACACAGTGGAATTTACTTAGGTTAAGTAACAATTTTTTAAAGAAGGATATGGAAATAAATTTGTTTTGGCGCGAGGTTAGCGTAATTAAAAATGGTTTAGACGAGTTCTGTTTTATTAACCTTGCAAATTTTGTATTCAATTTAATTTCACTTCCACACAGCTCCGCTGCTGCCGAGCGAAAATTCTCCGAACTTACACTCATTAAAACTAAGCTGAGAAATAAGTTAGATTTTGTTACTATAAATAATATTATGCTATGTAAGGAAATAATACATAAGACTGAGGCCCACTATGTATGGTCAGTAAAACGTGATCTCAGAGAAATGTAATACGTATACATTGTATTCATACACTATAAGTTTATTTTAATGCAGTATAATAACTGCACTATGCATATTTAATGTACCGAATTGAATTGTTTTTGTTATTTTTGTTTTAATAAAATGTTATATGTTATTCAACTCAAACTTTTAATACAAATAACATTTTGGTAGGCTGAGCACGATTTTGGACCAATTTTGGTAGGATAAAAAATTCTTAAGTGGCAACGCTGGATGCGACACTCATTGTTGTTGCATTGTTGTTGAATACGTATAAGTAGATCAAATATTGCATAGTGAGTTGAGTATTACTTAGTTCTTCAGTACGCATTGCAAATTACTGATATGTACATACATTGCTAAATAAAAAGTCAGTGTCAGTGAACACATACCATACAAACACTAGACACGTACAAGTTTTAAATAAGAACAAAAACACAGTACATAAATAAGACAAAACGTGCATTAGTGTGCCCCAATCAAATTAGAAAAAAAAAAAAAAATAAATAAAAAATATAATTATAATATAAAAATATAATCTCTTTTTAATAAAAAAATTAACAAAACAACAATAAACATAAATAAATAAAAAATTAAAATAAAAGAAAACAAACGTGCATTGGGGCAGCAGCAGTATCAATACCAAGACCAGCTGAACACAGGTAAGAATATATAATTTCGGAGTTTTTAACCCTTAACGTTCAACGTCGGGTCACTTGTGCCCTGCCGAAACTGACTATACCTTGTAGCTTGAAGGGGGCGGTAGGGGCGGGGTCAAACTAGGCTGGAAAAAATTGTACACTGGAAAGCTACTAGCTCCCCAAGGACCGACAGTTTAGTGCGTAAACAGCCGTTGTGGGAGCCAGGTCAAATTTGAAAAGTGCACAAGTGACCCGACGTTACACTGTACGTTGATCAAACGCCGGAGGTGAGTAAATTGGTTTTTCCTTTATTTTGATGGCTTTTCACTAAAAATTTATGTTTTTCATGTGGAATTGACAAATTTTTAGTTGTCATTTTTGTAATTCTAAGACAGATAAAAAGACATTTCTATGCTGTGCCAAATGCCGTTATCCTGCGTGTGAAGATCACAGATATGAGTTATGTTTGGAATGTGCACAATAATTTTACCACAATTTTTTATTTTTATGTTTTTTTTTAACATTTCTTTTATTAATTAGTATATTTGATGTCATTTGTATGAATAAAATTGAATAAAATAAATACATTGTTTGTTTTATTGTGAATTTGACATATTTATGTATCTTCGAAAAAATGCGATTTTGATGTTCAAAACTTAAGTATCCTGTTTAATTGTACATATTTCCAATATTTGTTTCTTCAACGTACTGTTCTTAAGCTTTAATTTAAAAAATATTGGTTTTTACCAGTTATGATTTTTTGAAAAAAATGTCCATTTTCCACGTTTTTGTTTGTTTAAACAGTTTTATTGTTTAAACAAATTTAAACATCGGTAATATAGCGATTGATTCTTAAAATAGAATCCTCAATAAAGTCTCGTGAATTTTTTCAAATTTTTTTTTAGCAGTTTTACATACATTTTTAAGAGCCGGACACAAGTGACCCGACGTTACACAGAAGAGATGCGAAAAACGACGTTACATGGCAAGGGTTAAATATATGTGGGAATTGCTCATACCAAAACGACCAGAACAGGACGAAACTACTAATATTAGGCTAAGGTTAAATACGGTAGAATAAAACTCTGACTTGACAATATACACACCTAATTTGATAATGAATACACCCCTGATTTGACACAAGAAAAGCGGCAGTTAGTCTTGAACGAACCGCCGCAGCATACGCACATAAAATAAAAACCGATATACTATTATAAGAAATATAAGAAATTGATACCCTAGACTTAAGTGAATAATAAATGAATTTTAACATTAAATTAGTTTTCTTTTAATTAAGCGCAGAACCAAACCCACATATATATATATATATATATATATATATATATATATATATATATTTATATATTTATATATATATATATATATATGTATATATATATATATATATATATTTATATATTTATATATATATATATATATATACACACACATATATATATATATATATATACACATATATATATATATATACACATATATATATATATATATATATACATATATATATATATATACATATATATACATATATATATATATATATATATATATATATATGTATATATATATATATATATATATATATATATACATATATATATATATATATATATATATATATACATACATATATATATATATATATATATATATATATATATATATATTTCGCTTTATATATCCTCATATATATTTATTTTTGGTATATATATTCACTTATATATATATATACATATTTATTTTTAATATATTCTCATATATTTTTCATTTTGGTATATATATTCAAGTATAAAAAAGTAATGAATTTTTATTGTCTGTGCGCGTCCAGAATTACCAGTGATTCCAATCGTGGAACACTTGCATATAAAAAGTGATAATCGCGGTTGTGTTATTCCGCTAATGCAAAAATTATTCTTGTCGCGGTGCAAAGTGTAGGAAAAATTATATCGTGTCGTGCTCTTGTTGCAATTGACTTCAAGAGAATCAGTGCTCATTCGGGTCGATTGCACCCTTATTATATATATATATATATGTGTCGGTTTTTTCTTTGTATAAAACTCGCACTAATCCGCGTGCGTCGTTATTATTTTCCTCCAATAATTTATATGCGGTATGTTGCACTATATGCGTTCACGGGCATATATGCGTGCATATATCCTCCTGAGACCCCCGGTATCACCAGTGATACCTTTAGTTGACCATTTTTTCCCCCACCATTTATCGGAATCTTACAGTTATTCGTCGTTCAACTGTTAGCGCGAGCTTTCTTTTGTTTTTTCATTCTCCGTTCAACAGTTACTTGTTAAAATTTGGATCATTCGCGAGCAGTGCAAGTTTGACAATTTTGCGTAAACCGACATGGCGAAGTCGCGTAAAGGTAAACATTACTTTTTGTTATTATCTTAGTGTTTTTATACTATAATCTTAAAAAATACATTGTAATTTTACTTTTAATACAAATATTTCATAGAAAAGTTTAATAATTATTTCTACATTCAACGTTTTTCTACGAGTATCATACGTGATACCTCGGGCATTTTGGTCTTATATTTGGTTTCTTTTACAGGTAAGCTATCTGAAATAGATATAATAAAAGAGCTCAATTATGATGAGTCAGATATGGAAGAAGAAGACAGTGATGGCGAAAGTGACCTCCTAGCATGCCTAGAGGAAGAAATTGGTGAGCAAATCCCACTGTCCCGAAACATACTTTCACGGTGGAAAAACAGCGAAAACTTCGATTTTACTCCACATGAAGACGATCTGGACGTCGCATTCGATCCTAGTGTAATTGTTAAGAGTTCTTCAGAGTACTTTGGTCATTATATTGATGACCGTTTATTTGAAATTATGGCCGAATGTACAAATGTTTGCAGCGTATCAAGGACGGGAAAATGTCTGAATACGACGTCTGATGAACTTAGACAGTTCTTTGGATGTTCAATGGCAATGACTGTGCTTGGTCTTCCACGAATTAGAATGTACTGGGCATTGGGAACAAAAGTCGACTACATAGCAAACACAATTACTCGTAATCGGTATTTTCAACTTAGATCAAATTTAAAGGTTACAAATGATGAACTAATTACTCAAAACGCCAGACAGAATGACAAGTTTTGGAAAGTACGTCCTATTGTTTCTGCCGTAGAAAAAGGTTGTCGTGAAAATAAAAGGGATAATTGCGTCGCTATTGACGAGCAAATTATTCCTTTCACTGGAAAATGCAAACAAAAACAAGTTGTTAAAGGCAAACCAAACCCAGAAGGCATAAAAGTTTTTCTAATGGCCAATCCTAATGGTATTCCGCTTGATTTATATTTATATCAGGGGAAGGACACAACAATTGAATCAGCACTGTATCCATCACCTGAAAAACTTGATCTTGGCGGGCGTTTCGTGTTAAAACTAGTGGATACGTTGCCTACAGGTTCTTCCATTTTTATTGACCGATACTTTACATCTATTCCACTTCTTGATAACTTAATAGAAAGGGGAATCAAGGCAACTGGGACATTAATGAAAAATAGAGTGCCAGAGTACCAGCGGCCAAACTCAAAGAAAAAAGGTAAAAAGCGGGTATTGTTCAAGACAGATGCCGCATTACAAAAAGCTGGAAGAGGCAGTTACGATTGTGTTGTAAGGGGTGACAACAAGATTGCTGTCGTAAAATGGTTAGACAGCAAACCAATCTATGTTGCATCAACTGATGCGGCTGTCCAGCCATTAGGAACATGTCGTCGCTGGAGCAAGCAGAATGAGAAATATATCGAAGTGCCGCAACCTGTAGCTATAAAAAATTATAACAAGTATATGGGAGGCATTGACTTACTGGATCGTATTATTGGCAAATATCCCATGAGAGGAAGAACTGGAAAGTGGACTATTAGAACAATATTTCACTTTTTCGACTTTGCTGCAGCAGCAGGTTGGGTGCAATATCGAGACGATGCTGCAAAATCTGGACGCCAGAGGAAAGATATAGACCAATACTTAGATTTCAAGATGGATTTGGCAAACCAATTAATTTACTCAGGTCCTAGACAATCACAGCCACAAATTGTGAACCCACAATTCGCACGTGTGACACGCAATACCCCACAGCAAAGCCCTCGTTCCAGTCCAAGCAACCGTGACAGTCTTGGTCCCATACTATATGAAAGACCTCCTACTTCAACTAGAAAACACAGACTCATTGAACCAATACCTCACATTGCAAAAAGGAAGAAAGAAGCAAAACATCTGCCAACTTGTGCTAAGGGAGCCCAAAACAACAGATCAAAATGTCGAAATAAAGGTTGTAGCAACTTGACGTTTGTAAAATGTTCCGAATGTAATATTTTTCTTTGCTTTAATGTGAATAGGAACTGCTTTTTTGATTATCACACTTCCCAGTAGCTTTTTATAACATAAAATCTGATTAATGTGCCATTTTTAGATGTAAATTGAAAGATAAAATAAAATGAATAATAACTTTGTTTTAAACTAATGCAGTCCCAAGGTATCACCTGTGATACCATCCCTTATGCCAAAAGGGGAGGGGGAGGATTTTTTTCTCTTGCGTTTTATTAATAATATGTAGTACCTAGCTAAAAAAAGTAGCAATCTTAATTGTGGGTTATATACTTTAGTCTTGGGTCTCAGGAGGATATAAATGTGAATTACAAACGATTTTCACAGCACAACATATGTACAGGTGAGTACTATTTTTCTATTCCCAAATATATTATCTTCTAGCACGCCGGACCCCACACTTGGAGCAGCTTTCTGATGGTAAGCCCCAAGAAAATAAAATAAAAACACAAAATTTAGTACTTATCTTTGGATAAGTACACATAAGGTACGCACTGGATCGCTCTGTGCGTACCTTATGTGCTGCTGCTTCGCATTAATGATGCCACCAATATTACTTTCCATTTTCACTCGATTGGTCCACTAATAAACTTTTTTATCGTTTCAGATAACGATACCACTGACACACACACTCATCACCGGACCAACTCGCCAACGTCTTCAAACAACTTAGAAAAAATCTTAACTCATCCATCCGCAAGCAACGGATCGATTAAATATACCCTCGGTGGCAAAGAAAAAAAAATCACCTATCCTGGCTACCAACACCGACACAATTGACTACCGGTTTGTGTCGAAGTAGGATGATGGTTTTTCGTCAACCAACGGTGGGTATCCAACACATTCACACTCCAATTCAAATACCGCAGTCGCAGAGCAACGTCAGCGTAAGTACCTTAATACACTTATGTTAGGTAAACATAGACATAAAGTTTAACAGCTTTGTACATGTTATCTACAGTGTTTGCACATGTTATTAACAGCTTTGTATATGTTGACAACATTTTTTCTTTATGCTGTTTTCTCCATTATACAAATCTCTCAACACATATCCATGATAAACACCATTTTGCTATTTCATATGTCTAATTCATTTTCTCTGTTTTCTTTCATTTTTCTCATTACAGAAAATATGGACAAGAGGCCACACGCAACAACTTATCTGATTACTTTTTTCTCCACTTCTTTGAAATACCTTCTGTTCTGCTGCTTCTGGTTTACTTGCTGCTGCGCTGAGACGTCCGTCAATGTAAGTTCTTTTATACATCTATGTTAAGTTGACATAGATACGCCTCTTTACAGTTTTGGTTATCTTCATACCAGAGCTACTTTATGTTGTTTTTCAATACAATGCATATTGCTTTACACACCCATGTTAACCCGAACATAGATATGTGCTGTAACACTTTTAGTTATTTTAATAACAGAGTTTGTTTATATAATGCGTGAGAGAAGCTGTCAACAATTACTATATAAACATTATTGAAAATAAATTAGCTGATGCAACTATGATAGCAAAAAAGAAAGAAGCGTGCAATAAAGTAAGGATGACCATGTTGCCGTTTTTATAATAATCCTACAAAAATTCAGTTTTTAGCTTTTTATTTAATAATATAAATTACACAATCTTAATTTTTGTATCGAAATGTCACTGAACAGCAGATTTTAATTATTTAAAATCACGTGCATTCTAAGACAAAAATCTCATTTTAAGGTAAGACTGACAGCAAACAAATATCAAAAGGAAAGAAAGACAGCATTGACAGCAGGCATTAAAAAAGGTGGCCAAAGACGTCAATTTGGGAAATCGGCAAATATTTAGTTGCAATTGTTCAATTAAAAAGTAATATTTACACCATATGATAACATTTATATCATTATAGAAATACTTTGTCTATTGAGGAGTGTATCTGAGAGGCAGACTGGAATAGAGCAGTGATTGGACGATATCGCAAGTAGGATATAAGTTAAGATACGTCGCCTCAACGTGACTAAAAACTAGATACGTCGCTTCAAAGTGACCAAAAAAATTCCTTTCGTTTCATATTTCGAACTTGCAAATCCATGCAAGCCGCGCGAGTTACATCGTACGCTGCAACAACAACAACGACAGCAACCCAACAACCTCCCACTAAACCACCACGATCATCGTTTTAGCGATCGTTGACACTTCCAAATCAACCCATTTGCAATACCACATTATCAGCAATACTAACAGTTGCACAACAATAACCAGACAGATTTCCTAGTAATTAAGCATAAGCATAATTAATAATTAAGCCACACTATACTTTCTTTAGAAAAGCATATTAAAATAAGTTATCAATATTAAGTTCAATTCAATAAACGAGTAGTACAGTTTTGGTGTTAAAGTTAATCAGTTGTGTTTTATTCAAAGCTCCAGTTGAGGAGCTAAAATATATATTTTTGGTTATTGCATACATCAATAACATAAGTCGCGCACATCCGTTCTCATGCTTAAAGCATGCATTGTTGTTGTTTTGACTTAGCGCGAATGCAATTGCGCAAACAAACCACACGCGCGTTTCAAATTTTGTCCCATCAGCGTCTGGCTGATGTTTTATTTTCCTTTCCCAGATAGACTGTTTCGCTTAGTCGACATTTTGGCCACAGAGTTTCTGTTAAAGTAAATTTACTTCAAAGTTAGTCTTATTTGAAGTCTCGAACCTGCATAGCAGGCATGATAACCTATTTATCAGAATAATTAAAACATTGTAAAGTAAAAAATCGATAACCTATTTAATAGAATATTTAAGTCGTTATAAAGAAAAAATAAATATAAACATTGAATTTAATAAATAAAGCTATAAAAAATTATATAAATTGTGTTTCGTTCACTTATACAATTTAGAGAATGCACTCACTCAAAACGTAAATAAAACTATTGGTTACGATTCTGGTTTGAGAGAGAAGCGGCGAATCGTAATTAATATGTGCTACTAAAATGTACATAGGTATGTATTTGACTATGTAGAGTAATACACCTGATCCTTTTTTATACGGTTTTTTTAAACTTCTCTCAACTATTTTTTTTACGCGAATTTTTCCTTACTCGTATTTTTCTTTTGCTGCATTTATGTTAGTTTTGTGAACATATCTTAAAACGTAGCCCTCTGCTCTACATACAATAATATGCAACTCTGTAGCGAGTTACGTATGTACTTCCACATACTCAACCCTCCCCTGCTGCAAGCATCGACCAAATCGAAGTCATAATGAAAAAATATCTAAACAAAGTCAACGACACTTATGTATAACATACATAAGTGCCGTTGACTTTGCCGTATGCAGTATGAAAGTCGACACCATTGTGGTCGATAAGCATATTGCAGCGAAACCAATAATTTGAATTGAATGCAATCGACCCTTGTAACATAAACAAATTGTACAAATGCCAATGTAACAATAACAAACCAATAAGTAATATCGGCATCGAACTTATATGCCTCGTAATCAATTTTGTTTATTTCTCCCTTGAATTTTCACTCTCTTTTTTGAACAATTTTCGGGCACTGGCTAGTGCTTTACAAAATTGTAAAATTAGTCTTAAGATCGAACTCAATAAAGAAAGAAGTAATTTTTCCAACTTAAGTTGTTCTTTTTCTATTCAAACATCTAACGAGAAAATTAAAATTTTGGAACAAATAAAAAGCGGCGAGAAAATTACGATTATTGCGAAACACCGCAAAGTTAACGAAACTACCAAGCGAACAATCCAAAAGAATGAAAATGCCATTCGGAGTGCAGTTCTAACCTGTGGAATAGATGGCTCAAATACGTTCTATACTAGGGACATAGTGTTGGTCAAAATGGAGCGCGAGTTACATGTTACTCCACCGAGCAACAACAACAACCACCAGCAAAGCCAAAGCGTCGCGATTACACAAGCACTTCGGGTAGCAGTGAACATATTTATTAAAATGCTTATTTAGAATTTATTTGCAATCTATAAACTTTGTTAATTAAGCTTAATATTTAGGTCAATCATTTTTGCACATTATGTATTAATTTCTTATTGCTCAATAAGCAAATTCAATATTATAAGTAGAAGTAAAATCAGATTTTTCAGTTCAGTTGATCATTGTCATTTCTTTAAATTTAATAAATTGTAATTTTTTTTATGGAACTCGGAGTATCAAACTTATAATTCAAAAAAAGAATCCCTGTGGATACAAGATGTATTCAGCAGAAAGCAAAGCAATTTCACCAACGCATAAGAGATGAAGAGCCGGCAGCAACCCGGCCGATCTTTTCTGTCGGTAATGGTTGCATCAAAGGGTTCCTGCAACGACATTCACTGTATAACGCAAAAATACGTGGTGAAAGTGCATCAACAGATGAGGAAGCACCACAGGAATTCCCGAAAGTCTTAAGTGAAGTCATTGCTGCGGGAGGATATGTTGCAGACCAAGTATTTAACGCCGACGAGACTGGGCTATTTTGTGAAAAAAAAAATGCCAAGTCGCATTTATATCGCTAAGCATGAAAAATCGGCTAAGGGCCGATAAGCAGCAAAGGAACTTGTGACATTCTTGCTGTGCTGTAACGCGTTTGGAGACAAACTTTTAAAACCGCTGCTTGTGAATAAATACCTCAAGCCAAGAGCTTTAAAAGGTAGCTTTTTCATTAAACAGATTTTACAACTAGTTTTACTGTTTTATGGGTGTAGATTTGGAAAAATTGCCAGTTCATTGGATGGCAAAGCAAAAGGCTTGGGTAAATGCTTCACTTTTTAAGACATGGTTCAAAGAATGCTTTGTTCCTGAAGTTCTAGAATATCTTTACTACTACAAGAATCTTGACTTTAAAGTCCTGCTGCTAATTGATAATGCTCCTGGGCATCCAATAATCGAACACCCGAACATTAAAGTAATGTTTCTACTGCCGAACACAACGTCACTTATTCAGCCACTTGACCAGGGCATTATTGCCACATTTAAGTCCTATTACATAAAGCATTCATTTCAGTATGTTTTGGACCAAATAGAGAATGACTCTGAGTTGGATGTAGTTTCTGCGTGGAAGGCCTTTACAATAAAAAACTGCATAAAACCGCTGTTGCGGAAATTCAAAAAAGCACTCTCAACAAATGCTGGAAAAATGAAGTGAGAGTGAAAGCCTGAAATATTGGAGGCAGTGACTTCGCCTCGTACTTCTAGAATAAACGAAAAAACTTGTTGTTCAGAAATAGTTTTTGTTATATCCAACTACCAAATAAGTAATTTAATACTTAACACTCATAAATGCAACCCTGCATTCGAATACTTTTAATTACTATTTTTATACAACTCTGTTATGTAATAAGCTTTAATATTTGAAATAAACAGTTGACATTGAAATCTCAAACGCGTTAGTCTCGAAGTTTATCACTGGCGACGAGTGTAAAAGAAAAAAAATAAATAAGTGCAAGACAATTTCGTATTTACAATTGTTCAACTCAAGCGCATTGCTTTCACGCGAGTTTCGTGCCGTTTTCCGTATAAATCTAATAAAAAAAAAAAAAAAACAAACATGCCGGGCGAAAGCGAAAGTGAAATCTTAAAACAATTGCTTAAAGAGCAACAGGAATTTTCCAAAATGTGTTACATCAACAACAACAGTGGATGGAATCAATTCTCGCGAATAAAGCTGGTGGTGCAATTGATGCAAATCACACCATAGTGCCTGCGTTTCACAATTTTTCGAAAGAGCAGCAAACCTGGGAATCCTACCTAGAACAGCTCAATCAGCATTTTTTAGCATATTCTGTTCAGTGTGCTGAAAAGCAAAAATCATTCTTCTTGTCATGGATTGGCACAGAAAATTTTGAGCTGCTAAAAAATCTTTTCGGTAGTGTACAATTACAAGAACAATCGTTCAAAAATTTAACAGACAAATTAACGGAACATTTCCAGTCTAAGCGTCATGTAGTCGCCGCACGCTACGATTTTTTCAAGAGAGAAATGAAACCACAGCAGTCGTACAGAGAGTGGATAGCCGATCTACGCGGACTCGCAAGAGAGTGTAACTTCGTTTGTTCTGCCGAAAATTGTACTCACAATTTCGTTGACGATATGATTCGTGACCAAATAATTACTCACACGCCACACGATGCTGTGCGCTCTGCAGCCTTGCAAAAGCTACAGCCAACACTTGCCGACGTCTTGCTCATTGCGGAGTCGTACGAATCAACCACCAAAACAGTTGCAGCAATAAAAGAACAAGTGTCCGAAAAACAAATTCCAGTTAACGCTGTAAGTGCGTTTGCAAGAAAATCGCGTGTTAACAGCAACAGCAACATTGCGAAATTCAAATCATGCTCTGGCTGTGGAAACTCTCACTCAAGAGAGAGCTGCAAATTTAGGAATGCCGTGTGTAACAAATGTAACAAAATCGGACATATTGCTCCAGTGTGCATGTCAAAGCAAAAGCGAAGCAACAAAAACAATTTGAGTGACGAATATAAAAGTGAAAACAAAAAGAAAGATTATCGCCGCAAAAACCATAACATTGGCATGGTCGAAACAATTTATAATTTGACTGGTGCTGTGAAAACCGAAAGCAATAAAAATTATATTGATTTACAAATTCTAAACAAAATTGTATCTTTTCAAATGGACTCGGGTGCAACAGTTTCAATAATAAATGCGAAAACATACAAGCAACTAAATAGCCCACAGTTGCGAAATTGCTCAAAAGCATTGTTCGGTTTCGGTCAAAAAGATTTTCCAGTGCTTGGCGAACTCTGCGCGAATGTCAAGTGCGGTAAAAAAGAAAAGGAAGTTGTAATCGTTGTCGTGGATGTCGAAAATGGAAACAATTTATTCGGTTTTGACTTATTCAAAGAATTCGGTTTTGAGATTCAGCAAGTATCTAACATAACCGCAATTGAAACAAACAAAGTAAACGAACTGTGTAATAAATATTGTGATGTTTTCGAACCAGCTCTTGGTACAATCAAAAATTTTAAAGCGAGTGTTTACTTAAAGGAAAATGTACATCCGAAATTTTATAAAAGCCGACAAATTCCTTTTTCGCAAATGCCCCTATTCAAAAAAGAATTCGAGCGACTCACAAGTGCCGGTATTTGGAAGCCAGTGAAATTTTCTCAATGGGCTTCACCTATCGTTCTAGCGCCAAAATCTGATGGCTCAATAAGAATTTGTGGAGATTTTAAACTAGCTGTTAATGCACAAATTGACATCGAGCAGTATCCACTGCCTACTCGCGAAAGTTTGTTCCACAAAATTAGTTGCGGTCAACATTTTTCCAAAATCGACCTTAAAGACGCTTACCTGCAAATGGAACTCGACGACGAATCAAAAACAATTATGGTTGTCAACACACCGCTTGGATTATTCCAATACCAACGTCTTCCTTATGGCATAGCCAGTGCTCCGGCTATATTCCAAAAATATCTCGAGCAGCTACTTCAAGGCGTAGAAGGTTGCGGAAATTACCTCGGTGATATCATCATTACCGCGCCTACGTTTCACGAACACATCAGCCGCCTAGAAAAAGTGCTACAAATTTTGCAACAAAATGGCATCAAGTGCAAGCAAGAAAAGTGCTTCTTTCTACGAGACAAAATCGAGTACCTTGGTCGTCAAGTCAGCGCTAAAGGCATATTATCAGACGAGTCAGGACTCAAAGCAGTCAAAGATCTTCAGCCGCCAAAAGATTTGAAGCAAGCCGAAGCTTTCATGGGTAAGGTGAATTATTATCATAATTTTATACCCAACTATTCGCAATTAGCTGCACCGAACAACATGCTGCGCCGTAAAAATGTTAAATTTGCATGGGGTTCTGCACAACAGCAAGCGTTTACAGCTCTTAAAACGCACATTCTTAATGCTACGCAGCTTGCGCATTTTCAAGAAGAGTTACCATTGGTATTGGCTACAGATGCCTCATCCTATGGTATAGGGGTCGTGCTTTCACATATTTACCCTGATGGCAGCGAAAGGCCGATTGCCTTTGCATCTAAAACCCTTGATATACATCAGCAACGATATAGTCAAATTGAGAAAGAAGGACTATCTATCATTTTCGGAGTCAAGCGTTTCCACCGATATTTATATGGAAGAAAATTTATCTTGGTTACAGACCACAAGCCGCTTGTAAGCATTTTTAATCCGAATCATCAATTGCCATCGATGTCGTCGCATCGATTACAACGCTGGGCGATTATACTCATGGCTTATCGCTATGATGTACGCTATCGCAAAACTACCGAGCATGGCAATGCTGATGCTTTATCACGTTTGCCGCTGGGCTCAGACGAGCAGTTTGACCATGAAGAAGCCTGCTTCAACATTCATGAGCTAAACACACCAATTGATGCTGAAATTATGCGTAAACATGCCGAAAGCGACAAGATTCTGCAACGCGTTCTTTTTTTCGTCCAAAACGGATGGCCTGAGAAACTAAAGCCGCAAGATGCTGATCTACAATCATTTTTTAACCATCGATTTGCTTTAACAGTTAACAACAATTTACTTTGCCTACAAACGGAGTACAATCGTGTCATCATTCCTGCCTCCCTCAAACGAAAAGTTCTTCAACTTCTTCATGATGGTCACTGGGGAGTATCCAAAATGAAGCAGCTGGCCCGACAACACGTATGGTGGGTCAATATTGACAAAGGCATTGCACAGCTAACTGAAAACTGCGATGTTTGTAAAGTAGCAAATCCTGCGCCTGCACGGGAATATGAAAGCTGGCCTGAAGCTAACCGCCCTTGGGAAAGGATACACATAGATTTCGCTGGTCCATTTTGCGATTCAATGTGGCTCATTTGTGTCGACGCTTTTTCTCAGTTCCCGTTCATCATTCAACTATGTACAACAACAACTGCTGATACAATGTCCGCCTTATCATCAATTTTTGCCATTGAAGGTATACCTGAGACGATCGTAAGTGACAATGGTCCTCAGCTTACAGCTGATTCATTCAAAATTTTTTGCTCGCAACATGGTATCAAACATGTTACTACTGCGCCGTTTCATCCCGCTTCGAACGGTTTAGCCGAACGTTTCGTCAGAACCTTCAAGACTGCTGTTAAGAAAAACATCGATGATGGATTAAACTTAAAATCTGCTGTAGTAAAATACCTTTCAACTTATCGTTTTATGCCAAACAATAATGGCAAGACACCAGCCGAACTATTGCATGGCAGACCTGTTCGTACCCTTTTGACTCAACTATTAGAATCACCGAAACAATCCGACAAATCTCCAAAAAGCAAGCAGAAGTTCGAGTTAAACCAACCTGTCTTTGCTCGAAACTACGCAAGAGGAGTAAAATGGGTAAAAGGAGTTATTGTGCGACAACTGGGTAAAATGGTTTATCTGGTTCACACAACTAATGGCTACTACAAGCGACACGCTAATCAGCTGAAAACTAGATGCAGTTCAGACTTAAATTCTACGCAATCACCAACTGATATCGATTTTTCATTTATACCAAACACCGACAATTCGACACCAGTTTCAAGTAACCAACCAACACAATCACCGATTGTAGAGACTTCAACCGAAGAGAGAACATCAGCCGAGGTTCCCCAACTTCGAAAGAGTACACGTATTCGGAAAGAAGTTAACCGATATGGAACCGCCGACTTTAGAAAAACTTAAGTATCTTTTTTTCATTATTTTCAAACATTATTTACTTTTAACTTTTCATTGCATTCATGAATTCATTTAACTTAATTTACGTTTTGTTTTGTTAATTGTCTTAAAATAAGGGTGGAGAAGTGTTATATCCAACTACCAAATAAGTAATTTAATACTTAACACTCATAAATGCAACCCTGCATTCGAATACTTTTAATTACTATTTTTATACAACTCTGTTATGTAATAAGCTTTAATATTTGAAATAAACAGTTGACATTGAAATCTCAAACGCGTTAGTCTCGAAGTTTATCAGTTTTCATTTCAATTATTTTGTTTGTTCTCTTTATTATATTTTTTAAACGATAAATAGCATGTTTTTACACAAATCGCAAAGAAAACTATCACTTCAACAATTTTGCCCCACCGTAATCTCTGATTCATTACTAACGCAGTGCACAAATGTATGTTTATGTATATAAGTATATAGATATAATTGTGATGTGATTACAGAGAGATGACAAAAATGAAATGATGTTGCTGTTGTTTTCGTAATATTTTGACAATATACTTTAAAGTGGAACAATTAATCACAAAAAAACAACAACTTTCATTTATTGCACTCTATACCTCTTTTCTATGTAATGGGATTCTACCAGACCCGACTTCACTCTTGCATAAAATACAGCTGCACATCATTGATGATGATAACAGTAAGCCGGCAGCAACAGGAACAGCAGCGAAGGCAGCAATAAGAACAGCGGTGATGGCAACAACAAAAAACAGCAACGACGACGGTGATGGAAATGCTAACAGCAATAGATGCACTGGCAACGGCAGCAACAAATAGCTACTTCGATGACAGCAACGATAGCAATGGTTATATAAGCACTTTTGTACACAGCAATTATAAAAATGCCTATGTATTTTAGAATTAGAAAAAACGTTGTAATGCTGACGTTGGTGTCAGATTTACAGGAACTTTAATAAAACTCTGCTCAATTGCAATCAAGTCTTCTTCACTTTCCAAGGACTGGACTTTGTAAAATGAATGGTAGCCCCTTCCTCAGCTCTATATGTACAGCCAATTTTTTAAGGTGTACTTGATGTATTTGTCTCACTTTTCACAAACGATTGTATATATTTAATTATTCGTGTGATTTTAATTATATTTTATTTTTAGATTTTATTAACTTTATATTCACTTTAACGGGAAAGTCCCTGCTCGGGCGCCATGAAAAATCTTGAGGTTATTCAAGATGAATTTACCAATCACTAATTATGACTAACTTTATTTCTTATTTCAATTTTTCACTTAGCCTATTAAAACTAAAAATAACGGATTCAATAGAGGTAAGTATGTACAAGTTTTTCAAGTATATAAGTTAACGTAAGAAAAGTTTATTCAAATAAACATAGAACTGCTGACTCCAAGTTTCAGCAATTTCCTCCCTAAAAGTGCATAATCGGCACGAGTATTGTAAAAGCATGAGAACGGAAATTTCGTAATTCGATCCACGCCAGACAACGTGACTCGCAGCAACGGCACAGGTAGCTTAAGAATATTATAATTATTATTAAGTCAGTTGTAAAACTCGGATTGAGTGAACAAGATATTGTGTTAATTGTGTTAATTTAAAATTCAAATATGTAGAGGAAAGTAATTATGTAGGTAATAAATTCATATATATGTAGATAATAAATTCATATATAGTGAGAAAATTTGTAACATAATGATATACAGTGTCTAACATTAATATGAATACATTATGTTTGACGCAACAACTATGTTTAAGTCAATAGTAGACAATTGGTTCCAAATTAACGAGAAAAGGAAGAAAGCCAACGATTATTACTAATAAGTATTTCAACGCTTAAACAGCTAGTTGACGTATGCGGTGATTTTCAAATTATATTTAAGAAATTACAACTTTGTAGCTCTCCCTCTTTGTGTTTCATTATTCCGTCAATTCAAACAATTGAGCACCTGTGTGAGCCTAAAGACACAGACGTAGCTGCCATATTAACATTGAAAGAAAAAATTATTGAATAATTGAGCACTATAGAAACACCTACAGACGAGGTAAATAGATATTGTAAGGAAAATGTTCAAATAACTATGGACTTTGATGTACTCAAATGGTGGAAATTAAATGACAAGTCTTATCCATATTTATCTGAAGTTGCACTGCAAGTTGTTGAGTCGAACGAACAATCACCCGAAATGATTGGTATGAGAACGACCGATAATTAAAATCACACAGCCAACAAGAACCACATGGTTTGATTGATTTAAAATTGTACTAAATATAAAAAGAGCCACCCTTCAATACGTTGGAATGCAACTATGTTAGTCTTAATTGTCAAAAATTTACAACAATAAAACTTCCTTCCGCCATATTGTTCCCTTAAAGATCGAGCGTGTTTTCTTTAAAGCTGCGTGAAATAATATACTTTTCTACAGGTTATGGGCCTTTATGCCACAAAAGAATATCGGTTTTAGTTTACCTAGTTATTAAAAACTGCTGGAAAATAGTCGAAAATGGGCTACCGGCAGAAGCTTCGCAAAAGGACATTGATAATGATGAACGTTCATTAGCAGAAATTACGCTCATGATTGAGCCAAACAATTTCTCGCACATAGCGACAGCTAAGACATCACAACAAGCATGGCAAGCTCTGTTGTCTGCATATGAGGACACAGGCCTTACACGCAAAGTGGAATTACTAAAACAATTAGTGCAGTGTAAACTAACAGACTTCGTATCTATGCAGGAATATGTAAATTCCATTGTGATGACGTCACTTAAAGTGAAAAACGCAGGTCTCAATATCGATGACGAGCTCACAGCTTCATTGATGTTAGCCGGGCTGCCGGATGAATTTCGCGCACTTGTGTTGGCAGTAGAAAATTCTAAGGAAAACTTAACAATCGATAGTGTAAAAACGCTTTTACTACAAGATGTGAAATTCGATAATAAATGCACTGAGAATGCTCTCTATGTAAAAGAAAAATCGATTAAAAAACCATTTCGATGTCACTCATGTAAACAGGTCGGTCATTTTGCTAAAAATTGTCCTAACAAAACGAAAAGAGATAGCAGCACTTTCAACAAGAATAAAAGGGTTCTTTTTGCTTCTCTACTTTCAAAAGACATTCGTAATGACAATTGGTTTATCGAATCGGGCGCAACATCGCACATGACTAAAAACAGAAACGTAATTGTAAATGAAGTGCGTGTGAAAAATAAGAATATTGTACTAGTTGCGAACAATAACATAATGCCGGTAATATCAAAAGGAGATATGAATTTAAGTCTGTCGGTAGAAAACTCGAAAATCGATGCCATTGTGAAAAATGTTGAATATGTGCCGGATTTTTACGCGAATTTGCTATCTGTACGCCAAATGACCAAAAACGGCAACAAAGTGGTTTTCAATAGAGATGAGTGCAAAATTTATGATAAAGAAAAGAATCTAATTGCTACAGCAAGTGTCATAAATGATTTATATCGCTTAGATTGTGAAATATCTGACAATAAGCATAATAAAAATGAAAAAGTGTTGTTTGCTAGTAACAGTTTTGATCTCTGGCATAGAAGGTTGGGCCATATATGTACCGAAAATGTAAAGAAGGTAAAAAGTGCATCGCACGGCATTGATTTCGGAAAAACTTGCAATGAGAAGTGCATGGTTTGCGTCAAAGGAAAACAAACACGGTCATCGTTCAAAGATAGTGGCACACGCGCACAAAATTTACTTGATTTAATACATTCAGATGTAATGGGACCCTTTCCTGAGAAATCTTTTTCTGGTGCTCGTTTTTTAGTAACATTTATTGATGATTTTTCTCATAAAGTTTTCGTAGTACCAATCAAACAAAAATCAGAAGTGTTTGAAGAATTCGTGAAGTACAAAAATCTTGTGGAAAACCAATGCTCAAGAAAAATAAAAGTTTTTCGCTCCGATAATGGTAAGGAGTACATTAATGAAAAATTTAAGACATTTATGAACAAAAATGGTATTCTTCACCAAACTACATCGCCCTATACACCCGAGCAAAACGGTGTGGCTGAAAGACTAAATCGAACAATAGTTGAAAGAGTGCGCTGCATGTTGTTAGATTCCGGGTTAAGCAATAAGTTCTGGGCAGAAGCCGCAAGTACTGCTGCTTACATTTTAAATCGTGTACCTATCGGTTCAAATTTGAAAAGCCCTGAAGAGAAATGGACAAATCAAAAGCCAAATTTAAAACATTTAAAAGTTTTCGGTTCAAAAGCATTGGTGCATGTGCCACGCGAAAAACGAAAAAAACTGGACTCAAAATCGACTGAGTGTATAATGCTTGGATATTGTGTTGCTTCAAAAGCATATCGTCTCTTTGAGCCTAAAAATAAAACTATAATTAATAGTCGTCATGTTGTTTTTATTGAAACGCCTGGTAAAACCGAAAATGTTATAGAAGTCAAAAACGCGTTTGAATGGGGTGACGTTCGCCATTCTGAGGGGGAAACTAATATAGAATTGTCGAACATAAAAGAAGATCCTTGCATAATTATTGAGCAGCATGAGCAGTCAAAAGAACCAAACGCGTCAAGCAACGAAAAACCAGATAGTGCAGAGCAGCATGAGCTATTAAGAGAACAAGACGCGTCAAGCAATGTCACAGGTTTTTGTGACGCTGACTGGGGCGGCGACCTCGACCAAAGGCGATCAACGACAGGTTACATATTTATGTTCCAAGGCGGTCCAATTTCTTGGTCAACGCGACGTCAACGAACGGTTGCGCTTTCTTCGACTGTGGCCGAGTTTGTGGCCATGACAGCAGCCATTCAGGAGGCATCCTGGTTACAACGTTTTCTCAATGAGTTATCACTAGATGCTTCAAAATCAATGGTATTATATTGCGACAACAAAAGTGCTATTCAAGTTGCATCCAACAATTCGTATTCGCCTCGTACAAAGCATGTGGATATAAAACGCAAATTTATTCGAGAAAATTTAGAGAGCGGAAAAATTGAACTTAACTACATATCAACAAACAACATGCTGGCTGACATCCTAACTAAAGGCGTGGCGAAACCAAAGCATATTTTTCTTTCTAAGGCACTTGGCCTAAGTAATATAAACTAATACCATTGCTTACTTATATATTTTACAGTTTTTTTTAATCTCAATGTTTGAATAACTTTTGAATCTCAATGCTTGAATAACGTACATATATACATATATAGAGAGAAGGAAGTATTTTTACATATTACATATTTATATATATTGAATCTTTGAATTGTATTGAATTAACTTGCTTATTTTTTTTTGAAGTGTCGTTCAGGAAAGGTGTACTAAATATAAAAAGAGCGACCCTTCAATACGTTGTAATGCAACTATGTTAGTCTTAATTGTCAAAAATTTACAACAATAAAACTTCCTTCCGCCATACTGTTCCCTTAAAGATCGAGCGTGTTTTCTTTAAAGCTGCGTGAAATAATATACTTTTCTACAAAAATCAACAGCGAATATGTGTGTTTGATCAAGTTTGATCGCTTAAACGCAGAGGCATATTTTTAGGATGCTGATTACGTATGAATGTTTTTTCAATCAGCCTTTGCCATTCTCTGATATAAGTATGTAGACCCCAATGAATGAATCACAAAGCAGTAGAACTGTTTATTGACCTCAGTGCATTTGAGTTTTGTTGAGCATACATTTATTTTCAATAAATCAAATCTAAATTTGTGTCTGTTCTAAATAAAAATTTATTATTTAATAGGAGTAGTCGTTTATTAGGTTCGGTTATATGCACCGGTAGTGCTTATAAGCTACGCAATCTTATATAGATAATAGCTTCTTGTGATATTAGATAAATTCCATATATCGATAGACAAAAATATGCAACTGGGCTAGCTAGTGGATTAAAGTAATTCCTATTTTCCTAAAACGTTTTCAATTAAAGTTTTCATAATGTTTTTTAAGTCCTGAGTCTGGCAGCATTGAAAAGTATGACAAAAGTAGCTCGCCGCGCATAAACAGTACCGTTATGACGCCTACTGTGATTCAAAGCAGTTTTGTAGCTGCGCAAAACATATGCAACTAGTTAAAGTTGTGCTCTTGTTAGTGTCACCACGTATTATGAATCGCGAATATTATATTAAATTACAATCTATTTGATTTTACAGTCAAAAACGTTTATAGTGAACACTGCTTATCATGGCAAAGGACAAATATAACGTTCATACAAAATTGGTGATAATTCAAGTATTTCGAGAAGGTTCTTCCCAAAAAGAAATTTCTGAAAGGTTTAAAGTGCATAAATCTACAGTGTCCAGAGTTATTTCAAAGCATCAAAGAGTGTTGCCGATTGAATCTATACATTTTGGGGATCGTCCACGTAAAACAAATGTAAGGACTGACAAGAAAATCATTAGCTTAATTGAAAAAGATCAATTTATCACTTCATCGGACATTATAAATAACCTCAATGCCCTTGTTGTGGCATTTCCAACACGATAACGAATCCAAACACACTTCGAAGTGCGTGAAATAGTGGTTGAATGACAAAAAAAACATTTCAGTACTTGACTGGCCAGCACAGTTACCTGACTTAAACGCCATAGAAAATCTGTGGAGCATCCTTAAGCAGCGTGTCAAAGGACAAACATTTTAGTGTGCAAGCGCTCTTTAGCGCCTTAAATTTGAATGGAAGAGCATTCTTAGGACAATATTTGAAAAAATAATAACTATCAGCAAGATTCATAAAACTAGAGCAATTCAATATACGATGCGAAAGTCTTATTCCCCGATGTTAAACCCCATTTGAAAAGGTTTTCACTGAGTTCAAGATCCATGCGCGATCATTGTTTAATGATGTTACTATAAATCGCAATATTGTGGAGCCGATAGAAGAAGGTAAACAACAAATACAACAGAATGATTGTGCTAATAATTTGAAAAAGGTTTCACTATATTTGAAAATGGTTGCATTCAATTTGTTTTATCATTTGTTCCCAGTTACACCTTGTTCCTATGTTCAACATGTCAATATTACAATTTGGATTTATTTATTAAATTATGTTTGCAGTGCAATATTTTGGTATTGATTGTTTCTGTCTTTACGTTTTACCGTGGTATATGTGTTTGTTGATAAAGTATAATATAAAGGCGCGTTCCCAACCGCCAACCTGGCATATGTCAATGGACCACCACACGTGTTACTGGTGTTACAGATCGAATCAGCACTAATTCCATCAACACTGACAGTGCCCTGATCCACCAGCAAAGAAACAGTTCGACCTGGCCTCAAGAAACTGCGCAGCCAACTCCAAAGAAAAACCAGCTGGCAAGCCTACATCTACTCGCAAGCCACCCACCCCACCAGAGACCACTCAAACAAATTCCAAGGACACCTCTCCCGTCCACCATTGAAAGAAATGTAAGCTCTATTCCTAATTGCTAATGTTGCATTCGTGCGAGGGCATGCTTAAGTCACCCTGTACTTAAACATATGAAAGTAGCCATTACGTGGCACATGTCGCATTTATTATTGTTTAATATGTTGTTATGATTCTCATCGTCGATGTAAGAAAACATCATACTTTGTGTTGTTCTCGTTATCTACTCTTTGACTTCGGCGCGGGAAGTGCGGATCGATATATTTTAAACATAACAAACAACATTCAACCAAACGCAATACAATATATAAGTATATACATAATAAAATTAAACATTAAAAACATTTTAATTTACACAAATACAATTACATTACACGTTAAAACACATAATAAAAAAGTGTTGAATAAATTAAAAATAAAAACGTTAAAAGTGATGTTTAATATAAAATTAATAAAATCATTCACGATTTTTACAAAGCTACAGGGTTGGTTTCAACAGGTATTAAGTCGTAAAAATAATAAGTTTAAAAGGTGTAATTGTACAGTAGTGAAATTGGATATAAGAATTAACGAATTATCACTCCAAATAGGCGTTTTCTCTAAAAAAGGATGAGTATATTAAATTAAACTCTACTTTTCGGGTAATCAGTGTTGAAGTCCCGAAAGGACACTCAACACTTAGGGAATTAGGTTCGTCAGTACCTCATGGTTAAAGTGCCGTTGCCGTACGTTTATTAGTTGCAAACAAAAAAACCAACGCTCTCCCAGTTCATATACTGGTGGGCCTGTTTGTTTGGCGAAGCGAAATAGCTAGAATTAAATGCTTCTTTGAGTAAAAGTGACGTCGTCTAACGACTAGGAGCTTAGTCGTTGTGTAACGTTAAATGTTGGCAAATTAGTACACAACATTGGGTACAGCAACTTCGGAAATAACCAGCAATTTAATTTAGTAGTTAGCACTTAGCAAGCAATGTCCGAAAAGTGAAAAGAAACTAGGGCAAATAGACGTAACATTTTAGAAGAAAAGCTTAGTAGAAGCAAAAAATCGTTTACAACAGAAAGAGAGCGTCGTTTTATTATAAAAAAAAAACCGACAAAAATGCGCCCAACACCAAACCTGACACATCATAAAAAAAATCGAATAAATTTTACAAAACACAACATGAATACCAATTGGCACCAAGTAAATTTTCATTTACAGAATAATTTTTCTTAGGAATGGATTTGGATGGTTCAGGTGGTTGAAATGGATACTGATGTGATTTGCGTAAGAAACCACAAATTTTCTTTAAGAGATAGTTTATCAGCGTCTTATGGGTTGGGATGCATTTCCTGCAGATGGCGTACTGGATTTACATTTTGTATCCACCAAAATGTCCAGTAGAGGCTACATGTACATATGCATATTGTGCTTCGCGGCATATTTCCCGAAATTGTGAAATACATATTTATCGATACACATACCAACATTGCTCAAAATTGTGAAATACACAATCTATATCAATATTTCTTCTAAATTTTTTGGAATTACACCCTAATAAACACCATATATTTTATTTTGTATATAAGGAGTGACTTCGTTGGGGCTTATACGATAGCGGTCTAATAGAAAGTATTCTATTTCAAAAAAGACCCAAATATTATGATCGTTTAGTAATCAGAACTAGTTCCTGAGTGTATACCAAAAACTTTGCCCTGATTATTCTAGGGGAGGTTTTACCTCTCCTTCTGCTCCCGGGGCTATTTTGGTGAGCCCCGTGACGGCATGTTCTTTCATAAGCTCGTTTATTGGCAGTTGCGCCATATAGAAAGCGTGTGCTAGGGCTTCGGTGAAGAGGTTGAAGTCTCCTTCCGTCTACTGACTTAGAACATGATCGTTGTGGAAACACATTTTTGGCGTAGCCGGTAGGATATTTATAGAGAAATGTTTAGTATTATAATGCATTTTTTGTATGAATCAATTTTTTATTTTATTGTTGTCAAACATGGAGTAATAATGATAATTCGAGTCGCAGTTGGGTCGCACAATTCATAGTTCCGCACTTACGTAAGCATACCAACAATGTTTAGGCACACCATAATAATTATTCAATTGGACTGCTCATGTGTGAGTATTGGAACTAGTCACGTGAACTCTATTTTCCCACACATCTGGTATATAGTCACATATTGTGTCCTACACTACCCACACAAAATAATAAATAAACAAAATTCATTTCAAGAAAGACTTCTAACACGAACTCTTTCTTGAAACAAATGCAACTTGGTTACACTTTTCCGCTGACCAAGCAAATAACGCTCACTATGGAATGCATGCAAACAACCAAACACACACACACACATACATTTATACATACATACACTCATCCATACAAGTGCCTGCGCGCACAGATAAGTAGAACGTAAGATTAAAAAAAACGAATAAAGAGTCAGTTCTCAGCAAGAAGCAAAACAAAGAAGTCGCGTTTCTTTTCCGATTTGAGACTCCGTTGCACGTTAGCGAAAACGAAGAAGTTTCCGCTTAAAAGAAAAAGGTTGAGAGTTTCAAATAAGATTTTGAACTCCTTCCCCAGTGTGACGCATCCCCCCCCCCCCCCTTTAATTGGCGACGAGGAACTTACCCACAACACTTAGGCTGAGCAAAACTATTAAAACAACTTTATTAAAGGCTGAGTTTTTTTAAAGTCAAAGAAAAATAAATTCAACACACAAACGCAAAACGATTTAAAATAAATACATTTATAAGCCAACAATAAGTGGAAGAAGTTAAAGTGTAACATTTTGAGTTTGTCACGAGTAAAGACTGATCAACCTATTAAAAACCACAAAATTTCGATAGAAATAAAATAAAAATAAATAAACAAACAAACAACAATTAAAATATTGAGTATTAATCGAAAAATATTCGGGAAAATTAATGTAATTAATACTAAAGAATAAATTAGTGAGCCTATTGAACAACAAAACAGCAAGTAAAGCCAGTGGTCAAAGTGGCAAAATATAAAGTACAAGAATTTAAAGTAACATTATTAAGACTACAAAAGGATTTGAAAATTGTGGGTGACATTTCTAACCCAACACCTGAACAAAATTCGATTTCAAAACCCCCAGTGACTGAAAAAAAAAAGAGAAAAAAAATATATCTTATAATTAATACCATTAAATTTATAATCTTAGAATGGAATTATGTACAATTACGAATAAGAAAATTGCAACATGCCAAAGTGACGAAAAGAAAAAAAAAAAAAAAAAAAATAAATAAAATAAAAATAATTCAACAGGGACCGTTGAATCTATGGGTGGAGGAGTCACATATTGTGTCCTACACTACCCACACAAAATAATAAATAAACAAAATTCATTTCAAGAAAGACTTCTAACACGAACTCTTTCTTGAAACGAATGCAACTTGGTTACACTTTTCCGCTGACCAAGCAAATAACGCTCACTATGGAATGCATGCAAACAACCAAACACACACACACACATACATTTATACATACATACACTCATCCATACAAGTGCCTGCGCGCACAGATAAGTAGAACGTAAGATTAAAAAAAAACGAATAAAGAGTCAGTTCTCAGCAAGAAGCAAAACAAAGAAGTCGCGTTTCTTTTCCGATTTGAGACTCCGTTGCACGTTAGCGAAAACGAAGAAGTTTCCGCTTAAAAGAAAAAGGTTGAGAGTTTCAAATAAGATTTTGAACTCCTTCCCCAGTGTGACGCCCCCCCCCCTTTAATTATATACATACACACATGTGATGTGAATCGATTGTGGATTCTAGGTTGCTATGTAGGTGGATTTGTATGTGGATAGATTTAGGAAAAATGAAGTGTGAATTAACAGCGAACAGTTCATAAGTGAATACTGCGACCCTTACGAGGAGCTCCAGTATTAGTGTTTAAGATGAAAAAGAGAATTGTACAAGTGAAAATCAACAGGAAATAAAGTGAAGCGCAAGTATAACTAATCCTGTTTTATTTTCAGGAAACCAGTTGTGAAGTTCCCAAATAACACTTAACACTTAGGGAGATAGATTTGTCGGTACCGTTAGTTACTGCCGTTACTGCACTTGGTATATATATTCGTCGCAAACAAAAACCAACGTTCTTCCAGTTCATGTACTGGAAGGTCTGTTTGGCGAAGCGAAACAGTTAGATTTGTGTGGGTTAAAAATTAAGTCCTGGGATATACTCCTGTAGGTATAAGGGTCCATTCAAGGATTGGGCATAGATTCACTTAGCAAGAGGGTATTTTAGAAAAGGGTTGTGGTATTAACTGTAAAGGTCATGTTCGTTTAAGGAGTTGCTTGACCGCTATGCAATTTATTAAAATCAAAATTTGGAAACGTCTGCAAGTGCCGATAGAAATTACTGCAGCTTCGAAAAGAACGAACATGCTAAAAAAGAGCATCGATACAATTGATACTCAACGGAGCATTACCGAAAATAAAACCGCTCCAAAATTTTTAGCATTTCATTCATAACTCCGTTACTCAGCAGACAGGCCACAGGGTCAAATTTTCGTTTATTGTTCAATATGGAGAATTAAACCGATGACGTTACGCAGTTAAAGAGGGCCATGAAGAACCTACGACAGAAGATCACGTATCTCGTCACATGTCCTTTGATCTACTAGTTGAGACTTCAGAAGACGATGTGATTGAGGAAGATTTCCCACGACAGTACTGTATGTGTGTGCTCGATTAAGGAGCTGTTCCTTTAGGACTAGAATTTTACTTGATATCACTATTTCTGACTATTATCTATGGATGTCTTCTTTAAGGCTGTTCATGTAACTGACTAAGGACCATTTTCACAGTAGCAAGTTAACTCATAGAATAGCGTTAACTAATACTTTTCAGTGAGAAATCTGTTAGTTAACTCTATTCTATGAGTTAACTTGCTGTGGAAATGGTTCTTAGTCAGCTATCTGAACAGCCTTAAAGATGACATCCATAGAGAATAGTCAGAAATACTGATATCAAGTGAAATCCCAGTCCTAAAGGAACAAATATCCGAAATCGTGCGGGAATCCCAAATATCAAAATCAGACAGAAGTCGAACGAATAATCAACCATCATCATTATCCCATTATTAATTTTTTTTTTTGGTCTCCCTTAAACTAAATTTCTATAATATTTTATAATGAAATATTATTATATTTGATAACATGAAAGTAAGGATAACTATAAAAACAATTATAGCTATTGCAACGTTCAATATAGGAATAGCTCTCACAGCAATACCCACCTTCAATGGCCAATGGCCAACACAAAGAGTTATAGAAATTTATAAAATCAATCGAATTCCGTACAACCTTAGACATACTATAACCTCAACTATTGCATAAAAAAGACATTAAAAAAGTTATTACACATCATGCTTGAGATATTGTAAAATTAGTTAAACTTTGAATCGGCTTAAATTTAAATTCTTTCTAACATCAAAAGGTGAGAATCAAATCGGGCAAAAATCGAACCATGGAATCGGATTCTGCTGCCCAAAATTTGTAGACTTTGGTCCTTCATACTTTTTGTAGCTATAAAAAAAGTTAAATGCCCGATGGACCAGATTAGTCATATTTTAGGAATTTTGAGTCGCTGAATCCGAATCCGAATTGTGGTTACATTATCCATCCGAAAATGAATTGTTTCTCAGCCAAGCACAACAGAAAAAAACGACAAAAAAAGCGATGTTAAAATTGAAGTTGTTACTTGGATACCAACTGAAAAATCATCAAAATTTCCTATATAGCATTATACACCATTTTTGGGGTAGAACTTGAACAATATTTTGCCGTTTACAATTTATGATATTTGAGGAACTTTTTATAAATCAGACGTATAATGTTAGTTTTACTTTTACACATTGTCTGAGTGTAAATTATTTAAGTTATCTGATGGACTGCTATGTTACAATTATAGTGAGCTAGTTACATATTTAATACATACATATGCTAAGGTATAACTATGATTTCTTATTCTGGCTTATATATAATCGATTGGTGATTATAATATTATGAATTGTGTAGGAATATTATTTTCCACTTACCCATATTATTTACAATGTTTCTGTTTAATTTTATAATGTATTTGTTCATAACATGTAAGCACTGTCATCGTTGCGATCATCATCGGTATCATCAACGTCAGTATCATCGTGATCATCTGCATCATCATGATCATCATCGGTATTATCATGATCAACATCATCACGATCGTCACCACTCCCATCAACATCGCGGTCATCATCATCACGCTCATCGCCATCATTCTCATCATCACGCTCATCGCCATCATTCTCATCATCATCACGATCATCGTAATCATTCTCATCATCATCACGATCATCGTCATCATTCTCATCATCACGATCATCGTCATCATTTTCATCTTCATCACGATCATCGTCATCATTTTCATCATCATCACGATCATCGTCATCATTCTCATCACGATCGTCGTCATCATCGTCATCGTTCTCATCATCATTATGATGATCACCGCGATCATCATTATCCGAGAAACCCAAAGGATCACGACTCTCCACAGTCATGGGTGATGGTGTATTGTCATTGGCAACAATTGCCTGTATATTATTTACAGCTGACAATAGACTAACGTTATTATGAAGAGGTATTTCGTCATGACCCAGATTAAGTGTCGGCACAGCACCTGCTTTCAGCTTCCGATTACCCGTCACATCCGAATCAAAGTGCTCAATACAAATACGAGCTTTCTCATATTCATTGGGATTCGGCAATTTCAAATTATCACACCATTTTTTAAACAATTCTGCATCACGAGGAAATCCAAAAGTGCGTAAATTATTTTCCAGTGTCCGTTGCTTACGACAATGTGATAGACAACAACTGGGCAAGAAAATACCGGATGTACTTTTCGGATTGTCATAGATAGCCTTGTGATGACCCAAACGTTTTGTAGGTTTTGCCCATGGCTGTAGCGATTTACCCTCAATGCAGCGCTTGTGAAAATGCATATTACATATACGTGGATGATCTTGAGCAATACTAATGGGTAGCTGGAGATTGTGACACCATTTCTTCAGCATTAGTTGACTGTTTGGAAATGCAAATAGACGCACGCCATGTTTTAAGCGACTTTTGCGGCATGCCGGCACACAACATTTAATCAGATCGAGTGATTTCTTCACCTTCACCTGTAGCACATTGGGCAACATATCCTCTTCGTCAGCCAACTCCTCTAAATATTGTGTCGGTATGGCCCAAGAGCATAGTTGTGAGTTCTCAAAGCAGTCCGCTGTGAAATGACGTTCACATATTTTATAGGATCCAGCTCTATCTCGCAATAAATTCATTTTATCCAACCATTTTGTTAGAAGCGTTTCATCTGTGGGAAAATCAAACAGTCTAACCGCCTCCTCATCAGTCTTGTTACGGCGCAAGCAATTTGGCACACAGCATTCTCGATCGCTTACTGATTCTCCTTCAGAATTTCGATATATATCATCCGGTTTCACATGATTCAATAATAACGTTGGCAATGCCCATGGGCGTAAACGATGTGCCTTTGTTAAAGCATTCGATTCGAAATGTAAGGAACAAACTTTATAAATATGCCGACGGCGCTCAGGCACCACAAGCTCTACACTGGTATTGAATAACCATTTTTGAAAAGTCACGCGATCGTTGGGAAATTCAAAAAGTTTATGTGTAGTTTGCTGAGTCGTCGTTACACAGCCGCTAATGCAGCACTTTGAACTACGCAAAGGCACCAAATTACAGCAGCGTCGATAGGATTGTGTGAGCGCAGAATGTACTGAAGTTTCCAGATCGATGACATTGTCAGTACGCGCTATTGTAATCTCATATATGCACATATAATGTAGACCACATAATCTGGGATTCGCCATGAGTTTGGCTTTCTCCACACACATTTGTTGAGAGCACAAATCCAGCAACTTATCATCCAGTGGTAAAATGACAGATTCTCGCAACATAACCTTTGTGGCAGTACAATTAGGATAGGAACATTTTACTACAGCATGATCATCTGCGATCGGCTCGCTGGAAGCAATTCGTTGTGAAGTCTCGCTCATTGTGTCATCATTGTCCGAATCGGAGTCTCTTCGTGCAACAGGTATATTCTTGCCAAACAATGTATAGAACAACTTTTTGGGATTGACTTTGAAAAGATCGCCAACATCGTCATGGCCCAAATTTATCGTTGGTATAGCACCACAGTTGAGCCGCATCTTTCCCAGGCACACCTGCTCAAAGTGATCATTGCAAATTTTGTATTTTTCACGTTCCCTAAAGTTTAGGTACTCCAGTTTGAGGTTATGTTTCCAGCGTTCAAACATTTTCGCATTTTTCGGAAAGCTGTTCATTTGCGCGTCGTCATATTTACGCGATTTACCACATGTCGGCACGCAGCACTTAGCAAAAACATCACTAGTAAAGCGTGCTTCTGGTGATGGATTTGTCACAAGCTCAATATCGGCATCGTCGTGTCCCAATTGCAATGTCGGTATCGCCCACTTGTACAAAAACAATTTGGAGCTCAAGCAAATCGCCTCGAAATGTCGACTACATATATGAACCCCATGACAGTCGATGGGATTCATTTTAAGATTATTGCACCACTTCCATAATTGATCTTCATTGTCGCATGGAAATTTATAGAAACGCACTTCTGATGCACGCACTACGGAGCTCATCATATTGCAGCCATTCACTACGCACACTTTATCGTCCCATTTTTGCGCTTCATTTGGATAGACTTCGACAACATCGGGACTCAAATTCAACGTGGGTATGGAGCCGGGACACAAACGTCTAGCACCAAATGAATGGTGCTCAAAATGTTCGGAGCACACACGATATTGTGCTCGTACGGCTTCGTTAATCTTTTGTAGCGTATTGTGACACCATTTGCGCAAGAGTCGACGATTTTGAGGGAAACGATAGAGGTTTACGCCGTCCGAGCGAGTCTTTCGACACGTGGGCACTGCGCAAATGCGTTCAAGACGCTGTTTGGCGATCTTCAGTCGTGCTGGATTCTGGTAGATTTTATAACCGGGTGGAGTATTCAGATCTAGCGTCGGCACTGACTGCTGCATCGGGCATCTTTTCGTGAGTGCGTGCGCCTCAAAGTGCATTGAACATATGCGACGCTTGCAAGTGTCCGTCATCGGAAGCTGCAAGTTGTGACACCACTTTGCGAGCATACCCCGATTACGATGTGGAAATCGAAAGAGCTGTACATTATCAGCGGAACGCATTTTACGACAATGCGAAAGGCAACAACGTAGCGACCACTTCTTCGCCTTGTCCTTATATTCTTTTACACCTTTCTCCTTCTTAACGCTTAATGCACGTTCTGGATTCCTGAAAAGGTGCTCGACATTCTTTGCCAGATTGAGAGTAGGCAGAGCCCAATGATGAAGACGAAGTTTCTTAAAACAGTGCGCTTCAAAATGCAAACTACATATACGTAAACTCGATGCATCGCCAGGTAGATCACATTGAATATTGTGCAACCATTTAGCCAGCAGCTCCGACTCCTCTGGCCAGCGGTACAATCGGATATCATCGACACGTGGATCACGTTTGCAAGTCTCCACACAGCATTCACCAACTTCGTCTCCTGTATTCAATGTTGACGTTTGCTTTGTCCAGAACTCAGCGATTTCCGCTTCGCTTGGCAATTGATGCAAAACTTCTTCTGTATGGCCCAAATTAATAGTTGGTATTGCCCATTTCTCTAGACGTTTGTTGCGTAAACAGCGATCTTCAAAATGTATTTCACAAATCGCATCATTGAATAGCTTGGTGCCATCCGGCAATGGTTTGCGCAGATTGGCAAACCATTTTTCAAATAACTCGGGATTATGTGGAAAACGATGTAGGCTAGCATGATCCCGATCACGATTTCTTTTGCATTGTGGTATACAGCAGGTCTCTCGTATATTCAGCTTCTTGATAACATCTGGATTTTTATAGATATTCGGATCATCGTGACCCAAATTTAATGTGGGCACAGCAAACGGTCGCATGCAGCCGCCAATGCATTCCTTCTCAAAGTGCAGACTGCAAATGCGTACACCTTTGTGTAGCATCGCTGGATCCAGTTTAAGATTATGGCACCATTTCTTCCGCTGCTCGGGACGACGAGGAATAGTATGCAATGTAACATTATCCGATTGGCGGGTACATTTACAACTCGACAGGAAGCAAACATCGGCAAAGTCCATATTATTTGTAACCATTGTTGAAGCGGGTGTGGTCGGCGATGTTGTAGTGCTAGTAGTACGACTGCTGATTGATGCATTTGATGCATGAAATTTATACTTTTTCATCTTGAAGACGGATTGGGCCATTGATAACAATTGGGATCGCATAGGCGGTGGTGGAGGTGATGGTGGTGTATTCAATTCATTTTCATAAATATCAAAACTATCATTGTGTCCCAAATTTAATGTTGGCACAGCACCTGAAATAGCAAAATAAACGGAGATAATGTAAACCTACTCGTTCAAAAACTAAATACATATATTGTATAACGGGGGGATGGGCTATCCGCTGACCAAAAGATGACAAAGTAAATATTAATTTTGCTTCAAGTTCTTAGTCAAGTATGAATTTAGTAAGCTAATAATACGAGATGCTTCTAGCGAAAATGAATTCTTGAAAGGGTTTCCTTAGACCATCAATTTGAATTCAATATGTAGAGTGTAAGGTTTTTCAAATTAACCGAAAACATATGTTCGATACCATCGGAATTGTAACATCCGTCATCGAAGCGTGACGTGCGACTTAAAATATTGCGACAAAATAAAGCTAGACACTCTTTGCTTAGGCGAGCTTGATATCAGTTGAATTAGAGGAGGTATTTGAGAATGTGAGGGCCTAGTTTGTTAAAAACTGTGGGGTTGACAACTGTGTTTGGCCCCTTAGGCTTGCCTGAAATTCGGCATGATATTGTTGCAGTAAGAGATCTACGGATTATTGGCCAAATCCTCAGCGAAAGAACGAACGGAGGAATCCCAAAACATGGTTCTGTGCCGATGCAATGAAGCACATAGACCATTCTGGCTAATTCGTCTGCAATTTCATCAATACCGAGATGATTTGGAGCTCACATCATTGTGACTTTGATTAGAGCTCTGTAGCTCTGCTACAATCTCAGAGAGAAATCTCTATGATCAATGAACCTTAATGACTCTTAGAAAAATCAAAAAGTACGTCGACCCTGGCATTTGGGCCAAATAACGCGAAATCAGCACCATCGCCCAGCCTAGAACCACCTATGTACCAACTGAGACGGTCGGTTGGTATGTAGAATGGGGGATCTTCTCATGTCGGTCTTGCCGGAACTTCCTTCTAAAGTGAATATCCCTAGCCATTCGATATGTCATTGCACAGTCTTCCCATCTCTGACTTGTTGCGAATATTACTTGGAACTTCTCGCCAAAGTGAAGTCTCTAGTCAATCGATATGTCGCTAACAATGTCTTCCCACTTTTGCTTTGTTAAAAATGACCTTGGACTTCTCTCCAAAGCGATTATAACGAGAGATCCATAGATGAGAAAATCTGTGTGAATATATTTTGTATTGGGCGTACTTTGAAGAAGACCTAAAAACTTTGACCATTACAGAATAGAGCTAGTGGATCAATTTATGATTGTCCCCATTTAGGTAACCCAAAAGATTTATATATGCAGAAAAAAAAACGTAAACAGATTGTAAGCGATGCAAGGGAGTTAAGTTGTTCAGGAAGTACCTCAAGGATTTGGTCAAATTCGAAGGCTTATTACATTGATTATGGATGAAGACTACATTCACTTTTCTCCACGAAAGAGGAATGTGTTCTCAAGAGAAAATAGTTTTAAATAAACGAACCAAAGGTTCTGGGATTGTGTCAATACAGTTCCGCAAAAAATACAAAATACTGATTGATCCAGTTACAACGTTCAACATTCTTCTACCTAGACTGAACAGACTTTTGATGCCTTTTTTATATGGAAGAGATGATTTCACTTCTACGAACTGGACATATGGCTCTATAATATATAATTTTAGACATTAACAGATGGCCCAACCATTATATTTAATATGAAAACATTCAAGTACCTGGTGACAATTTGCGCAAACCAAGTGCCTCTCTAATAAAATGAGCACTACAAATTTTATGATTTTTGCCACGATATATTGACGGATCCAAACGTAAATTATAGCACCAACGCCGCAATAGACGTTCGTCACGTGGAAATCGATATAATGAGAGGTTATATTGTGACGAACGTGTTCGACGACAATGTGGCAAACAACATTTTTTCTCCTCCAAATACATGACACTTGGATTATCATGTATTTTACCATACGATGTACCCAGTTCCAATGTTGGTACTGCCCATGGTTTTAAGCGGAATTTCCCAAAGCAGCGATCTTCAAAATGGAGACTACAAAAGTGACGTAGTTCTTTACCTTGCACCGATAAACGAGCATTTTGACACCATTTTATCAACATTTTTGTGTCTTTGGGAAAATTGTAGAATTTCAAATTGCTACGACCTCGTTGGCTAGTACAACCCGGCATACTACATTGAGCATTTTCCATGCAAGTGAACGCACTTGTAATTTCACGATTCTGATACAGAGTTGCCACATCGTCATGGCCTAGATTAAATGTGGGCACCGCCCAATAGCATAATGAATAACGATTCATACATCGTTTAGGAAAATGTAAATTACAAATACGATTACTCGTATAATCGCAATTTGGATCACGTGGCATTTTAAGGTTATGCAACCATTGATTTAAGTAATGATCATCTGTTGGAAATGGAAAAAATTGCAACGTTGGGCATGTCTTCTTCGACACACCACACTTTGGAACGCAACACGCATCATCTTCATCGTTACTGATTTTGGAAATTTGAGTATTCACATCACCCGATGGTTTATAGCAATTCTTATTATCGGTGAGATAGTCAATGGAGAAAGTTTGTAGCGAATTAATGTGAGTATTGTTAAAGGCATCATTGTTGCAATCTTTGTAATCGCGTGATGGATATTCGGTTGGTGTATAATAGTCATCTTCTTTTTCCGCTTTAAATTCAGTTTTAATGAAATTGTGACTTGGAAAGTTATTATCACTCGCGTAATTGCTGCGAACAGCGCAATTGTTTGAAGAATAACCTGCTAAGTTGCTGGAAGACGGAGCTGAAAAGTATAATGATTTATTTAAAGGTAACAAATATAACACGAATCCAATATATTTACTTATACTTACGTTCAATTACACCCATATGGCAATCTTGTAGGCTATAACTTCGCATAGGTTGAGACATATTTGGTGTATTATTTAGAGATAATGAACGATGATAATTCATCGGTTCTACAATGGAATAAAGTAAATTTACGCCTAGTATCATTTAAATCACTTGCACAAACCTTTATACGTATAAAAACGCCCGCAAAAGTATGGTGCTCCTGATCGATGCTGGTGTAATTCGTATGGTGTGTGAAACCAAAGCCTACATACACAACAATCATAACGTATTTGATGTTTATGTTGGTATAGATGCGCAAAGAAATGTTCACGATGTTGAAAGCTTGCCGGACAAATCTAATAACAACAAGGAAATAATGATGGTTAAAATATTATGTAAATATGCTCAAATTACTTTCATGAGCCTAATGAAAATTACACATACACACACACACACACGCACGCATAACATACCTTACATGGAAAATGTGGATATTCATGTTGACCATACTCGTGCGATTCGCACAATTCGACATTATCAAAATGTTTCCCACAATATTTGTGACAAAAAAATTTATTTGCTGCATGTAATCGTTCATGCATTTGCAATTCTTCGTGTGACATAAAGGACATTGGACAAATACAACATTTAAAATCGTATTCCAATATATTGCATACACTCTGGGCAACATGTTTCACATAGCAATGCTTCTTTAGGAACGCCTGTTTACAACGCTGACATATTGGTAAGGTATCTGAACGTTCAGTTTGTACTTTACGTCGTGGAAAATTTAGAGGCTGTAAATTAATCGAATTTAGTACACTCACAATTAATTTATAAGAATTCAAAATGTATACCCTTTGTTGTTGTGCATATATTTCTGTTGGTTCTAATGAATTTTCTTGTTTAATATTGTGAACAAGAGGTGGAGTTGACATCATTGCTGGCATGCTGCTGGTATTATTACTATATGGCGTGCAATAATCATTTACGGAATTGTATTTATATGTTTCGTCAGGTGGTTCAGCTGTAAAGTCGAATGAATATTTTGAATTATTCAATGAATTTAGATTATTTTGGATACTCTTTCATGTGATAAATATAATTATAAATATAATAGTTTCGCGTACCTGATAATTATTACAAATTATCAAGTTTCGCGTATACAAAAATCCAGCAAAATAATGGAAATTGAGAGAGTAAAGTGATTGTAGATTTTGTTTCTACTGTACATATACATATTTACCAGCATAAATTTGCCAGGAAAAAAAAAACAGAAACAGCTGACCGCAATTCAAGTAAATAAGGAAAATGTTATTTGTATTATTGTTATGGAAAACGGAATATTAGCAAAATACTTAAGCAAGTTGTAATTAAATATAATTTTTGTCAAGTTTCTTCAATAGTTAATAAAATATTTCTCTCTTTGAGAACAAATAGTTTCTTTGATTATGGGTAATTATTACTGGAAAAGTACGCGAACGTACCTATTACTACGTTTTACGTTTTAGTAAAGCGTTCTCGTACTCGAAAAATTTTCAACGAGAGAGCAAAACCGAGAGCGTTAAGAGAAGAGAGAAAAAAGTAGCTGTCAATTTCTACTAGTAATAATTTGCATCATATAAAAAACCAACCAGTGCCATCAATTGGTTATATTTTTAAGAATGTTCACGTGATGGTAATGTCATCACTTTCTGTCATTAGGACAGTAAAAAACAAATTACACTCTCAATGTGAGAAAATACACAGGAGGTACGCGAACGGAAACTATCAGAAACTTGCAGTACATAATTGACAGCTGGATTTTTTTTTATAGGTGATGATAAGTGACGGTAAAAATATACTATCACAGATTAACAGCTTTCTTCAATGTTTACGCTCTCATTTTTGGTGTCTCTTTCACTTAAAGTGGCACTCCATCACATCCCCGTGCGTGCGATTGCATTCTCCCTCCCTATGCATTTTCGTGCGAACAGATAAGGCAATTCCATAGTATACATTCTATACGTTTGAAGGTGACATATTATTTCTTTTTTTAATAAGAATGGACGAAGATTTAATGTTTATATCGATGGCTATTGCAGTGTACTTGGAGTACATTAAACGAATGACAACAAGAAGGATGTGGATACAAGAAATGTGTTTGAACCGTGAAATTTGTGGTTTCGTTGCCATAACGTTCAAGAAATTAAAACAGCGTGATCACATCGCAACTAGCATGAAATCACAGTCTTTAATGCTTTATTCATCCTCACAAAATTGTTTGCATTCCAAACGGCCAACAATTCCGGCGGAGTGCAGACTGTTCCTTACATTGATGTTTTTTTTCACGGAAAGCCTTTAAATAAAAAGTGCAATGCCTTGTAACATCAAATAAATATTGTCTTTTTATTACATTATAACATTTCATTTCATTTCTAGCATCATTTCATTTCGTTTAATTTTAATTATATAGCATTATAGTATTAGTATAATATTTGTGCACATAAATGACAGTTGTCATGTTACGCTTGAAATCAGAAAAACTTTTACGCGCGTGCTCATGTAGTTTATCCCATAAAATCGCGTGTTTTATACGCTGTTGTCAATTGCCTGTTACCTGTTCAATACGTCTTAGTTTGTAAGAATATATTTCTCAATTTTGATTTTACCCTCTTGTTGCAAGTTTTTATTGGGAAATTACGTGAAGAAACCAAATAAATCAAAACAAACTACTGATACTAAAGACTCGGTTGGTTCAGCAGTACACTTTGAATGCATATTGCAAATTAGAACATTCTAGCAGCTAATATATACTTTTAATATGTAAATAATGAAAAATTAATTTTTAAGTGGACAAGAGAATCAAAACAAAGAGAACGCCTACAAAAATGAGTGTTTATTTTTGAAATACTAAAATATAAGAACTGAGATATTTAAATTTAACACAACAGAAAATGTGATACATTTTATCCGATAAAATCAAAAGTAAAGAGTTTAACTCTGACTTACATTTTATAATCAATTCTTCCATTTGTATGGTCGGCGTTTGAATATGATCAGGTGGTTCCACTTTTATGTTTTGTGCTCCAGACGCTATCATATGAGGTGTCGCTGATGGTGTCAGCTGATTATGATTTGGATAGTATCCACTATATGCTGGTGACTGCTCACAATTACGCATATCAAGGTCGTAACCGCCACCGGTACCATAACTACTACAATCAGCGGTTCGACTTATGGAGCCATTATAAGTTTCTGCAATATTATAGGAGCCCGAGCAATTGCCGCCAAACATTGTATTCATATGCCCGAATGCCGGTGTATTCATAAAATTGTGCGTAACAGCAGCAGCAGCAGCAGAATGTGCGTGCCATTGTTGTTGTTTGTTTTGATTTTGCGACATAACAGATTCACACACACGAAAACGTATACAGAAAAAAAAACAAAATTCACATTTGTACGCTCAACGCTCAACCGGCAAATTACATACAATTCCTTATTCAATTACGCACACTCTTTTTAATTTCACTTTTCCGCAATGCACAGAGAGCGAGACAGAATGCTATAACAAAAATCAAACAAAGAAAAAAAGTACGAAATTAAGATACATATACATATATCCAAATTGAATTTCTGAAAATTTTGCATTTACATATACATACATCCGTCATTTAATCCTTGGAAAAAATTGTGATGCGCTTACAAACTTATTTTATTGCCTCAAAACATATTTCGATATGTTTATGTTATGCGAATTTCATCATATGCATACTTTTTAACAATTTTCCTTTAATTTTACAACACATTTTGCACAATAAACATAGAATTTTTACGAAAATATTTCAACTTTTCCATTAACACACTGCATCGATTCTCTTTATGGGAATATGTCAACCATGACACTTTTGCCATCGTCAGTGTTGCAACTTCAACAGTGCTGTAACTTCGCCCACTGTAAATAGTTTACGAATTCTCTAATTAGAATATTAATTTAAATTACCAATTTTAACAATTGTAGCACTTTGTATAACTAGATATTGCTCGAGTCTGTCTTTCGCGTTATCGTATTATTTATTTGTCTAAAAATCAAGACTATATTTTTTTTGAAAGTTGTAAATACAAAATTGTATCACAAACACAAAAGCAAACAACACTGGACTTTTTAATTGTGCATACTTTTAAATAGGGTATGCCAAATACTTACTTACTTTACTTATGTGGCCATAACAACCGAATATCGATTTAGGCCGAAAATAACATGCTTCGCCAGCCATCTCTGTTCCTCGCTAGCTGGCGCCAGTTAGAAATTCTAAGCGCCGTCAGGTTCTCCAGTACTTGGTCTTTCCACCGGAGGTTTGGTCTTCCTCTTCTGCGTCGTCCTCCAGCGGGTTCCGAATATAACACCTTCTTAGCTGGAGCGTGTACTTCCATTCGCTCGACATGACCTAGCCAGCGCAACCGCTGGATTTTGATGCGCTTCTCAGTTGCTTACTCAGCCCAAAGTAACACCTGTTAGCAAGAGTTATCCTACGCATGATCTCCAAGCTGATGTCATTACTGCTGTTAATGCTGGTTCCAAGATACACAAAGTCCCTTACTACTTCAAAAGCGTAGTTGTCAACAGTGACGTGCTGTCCAAGACGCCGGGACTCTTTGTTTGTTGACACTAGATACTTCGTCTTGCCCTTGGACCGTGAGACCCATCTGACGCGACTCTCTTTCCAACTCTGAGAATGCTGCACTGACTGCTCGCGTGTTCATGCCGATTATGTTAATATCGTCAGCATACGCTAACAGCATGACACTTTTGTTGAAGATAGTGCCATTATGTCGTCCTTCCCAATTTTCACTACACAACGGGAGTTATGCAGTGTCATTCTACAAAGTCGAATGAGCTTTGCAGGAATACCGAACTCAGACATTGTTGCATAGAGGTAATCCCTTACCGGACTGTCGAAAGCGGCTTTATAATCAACAAATAGGTGGTGTGTGTCGATCTGTTTTTCTTGGGTCTTCTCCAGGATTTGGCGCAGTGTGAAAATCGATGGTGGATTTACCAGGTCTGAAGCCACACTGATAAGGTCCAATCAGGTTGATGAGCATAGGCTTCAACCTTTCACACAGCACGCTCGATAGAACCATGTATGCGATGCTCAGGAGACTTATTCCACGGTAGTTGGCGCAAATTGTGGGGTCTCCTTTTTTATGTACAGGACAGAGAACACTGAGCCTCCAATCATCAGGCATGCTTTCATCCGACCATATTCTGCTTATGAGCTGGTGCATGCGGGTGAGCAGCTCATCGCCTCCGGTCTTGAACAACTCGGCAGGCAGGCCATCAGCACCTGCAGCTTTGTTGTTCTTCAGCCTTAAAATGGCCGTTTCAACCTCGTCATAGTCGGGTGGTGGAATATCAACACCATCATCTGTAATTGGGGTTATCGCGCAATCTCCTACACTGGCGGAATTGTTCGTAGCATCGCCATTCAGTAACGTGGAGAAGTGTTCCCTCCATAGGCTCAGTACACTCTGGACATCCGTAACCAGATTCCCATTTCCATCACGACAAGAAGAGGATCCGGGATTTAAACCTCCACTCAGGCGCTTGATCTTTTCAAAGAATTTTCGAGTGTCATTCTTGTCGGTACACATCTCTATCTCCTCACACTCGCGTCTTTCCAACTCCCTCTTCTTGCGCCTGAAAAGACGTCTCTCTGCACTCCTTTTCTCTCTATACCGCTCCTTAACAGCTCGCGTTACGCCTGCACGCAGGGTTTTTCTGTAGGCGGCGTCTTTCTCTGCGGTAGCGTCGCGACACTCCTGATCATACCACTCATTCCTCAGAGGCCGGTAGTAACCGATTACCTCCTCGGCAGCAGTAGTCATGGAGTGGGATATATGTGTCCACCGTGCGCATGTATCATCAAGTGGGGGAGTGTTCTGCATAAGCAGATCCGATAGTCGAGTGGAAAATGCATCTGCTGTCTCTGGTGATCGCAGCTCACTGACGTCGAGCTTTCTCTGTGTGGGACTTCTCTTGTTATTTGCGACACATAAGCGTGTGCGCACCTTAGCTACAACAAGGTAGTGATCCGAGTCGATGTTGGCACCATGGATCGATTTCGCGTCCATCACACTGGAAGCATGCCTTCCGTCAATCACCACATGATCAATTTGGTTTCTTGTTCTTTGATCTGGAGACAGCCATGTCGCTTTGTGGATGTCGAGATGCTGGAATCTGGTACTACCAATTACCATGTTTCGTGCTGCGGCGAAGTCGATCAGCCTCATTCCGTTATCGGAGGTGTTCTGGTGGAGGCTGAATTTTCCGACAGTTGGACCAAAGGTACCTTCCTTGCCCACCCTGGCATTAAAGTCGCCAAGCACGATTTCGATATCGTGGTGGGGGCACCGGTCATAAGCTTCTTTGAGGCGCTGAAAGAAGCTCTCCTTGGTCACATTGTCCTTCTCATCCGTCGGAGCGTGGGCACATATAAGGCTGATGTTGAAAAACTTTGCCTTGATGCGGATTGTGGCCAGCCGTTCGTTCACGTGAACTGTGAACTGCGTGAACTGTGAGACAAGATGTCGTAGTCTCTTGCTGACCAAAAATCCACATCTTAATTCGTTCCTTTCAGCATGGCAACTGTAGTAGATGTCACAGGACGCTCTTTTGGAGCAGCCCTGTCCTGTCCATCGCATTTCCTGGAGAGCGGTGATGTCAGCTCTGTATTTTTCGAGGACATCAACCAGCTGGATAGAGGCACCCTCCCTATAAAGGGATCGGACATTCCAGGTGCATATCCGTAAATCGTGGTCCTTTTTTCGTTTGCGGGGGTCATCAACAAAGCGGTAGTCCTTATCCGAGGCATATTTGTTTTTTTCATTGGGGGGGTTTTTTATGTGGCGGGTCCCAAACCCAACGCATAACCTCTAACCGAGGAGATTTTCGCCATTCACTTCAGCCGCCTCCCAGCGGGTGCCAGGAAGACGTTGCCCAGTGGTCGCCACATGGAGGGCCCCCATTAATAATAATGAAAGCGCCATCACAGAGTAAGCAGAGTAAGCTATATGACTACCCCTCATTAACAAATAAAGGTATCATCACATAGCGCTCAGATCAAACTACATGACATCCAGTGAGTTGACTTGCGATGAGTTCAACAAGGATTGCGCTAGCCCCACCCGGTTGAGGCAGTTAGACACGTTACCTTGCGAAAACACCACCAGACCACAAGGGTATGCCAAATAGCTTACATATATTCTACATGTATTTATTTACAATTTTATGATAATTTTAAATTATTTTCATGCTTGGGAATAGGGTATCGACGCTTACTCCTCGATGTAGATTTCCTCTTATAGACATTTTGCAATTTTTTTCAGTTACATTTTTTTTCATGGGAAATATGTCAAACAATTCGATATTAACTTTAAAATGAGTCTAACTTTGACTATAACTACGGAGCTACTACTATTCAATAGAAAATTATAAAAGAAAAGAGGTTAGTCAATAGTACGAAAGGAATTCCCAAATTATTCCAGTTCTTCCCTAGAAATTGCATCACGATCATTCATTAATTAATAACAGCGTGAAATACATTTTTTTTCTATATTAAGTAAATTATTTACATATCAGTATAAAGTATATTCTACGAATAGATGTGATATTTAGACTTTTGCTTGGTTTAAGTAATTTTTGGTCCACGTTCCCCAATTTTATATTGAAATATTTTTTGTAATTTCTCATCGTCTACACATTGTTCTCTAGCAGCATATTCGTCCAGTACTGTACGTAAAGCCGTCCTTACATCATTAACTCGTGAAGAATTTTTCGCTGAAACTGGTATAACACGTTCAAATTTGATTAATTTTGTAGGTCGCAATTCAACAGGAATCTCATCCAAACCGGATTCCAAGTTCTTTATAGTATTCTCAATTGTATGTAGTATTTCCTGTGCTCCATCCATATCCATTTTATTTAATAACAACACACATGGTTTTTCGAGTAATGTAGAATCATATAATTCAAGTTCCTTATTCAGCGAATAAATATTTTGCAAACAACTACGCCTCTCGTGTTGAGCACTCAATTGAAAGCCAAAAATATCTGCCATGAATAGTAGGAGACGAGTTCGTTCAACATGTTTGAGGAACTTATGGCCCATTCCGAAATTTGCATGTGCCCCTTCTATTAATCCTGGCAAATCAGCAATTGTAATGGCACGCAAATCGGGGTATTCAATTGTACCAATTTGTGGTCTTATCGTGGTAACTGAAAAATAATTGGTTTTAAATAAAGTATTTGCAATAACAATTTTACGCTTACAAGGATATGATGCAATTTTTGGTTTTGCATTCGATAGAGCTTTCAGTAGGGTACTTTTGCCAGCATTTGGAAAACCTACCAAACCAACATCTGCTATTAGCTTTAAATCCAAATTAATTGTCTGGTGATCGCCAGATTTTCCTAGAAAATTTGTACCAGTGCAACCACCCATGCCACCTCCGGCAATAATACATGTGGCATCTTCCTCATTCAAATCACCAATTAATTGGCCTTTCTCATCGTACACTTGTACACCCACAGGCACCTCAATTCGTTCGTCTAATCCACGTTTGCCTAGTATTCTTATTTTGCTGCTATCTTCACCGCTAGATGCAAATATTCTTTTATCGGGGTACTTTTGAGCCACTTTTTTCAGGGATACGCCTTCTTTTGCTACAACGTAAACGCAACCTCCTTGTCCTCCTATACCTCCATAGCGCGGTACACCATTGCCGCCATGACCACCACGAACTGTTAATCTCAAAGTATCTAAAAATTGATTGCGAAAATGTGCGCGTACAACCTAAAAGCAAATGTGAAACAACATTGTTAAACATATCACACATTCTGTATTAAAATCTATGTTTTACTTTTCTTGGCGTTTTTAATAAAGCTTTAAATATTTGCACCATCTTATTAACATTGAATATTAAATATTGGTATAAGGTTATTGTATATAATCCGCCGGCGGTATATTTCCACTTTTTGAAATAAACAAAGTACATGTATGTAAAGGAAAACATAAAGCAGCTGATTGTCACAAATACAGCATGACTCCAAAACTTCAATTGTTAAACACGCTATGGTAGATATAGTAAGCTTACCTTAGAGAGCGAATGTTCCAGTGACATATACATATTGTAACGAGTATCGATAGTTGGTTACTCATCACTATTGTGACTGACACTATTGGCAGCATCGAAACGAATGTCAACATAAAGAAATAAGCAATAACCAGAAAAAGCCAACGAGAAAGAAAGAGAAGAATCTCGATAAAGGAAGATTCTGGGGTGTTGCCAACAGAGTATAAATAGAGCCAGTGTTGAGAAGTGACAATCAATCGAATTCCGAACGTGACTGCGCAAACATCTATGTATACAGAGTCAAAAGTTGCTAGTACATTAAAGTGTTATTGTAAATAGTTGATTATAAACAGAGTTGATTTTTATACATACATATTTTAGGATCGCTAATAAATATTTGAAATGAAAGTGTATCATAATATTGAATTTAAAGAAAAATTAAAAGTAAAAAATTCCTTCTGCTGGTAACTTTAGTGGAATTAAAAGGTGTGATTGTTTGAACAATTGCTTTCTCACTTGTTCCGTTTTTAACCCTATTTTTTTCATCTTCTTGATCTTTTATTACCATCATTCGGTGTGACACTTTCTTCGGTAAACCAGCTACATGGAGGTACTGTCGAAGTGGTTCTACCTAAATTAAATACACCCTTGTAGACGCTTCAGCACGTGTGCTGTCATTAATGTGTTTTGGAGGTAACTAGTGAAAATACGATTTTGATAAACAATGGAGCCAGGAATTTGCTACATAAAAAAAGAGTAAGCTGTATTCCTCACAACTAAATGATATATTTTTATAAAATCAATTTATTTAAAGTTACCTAATATCAGATTGTGATAGCGGCTCCTCTACTGATGCCAATGGCAAAAGGAAACTATCAGATGAAAATACCACCGAAGCGGGAGACAATAATCACAGCCCCAAATACAAGAAGGTGGATAAGAAAAATAGAAAAAGAGGACAAAATAAGGTAAGTTTAGAAAATGGAAACATAACATGGATATACGTTTTTTTCATTAATTACAATTCGATTAGAATCGACCAGTTTACAAAGACGATCGTCTGTCGCACCTTTGTCACACTCTTGTGAATGGCCCGAATCCCAAAGAACCATGTAAACATCCAAACTGCCGATATGTACACGACCTTGACCAGTATATGTCAACTAAAGGTGAGGATATCGGGGAAAAATGTCCCATTTATGAGTCAAGAGGATTTTGCGTACGTGGTGTTACTTGTCGTTTTGCAAAGTCGCATCTAGATGCGGATGGGCGAAATATGAAAGCTGAACATTTCGAGGAGTCATCTAACCAGGCAACTAGTATTTCAACAGGTAATGTATTGTATATTGTTCTAGCAATAATAGGATAAGAAAATATATATCAATCATTTCCAGAATTGCAAGTGCAGTTGCGTAAACGGGATTATAATTTTAAGAAAAGTCAAGATCTTGTCGAACATTTTGAGAAGCAACGACAACTTCATGTGAAGGAAAAAGCGGAAGAGAATTCACAAGAAAAACCTATAGCAGATAAAATGGAAACAGTGTCCACTACAGAGGAGAAACCCATTGGATCTGCGGTGGACGATGAATGTATACAAGGACGTGATAAATGCCAAAAATCTCCTATCGACTTCTCAAATAAAGTGATTTTATCACCACTTACCACGGTGGGTAATTTACCTTTTCGTCGGATATGTAAAGAATTCGGTGCTGATATTACTTGTGGTGAAATGGCTTGCGCCGTTCCATTACTGAAAGGTTTAACTCAAGAATGGGCCCTAACGAAACGTCACGAATCGGAAGATATATTTGGTGTACAATTGTGCGGCAATAATGCTAGAGTTATTTCACAGGCAGCCCAACTTATACAGGAGACAAAAAAAGTTGACTTTTTGGATTTGAATATTGGCTGCCCGATCGAATTGATTTATCAGCAAGGAGGCGGTGCAGCGCTGATGCGACGAACAAATATTTTGGAGACTACAATTCGTACCTGTTCGATGCTATCACCACAAATACCTTTTACGGTCAAGATGAGAACGGGTGTTTATGCAGACAAAAGTGTCGCAGATAAATTGATACCCCTAGTAGAGGAATGGGGTGCTGCTGCAGTGACTGTGTGTTTGAATATATATACACGTGTAAAATGTATAATCATGTTACTTCTCAAATTAATTCCAGCTACATGGACGTTCGCGCGAACAACGTTACACGAGAAGCGCCAATTGGGAATATATTGAAGAATGCGCAGCCAAAGCAAAGCACATGCCAATAATTGGTAATGGTGATATCTTAAGTTATGTAGATTATAATGAGAAAAAGGTGACATTTGTATTCAATTCGTTAGCGTTCTTCACTAATTGTTTCTTCATTTATTGTCTATAGAAAATTGCACCACATGTTTCATCTGTGATGATTGGTCGTGGAGCATTGATTAAGCCATGGATTTTTAAAGAGATTAAGGAGCAACAACATTGGGATCCAACATCTAGTGAACGTTTTGAAATTATACGTAAATTTGTCAATTACGGTCTGGATCATTGGGGCTCGGATACCAAAGGTGTTGAGACAACAAGACGTTTCCTTCTCGAATGGCAATCATTTCTGTATCGTTACATACCATATGATTTGTTAGAATATCCACCACAACAAATTAATCAACGGCCACAAAACTTTCGTGGGCGTGATGAAATGGAAACTCTCATGAGTTCACCGAATTCCAAAGATTGGGTGAAACTAAGTGAAATGCTATTGGGACCTGTGCCAGATGGATATACATTTGTGCCGAAACACAAGGCAAATGCTTATTAGATTAAGACTATAGGCGATTTTTTTTAAATTGAATATTATTTTATCGATTACTAAATAATACATCAATGTATGTAAAGTTTATTTTTAATATCTCCAAATGAATTATTAAAATAAAAGATAGCCAATATCAAACATATTTCCCCTTTTCTCATATTCTTCTTTTCTGTGAATGACCATATCTGGTAAAAATTAGGTATAGCTTTTTAAAAACATATTTCCGTAGTTAGTCTGAAGACTGCTGTAGTAAGAATACTACTGTTTTGTAAGAATATTACTCTATAACGGTAGTTGTACATGAATAAGTTTATGAAAAATATCGCTAAGGCACTAATGACCCATAGAATAAAATTCATGCATTTTTGTTTGTTTTTGTTTATTAATAAAATTTATTTACTAATTCCACATTATTCACATTCAACACAGTGATGGTCAAGACGAAAGCAACAAACAAAACACATCAGAATGGGCCATCCACACACGTAAAACATGTATAAATTGCTTTCATTTCTGCTGCAAATAAGACAAAACTTCTTCCACATCTTTTTTAGAACCCAAAAATATTGGAGAACGTTCATGTATCTTTTGTGGTACAATATCCAGTATATTAATATTGCCATTTGTAGCCAAACCGCCGGCCTGCACCATTAAATAAGCCATCGGATTGCATTCGTAGAGAAGACGCAACTTGCCATTTGGCGCCGATTTAGTTGCTGGATACATAAAAATGCCACCATACTTAATGGTACGATGCACATCGGCAACCATAGAGCCCACATAACGTGCACCATAGGGTTTACCTTTTGTAGGATCCTTTTTTGCTGCAACATAATTATAAACGCCGGCTTCCCAATCAGCAGCGTAGCCTTCATTGATGGCGTAAATTTTCCCCTTTTCCGGTACACGCATAAGTGGATCGGTCAGAATGAATTCACCAATTGCTGGATCATAGGTGAAACCATTTACGCCCGAGCCCAAACTTAAAACGATTGCAGTCGCTGAACCATATAGTGCATAACCGGCAGCGACCAGCTTATTTCCAGGCTGTAAAGCATCTTGAACAGTTGGTGCAACGTCGGCATTCAATCTACGATAAATGGCAAAAATCGAACCAATCGATACGAGACAATCGATATTGGAGGAACCATCCAGTGGATCGAAACAGACGACGTATTTACCCTAAAAATGAAAAATACATATAGGATTTGAAATACATTTATGTCAATTTTTTTAAATTAGCAGTTCCGAGGTACTTTTGGTTTGTTTTGTTGAGAGTGTTAAATAAGGATAGAACTAGAGGATCTCTTAACATTAGCCGCACTGCAATTCGGCTCAACATTATGCAGAGGCTTATTTAAGGATTTGAGAAGACTTTAAATATAGTCCAATTGAAGCAACAGCTCAGATCAGAGACAGGCAATCATTTTTCTTAGTCCGGCAGATATCCGAGTGGTATCTAAATAATTTATTATGTTGTTTCGAATGCATTTTAGGTTACCCAGAGGTCAACGTATAAAATAAAAAAATCTGAGAACATATTTTATATGAATGTTAGGGCCTTAGCAGATAAAGTCTACTCCACTTAGGAAATAATTAGAATGCTTAAAATATGTAAAATCGAATCCCATTACAGTGTTGCAATTTGTTAAAAGGTCAGTGTACACTATTAAATATGATAGTTACCTGTTTATCTGTTTCCACTTCAATGCACGTTTCATTCTCCTCCGACACCAACAAGCAAGTTGTATACGATGATTTGAGCATATTTATAAATAATTCATTCGATAGTACATCCAGTTTCTTAACCTCTTCGCCTTGCACGTTCACATTACCGGCAATACCATGCAATTTAGCAATGCCAGCTTTTCGGACAGCCGATGCAATAGCCTTGATGGCTGTTTGAATACAATTAAGTAATTGTGACAGATCACCAGTAGCATGCTTGAATTTACGTTGCTCCTGAAGCACAAAACGCGTTAGCGTCATGGCATTCGAATCGAAAACAGGACCTTGTTGAGTCATCTCAGCTATGAGAAAAAAAGCAACATTTTAATATGTAGAAATAAATTCAACAAATTGATTGACATTAGGTTAAAATTGTTGTATTTATGGACTACTTACAAGCAAATTTTGGTGGGTATTACTGGTTCTTGAAAATAGGAGAGTGGAGAAGGCTCTAAGCATGCACAACATAAAGTCTTATTAATTACAAAAACATAAACACATACGATTAGCTGTTAATTTAAATATACATATGTTACAGAATAATAATTATATGTTTGTAGCAGGGAAGTGAGGTTAATAATATATGTAAGGGGATAAATATATGTGCATCAAACGATATTAAAGTTGTCAGCGATAAGAATGTTAGATACATATTACATACTTCTAAAGGGTGTTCTCTTTTTTATTGTAAAACGATTGGTCTTTAAAATATAACAAAAAATAGTCAATTTCAATCTTTACAGGCTATTACATTTTATGGTATTATAGTAAGAACATAAAGAACATTTGCATCCCCGTGTGTTTGTCTTTCTAACAAATCGAATGAAAAATAACCAAAATGTGATTGATATTGTAGAACTCAAGTAAGTGGAGATTTTCTCAATTTGGAGCATTGTGGCAACGTTGAATTACAGTCGCATTGGGATTTTTTGTTGGTTTTCGCGTTATACAAAAGTGCGAGGCCAACTACTGGTTACTTTTAATTTGGAACAGTCGCATATTGTTAAACCTTCAGACGTGGATTGAACCCAGAAGGTCAACGCACTAACCACTAAGGTACGGCAATTAAGTGAAAATGAAGTGCTTAAATTTTTAGATTTCATTATGAAATTTAACTTTTTCCATGACCATTTTTCCATTATTTTTGACATTTCTTCAATATTCTGTTTGCATTATTCTTTCACTTAATGTCTGACTTCAAAGACACTTAAAATAGAAGAGTTTTTAAGTAAGTATGGTAGGTCGTGGGTTGAATCCCCGGCTGAAGAATAAATCTAATATCGAAATGATTTATCTTTCGAACGGTACCCACCAGCTGGAAAGCAATAGACAACTCTTCTGGCAGTAACAATTTACTAGAAAAAAAGCTTCTAAAAGAGTTCTTTGACACAGCTCAGAAAATGTGATGTCACAAGGGTTTTTTTTTAAGATTTAAGATTATAAATAAATCTAGTTACTTTGTAGATTTCTATATCGAAATAAAGGAAGAATTTCAATTAAATTATAATGGTAGCATGCGATTAGATCATTAACAGTAATTTGAGGATATTTTAATTGCTTATAACGGTAACATTTTGATCATTTCTACTTGGATTGGATTGAATAAAAATATACATACAAATTAAGCCGATTCCTCATCTATATATGTATGTATCTTATGTCCTGTCAAATATGACAGGACATAAGAAGTTTGAAGTTTCATGTCGCACAATTTAATATTACGGTTTAAATACCTAAGAATCATAGAAAAAAAAATGTAAATATAAATGAAATCAGCAAGAAAGTTGCATTTTTTCGAAACTTTCAAAACTGTCACAATATTGTACAATGGTGGCTGCAAATAAGTAGAAATTTGATGTTTTTTGAATAATATCACACATAGCCACGTAAAATATATGACAAGTGTAAATAAATATTGAAAAGAAATCACATTAGACAATTCATTTTAAAGGTCCATACTATAAAAACACCCTTTATATGAGCATAACATACAGAAGGATATACACAAAAAGGCAAAAGCAATCGCAACTTATAATAAACACAAATAATTGACTATGTGCCTTAAAACACTTACAATTATTATCGCCAGACATGATTGTTTTTTATTTTTTTATTTAGCGTTTTTTTTTCTAAATTCAATAACAGTTTTTGACCTATAAAAGTAAATAACATTATAATATGTATACCATTTTATGAAATTAATGATATCATATAAAATTATAAATTAATTTATTTATAAAGTAGAAAGTATATACATACATATTATTACTAATAGCTAGTATAATTAATATAGATTAATATATAATGTCAATAAACTACATAAGAAATATTGTCCAGATTTATAAATTACAATATATGTAACTAAGTATGTATTGAATGTTTATATTATTCTTATCTCCATATAGGTGACAGATAGAAAGAGAGAGAGAGAGAGAGAGAGAGAACGAGAGTGAACATGAATGCATTTAATACAGATAGTCTAATTAATATTCGTACATCAAAACAAGTATATTATAAAAGCAATGCTCTTTAAAACGAAACATAAAACATATTGTAAATCAAGTACTGATTGTGGTGGAATTTTGTTTTATTATACACTTGCTTGCAGTCCAATCACCTACAAGCACAATTCGATTTTTTACAACGCTCCTATGATCTTGTTAAAGTTATATTGGAGATTTAATTTAAACGATTAATATTCGAAGCCGCGCTGAGCGATTACACTAAGTTATATTATTTTGAATCACTGAAAAAGAAAATGCTATTTATTTATTTTTTCAAAGAAGCATTTTCGAAATATTTGTGGATAATATGTTTTCTGGCTTCTTTTTCAGTTACTGGCAAAATCTCGACTATGATTAATCTCAATAACAAAGAGGATTAATCGAAATATTTGTTCACTAAGGGCCAGTTATTCAGTGCGAGTTTAACTTCGTTTTTCGTTTAAACTAAGTTTAAATTCGTTGTGCGTTTTTTCAGACAAATTTAAATATTATTTAAACTAAATTTAACCGTTTAATTTGGCTGAGTTAAACTACGTTTAACCTTCCAGCTGTTCAGCTGTCTGTTCTTGGACTCCAGCACATCTTTTTTTGTACTGAAATATACACTTTTTCAATAATTTAGCAACTGACGAAATAAATAAAAATTAATTGCCTCGGATACAGATTATTCTTGTGGTTATATCAAACTAAGGTGTGGCTCAAGGTCAAAGTTTAAAATTGGGGTCGAGATTACTCAAGATACTCGATTTCTCGATAGATTGGCAATTTAATCCTACGATATGGATATTAAAAGAGAAATATTTGTAATACCTTTTTATGTATATAACATTTTATACAAATATTTTTTTAATGTTATGAAGAAAACTTTAAATTTTTTATAAATATTTGTACAAAACTGATTTATTTTCGAAAAAAATTTATTATTAAACCTATTAAAAATTATGCATTATTTTAAAGACAATAGAAATACGTTCCCAATGATATACAATATAAAAAATATTTTTCAAGAAATTTCTTATATAAAAAAAAAATTTTATGGTCATACTTTCGCTATAGCAAGTAAGTGCATAGAGAAAGAGTAGTGAGACATAGGATTAATAACAGTGATAGGCGTAGAGAAGGGAATTAATGAAAAATAGTATAATTCCATAATTTTATGAAAGATGCAAACAAGAGTTTAAGGCGGAATTGTTGTTAGTCGCGAAGTCGGTGTCGGGCCTATAAGGGTTATTTTTTTTCGTCTGGCCAAAAGCCGGCTGTCACAAGAGATGTTTACAAAAAATACTTATGTATGTCAGGACGGCGGTTATGTTATGGTTATGTTTTTGAACCCGGCCGAAGGCTAACCATCAAAAGAGACTTTTATCCTAAAATATTGTTGGTTGCGCAGTCGGCGTAGTCCCTATAAGGGTTATTTTTTGTCTCCGGCCAAAGGCCCCCTATCAAAACAAACGTTCATCCTAAAATACTGTTGCTCGTGACACTGAACAGGCAATTGTATTGAAAGCCACCCATATTTAGAAAACTTTATGAAGTATCAAACTTAAAAAAAAAATATTAAAAATACATCAAAACTAAAAATAAATACATTTAGTACACCATTGAAAAAGATTAATATTTGTGATAACTTTTAAAATGTAAAAATAGATATAAAATATTATATAACAGTGAAAAGGTATTAAAAAGACCTTTAGTTTCGTACTTTTATTTTGTAACTTTGACCTTGAGCCATGCCTTATATGGGTGTTGCCGACGAAAATTTTTGGTTTGCTATATTCACAAAAATAAGCTCTATATGAGGCAATTTATTATATTTTTATTCGTTGAACTCCACTTGTTTCCACATTTTAAATTATCTTCAAATATCGTTGTTTAAATTAACAATTAACTGTTGAACCACATCTTAGGAAAAATTTTCAAATTTAGTTTTGCTAATTTGACTTATTTTCTTATATATGAACGAATTTTATTTACACACTGTAAATAAATACAAATTGCTGATGATGTGAATAAAAGAGGAAAACAAGTTTATAAAAATATGTATACACATATACATACATACATATCTATGTACATATGCATATGTGTTTGTACGAACCGGCAAGTTACGCGTGTTATCACCAAAATTATGTATGACTGTTTTCACTTTTATAGTATGTATCATAGTACTTATTTTCTATATTTTATGTTTATCCTCTGCGACTTAGAGAAAAATACTCTAATTTCTTTTCAAATGTACATAATTCAATCATTCCTTTTTGTTTAATTTATTCTTGTATTGAAAATTCATATCACTCATAAAACACACACATCTTCTCCAACTAACTTAACTAATGGAATGTATTTTTAGAAAATGTCAAAAAGAAATTTATACATACGAGTACGTGGAATGGAGCACGTATACTACGTACATTTTCCAATTTACTATTAATATTTGTTTGCTTTTTAATGCAGTACTTACAATAAAATTAAGAAAAACTTGTCCGAAATAATAAACGAAAATGAATATTCTCAAAAAATTGACTTCCTTCTGGAACAACACAATTGGAGAACGGACTGAAGAAGAATGTTTAGTGCTTCGGAAGAAATAATAATAAATAGAAAACATTTCAAAAAGGTATAAAGAGATAGAGCGAGAGAGAGAGAAAGAGAGAGAGAGTGCGCGATGGTGAGAATATCCACCGATTATGCGAGAGAGTTCGGAATGACGCCAAGAACAAAACTATTATGAAAATACAATAACAAAAATATGTAAATAAGTTAGTAATAAGATGCCCTGCAGAAAAACTATATTTAGATTCATTCATCTATTATTCTTGTATGTCTGGTATAGTGGAAATTAAACACCTACTTTAAAAGAGGTCACAAGGGAATCGGCTAATGCTCGCATAAATAGGTCCCTTTTAATACTGTCCAAAATTTAATACACACAAAACAGTAGTGGAAAAGAAGTTCTGCCGAAGGTCCCAACGTAAATGCATTGGTATATGTTTTAAACTACATAAAATATTAATGAACATTTTTGTTATTAAAGATTTTGTTTGTGGTCCTAGGTAATCGTATCGCTATTATTGCACCTCAAATGCAATGTAATGTGGAAATAATGGCTATCTTTCGAACTTCAAAACTAATTGGAATTTCTTGTGAAGACAACCAAAAACCGCTGTGCAAACAGAATTTATTACTGGAAAAATGAAAATATCAAAATAAACGACCATTTTCATTAAGGAAAAAAAAAATTTGGGTCTCAGCATTAATAAACCACATCACAATGACTAAAAATTTACTTAAATCAATAACGCAAGCAAAAATAAAATGTTCTTTATTCGGTAAGCGTGGAAAAAACAGCCATTTGGTTTTTTTTTTCACATATTCATAATATTTATAGAATCTTATAACCTATATTCTAGAAGTAACAATAAATTTTCATAGATACACATTCAACGTTCACTTATTAACTATTCAAATTACCGGAATGCTCATTGCCATTGCTTTGAGCTTATACGGGTTTAACAAAAAAATTAAAAATTTAAAGCTTATAGCTCGGTTTGGGATGCTATATGTAGCACATCCTTTCTCTTCATGCGGGTGTGTTCTTGGTGCTGGAGTAGGCGCCTAGCTAAAACATTGGGATGCTTTTCAAGCTTTGCTAAATAAGATTTAACAAGGCGGGAAACTTCTTCAGTTACATACGAGATATGTAAATTTCTGTAGATATCAGAATTTTTAACGAACCAAGGAGCATTGGTAATCAAGCGCAGGTTTTTTGATTGTGTTCTTTGAAGCTTTTCCAGGTTTGAGGGTGAAGCGGTACACCAGAGTTGGATACCGTAGGTCCATATAGGCTTAATAATGGCTTTGAAGAGAAGAACTTTATAGTCCAGTTTGAGTTTGGAGTGCCTGTTCAAAGCCAGTGTAGCTCACTTGTTTTTATTTTTATATGGATAACTTTTGCACTTATATGCTTTTGCCCAAGTGAGCCTGCGATCCAGATGCATTCCTAGACACTTAGTTTCTAAGGCCTGAGGGATCGGCTTAGAGTTAATTTGTTCAGGGGGACAAGAAACCTACATGAATGTGAATGTGATGTGAAGGCATTTGGACTCATTGACTCCAGTCGCCAAGCCATTCCTGAAGCCTGTTAATATGTACTTAGAGAAGTTTTGACGCCTCGTTAGGATTTGCGTGAGTGAATAATATAGCTGTATCGTCGGCGAAAGTATAGGTGATAGTTTTGATGTCGGTTGGCATATCTGCGGTGAACAACGTATACAGCAAGAGGCCTAATACGCTACCTTGCGGTAGTTCAGCTCTTATTATGAAAACATTTTTATAATTGGTGAAACAAGCAACAAACGAAATCATCATGAGTATACTTCATTATCACTAGAGCCATCTCAGATTGTTGTAAAAATTCAATGAGCTACGAAGTTGCATTTTTGCAAAATAAAGTGTGCAAGCATCAGCTAATGCTTATCAACGGAACTTACTTACTTATGTTTCCATTTCAACCGAAAATCGATTTAAGCCAAATCTACCATGCTTCTCCAGCCAACTCTTTCTTTCGCTAGCTAGCGCCAATTAGAAATTCCAAGCGCTGACATGTTCTCCAGTACTTGGTCTTTCCACAGGAGGCTAGGTCTGCCTCTTCTGAGTCGTCCACCAGCTGATTCCGAATATAACACCATCTTAGCCGGAGCGTGTTCTTCCATTCGCTCGACATGACCTAGCCAGCGCAGAATTTTAATGAGCTTATACAGCTCATGATTGTATCTTATCCGATACTCGCCACCAACGCAAATAGGTCCAAAGATATTGCGTAGGACTTTTCTCTCGAAAACTCCGAGCATTCTCTCATCTGAGGTGGAAATTGTTCAAGCTTCGGCTCCATATATAAGGACAGGCATGCTGAGAGACTTGTAGAGAGTGGTTTTCCTTTTTCGAGACTAGAAAGTTATTTTAAGGGGTTATGTTTTGATTTTGCCTATAACTTTGCTTGATTAAAATGGTAGTTCATCCCACGAACTCAAATTGCGTTAAGGCGCTGTTTTGTAACCACTTCCTTGGTTCAATTTTGGTTGGGTGTGCTCAAATAGTTCAATAGATCACTCACATTCATTCCGGGGAGTTCTACCTCCATAGGGTAGGGAATTTGCCTCTATGACAGTATGTGTTGTGCGAGATGCCCATTCTGACTGCCTGCTTTCTAATAGGCCAGATATTGGCTTCTATTTCACAGACTTTCAACAGGGTCTATCTTTGTAAATTTGAATTAAATTGGATTTTTATGTATCCACTTCCAAGTGCTCAAGAACAGTTGATGGTTTCAAAGGAAATATTTATATCATATTAATTCTTTAACACCGTATATTATTGAGCTTCCTTTGAGAAAACAAATACTGGAAGCATTTCTATTGGAATTTCAATACAGGCTTGCTGTCAGGAGAGCATCAATTGCTTAGTGTCCTCGAAAGTGACTACTGGGAACTTTTTGTACACACATACAAGGAATGTCTGTGTGTTTTAAATTGGAAATTGTTTTGTGTTGAACAATTCAAATTTACCATGCAATGTCCATGCATCCAAATTATACCATGTTTACCATGCGTGACAGAAAAATGTCTCTTTCGTTATGTTTGTTTTTTTTCTCTTCCATTCTCTTTAAAATGCTCTTCTCAAATGCTCTTCTTATTTGATAAGATGCAGACTATTTTCAAAGTAAAATATTTATAAATTCATAGCTTTGTGATAAGAAATAGAGTAAAACTTGTTTTGTATGTATACCTGCATATATGAAATGGTGCTATTGGTGGTGGTCTGGCACTTCTAGTTTATCAAAAAACATGAAAGGAAAAAATAACCACAATGGAAAATATGAACGAACAATAATCAAGAATCGTCTTCATACAGATAATGAATTGAATTGAAAAGAAGACACATGTTTTTAAAATAATTGAAAAAATGGGGGCTTGTCATATGTTGTACTTTGAACATTTATAGGTATGTGCATATATAAAAGTCACACAGATAAGTACAATATAAAAATCTCCTTACAGTCGGCTGGGGCCGACCAAATTATACCCTGCATATGTAGAGGTATATATAAAAAGTTTGCTCGTATATCCATCCTTTTCTTCCACTACTTTGTATAGGACCTACATTAAGAAGCAGGCGTACCTCACCAATTTTGGAGGATCAATTTTTGCCTATAATACTAAACTACATAGGTTGCAATGGGTTGACCTAGGCGTATTAATTAGTAAGTTATGGGTGTTTTAATGTTTAAGATAAATCCGAGACTTTATACGGAAGCTATATAAAAAGTGGGCGTGACGTATCTCTTTCTGGTATATCTAATTAATTTTTCAATATCAATCCACAAATTAAATTTGGTTGTCCTACGCTAAATGGTTTGTAAGTTATGAAGCTTAAAAGTTTTAGTTTAATTACCTTGACTTTGTATGGGAGACTCATGAAGGAGTGGGCGTGGCACACTGATTTTCTGCCAGATTTTTGCCGACTACGATATTAATCTAAGTGTCAATTATGGTTATTCTGGACAGAAGATTGTAGAAGTTACAGCTGTTTCAATTTAAAATTTGTATGGGGGCTACAATAAACAGTGGGCGTGGTGCGCCCATTTCCTATGAGCCTAGTTGCTCGTACAATACTTATCCATACCTTAAATCTCGTTGTCCTACGCTAAATGGTTTGTAAGTTATGGAACTTAACAGTTTTAGTTTAATTCCCTTGACTTTGTATGGGAGGCTCATGAAGGAGTGGGCGTGGCACACTGATTTTCTGCCAGATTTTTGCCGACTACGATATTAATCTAAGTGTCAATTATGGTTATTCTGGACAGAAGATTGTAGAAGTTACAGCTGTTTCAATTTAAAAGAAGTACAGACACTTTGTATGAGAGCTACGCTAAAAAGTAGGCGTGGCTCAACCACTTTTAGCGAGGTTATATAGTAGTATAATATAAGTCTATATGCCAAATATTGTTGTCCCAAGTCGTATATTATGTGAGTTATAGCAAGTTAAAGATTTTGAAAATTCCGAGGTTAGTCGCTTTGAATGCTTGGTGTGGGCGTGGTTATTGACCGATCATGCCCAATATCAATCCCCTCCGTACCCTTGGATCATAGATTACTTATGCCAAATTTCATCGAAATAGCTCAATATTTACTCAAGTTATCGTGCGAACCAGCCAGGTGACAGACAGACGGACGGACGGACATCGTTTAATCGAAAATTTAATCGACGCTGATCACGAATATATATCTATGTCTATATCTCCGGAGATTCCTTCAAGTGGACACAAACATCTGACCGAAATGAATATACCATGCATATTGCATTATGCAGGGTATAAAAATATTATCAAATTCATTTATATTTGGCACTAGAATGTTCACTTACCAGCCTATGTTTTTATACCACAAAAAAATATAGGTATAACACATACATAGGCTTATACATACATATGTACTACATATAAGTTCTTAAACGACATCTTTTAGTCGAAAAAGCAAACAGTCAACCGTAAATGTTTTATGTGCATACATATTTCGATTTAATACTAACCTTGAAATCACCTACACGCAATACCAAATTTTAATACTCATCTTTTCATTGATTAAAAACATAATAGGTATCTATAGAAAATAGTACCCCAATTGGAAAATGTTTCAGCGATAATTTAATTTATTTACTTGGTACTGAATCACATTAATATTGCATGGAATTATAAAACAGTGTTTGGATGAATGCTCAATTGTGAAATATTGAGCCTCAAATTCTGCTACTATTTGTAAATACTTTCAATTTTATAAAAGCATGAATTTTGTAGGGGAGCCCCTCTAAGGGATAGATTTACGAGATAAGTATATTTGGGGAAATATTGAGGCAGACGAATTAATGGAGCTCCCGGGCAATTATAATGTTATAGATTTTATCCCTTTAGCGGCAAAGTGGCATCAGTAGTAGTGAAATTTATACAAATGTCAATTCTGCACGGACGCCTCTCTGAGGGATAGAAATAGGGAACAGTTATATATATATATATAATATTTTATGCGTCTAGTGGCGACTTTGGGTATGTTAATGAATGTTCCAACTTTCATCATTATTACGATTTTTTTTGAGGTTATGTTTATCTTGTCTGCTGGATAAGGCTGTTTTCAGTAATGTGACAACACTGCAAGAAGTGTAGATTTACGAATAGTCTCATATACGAATTTTTTAATGATGTTAGTAGAAACTCAATTAGATGTTATTTGTAAATACTAACCATAAAATAAGTAAGAAAAATATTTAATTTATCGAACACAAAAGAGAATAAATACCAAAAACGAAAGGTTTAATTTAATAATCAATATACAATTGATGACAAATTTAACCCAAGTAATGAAATTAAGTACACAAGACCAGTACAGACCCAAAAATGTTTCATCTATTATTGTAAAAATTATTGTAATAATTAAGTTCATTGATGATTTTGATGCTGTTGCTTTTAACATATATACATACAAGTACACATACCTAATAAATATTATAGAAAGAAGGACAATGCACATTTTCATCCGCCATACAATTGTAGCGCGACATTTAAACGAGTCACCACTCTGAGATTTTCCTAAAAATATAAAGTGGCAAATAATTGGACAAGTGTAACCCATAATTATTGTTAAATGCCATGGGTAATACGTTCTTGCGTTACAATGAAATACGTATATTTCCAGAAATAAAGGGGACGTTGCAGCAACCTTAACAATCTGAAAGTTTGTCATTCTTGTTGTATGAATTTCACAATTTCAACCACCTCTGATATGTGTAGTGGTACTTACTTATATATGAGCATGCATACTCGTATATTCGTATGCATGTAACATTGTGGGCGTGTATATGTACAACAATTTCAACGATTCCATCTAATTGTATGACATTTATTACAAAAAAAAAGATTATCAAAACAATTGTAAAAAATTATTTCATAATTCGAATATGATTATAAGAACATAAGAAAAATTATTTGCAATAATTTGATAAGTGTGCCTATAATTTCGTCCTCTTTTTTATTTTCTTCTAACAATTACATCTATAAATTAGAAACGTGTGCTCTTGATCAATATCATAATAATTGTTCACAATCTGCTTGAAAAGTTCTCATCTATGAAAATTAAAAATTTTCACGAGATACAATATAGATAATTTCTGTTTATACCTTTTAGGGCCATTTTCACAGTAGCAAGTTAACTTATAGAATAGAGTTAACTAACAGTTTTGCCACTGAAAACTGTGAGTTAACTCTATTCTATGAGTTAATTTGCTACTGTGCAAATGGCCCTTAGTCGTACCTTGGTACCGAGGACGGTACCAGAACTACCTGACCTGACATATAGATGGCGGCAGTAGTTTGAAAAAAATTACTTTGGTGAAAAGTTGCAACCTTATAAAACATATGTTGTTTAGTATTTTTTTTTTTTTTGTAACTCATCGAAAGTAAACGACCTCAGTGAATTTATAAACATGGAAAAAATTGGTCACCGTTATGTAATTCAATACTTTCATTTGAAAGGTCTCAGTCCAACGAATAATAAAGCCGAACTAGATTCTACTCTGGGGGAGTCTGCTGTTTCATTTACGACCATAAAATATTGGGTGACAGAGTTTAAACGAGGTCGTACGAGCTGTCAAGCCGAACACCGTAGTGGTCGACCAATTGAGGTGGCCACGCCAGAAACGGTTAAGAAAATCCACAAAATGATATTGGATGATCGCCGGCTGAAGATGCGTGAGCTAGGTGAAATTACAGGCAATTCAAAAAGTGCTATATATCGAATATCGGTTAAAAGATGGAAAAGCTGTGTGCAAGATGGGTGCCGCGTTTGCTCACAATAGTACAAAAACAACGTCGTGAAGATGTTTCTATAGAGTGTTTGGCGATGTTTTACAGTAACAAAGCAGAGTTTTTGCGTCGATTCGTAACCAAGGATGAGACATGGAGGGTCCACCACTTCACACCTGAGACAAAGGATCAGTCAACAATGAAGAGGTGGAGTCTGCGGTAGACAGTTCATACTATAAATAGGGTGTCGAAGCTATAAATAATCGCTGGGAAATGGGATAGAGCTAAAAGGAGATTATGTTGAGAAATAAGGAATAATTTTCCCAAATTTGTTGTGTTTTCTTTGTTAGGTCGGGTAGTTCTGGGACTGCCTTCGTACACTGGGAATGTTGGTCGCCACAATGTTTTTTATAAGTCAAATATTGTATGAAGTACTTTCTAGTAAAAGAGTATTGTTATAGAAGTTTTGGTGTTACATTGAAAAATTATGGTGACTTCCATACAAATTAATCAATTTATGCTACATAAAATGAACATTTTGTACGAGGACTGTATTTATTTTTAAATGGGATCACTTTAAATCCTGCATGAAGTATATTTTCAGTAAAAAATAATATAACCGAAGTGTCAGGATAATGCATTAAAAAATTATGGTAGCTTCCATAAAAATTAAAAAATTTTTGTAAATTAAATTTAAAATTTTGTATGGGGACTGCGTTCAGCCAGAGTTTTGGTCTTCATCTTTGTCCATATTCCCAACATATTTTTGGCTGTAAAGCATTTTTCCATTCGCTCTATATGATCGAATCAGTGTTGTTGCTCTTTTTTGATGCATTTAGTCAAATAGTCAATATCAGCAACTCAGAAAAATAGTGGATCTGGTTGTCTTAAATCAAAATCGGCTCAAACATCCTGCCAAGAACTTCAGTCGTTAGTTCCTCATAATAAACATTCTGCAGTTAGAAATTATGCAAACTGCTAAAAGGTGGTAATGTGATGAGATGACACTTGAAACTCAAAAAGTGAGAGTGTTATGAATCGAAATATACATACAGGGGCAGAAATGAGACCCGAAAGTTCTTCGACACAACCAGGTGCCTGAGCGGAGATTCAAATAATGTACGCTCTTTATGTCACAAGGAAACTAGAAATTTCTCCACATTTGTCCAAGGATAATAAAAATTCCATTAATGACGAAGATTCGGTGAATACAAGGCGTGATGTAATGTCTATAGAAAAGTTCTCTATTTGGGAAAAAATATAAGATAATCAGACTCAATGTATAATCCAATATCTATAATCTTTGACATTTATTGAAATATTTTTAGGTATTGTGTTTTGGCAATTAACATTGATAATTACATAATTATTCATTCAGTTATTGTGCAGATGTCAAAGCCTAAGTGCTCGTAATTACCAAATGCTAAAAACATACTATTTATAGGATTAGGAATATTTATGCATATTATTTTGTAATATAATCTTAACAATATATGTAATCATATTCACATTAGGATGGTCCTTAATTAATAACAAATTCATTTAAGTACAATAAAATTCCATTGAATATGTTGAAGACAGACCTATTATTAAAAATAAAGTTGGCTACCATCCTAATTCACATATATATTGGAAGTACTTGTATGTTTCTAATTATAAACTACACTAATTTATCACCATCATTGGCATTGCGGATAATATACTCGTACATGGCAGAAGATAGCTGACCGACTAGAATGACACACATATGCAATATATCATATTTTATCAATCTAAATACATAAAATACATTATTTAATACACAGTGCTCTAAGTTTAATTATGTTAAATGATATAATTTTGTATCGCCTAAAATATCAACATCACTACATTCATCATCATCATCATCATCAGCATCATCGATATCATCATCATCGATGTCTGAATATCCATCTGTGGAATAGTCATGCTGCAAGAAACCACCAGCAGTATTATCAATCGCATTTATATTGCCACCACCTCCACCAACAGCTGATATGTTGCGACGCAACATTTGTAAATGTTGCTGATGCTGTTGTGCTTGGGTGTGTGTATTGTGCATTGGGTGTGTTACATGAAGGCCGCCGTTATTAGAGTTACTACTACGCAGCTGCTGCTGATGTTGATGAAGTTGTTCATTACGTACATATGACTGCGTTGAAAATGGCTTCTCTGTTACGCCATTTACATTTCCACCATTTGAGTCATTATTATGAATGTTGCCAGTGCTGCCCATCATATTATTGGATGTTTCTGAGACGGTTGAACCAGCAGATGCTATTGAATCAGTTTTATTTGCTCCCTCTGTACGTGAAAAGTCAACGGGTTCTGCGAAACAGAGAGATAGACATACAATAGATGCATTTTCATTAAATTGCTTTCTTCATTCTTAATTGAATTTTATTTAAGAAAATGTTTTATTACATATATCCCTAACTGCTTGCTACCTAAATACTACTACTACTATTCTTGTGCATCAATTAAACAAACAAAAATTTGGTCAAACTTTTAAACTTCATTTCAAATGACAGAGCAAAATGCACTTTCACCAACAAAGTCACACTCCATCACAAGTCCATACATACATAAATAACTACGTATACTTTCTTAAATAGTTTCTTTCTTTCAATTAAAATTCATAGTTTCTTGTTGTGTGGTTTGTGTGCCTTTTGGTCATAAAGTTTCAAAAGTCATTTATATTATTTCTTGTAACTAAGCACCTAATGTATTTAGAAACTTTTTGACAAATTTATACAGTTCCTAAAATGAAACTTATAGTTTTTTTGTATGTCAGTTAAAATGACTAAAGTCATTGACATATAGCTGATAGTGCTGCATATTAGACAGTTGTCACACGCATGTTCAAACTGTCAAAAATATTAATTTGAAAGGACAAAATTAATCATCGCTGACAAGGAGATAGCATAAATTAATATAATTAATTACATAAGACTAGTAGAGGCCAAATAAATATACATCAGTTATTGAAAAACAGTCTGCTGTCACACTGTCATTTATTCATTTGAAGTCAAATTTGATCATCGCTGACAAGGAGCCAGATGTGAGGAAACCCGTGGAGCACCTACTCTGTAGCTATCCAGCACTATACAGAACCAGCCTAAACTTCGAGCAAGAGAGCACTTCTAAAGTACATGATGAAAATCGAAATTTTTGAAAATCCCTACAATTTGAAACTGGGTTTACTTCTTCTGGTATCACTAGAGATCCATGTCCATGATAATTGTCGAATCGGTAATGTTTGTGCTTATTTTTACCCTAACCTCACACCTACAAAATATAGTATTCAGTTAATATCAACAAATTTACGCAGATTTGATATTAGAAACGCAAAATGGCGATGCCAATTCGAATAAATCCACTTTCTCTGGTGAAACATATTTTCATCTATCAAGACATGTTATAGGCCAGACAGACGGCAGCGTTAATCCGAATTAACGGCGCACTTAATCATAATAAAATATTAACCTGACAGACGGCAGTATTGCGGATTAACTAAACAGCTGATTGCTGTATTATTAGGTCTGCTCACTTACCTTACTATTACTATCATTTTCTGTCATCTCTCACTTTCGATATGAGAAAATCTACAAGAAGTATGCGAATTGAAAACTATCAGAAACTTGTAAATTGACATTCACAGTTCGTAATTGACAGCTGGATTTATTTGTTCAACAACGCTTTTCATGTCGAAAACTCTTTAATTTTGAGAATTAACTCGTATAGTGAATGCGGATAAGCTGTAGTTAATGCCCGAGTTAATTCGAATTAAATCGTTAATCCGGATTAACGCTGCCGTCTGTCAGGGCTATTATAGATAAATAATCAAATCAATCAATCTATTGGCGATTTCAATTATTGAATTACATATTTTATTACAGAATATAAAATGTGGTCTAAAACACTTCTCGGAGCCATAGACATGGCTAGTTATTTAAATACGCTTTTGTAGTCAAAGTTATAAACATTATTTTTTCGAAATTATGGAAACTCAATTCTTATGATGTCATGATTATTTTGGAGTCAAATGAAATTTACAGATATACGAAGTCATTTGAAGTCTTCCAGAATCATTTGGAATTTGAAGTCAATTAGGCCTACCTGTAGTCATATAGAGTCATTTGCAATCCATTTAATAAATTTCAAGTCAAGTGACAGCAATTGATTCCAGGCAATATAAAGTAACGTCAATGACTTCAAGTACCTTCAAAGTGTTTATGATTTTGAAGTCATACAATTAGCATTCCCATAACTTTTAAAAAAGAATGCATTTCCTTGAGTCCAGGAGAAATTTTAGATTGTGTATTGTGATTAGATCTTTTGGGCGTATCAGGTATACTTTTTTGAAAAAGATGACGGATGAACTATAAGGTATTGTAACCAAGGTGCATTGAACAGGTGTTAGCACCAGAACAAAAACAACAAATGCGTGTATTTGGTTGTTTTCCTTGGGCACGATGGCGTCAAACGCAGATGACAGTGTACAGTGAAAGGTTCACAGTTGCATGCATACATATGTATGTATTTGACATTAATGTCAATTGTCATAATGTAAATGTCATACAATTGTAAACATAAAAAATGAAATGTAAACAATACTTGACGTCCAAGCAAAATAAAAGAAAAAATCAAGCATGTTATAGCCTAAACAGACGGCAGTATTGCGGATTAACTAAACGGCTGATTGCTGTTTTATTAGGTCTGTCCACTTACATTACTATCACTATCAATTTCTGTCATCTATCACTCTCGATATGAGAAAATCTACAAGAAGTACGTGAACTGAAAACTATCAGAAACTTGTAAATTGACATTCACCGTTCATAATTGACAGCTGGATTTATTTGTTCGCCAACACTTTTCATGTTGAAAATTGTAAACAATTGTTGAAAGTTTTTCGTTAACGAACACACCTAATATTTTGTAAAATGGATGGAGAAAAATTCACAATAGACAATTTTCAGCAGTTTTGCCATCGCAAATTGCCCTAATCCTCTTTTATTTTGAGAATTAACTCATAGAGTTTATGCGGATTAGCTACAGTTAATGCCCGAGTTAATTCGAATTAACTCGGTAATCCGGAATTAGGCTGCCGTCTGTCTAGGCTATTACATTACTATCACTATCATTTTCTGTCATCTCTCACTTTCGATATAAGAAAATCTACAAGAAGTATGCGAATTGAAAAATATCAGAAACTTGTAAATTGACATTCACAGTTCGTAATTGACAGCTGGATTTATTTGTTCAACAACGCTTTTCATGTCGAAAACTGTTAATAATTGTTAAAAGTTTTTTGTTAGCGAACACACCTAAGTTGTAAGATAGAGAAAAATTCACAATAGAAAATTTTCAGCAGTGTTGCCATCGTAAATTGCCCTAATCCTCTTTAATTTTGAGAATCAACTCGTATGCGGATTAGATGCAGTTAATGCCCGAGTTAATTCGGATTAACGCTGCCGTCTGTCAGGGCTATTATAGACAAATAATCAAATCAATCAATCTATTGGCGATTTCAATTATTGAATTACATATTTGATTACAGAATATAAAATGTGGTCTAAAACACTTCTCGGAGCCATAGACATGGCTAGTTATTTAAATACGCTTTTGTAGTCAAAGTTATAAACATTATTTTTTCGAATTTATGGAAACTCAATTCTTATGATGTCATGATTATTTTGGAGTCAAATGAAATTTACAGATATACGAAGTCATTTGAAGTCTTCCAGAATCATTTGGAATTTGAAGTCAATTAGGTCTACCTGTAGTCATATAGAGTCATTTGCAATCCATTTAATAAATTTCAAGTCAAGTGACAGCAATTGATTCCAGGCAATATAAAGTAACGTCAATGACTTCAAGTAACTTTAAAGTGTTTATGATTTTGAAGTCATACAATTAGCAATCCCATAACTTTTAAAAAAGAATGCATTTCCTTGAGTCCAGGAGAAATTTTAGATTGTGTATTGTGATTAGATCTTTTGGGCGTATCAGGTATACTTTTTTGAAAAAGATGACGGATGAACTATAAGGTATTGTAACCAAGATACATTGAATAGGTGTTAGCACCAGAACAAAAACAACAAGTGCGTGTATTTGGTTGTTTTCCTTGGGCACGATGGCGTCAAACGCAGATGACAGTGTACAGTGAAAGGTTCACAGTTGCATGCATACATATGTATGTATTTGACATTAATGTCAATTGTCATAATGTAAATGTCATACAATTGTAAACATAAAAAATGAAATGTAAACAATACTTGATGTCCAAGCAAAATAAAAGAAAAAATCAAGCATGTTATTCCTCTGCTACTACCTGTTCAATGTACCTTGATTATAACCTCTTAGCGATTTTGTCAATCAACAATTTTGTAAAATCTGGCTATCACGGAAGGCGTATTTAACCACACCTTAGATGCATAATTGATGTGTTTTGAGTGAAAAATTTGAAAGCTTAGATCCTTAACGTATTGGTCATTTTAACTAGCTGTCGAGATTGTGTGATTTAAGTAATCAATTTTTTGTCTCGTCATTATTGCAAATATTAAACAAAACTTCTTTCGTCAGTAAAATAGAAAAATGCCCAAAAAAATCGTTATTATTGCAAAAATGCATCGACATTATTTCATGTAGCTTAATTTGAATAAAATAACGAAAATAAATTTTATAAATACTTTTTCATACTCACCATTGGTGGCATCTCTACGTCGTAATTGTTTTTTGTGTTTCATACGACGATTTTGAAACCAAGTCTTCACTTGTGTTTCACTCAAACCTAAAGCGGTAGCTAACTCAACCCGTTCCGGTGTCGATAGATAGCGTTGTGCTTCAAAACGTTTTTCCAGGCCAGACAGTTGGGGGTCACTAAAAACGGTACGTGCTTTGCGACGACGACAATGGCGTAAAGCATTAACACCCATCCCCAAACCCAATGCAAAATCGGGTACACAAGCAGCACCACCAAAGAGGTGTCCACCACCAAAGAGACCAGCTAAAAGAGTGTATGATGTGTGTGCACACAACACAACATAACAAAAAAAAAAGAAAAAACACAAAATAGTTTTCGGTTAGTTTCAATAAATGAATTATTGACCCTAAAATAATTTCGGAACGTTTTTGTATTTGGCAAACTTTGGTGTTTTTAATTATGTGTGTTGGTGTAAATTAAATTTGCTAATTAAATATATACGCTTCCTTATTATACGAATACTCGATGCATATGAAATGGAATTTTCTAAACGTTACTCACCCTGTGATAAAAAGTAGGGATCTACCGATTTGTAAGCACCAGAGGATGGTGACAAATAACCAAGTGTCATTTGAAGAAATCCATGATCACTATATGCTGCATTCGGATATAGAACAGAACTAGGTGGTGGATGCGAATGTGGTAATGGATGATGCGACAATGGTGATGCCACATAATTGGATGGTACTGGATTAGATGTTTGGTGAGCCGGTGTTGTAGCTGGTGTTGTTGCTGTTGCAGACGGTGTTGCTGGTGGTTGTGGTAATGCCCCGTCTGATACCGATGACAGTTGCAATCCTGTAGTGCTATAGAATAAATGGTTCAGGATGGTGGGAATAGAATTATTGTTGTTTGAACGTTTGATTTAAACAAACAAAAAAATATTAGATGAATATATTTTTAAATATTTGTAAGCAGATAAGGAATTTTAGGACCTAAAAAATTATGACCTGCAATTATAGTCAAAGCTAAGACCATTTTAAAGTTAGAATCGACTTGTTTGACATAGTATTTCCTATACAAAAATCTGTCAAAAAACCATTTCTAACTTTAAGATGATTTTAACTTTAACTATAATTAAGGGCAAATGTTTTTATAGTTCCTAGTTTCAATTAGAAATAAAAAAGGTTGGAATGTTTTGGATCTATAACTTAAATCGTGCGTTTTTTTTTCCAAATTTGTACGTTTATTTAAGAAAAACTTGTACAATAGGATTATTGAAAGTATTGCCCATCTGAAGCTATGACTTTTTCCCATCTTTCTGGCAATTTGTGGATTTCATCCCAAAAGAGCTGCGCCGGCTTGGCGGCCATGAATGAATCAAGCCAATTTTTAATACACTGTTCTGATGTGAACCTTATTCCAATGAGGGCGTTCTGCATCGATCGGAATAAATGGTAGTCGGACGGGGCAAGGTCTGGACTATAAGGCGGGTGAGCCAAAACTTCCCAGCCGTTGTTTTCCAAATAGATTTTGACCGCTGGTGCAACATGAGTCCGAGCGTTGTCATGATGGAAAATTATGGACTCATGTCTGGTCGCATATTCCGGACGTTTTTCGGCTATTGCTCTCTTCAAACGGATTAATTGTATTCGATAGCGTTCTCCATTGATGGTTTCACCCAATTTTAGCGGCTCATAATACAGCACACCCTTCTGATCCCACCAAATACAGAGCATTACCTTCGCTCCATGGACATTCGGCTTTGCTGTTGATTTGGCTGGTTGGCCGGCTTTCACATATGATTTTTTGTACTTGAGGTTGTCATAATGGATCCATTTTTCATCACCAGCAACAATCCGATGCAAAAATGACTTTTTTTTTTTTTTTTTTTTTTTTTTTTTTTTTGTTAGCTTATTTTTTTTATTGAATCTTTCTTAAATACGAGAAACTAACAATAAGTATTCAAATCTTACAAACTAAATAAAACTATGTGATATCCCCTACGTTCCATCACAATTTGGTGAGTCGCGAGATGTAGCAATTTTACAGCATATTCAGTGTGTCTTTTCTTTTTAATCGACGATGCCCCTTGCTCAGCAACAATTGCCTAGCAAGGGGATTCGGATGATTGTGTAATTTTTGAATGTAACTTCTGCAGTACATTGCAACTTCCTCAGAAATTGTGGATACATTTAAATCTCGATGGATGTTAACGTTCCTCATATACCAAGGCGCGTTTACAATAATTCGCAGACACTTGGATTGTATTCGCTGCAATTTTTCGATATTAGAGGGAGATGCGGTGCCCCAAAACTGAATACCATAAGTCCAGATTGGTTTCAGGATTGCTTTATATAATAGCACTTTGTATTCAATATTCAACTTTGATCTTTTGTGTAACAGCCACCATAACTGATTCATTTTAAGCTTGATCTGAGTTTTCTTTGCCTCTATGTGATTTTTCCATGTCAGCCTTCTGTCGAGGTGAATACCCAAGTACTTTGTTGAGGAACATTGTGGAACTGATTGGCCATTAATTTTAAGTGGGGGACATGTATCTAGCCTTAGCGTGAAGGTTACATGTACGCTCTTTGATTCATTGACTTTTATACGCCATTTTGCTAGCCAGATTTCGAGAGAATCGACATGAGTCTGCAGGAGTTTAGTAGCTTCTATGGGGTTAGAGCGAGAGCACAATATTGCCGTATCATCAGCAAAGGTCGATATGAATGTATAGTTATTGTTGGGCATATCTGAAGTGTATAAGAGATACAGTAAGGGACCCAAAACGCTTCCTTGAGGAACGCCAGCGTGAATATCCAATGGGTTTGTTGTGTAATCCTTGTGATGTACGAGAAATTGTCTTTTCGTGAGGTAGCTACTAAGCAATGAGGAGACATTTGCAATGACTTCTTTTTGTGACGTTCAGCAGCATTTCGGATATGCAAAATCGCCTTTCAACGTCTCTCGGCTTCAGTTCATGTGGCACCCAATTTCCTTGCTTTTAAACGTTTTGAAATGGCTACTTGAGTGACTCCCAAAGAATCGTGCAAACCACATTTGGCACGTTCGCTCAGCTAGAGCATGTTCACCATAAACTTCCACCAAAATACGATGACTTTTGGCAGCAGTTTTCTTCATATTAAAGTAATGAAGAAGAACTCCCCTCAAAAACACCCTTTCAGGCACAAAGTTCGACATATTTGAGTAAAACAAAATTTTTGTTGTTTACGCTTCAAATGAATGACATATACTGAGAAAGACGCACAATGACAGTAGCTTTCCAACGCATGTTCGGAATATTGGAACGATGGAATAATAATCACGTTATGCCATCTCTTAGCAAACCACACGAATTAAGTAATAGATCCAATAATAAAAAATTCGTCTTAAACTAAGGAATTAGATTTTCAAATTTATAAAAATTCTATCTCTCTTTGTAAGACTCGTATTTGAAAGAATTTTAATTGACATTTTCTAAGAATTATGACAGATCTTCCCTTCCAGTCTTGTTCTGGTACTAAAGGGATTCTACATACTCCAACCGAATCCGAATTTCAGGACAGTCGTGGAATTTCTTCAGGCGCATGTCGTAAATTCTTTACTGGCATCCTTTTACTGGCAAATATTTTCAATGAAAACAATTGGCAATTAATTAAAAAAAAATAAAATAAATATGTGGCACTTAAAGCTCCGAAGGGCTCATTGGCGGAGCTTTTCTTCCATTACTGCTGTGCGTGTTAAATTTTGGACAGTATTAGAAGGGACCTACTTATTTTAGCCGGTTCCGAATGGCAGAACCCTTGCGACATCACTTTTTCTGAGCTTTGTCACAGAGTTCTTTTAGAAGCTTTTTCATGGCAAGTTGTTACTGCCGGAAGAATTGCCAATTGCTTGCCGACAGGTGGGTGCCGTTCGAAAAAAAAATCTTTTCGATATTAAATTTGTTATGCATCAGCCGGAGATTGAACCACGACCTACAGATCAGGAGGACAACACACTAACCACTGAGCTACGGCACCCACTGAATTAATTGCCAATTTTTTTTTTTTTTTTTTTTTTTTTTTTCTAACAAGTTTTCTTTATTGGATCTTTCTAAATTACTTAGAAACTAACAATAAGTAATCAAATCTTACAAACTAACTAAAATTATGTGATATTCCCTATGTTCCATCACAATTTCGTGAGTCGCGAGGTATAGCAATTTCACAGCATATTCAGTGTGTCTTTTCTTTTTAATCGACGATGCCCCGTGCTCAGCAACAATTGCCTAGCAAGGGGATTCGGATGACTGTGTAATTTTTGAATGTAGCTTCTGCAAGACATTGCAACTTCCTCAGAAATTGTGGGTACATTTAAATCTCGATGGATGTTAACGTTCTTCATATACCAAGGCGCGTTTACAATAATTCGCAGACACTTGGATTGTATTCGCTGCAATTTTTCGATATTTGAGGGAGATGCGGTGCCCCAAAACTGAATACCATAAGTCCAGATTGGCTTCAGGATTGCTTTATATAATAGCACTTTGTATTCGAGATTCAACTTTGATCTTTTGTGTATCAGCCACCATAACTGATTAATTTTAAGCTTGATCTGAGTTTTCTTTGGCTCTATGTGATTTTTCCAGGTCAGCCTTCTGTCGAGGTGAATACCCAAGTACTTTGTTGAGGAACATTATGGAACTGATTGGCCATTAATTTTAAGTGGGGGACATGTATCTGGCCTTAGCGTGAAGGTTACATGTACGCTCTTTGATTCATTGACTTTTATACGCCATTTTGCTAGCCAGATTTCGAGAGAATCGATATGAGTCTGCAGGAGTTTAGTAGCTTCTATGGGGTTAGAGCGAGAGCATAATATTGCCGTATCATCTGCAAAGGTCGATATAAATGTATGGTTATTGCTGGGCATATCTGTAGTGTATAAGAGATACAGTAAGGGGCCCAAAACGCTTCCTTGAGGAACGCCAGCGTGAATATCCAATGGATTTGTTGTGTAATCCTTGTGATGTACCAGAAATTGTCTTTTCGTGAGGTAGCTACTAAGCAATGAGGAGACATTTGCAGGCAGTAATAGTTTGAGTTTGTAAATAAGGCCATCGTGCCATACTTTATCGAAAGCTTGAGTGATATCAAGAAAGACAGCTGAGCAATACTTTTTTTCTTCAAAAGTGTTCCTTATTAGAGTTACAATGCGGTGGACTTGTTCTATTGTGCCGTGCTGTTTTCTAAATCCAAACTGATGTTGAGGAATCAGTTGGCTGAGATTAATAAATGGAGTTATATTCATGACAAGTAGCTTTTCGAATATTTTAGAAAGTAGAGGCAGGAGGCTGATAGGTCTGTACGATGCAACTTTTGTAGGTAATCATTTAGTAATCAATTGCCAATTGATTACTAAATGTTAAATATCTACGAAAACTGCAGAAAAATCTTGATATTCCAAGAACTAAATCGTCTTAAAAACTGTAACAATTAATTTTAATACCTTTGGACAATATAAAATAATTAAATTACCGTGTGTATATGGATCTGAGAAACCAAAAGTGGTTTCTAAGGTAATTTGAAAAGCCGAAAAACGGATTGATTGACGTTTTTTAAGATTCCAACTTTTGACAATGAATGTTATTTTATTCAATAAAAACTAAGGTATTGAGATTCGTTCTCGCATTAGAGTCCACCATTAGTCGCTCATCAGCCCCTTGTCCCAAAATTGTTGGTATCTTTTCTCGATTTTTCTAAAATTGTGTTGTAGCCGCTCTCTTTGTTCGTCAATTGCATTATCAACGTTTTCAAGAAGAAAAGCAAAATGGAAATGCATGAAATGTATCTTGAGATACATTTGAAGTCCAATCTTGAGATTATTTTGCAAGAAATTGTCGATTATTTTCTTACATTTCCAGGATATATGGTTACCGAAAAAGCTGTGAACAACATGTCTCGTCTGCATCAATTCTGAACCATCCTTTTGCATTTTGTCGCCGCCGATTTTCAAAAAGCTTGGTCTCATCAAGAATTGCATCAAAGCGCTCAAAATTATAGGGCCAGTTTTTAAGTAATGAATTAAGTTGCTTACCAAATTGTTGTTGTTGGATTAAATATGCGAATGAGAAAAGCCTTAAGAATCATTCTCATCTGCTCAGGTCCAAAAGTCGACAGAAATTAGTAAAGTTGTGTTATTTGAAATTTCGAGATACTTGAGTAAAAATAACCAGTTCTCGAATACAAATGATGTTTCAATACATATAATATTCGACCTTGTTAATAGTGAATTTCATAGAGATATTGAGTAAATCAAACCTTCGGACTTGAAAAAGGTTCGATTGAAATGCCTACATTTTTCAAATATCACCCTCCATTAACAAAAATTGATTGCTGTTTATACCAGCGAAACATGAAGTTTGGTTTACTTTATTACGTTCGTCGAAATATTTCTGGTCAATATAAAGTAGTTCGTGAGAGAAACTGTTTAAAATAAGCGTCTAAAATTTGAGTTTTCTTAGAAAAAAAACTTAGTTTTCGAATTTTTATGAAACAAAAGGTTTTAGGTATTATAAATGTATAAAATTGTACTAAGTTCTACATAAAAGATTTTAGAAAATCTGAAAGAATTGTCAACAGACAAACCCAATATAAAAATCGCATCCATCGGAGCAATAAAAACAAAATAAAAGAGAAGACGTGATGGGTCTTCTGAAGGGGAAGGCAGTACAATGTTGTATACTTTATCACTAATAGTTGATTTAAGCAGAGCATTTATTTCACTATCATCATAGAGTTCCAGTAAAATGTACTCTATATTAGCACGAAACGGGCCCAAAATTCGCTTTCTCCACAGACATTATTGACCGTGAACTCGTCGGCATTAGGTTCATTGCTTTCTTCATAAATTGTTCCCAGTGGTTATATTCAGGTGAGAGAAACTAATGGGATTTTTCGCATTTAATGGCCGAAACTAACTTTGAAAATACATAAATAGCCAAACACTGTAGCAAAATTTCTGGTCGAATTTTCACCATTTTCAATTCATAACTCAATTTTATCTCTAACCTCAAAAAACAACGTTATTCGGCTATTTTTACAGAATTTTTGAAGTTAGAAGGAAACTTGAGGGCGATTATGGAAACAGCGACGACAGATTCAGATTCAGAGACTTAAAACCTATATAACGGTTCGCCGAACATCATACTTTTTTTTAAGTTGTGAGATTGTAGAGTTCAGGTCGAGGTGTAACGGACTCTAAACTTGCGAATTTTACACATCTAATTGAGTACAACACAGAATCATGTTTAAAAAGTTTCCGATACCAGCAAATTTTTTGTGTATTTCACAAAATCCCTTGCGCAAGTCACAATTTTCTTTTTATGATAATGATTTGTACTAATTGGTGCCGTATCTCAGTGATTAGTGTGTTGGTCTTCTGACCTGTAGGTCGGGAGTTAAATCTCCGGCTGAAGCATAACAAATATATTCTCGAAAAGAATTTTCTTTCGAACGGTACCCACCTGTCGGTAAGCAATTGGCAATCCTTCCGGCAGTAACAATTTGCTATGAAAAAAGCTTCTAAAAGAACTTTGTGACAAAGCTCAGAAAAAGTGATGTAGCAAGAGTTCTGCCGTTCAGAACCGGCTAAAATAAGTAGGTCCCTTCTATACTTGCCCAAAATTTAACACTCAAAACAGTAATGGAAGAGAAGCTCGGCCCAAAAGACCTTCGGGGCTTATAAGTGCCGCATATATATATATATAATGGTTTGTACACCTTGATTCTTTTCATCTCACGAAAAAATATCGGTATTATTTTATTCGGAATTTTATGAAATTTTAGAATTCCGTCAAAAATTGATGTTAAATAGAAAAACATATTGAAAAAAGTTAGCAAGATTAAGAATATTCTTGTCAGATACACAAAATATTTCCATCCAATCGACAAAAATTAATATGACTTCTGAAAAAGGCAGTAATCCGTTGGAAAATCACTGCGTTACTGATTGTTAAAGAAGTTAATTTTTATCAACTACGTGTCGTACCGATTATTTTGTATTATTCTTTGATAATCCTCATCATCTTGGCGTATTTGCGAATTTATTGAATTCTCATTATGCTGTTGTTGTTGTTGTTGTTGTGGTTGTTGTTGATGTTGTGAATGTTGATGCTGATGTTCGTTATATAATTGTTGAGTATTCGTTTTCAATTTAACAGTATCGCTAATATTTCCATTTAATAATTTTTTATTATTTGTCACTTTTACTTTAACGCCATTATTATTATTGTTATTATTATAATTGGTAGCATTTATATTAATATTGTTATTATTTAAATTTTGACACAAAATATGATCTATGGAAAATGGTGTTTTTGAAGTAATCATAGTTGTCGATTGCCGTTTGTGATTACTATTATTATTTAACATATGTGATGATGGGGGCGGCGGCGGTGGTGGTGGTGATTGTGAATGTTCACTAATTTGAATCGACATATTTTAAGGGTTTAATTTAGATAAATAATGAAATTAGAATAATCACTATGCCGTTTAGAATATTTTCTCGGTCGCGTTCTTCGCTCGTTGATGGTTAATTTCGGTTTGACGTTCAACAGTGAAAATCACTTGCTAAATCACAGCATCAACATCAACTTAACAACGTAACCATCCGATAATTGCAATGCAATATATCCTTACAATATATTCTTACAATATATCCTTACAACCCCTATCAGTGATTCATGCAACCATGGAACACCATCATATGATAATTTAACCCTCACTTTAGCACACATATTAAACACACCCATTTTATTTGATACCATCTATAGTTGTCCTTTTCGTACATACAACATATTTATGCTATATGTGATACTCGTACTCGTACACATATGTATTCACAGACTTAATTTTGCACTTGTACAAAATTTTCAAAAGAATTTTCCTCTTAACTAGGCTATTTTGGCTTTTTATTATACTATATAGTACATACGTATGTGTGCTTTATATAAGCATTTGTAGATTACATACTGTCATATAAATTCTATATAAGGATACATATGTTTTATTCATACGATAACAGCATATTGCAAAATAATGTGAGTAGTAGGGGATGTGGGTAGGTCTCTTAAGTATTCGGTATAGTGTTTTATAAGAAAATATAAACCATAAATGACTTAAGTGTGATCTTATTGATTTAATACTGTTTCATTATTTTATTTTTATATACTATACCTCCTATACAAACAAGTATACAACTTTAGTGACATATTCTACATAGGTAGGTACGACATATAAATTGTCTTTTAAGTAAATTTGGTAATGCATATTAATTTGTATGTATTATAAGATTCCTTTGAGTATCTAAAAGAAATTATGTATGGAATTACATAATTGTCTAAAATTATATACCTCCATAATTAATTAATGAGTACATATTAAGGGTGTTCATAGATATAAGGTTGTAAGTAAATGTCACGTTAATCGCATTAGCTTATAGACTTGTAAAAGAACTGCCAAGTGTCATACAAATTGTGACAAACTTATAAGAATGGTGGAATCAATTTAAAACTTTTGGGTGTGTGAATTAGTAATCGGCTTTTTTTAGTGCTAAAACATTACTTATTTTTAAGAATTCTGTAAAAAACATGTCATTCAAAGTATTGCCCATCAGACACTATGACATTTCCCCATCCTTCTGGCAATTGATGGATTCCATCCCAAAAGAACTTTGCCGGCTTGGCGGCCAATAACGAATCGAGCCAATTTTTGAATAGTGTGAGTGAATAGACATTTAAAATGACATTTCGGACAATGGTGCACGACATCGTGCTTATGTGTGGCGCCATTTAACGCACAAGGCCGGTTACTAATTCACACATACAATATAATTTTTTAATGTGATTTCTAAGTCTTAAACTCGTACGTGTGGCCATAAGGAATTAATAACTTTGTAATCAGACTTTGTAGTAAAAAAGGGTTTTTATTTCTTAATCTATTCTATAATTTTCATCACTATAACAGACATTTTGTATCTTTTCCTGCAAAATTTTCAATCCTCTTCTTATAGAAATTCCTGGTCCATAAACAAAATTTGACTGAATGAATGGTAACGACAAAACTTTCCGTTACAATTCATACAAGGGAACTATTCAAAGTGATACACAGTAACACATTTTTCAGCGTGAAATTTGATTTAGGGATGAGTACTGGGGCTTGATTTGCAGATTGAAATTGTATCGAATGTTTTATATAATATCGTAAAAGATACATTTTTAATCACCAGTAACAATTATGGTAGTGAATAGGTCTCTACGATATGTAGATAGCAATGAAATGTAAAAAAGAGATTAAATGTCCCATTTAAAAAAATAAATAAATATCAAAACGTGTTTTTCGACGAAGGACATATAACGTACTGCTCAACGTAGAATTATAAATTTCTGAAAATCGACGAGTAATCCTATAGTTGTACAAGAATCGTCCCTAGCGCGATGAAATTAATTTTTTGTCTTCAATATTTCATCCAAACATACGCATCTTCCCTAGCTTTACTTCTTGGGGGAGTTCCAGTACAAAATTAATGCAAAAAAAAACCGTCTAATAACGTGGAATATCGGATCATTAGTTTTTGATCGTGAATATTTCTTTTGAACATACTTATCCTCCATCTTTCCTTCTTAGTGTTGTCCTCTAAAAAATGTATGTAAAATGACCTGGAAATGGACAAATAAGCTGTATAGGAATCGCCGCTAGAACTTTGAAATACAAGTATATGACTAATCTCCATTCATTTTTTATCTCCAATCCTTACCCTTCATTTCGACCCCTTATGGGGGCTCCTCTACAAAATGAATGTAAAAAAATACATGAAATTTCACAAATATTCGCGTAGTTCTTAAGGAATCGCCTCTAGATCAATGAAATGTATGGTCAAGCAGCATTAATTTTTTCTTCCCAGCATTTTCCCCGTTCACAAATATAGATCGACAAATATCTTCACAGCTGCCCTGGAATTGCATTTGGGATGGTGAAATAAAAAAGAGGCGGGACCAAATCTAAAATGTAATTTAAATTCCTTTGGAAAAATACTTGGAATTAATGAAATTTGTTATTTTTTCAATGAGGCGGGTTGTCAAAATTCAACCGCTTACAATTTAATGAACCTTAAAGCATAGATGTACAAATAAATTCTGTTATGTTTTGCATGAATTTCATCTTTATTAAACACATACTTGTTACAAAGCTTAATAATCGAAATATTCGCCATTACTATCTATATATTGTCTTTTGCCACTTATAGGGTACATCATGGATCTCTTCGAGATGGAAACTTGGTGGTTTCATATCGCATATCTTCAACTTTAGAGAATCGCTGGTCAACTAACCAAGACAGCATTGGTCTAAATAAGTGGTAGTCGAAAGAAGAATACGGCGCATGCTGGAGAATTTTCCATTCTAAAGATGAGTTCCTGGATTGATTTTGTTTACTGTACGCACCGATACGTGAATCATCCTCAAACCAAAAATTATTGTTACAAAATCTTAAAAAACCATCTTTGTACTGTTCTAAGATTCACATACTTTATTCCATTTTAAAACAGAATAAATTGCAATGGTGTGAATGTTGCTTATCGGCATCCATCTCTTATAAAATTGATACACACTGAACGACAGTTTGTAGATGACTGAAACTTATGTCATATAAACAGCAATGACTAAACTTCAAATACCTAAAATGGAGGGTGAAATAGATACATTTAAGTATAATATGTTTTTTAATGCAACCAACTTTTATGACAGAATTTATTTGTACATCTATTGCATACTTATACGCTATGCATGTAAATATATAAAATATGTCGTATGAATTGAAGCTTCCTTTAGTAATTAGTTACCATGACACGATAATGAATGGAGTCGTACTGTCACTACATATGTATATATATATATATGTATACATATGTACGTACCTATAATATGTAGTACGCGTTGTGTATATCGCCATTAATTTTATGCATAAATTAATTATAATAATTGTGGCGTTTAATGAATTTAATGCACGTATTGAAAACGCAAGAGAAACGTTAATTATAACATCATTCGATGATTGAAAATATATGTATGTATATGTAGGTATACATGTGTATAGGTAAAAACAATCATTTGCATGGAAATGATTGAGCCACTAGCTGAGTTATATAGTCCATATAATGCATATGTATTTTGCGTACTTATGCAAAATGGAGGTGCACAGTGTGCCATATTAGCAATTATAAGGTATAATTGAACATTTTATTTGCTTATATTTTAGAATAGCATATATTTAGGTATATACAAGGTGCGACAATTATGTATTAAGACTGCTTCTAGAAAACATAATTAAAGCACGATGTCTGCTAGTTTTTCGGTATATTTATTCGAAATATTCTCCTCCTGATTCAATACACTTGTTACATCGATTTAATAGTGATTCAAACGCGTGTTCCAGCTCATTTTTCGGAATTGCCTCCAGTGCCTCCCTCGTCGAAGCCCGTTGTATGGTCTGAATGTCATCAAAAAAGCATCGTTTCAACTTCAATTTCAGTTTTGGGAACAAAAAGAAGTCGCACGGTGCCAAATCAGGTGAATACGGCGGGTGATTCAACACACAGACCTGATTCCGAGTCAAAAATTGACGAACAATGAGTGCATTATCGTTCAACAGAGACCAAGTTTTCGGACCGCGGTATTCTGGTCGAACACGACGGATTCTGGACATCAAACGCTTCAGAACTTCGAGGTAATATGCGGAAGTAACTGTTTGACCAGTTGGAACAAATTCTTTGTTTGTGGATAATTCCTTTGCTATCGAAGAATGTTTTGATTTTTGATGGAACTTTTCGTGTTTTTTTGGCTTGTGGTGAGTTTTTTGATTTCCATTCCGCACTTTGACGCTTGGTTTCTGGATCGTATTGAAAACACCATGTTTCATCACCCGTAACAATTGTTTTCAGGAAGTTTAGATCATTTTCTGCAGCTGCAACCATACCTCTAGAATGACTGGCTCTCATTAATTTTTGGTCCTCGGTCAATGTGTGTGGAACAAATCTCGCGCAGACCTTTGTTTTGCCCAAATCCTCGTGAAGAATGAGTCGGATAGTTTCTCTGTTGATGTTTAAGGCCTCTTCCATCATTTTCATTGAAGCATTGCGGTCTTCTGTAATAAAATCAAGAACTTTCTGGATCGCTTCCGGCGTTCGCACTGAAATTGGCCTTAATACTTTTATTTCATCTTCCAGCGACTCTCTGCCATCCACAAACCGTTTATGTCATATAAAAACATTTGATCTTGATAAACAAGCATCGCTATACGCTTGCTGCATCATTCCGAATATTTCTGATGCACTTTTAACAATTTTTGCGTGGAATTTAATGACCGCTCCTGGCTCCATGTTAAAATTTCATCATCAAACGAACACGTGTTTTGTAAAATGAATGTCAATAAATATTAAATGTCAACCAAATGCCATGAAACCTTCCTCTACAGTTAGTAGAGGAAGGTTAAAGCTTCAAAACGCATGTGTTCACACATAGATGGTGCGCTTGGTTGACGAGATATGGTTCGAGTCTTAATACATAATTGTCGCACCTTGTATTGTACAAGAACTATAGAAAATTACAATTTCAAGCAATAAATACACTCAAATTCAAAGACATCTCATATATATTTAATTAATGCTTACATTTAATTATGTAGATAAAGACAATTGCTTTATCAACCACTGTACTCATTATATTCTATTATCACATTAACAATTGTAAACAATATCCAGTGGTTATGTGTGGTAGTGTATGTAAGCGTAATTAAAATCTTGTACATATAATATGTACATATATGCCATACAATAATATTATACATAATAATTGCATTATATAAAAGCATTTTTCTGTGGTTTTCAATTTATTTAAATGTATTTAATGCATATTTTGTTATCATCGCATGTAACATTTTAACAAAAAGCAAAAAAAAAAAAAAATCAGAAGGAAATGCTAAATATTGTAATTAAAATTCAATTTGTTACTATTGTAGCTTACTAAAGAAAAAGTTTTGTCAGATTTCTTGAAAAATTGTTAGGGAAAAGGTATAAAATTACATTGATATTTAACAGTTAGTTCTACTGGATGGTTTTTTACCCTATAATATAGTAATTTTTTAATTAAAAGACAAGCTCCAAATTTTTAAAGCTGCAATCTTATTGTTATTAAGGATTCATATGATATTGCGTTTTACAAAAAGGGTCCACTTGAATAGCATATGTCGCTGAAGGATCGAATGAAATAAAATCTACCCCGAAATTATGGCTATATGATTTTGAATACGCTGATTTAATTCAGATGATTTGCCTTCCATGAAGCGTAATAAGTGTAACAGTTGATAAAATCTGACTCTGAGGGATTTTAATTAGAAAGGTTCAATGTTATAAGTTATACTGGAGTTTTTGAAGTTGACATCAAATAGTCCAAAGAAATTTGGGCGATCTTCCATTTTGGTAAAAAGGTTTTACTTATGTTAGCCGATTTCGAACTTCAGAACATTTTCGTGACATTGTGAGGGAGCTCTTTCAAACACTTTTTCATTGTAAATATATGCTGTCGTAATATTGGGACATGTTTAAATATGCGTATTAAATATTAGACAGCTTTGTTTGCAAGAATTTTGACCAAGCTTAATTTCCAGCCTTTTTGTGTTAAACCAGACCACCACACTACATTTTCGTGACACTGTGAGGGAGCTCTTTCAAACACTTTTTCATTGTAAATATACGCTGTCCTAATATTGGGACATGTTTAAATATGCGTATTAAATATTAGACAGCTTTGTTTGCAAGAATTTTGACCAAGCTTAATTTCCAGCCTTATTGTGTTAGACCAGACCACCACACTACTTCTACTATTGTGTAAATAATAGTAGTAGTAAAGTTATCTGATGGTGTTTTCGCACATAAGAACTTTTCACCAAGGAAAAATTATATTATGCTCCGGATAAGGACTACCCATTTTGTTGGTGAGCTCCATTTATGAAATAAGTACCATGATTTACGGATATGCACCTGGAATATCCGACTGATTCACAAATTTTCGTGAAATGCGATGGACACGAATGGGCAGCACCAAAAGAGCACCCTGTACCGAAATATACGAACTAGGTTGTAAATTTTGGGTCAGTAAGAGACTTCGACATCTTGTCTTATAGTTCACACGTGTTAAGGAGCGACTAGCAACAAGAAAAAACTCTTTAACGTCAGCCTAAGCTGTGCTCACGTTCCGGTGGGCGAGAAGAACGATGTAATCACAGAGAGCTTCTTTCAACCCTTTCAAGAAGCTAATAACTACTGCCCCATCACGATATCAAAATCCTGATTGGCAAACTTAATGCCAGAGTGAACAGGGAAAATACCTTTGGCTCAACTGTCGGAAAATGCGGCCTCCACTAGAACAGCGACTCCGGTCACTACTTGTTGGAGCCCTTGGCAAGTACAAGTTTATGTGTCGCAAACAATAAAGAAAGTTCCACAGAAAACTTGATGTTAGCTGCGATCATCAGAGACAGCAGATGTCTATGCCATTCGAATATCGGATCTTATTATGCAGAGCACTTTCTCACTTCAGGACGCATAAGTATATTGCACACCATGGCTTTTGCTGGCGGTAGTAGGTTACTACCGGCTTCTGGGGAATGAGTTATATTATCAGGAATGTTGCGAAGCTAAAACACAAAAAAACGCCGTCTAGAGTAAATCTCTGAGTTCAGGTGCTACGCAAGCTATGATCGAGCGCTCCACGGAGAGATGTATTCTTTTTGCACAAGAAGAAAGGACTAAAAAGATGCCAATGTGACGAAATAGAGGTGTGTGGCGGCAAGAATTGAAGATTCAAAGGTCCTTCGAAAAGATCAAGCTCCCAAGCTTAAATTACGATACCCTATTCCTATTTGGACAAAAATGGAAATCTGTCTGCTACTGAAGAAACACTTCTCCAAGTCATTGAAAGGTGATGCTAAGAAAAAATTGTCAGAAGACCCCAATTATGAATGGTGACGTTGATATTCTACCACCCGTCCATGACGAGGTCCAAACAGCCATTAGACTTAGAGTTAAAGTTAAATGATGGGCAGAATGGACAATCGGGCCACAGTCAATTGAACATTGTACTAATGTTCTAAAGCGGGAAAGAGAGAGTATAGAAAAAAGGAAGAGAACAAAGGAAAAGCTAGGTAAAGAGAAAGCTACGCTATGCTATATTCTTAAACTTCTTAATTTACTTATGAATTCAAGAAATTTGGGTAGAGGAAGAGGATGAATGAAAAAACATCATCACCCAAGAACCTCAAACTTGTTCTTGCGAAGGCTGAATAATGGCCAAGAAACTGCTCTGTATGATTTACATGCCTCGAGGCAAGGTGATAACACCCACAGATGCTTTGTGATGTCCATGGCCCCAATTAGGAACCTAAGGCTCTTCCGTCTCAATCGGAGCAGAAAAGTTGTGAGTCTCCTGTCAGGTTCTTTCTCATTGAACCCCTTTAAGGATTGAACTCGCGAAGTCGTTTGGATCAGGTGGGTCTTCAGACCTAATAATTCCAGCATCGGCGACATAAATAGCCTAGAAAAACAGATCTATACACACACCACCACTTTATTTACTATTACAATATACATATATTTACCCAATCTCCTATCGCAGACGTAATAAAAAATATGTTAATAGTAAATTATGGATGAAAAAACCCTCAATGAGCTTCATTATAACTTTTATACACATCCACACAAATTCTAAGAATAACAACAACAAAACTTGAATATGTTATTGCCAATCTTTTTGTGATTTACTCTGTTTGTGTTGTACTGAAATAATGAACGTATTTTGGCAGATACTGACGATAATTCAATTTAAAATGATGTACGCGTTGCTGCATTGTGAATAACGTGACATCGCACAATACGTAACCTCTCTATCATCGCCCATCCAACCACTCCAGTCCACCCACTCACTCAATATGGTACATGCTCGTATATGAACACTGACTATGCCTATTTTATATAAACTCGTACAAACGACAGAGCACTTAGGTCAAATTGTGTGTTTTTGCGAGGATTAAATGTTTCCACACACACACTCACACACTCACACACTCATGCACAAAGGAGGACATCCTTAGCAGCATGTATGGGAAGTATGGTGGCTAGCCGCCTTGTTAGGCCGTTAAATATGTATAATTCACAAAACGTTAGAACGTTAGAGCATTTTTATTTCCAAATGGAGAGTAACAGTACGTACAAGGATACTTACAATGTAGCGGCGCTTACGTATTGCATGCGGTTGCAAACAACCAATCACAATTTACCATCAGCTCTAATAGGTTGTTTCACTTCAATCGCTATTGTTGTCCTTTTTACACGTTTCACTATAAATGTGCTGTAAAAATGAAAAACAAATACTTCTTGTTCTTGTTCATAGCCTTTTTGTTTAGCATTGCCGTATAGTACATGGGTAGTATACTTTATCATCTCAGCATCATGGCAACGTTTGTATGTACAATATATATATATGGGGTGCTTTTGGGCGATATACGAATAAATACGTGGTGTATGTACATATAAACGTATGTCTTTGTATTTCATAGAAATACATAAATTGACTCCATATATTCCGACAGTTATTATGCTCAGCTAATACTAAATACTTAGAGTATCTAAATCATCAGTGACATCGTAATCACCAATGACATCATAATAGCTATCGTCATCGACATAACCACAACTACAAACTATTTGTACGTTACATATGTGTGTATCTTCAAAACATTTTAGCATTTTATGTGGTTACTTTCAGTTCGTTTTATCAATTATTTATTCAATTAGAATACATATTCATTATTCTCCCTGTATTTGAAAGAGAACACAAAATTTTAGGTTATGTCGTACAATTAAATACGGCTTATATTGACATTTTAACTTGTTTATGTCAATCAATGTTGATCTTTACAAATTATCATCATTTTTGTTGATAATTTTAGATTTGATTGCCGTAACTCAAGCTCCAACAGCTTCGATGCTCGATCTTCTGAAATGGATTTATAAAATGATCGGATCATTCGTGCATGATTCAAAATCTTTTCATATTTTTACTACTACTTTCAAGCTATGAGAAATCGTCATTGGTTTATTCCAATAACCTGGAGACTTTACGCGATAAAAAGGACCAAGCAAGGCTGAATTACTGGAATGTCCGTTGATTTTTATGTAATAAGTAAACAGTTGTGAGCCGTAGCAAAAATTTGAATGATACGATGTGATGTGATGTGAAAAGTTTTACAACCCAAGAAAGACACAGGACAGGTTTTCTTCAAATTATTTCTACATAGCCTCCTTATCGCAGTAATGTTTTTATCTAATTTGTTTTTGTATGTAATCACCGAATATCGATTTAGTCCGAATGTATTCTGCCGTCTCTGTTTGTCCCGAGCTGTTTTTAGTTAGACATTACTAGCGATGACAGGTATTCCAGTTTTTAGCCTTTTGACCTGAGGTTCGGTATTCCTCTTCGACTTCGCTCCCCAGCGGGTTCCGAATATAACACATTTTTAGCTGGATCGTGTTCTTCCAGCGCAGCTGCTAGATTTTTATCCACTTTACTATGTGAATATCGGCATACAGCTCATACAGCGTATGGTTGTACCTTATTCGGTGCCTGTCATTAAGATCTAGCGTACTCTTGCGTCTCTCTCGTTCTCTCATCAGAGGTGGAAATTGTCCAAGCTTCGGCGCCTTCGGGACATGCGTGTTGTGAGATTTGTAGAGTGTACTTTTTGTTCTTCGAGAGAAGATTTGATTTCTCAATTGCTTATTTAGCCCAAAGTATCGCCTGTTTGCAGGAATTACCTATCGCAATATTTTCCAGCTTTTTAATCCTCCCAAATAGTAATCATAGGCATACTACTTTTAACAAAATTAAAGCAAATGTGACCGTCTGCTACAATTTCTGCAGTCAATTTGTCAAGTAATGGGACATACTTATACTATCCGGTTTCGAACCGCGGAGCTCTTGTAACATCACTTTTTCAGAGCTTTGTCATAGAGCTCTTTTAGCAGTTTTCCATTCCGAAAAAGGGGCAAAAAAATAACAAAGTTCCCTTGGCCGGGGATCTAACTTACGACCTCGACTACTAACCACAGCGCTACGCCACCCACAAAGATAACTTTATGAGTCTTCCAAAAAACTGTCGCCATTACTTTCCCAGTCGAAGAAACAGTTTTTGCTTTTTTTTTTTTTTGGGTGCAGATTTTGGTTTATCCAAAATTCACTCTACAGTAGTTAATCTGCGAAGAAGATTTTTTCTGCAGATAAACTGTATCAACAAAGTGTTGGAATTATGCCATAGAACACGGTTTTGGTCTAACGTCTTGATCTTAATTTATGTAATATGTGACAAACACGTTAATTGCACATATTCATTGCCTATGCTTGCTCTCTAGCCTTCATTTGACGGTTTTTAGCAGCATTTGCTGAATTTGGCCAATGTATTGTAATTGGCAGAGGTTGCAGTTTTTGGACATCCTTAAAGTTCAAATAGATAAGTTCTTTGGTTTGATTTAAAAAGTACTGTTTTTGTAAAGGAAATATGCTTCAATACTCCATGTAGGTTACTTTTCGAAATTTCTGGAAACTTGTTTTAACGATTCCATATATATATGGGCTCCATCTATAAAATGATAATCCGGATAATCTCTAAAATACGACTGCTGTGACATGCATTGTTACACGCTTAAAAACAGATGGAAATCGTTAGAAGGCAAGACAATAATTTGTAATTTAATTTTGTGCTACATCCAGCAAAGATTGCAATAATACCCAGAGTTAATTATTTTGCAAAGTGGCACCCGGAACAGGCTTCGGAATTTAAACCTTCACTTAGGAGCTTGATTTTCTGAAAAAATTAACGAATTTATCGAATATCGAACATTTTTCTGTACACATCTCAATCTCAATCTCACACTCGTGGCTTACAATTATTTCTTCTTGTGCAAAGGCGTCTCTTAGCACTTCCTTAACAGATTGCCTCCACCTGACTGCAGGCCCTCCTTCTATTGTTGTTGTATGTATTTGACCTCCGCTGGTAGACGCCGATGAAGAGGGCGCTCTAACATCCAATGGACGGACTAGAATACCAACAGCGCTTAGAACTTCCAATTGGCGTTAGCGTACCATAAACAATGATGCTGTCAAAAATCAAGTTTCATTTGACCAACTAAGAAGAAGAAAACTGCCTTCCCAAGATTTTTGGGCCTTAACTTGTTTCTAAACGATCATCTTAGTCGCGCTAGTAGTTCAAATTTCTGTCGGCATAGCAATATATATCGTACATAGCAACTTTCTTTTTTAATATGTCCAACAATTTAACCGAATTGATTAGTGGTGTGAGTACAAAACGATGAATATCTTTTAATATGTACATACGTACCCGCACTCTCTACAATTTTAATTAAAAGCATACTCACAATAAGGTAGTTATGAATTGTTTATGTGACATGAACGTGCAAAAGTGTTGGAGATTTTTAAATGGTCCTTTAATGATTATTTGTATATACAACATACTACATAGGAAAGAAATGCTGCTTAAGAATATTAAGAGTATGGTGTTTGTATAATTCAAAACGTTGAGTAGTCATATCGTATTTTAAAAGCATGAATGTGGACGCAATTATTTGTTATCAGATATTTATTTTATAACATGGAAATATGAAAAAATAAAAAGGTCTTGCTCAATGAGCGAGATAAACATTTCTTTACGTATTTGGAGCAGTTGACTTGAAATCCAGGTTTGGGTTGAAATCTAAATCCGATCTGATTATATGACCCATCCCTATTCTCCTAAATAATGAACTTAAAAACGCTTGAAAATTCACAAAGAAAACCATAAGCATTTGCTGCTGCTCTAACTATCAATCGATTTCGATTTTCGAGCACCAATTAATTGATTTGATTAACGCGTTGTTCATTATTTGATGTGAATGGCCGTCCGGGACAATCCGCGTTTTCAACGTTTTCTTTACCCTCTTTGAACAATTGAACAATTCATATACTCGTGTTTTCAATAAAGCCTGTTTACTTCCTCAACGTTTCGGCTGCAAAAATTTCATTCCGCTCACAAACTTTAATGAAACTTGTTTGCTGAATAATTTCAGATATTGTGAAATTAGCGTTTGGTTGTACAAAAAAAAAAAAAAAAAAAGGAAACGCAGGCATAACTATTTTAGAAATAAAGATAATGTTATGAAATTTCACACCGATGACAGAAGCAATATTACCAACTTAAAAATTAAAACAGTTGTGTCCAACCAAGTACCAACGCCATTTAAATTCAAATTTCCCCAGTAGTAGAGGGAAGCCAATATACAAATATATTTTTTTTTTAATTTAGATTTAATTTAAATTTCCCATGAAGAGATTTATAAATGTAGGGTACCATTTCTTGATATTTGCGCGGAAATAATGTCCACCACCACTTCTATTGGTGATATGGAACAAGTTCGCATTGACTCTGTAATGGAAATACAGGCCAATCGCTTCAGTTTGTATCCTTTTGTAATAATCATACCTGGAAGAATTTTTAATCATCGCATAAGTTACAATAAGTCGGATCATTGCAGTGCATAGGAGGTAAATCATCATTGGATTAAGTTCCTAGGGTTTATCAACAAGTTTCTCGTACTCCCAGAAAGCCATTGTAACATTCATGAGTGTTTGATGGAAATTGGAGTTTTCATTGAATGTTTTCTTGGGTATAACACTTAAGTACACTCATACACGATCGTTTTGTATATAGTCCTCCATCGAGTTTGTCTCTTCATTCGGGTAAAATATCAAAATGTGGCAAATTCTTTTGGGCGTATGACTCAATAATTTTTAACACATAGAACAGATTTCAATGTGACAACTGTTAAGCATTGCCAGTTGAAACTAATAGTTTTATAATTGTGATAAAATCATATTTTTTTGCATTTGCAATTGATAAGAACAATCAATTTTAATTTGTTTTGTTATTCATTTTTTCTCACAATTTTAACAATTATTACAATAATAACCACAAAATCCCGGGCGTATGGCAATAATAACAAAAATTTACATAAACAAACCACAAGTGTCAAATTGCATGTGAAATTCTATGCAAAATTACACTGTTTGTTATTCTATGAGTACTCGTATACTCATTCCATAAAAAGTAGGTATAAATGTTTTTTATGAACCACGTACATATGTACGTACATACTAGTAATACGGTGCACGTGTCACCCATGATGGACTTTCACGTGAGTTGCTAAATCACTCAAACATTGTAATCTTAATTTTTATAATAATCATTTGTTGTTTTTCTCATACATTGTACGAAGACTATTTAATGAAAAAAATATATCTGGCTGAGCTGATTTCACGTCATTTAGAGAATCGTATTTAAATCTTTTATATATGGGTTTTTTATCTCATTGTTTTTCATGTATGAGAATGAAGATGATGATGACATCCTCTTGCTGGAGAAAAAAAAAACAGAAAATCTCTCAAATAGCAAAAGAGTAAAGTACGTATAACAAGCAGCTCGTTTTGGCATAATTCTACGAATTTAGTTAGAGCCTGTCGCACCGTCTACATATGATATTTTGTAGACAAAAGATAATTGCATGTTTTACTACAGCTTATTTAGTGTATGTATGTATGTAGTTCGTTTGCAAGCGTGTCAACGATCAAGTTACGCACCACAAGTACTTGCATGTACCATAGTGCTTTGGTGTAGCAGCAGGAGTAGCAGTAGCACCAGCAGCAGTTGAGCTTATTTAGTTTGATTCTTTGGAAATTAACTTTTGTTATCTACTTTGCTTCCTTCAAGGGTGTTTTCCTTTCCATCCTTGTTTTTGTTTTGTTTTTTTATTTTTTTGTTTTTGAATAATCTTTGACATATTGTTGCTTCTTTTTTGTATTGTACGAGTACAAGCCTTGTGTTAAGTGTTTATATCCTCATCTCTTAATAGTGTGACATTTTTGTGTTTAAAAATGGCAGGTTAAGTAACCATTTTTTAAAAGGGTTAATAGCGTTCAAGTATGTATTATATATTGTATGAATTGTTCATATGTGCATAGCTTACATAATAATGTAATTTCCTAGAAATTTTATGGAAATTAATCGTTGTTGAAAATTGCGACAATTTGTCAAAAGAATGATTTTAAAATTGGTATTTTAGATAAATGTATTTTGCATGACTGACTTCCGCATACAAGATTCAAGTATTGGGTCGACGAACTGAATATAATTTATTCAAAAAGGCAGAAATTTGTTTCTTCAATTTGTTTCAGAGCCGTCGGTAAGTAAATGGAAATTTTTTCCACAAAAAAATAAAGGTCTTTGAAAGAACTCTGTGACAAAGTTCTGAAACGGATATCCCGAGACAGGGATAATGCGATGTTTAGTATTGAACTTAGTCTTCTGAGCTTTTGTTGAAGTTTTGGATATTGACAGCTCTCATGGCTGACGAGAAAGCAAGATGTGTCATTTGATGTCAGCGCGTGAAAATACAATGCACTTTTTTTTTTGTAAACTCTTCGATGTAGTAAAATCTTCTATTCCCAAGGTAAGTTGCGATTTTTTTAAAAATAATGTGAACTCATAGTGATGATGGTTCAATAAATGGTGGGGTGCTCAGGTATGCATTGTCTACAGTGGCTTCCAAAAGCAGTTCATACGTCGTTCCTGATAGATGTCATAGGTCCAAACAGAATTAAAATAAATACAAATAAAATAAATAACGCCTTATGTTATCCTGTAGATAATTTACTCGCTTATATGATCATCACAATGATTTAAACCGAGTATATTATGCCTCGCCAGCCGTCTATGTTATTCGGTAGCTGGCTCTAATTAGAATTCAATTCTGCAGTACTTTGTCTTCTCTTCCTCCTCATCCAAAAAATAGCGGGTTATCACAAAATAAATCAGATCTGCACTTTTAAAACCCCAAAAAATTAATGTAGATTTCGAATTCCGTTGGAATTTTCATGTTCGGGAACATATTTACATACTTGAGGGGTCATTAAAACCGAATATCGATTTATAAAAATAAATAAATATGTGACACTTATAAGCCCCGAAGCGCTCTTTGGCCGCGCTTCTCTTCCAGTATTGTTGTGCGTGTTAAATTTTTTTTTTCTTAGGAGGGATCTACTTATTGTAGCTGATTTCGAACGGCAGAACGCCTTATGACATCACCTTTTCTTAGCTTTGTCACATAGTTTTCTTAGAAGCTTTTACATGGCAAATTGTTACTGCCGGAAGAATTGCCAATCCCTCGTCGACAGGTGGGTACCGTTCGAAAGGAAAATCTTTTCGATATTAAATTTATGCTTCAGCCGAGGATTGAACTCACGACCTACAGATCAGAATGCCAACGCACTGCGTTAAGGCACCCGAATACTGAATTTATTTTTCTTCGCAAACCGTTTTTGATTTCCGATAGTTAGAAATTCCAAGCGTCGACAGACGTTCACCTTTTTGGTCCTTCCAGCGGAGGTTGGATCTGATTCTTCTATATCGTCCACCAGTGGGTCCCGAATAAAATACTTTCTCCCCGGATCGTGTTCCTCCACTCGCTCGACATGGAATTTATATTGAAATAAGTTGATTCAAATAGGTGTAATATTGACGTGCTTTATTATGATAATGTCGTCATACAGCTCGTATAGCTCATGGTTGTAGCTTATACCCAAATACGTCCAAAGATCTTGCGTACGATTTTTCTTTCGCTAACTCCAAGCATTCTCTCACCTGATTTTGGAGTTGTCCAGACTTGTAGAGTGTAGTTTTTTGTATTTTTGAAGGGAGGTAATGACTTCTCAATTGCTTAGCCCAAAGTATCACCTGTTTGCAAGAGTGATCCTTCGCAATAACTCCAAGCTGACGTAATTACTGGTGTTAATGCTGTCATCAAGATAAAGAGTGTCCTCTATTCGGGAAAGGCGAATGAGTTTCGCAGGAATACCGAACTCAAACCTGGTTTGGTCGAGATAATCCTAAATGCTAATGATTAAAAAAGGATGTGTGCGTTGATCTGTTTTTCTTGGATCTTCTTCAGGATTTGGTGTAGTATGAAAATCTGGTTAATAGTGGATCTATTAGGTCTGAAGTTACACTGATGAGGTTCAATTAGTTTTTTGAGCATGGGCTTCAATCTTTCATACTGTACGAATGATAAGACCTTGTATGTGATGTTCAGGAGACTTTCATCACGATGGCTGGCGCATAGTTTGAGCATGCTAAATAATTTGAAAACATTGTTTTCTGTTGTACTCGTCCCGACCTCTACCTCTACTTAGATCGCAAACTTAGACCACAAACTATGACACCAGATTGAACCACGACTTTGAAATATTCGTGTCGATATCATAGAACTCTTCACCGTCAAACGTGAACGCTGAAATTATTCTCTAAATATATTATTGATAAATTTTGAAGAGAAGTTCATTCAAGTTCCTGTGGACTTATTACTTTCAACGTGGAAAATAGTCATACATAGCAGATGTGAAAAATATGTTGCTTTCAATTTGTGATTATAGTAAGTATTTTTATCTTTTATCGGCATTCAATATTCGCATATATGTTACATATACACAGGCAAATTAATTGTCAACTATTATTGACTATTTGCCCTATTTAATGAAATCCTCAATTGCAAATTAGTAGTAATTAAGTAGCGGAAAATAGCAACCACCAAAACGGCTCAACATTGTGTTTTTTTTTTTATACAGCAAACACCCTTCTTGATTTATTTCTGGTAAAATCATGAAAGCGAAGTGAATGAACGACAATAAGGGGTGGGATGGTGGCGTTAGTCCAAAAAATCTGATTAGAAATACTTTTACAAATTTAACTTTATATTGTTGTTGTATAAAAACAAATTGATATACTTATGTATGCCTTTATGAAATTTATTTTGTGTACATGTTACTCGCAATCATACACCGATTTAATGAAATTGTTATAATTTGGTTGTAATTTAATACGCAGCACACGTATTATAAATATGTTCGTACGAGTGCCTACTGATTGTGGCATAATCAACTGATTTCTTATTTTGTAATAATTACATATTCAGGCTGCTAATTGTTAGATTTTGGGCGTGGCATTCATACAAATTTCGGCACATATTTGCAAAATTAAAGTGTTACCCTTCAGTCTGATAGTTTGATATTATTGGCATGAGCATTACACCAATTATTACTTTTATTGCTGACCATTTACATAGGGAATTCATGTCAAGCTGTTCTTAAAAAATCTTCTTCAGACGATTTTAATGAAATTGTCATTTTCTGAAGAAATCTTTTCAAAATTAATGAAAAGTAGAAACACTGAATTGAGCACTTCACAAATTTCATTCTGGCACAACCATTTCACAGTGGAAAATTCTGTGTATGAGGCGCATACTCATAGTAAAAAAAAAAATATTACCTTTGACTTTCAAGTCAATTTGATATCATCTTCCAAACTCAATGAAACCAATTCTCATACTTTACTCTTTGAGTGCATGAAATACTAAGCAGTCTATGTAGTATTAATCCATGAATGTGCTAATAAATAGCCATCTATATACAATTGCGTACCTCAATAAATAACAGAAGGATACCATACGAAATAGGAATATAATTGAGTAAATAGAAGTAGGTGCATTAGGGTGGATCAAATTTTTGAATGACCTTATGCGAAAAATATTGTATAATTTACACATATTGTATAATTTAACACAAAAGTCCTGAAAATCTACAAATATACCCTTAGCTGTTCAGATATGACCAATCCTCATAATTTTTTCCTTTCCAACATTTCCTCCAAATATAGTTACTCCCAAAACTCCACCTCTTAACGGTGCTGCCATAGAAAATATACACAAAATTAATAATCTACAAATAGTCCCTCAGCTACCCAGGGATCACCCCTATAGCAATGATATATTGTACAGAGTCCAATATATTTTTTCGATCCTGTAATACTTCCGAACATATTAACTCTCTATATCTCCCTTAAAAGAGCTCACATACAAAATAAACGAAAAAAGTTCAACAGCTGTCCAGAAACCGTTGCAATGTTGCTATGTAAAATGACAGACCCTCACTAGGACAGACCTCTTAAGGGAATTCGCATACAAAATGAACACCTGAAATCACAAATAACCTCTTAATTGTCCAGGAAATGTGCCTAGACCAGTGAAATGAATGATCGACCTACATATATTTTTTCTCATAAATATTTTCCTCAATCATACTTACTCCTTATCTTCATCATTTAAGAGGGCTGCCATAGAAAATGGAAACTTGAAATTACAAATAACGACTTAATTGTAAAGGATATGTGCCTAGATCAGTGAAATTCATGATCGGCCGACATTTTTTCCTCATAAATATTTTCTTCAATCAAACTTACTTCTTATCTTCATTCCTTAAGAGGGATACCATAGAAAATGTACGCAATACCACCTGAAAACCGTCAAATAATTTCTGAGCTGCCCTAGAATATCCCCGAAAGCGATGAAATATATGACTGACTCTTTCAAATTTTCTCGCCAAGAATTTATACAATGCCGTGGCATAGAGACATTCTTGGAAACTATGAGATAGATAAACTGGCGAGACTGAGCGCTAGGTTGCCAGAAATCTATATATTTCATCAAGCAAGGATTCCGTTTGCAATATGCAGGCTTATCGTCACACAACATTTTCTCACTATAGCCAATAGAAGATGGCGGTATGAGAGCTCTTGTGCGACCACAAGGAAAATCGAGCCAACTCTTGACATTGTTGTCAATGAGCAGGAAAAGTATTAGCGATGTGGATGCCGGGCCACTGGTTTGTGTGGAGGCATGCTACTAGGCTTGGTTTACCGGACAACGATTTTTGTCTTAGCTGCCCAGACGAGGATGAGGAGGAAACTGTTTCACATTTCCTCTGTAGAGGTTCCGCCTTGGCACGCAGAAGGCATACTCCATTAGGAAGTGCCTTTTTTACGGATACCACTGAGCTAATACCCGTGGATGTCAGGGACATTGCTCTACTCATTAGGAAACCCAAATGGTTCCGTTCTACAGAGGAAACGCAGGATAGTTAGCATAATCGATGCACGTTATCTCAATGGGGCAATAGTTTGGACTAAGTGCGGCCTCCTTGAGGGACGGCCTCATGACCTAACCTTCATACGAACATAATTAACACCTGGAATTTGATTTAGCTTCTTCTGAAAAAATGTTTGAAATTACTCAAAATTTATGTTTTCACTACAAATTTTACTTTGACATACACCTTAAGGTATATGCTGGCTGATCGGCATGACAATTGTTAATGCTGTGATATTGGTGATGATGAAAATTATGATGATGACAACGACGGCGATTTTTATGTCAAAGGTAATTGAAAACACGTGACATATCAGCAAGAGACGGTGAAGAAATCAAACAACAACAACAATGTCAATAAAAACGGCAATAGTTGAAGGAAGAGCGACAACGATAACACCTAATAAATAGAAGCTACAGAGTAACACAGAGAAGACTACGAACTGTAATAATATTGTTCTTTATTTATTCAACATGAGAACAATAAGGTTTGCAAACATTATAATGTGCTTTTATTGCAAGTATGAATAATGTACATTGTATTTATATATGTACTTTACATGAGCATTTGCCAATAAGTATATTAAGGGTTGTACCTATTACATATTCTAGAGAAAATAGAATGGTACAATTCACAAGTAGCCAGCGTGTTAACAACTGATTAACTGATATTATTGTCATTTGTCATAATATTGTATGTATGTATGTACCTACAATATTTACCACTTAATAAAAAACAACATTTTGTAGATGGCATCTTTGAAAGTTTGCAATCTCACGCTGTGTTACTGTGGCAATTTAATTAAATTAATATTCTCACGTGGCGTCTGATAGTCAGTTTTCGTCTCTTAATAATCTATTCAATAAAAAAATGCATGTTGTACTTGTGTAATGGGAATAAAAATATTGTCGGCTACTGGCGAAAATTAGCTTAATGCAAAATGTATACTTTATATTTGCTTTGGCTTACCATCTTTATCAGTGAATCTGTAATATATAAATATTAAGTTTTTCATTGTCAGCTAACAATGATGTGCTCGTCCTGCAGTAATGTTATTCAGAATCCTTTTGTGTAGATTATTATGCATTTATGTTTTTCTCATGCTGGCACTTGACAATTGACAGTGATGACAACGTTTACTTTAATATATTGAAATACCTCCCCATCCCTATTCAGAATAAAATGCTAAGTGTAGTACTTTTGCATGTAAAAACGAACGTGTTTAAGCAGTTTAATCAAAGACAGAAGTTAGAGAATAAGAAATGGTTAATGATATTTTAAATTATCACGATGGTGATAATTCTAATAATCACAGATACGTTTAGAAAAAAAAAAAATTAGAGAATATGGTTAAAAAAATCATGTGAACCAATTCATTATTTGTAGTTAGGATAGTCTACAGCCTAGTACTGTCAAATGTTCTTTGTCTAAATAACTTTCGTAAATGTGTCCTAATAAAATAAGTTCTTATAAATTATAGAGAAACACATTCAGCATTAAGAAGTGGGCGTGGTTTACCAATTGTTTGAGGAATAATTTCCGCCTATAATGCGAATCAACACCTGCAATATGGTTGTCTTTGGCGAAGTATTTCGTAAGTGCTAGGTGGTTTTATGTTTAAGATAGATCCGCGATTTTGTATGGGAGTTACATTAAGTAGTAAGCGTGGTTCGCTGGTTTCTTGAAAGCCAAGTTTGAACGACAATATTAAGATTCGTGCTAAGGACAGTTGTATTAAGCTGTTGTCCTGTTGAAGTTATGACGGTTTAAACATAAAACAAATTCTTTGTATACGAACTATATAAAAGAGTGGTCGTGGCTTGCCTCTTTCTTCTAAATCTAATTATCTTTGCAATCCACACCTTAAATTTCGTTGTCCTACGCTAAATAATTCATAAGACATAGCGGATTAAGTTTCTGTTTTCAATTTCCTCGACTTTGTATGGGAACTACATTTAGAAGTGATCGTGGCTTGCTGATTTCATGTCAGCTTATTTCCGACTACCATATTAATGTAAGTGTTAATTTCCGAAGTTACAGCGGTTTCAATTTAAAAGAATTTCAGTCACTATTCATGGGAATTGAATTGAATTGAATTGAATTGAAGAGGTGGGCAGGACAAGAACCTAATGGCACTCAATTAAATAACCATTGTACCCAAACCTAGAAACGGAAAAGAAAATAGAAGAACAGGAGAGAGAAAGAAAAAATTAGAAAGAAGCGATAGAGTAGGGGATATTACTATACCTCAAATTTCCTAGTATTCTTAACGAATCTAATAAGATCGGATAGAGGGAGAAAGAGCATCTCCCCTTAACAATCTCAATCTTGTTCGTTCAAAGGCTGGACAGTGACAGAGACAGTGCTCTGTTGTGTCCACATCCTCTAAGCAAGACTGATGCGTCGGATCAGTGATGCCGATGATGTTGTGCTCTGTGATGACCCCAATCAACAACTGAGGTCCTTCCTTCCTGATCGTAGGAGAGAGTTCGCTCGTCAGGTTCATTCAAAAAGCCTTTGGCAGCTCTCGAATGTCTCCAAGGTGAACCATCGAATCTTGTAGTTCATGACCACAGAGTCTTTGACACCGGAGTGTACCTGAACCCAAATTAGACTAAGCTTTGCGATGCTATTCAGCCTCATCTTACGTTCACTGATCATCTTCGAAAAGCTGGCGGGGCTCGCAACAGCTGGGAACTACTATAAAAAGGTATGCGTGGGTCGCGCATTTCTTTCAACATTATATAGCAGTACAACATAACTATATATTAGGTATAGTAAAAGCAAATCCATTATTCTTGCATTAAATTTAAGGTTTAATTTATTTAAATGGTTCCAAAAGGTTTTTGTGCAATGTTTATCTCCTGGGCAATAGAAACAGTGCTTACGAGTACATGACGGTCAGACTCGACGATTTCCATTATTTGATCGATCTTTTCGACAATTGGCCTTGCATCTTTGACATCAAAATTACCGGAACGGAATCGACGAAACCAAAATTGCACGTGATTGGCTGTTGCAGTATTAGGACAATAAACACTACTCACATATTCAGCTTAAAAACATTTTTAAGCGAGCGCGTGACCCATCGACGAAAACAGGTGATATTCAAAAGGGGCCAGGTCTGGTGAATAAGCGGAATGGGTTAGCATCTTCCAATTGAGTGTGTCCAAGTAGTTTTGACGTGTGCGATGGGGCATTGTCGTGGAGAAAAATCAGCTTCTCATGTCTTTGTTCATAAACAGCCCTTTTTTCACCCAAAGCACGGCGCAATTTCACTAATTGTTGGTGGTAGCGGTGAGCATTGACAGTTTCACCAGGTTTCAACAGCTCGTAGTAGATGACACCCTGCTGATCCCACCGAACGCACAGCATCGTCTTGCGTCCAAAGCGATTTGGTCTTGGAAAAAGTTGCTGGTTGGCCGGGATCGACAAACGATTTTTTTCGTTTAGGATTCTCAAAGTATATCCACTTTTCATCACAAGTCACCACAAGATGCAGGAACGACTTTCTTTTTTGTTTAGCAAGCAAGATTTCGCATGTGTTTTGTCGTCGCTCCATCTGCCTATCGTTCAATTCATGGCGTACCCATTTCCCAAATTTTTGAACCCTCCCATGACTCTTAAACGTATGGAAATGGCTTGTTGAGTAATACCTAACTGTTCGGCAAGCATTTTTTGCGATTGGGTGTAGTTCTCATCCAAAAGAGCCTGCAAATCATGGCCCTCAACTTTTCTGGGTCTATTTTCACGCTCCTTATCAATCAAGTCAAAATGACCTTCTTTGAACCGACGAAACTAATCTCTGCAAGTGGTTTCCGACAGCGCACTGTCTCCACAAGCATTCGATGTGACTCAGCAGCAGATTTCTTCAAATTGAAGCAAAAAAGTAGAGCTTCCCGCATATGCTCTTTTTCTGGCACGAAACTAGACATGATTATACGAGGAAAAATGTATGTTGTTGTATGAAATCACTGAAGATGTTTACTAATTGATGTAAACAGTTGTCGAACTCATAAAAAAAGGATGCACAGTCGATAATAGCTCCATCTAATGCTGTGTAAAAACTTAAACAACCACAACAGTAATGGAAGAGAAGCTCGGCCAAAGAGCCCTTCGGGGCTTATAAGTGCCACACACACACACACACACACACACACACACACACGCACACACACACACACTCGATTGATACGAGGCTCAACTTCAAGGCGCATATCGAAAAAGCCTGCGGGAAGGCGGCAACAATGACAGCGGCTCTGACGAGAATCATGGCCAACATTGGTGGCCCCAGCCAGAGTAGGAGAGCGCTCCTGGCTAAAGTCAGTCAATCAATATTGATGTACGCGGCGCCTATATGGGGGGCAGCTCTGCGGCAAAAGACATACTCGAAGAAGGCGAAGATAGTTTTCAGGTTAAGCGCTATTAGAGTTGCATGTGCATTTAGGACAGTGTCACAAGAAGGTGCCGGTATTATATCCGGCATTATGCCGCCGGACATAATGGCCTCGGAGTTGGGCAGAGTATATAACAGAACCAAAAGCCTGAATAGACGGTTAACGGCAACCGAACGGAAAGAGGAGAGACAGACGAGCCTAGATGAATGGCAAAGTCAATGGGACGCCGCAGGAAAAGGGAGGTGGACCCACAGGCTCATCAGAAACGTGCAAGCTTGGGTCGAAAGAGGACACGGAGAGACAGACTACTACCTTACGCAGTTTTTGACGGGCCATGGTTGTTTCAGAGAGTACCTCCACAGATTCGGTCATGATGACGCGACAGAATGTTCATTCTGCAACACTGTTGGCGAAAACGCTCAGCATATCTTTTTCTTCTGCCTAAGATTTGAGACGCAGAGAATGACCATAGAGAAGATAATAAATGAAAGGATAACACCTGATAACATTGTGAGCCATATGCTGCGATCGAGTTTAGTGTGGTTTAAGATGAAAGAATGGGCTGCAATAGCTCTCAAGGAGCTCAGGAAGAAGGAGTGGCAGCGGAGAAATATAACTGCAGCTGTGTGAACGCCATGTACGGGATGTTTGAAGAGGCATATTAGCTCAGCTTAGTCCTGCGAAGTAGTGCTTAACGGCGGTCCCGCAGGACACAAACAAGCTATAGAGGTCGGAGTTAAGGGTTTAGTACGTAGGCGTACTGGTTCGCAAGTCCAGCATAGTAAGATATTACTGACTGGGCGTGGTCCCGAATGAGGTGTACCTTTAGCGGACAGTATGAATCGTACATGCCGTCTATGGTGGACGGTATCTAAGAAAGATTCCCCCTTCGAATACAAAAAAAAAAAAAAAAAAAAAAAAAAACACACACACACACACATATATATATATATATATGCTCAAGGCGTTCTCCTTGCTAGACGCTGTATTGCTCAATACTGGCGGTAGGAATACCTTCGAGAAGAATGGTCGCGGATCAATTATTGACATTACGTTCGCCAGCCGCGCGCTCGTTCGATCGACAAGCTGGCAGGTGTGCGACTTTTACACACATAGCGACCACCTTGCTATTGTGATGGAAGTCGGCAATCATAAGCAGATTCGAGGGGGCCTACAAAAAACACAAACTAGAGGGTGGAAAGTGGAAACGCTCGATGAAGAAATTTTCAAACTCATTCTAGACGTGAACCCAGACTGTTCAAACGACGTGGACCGACAGGCTGACATGCTGTCAAAGTACGTAAGTAAAGCTTGCGACGCCGCCATGTGCAGAAAAAGACAGAATATGTTTAGAAAGCCCACGTACTGGTGGAATCAGGAGATTAATACATTAAGAAGTGAATGTCATAGAGCAAGACGTCTCTCCGAAAGAAGCCAAGGTACGCCGGAGCATATAATACTACGTGAATGCTTCAAAAAGAAACGCAAGGAGTTTAAAAAGGCGATCAAAAGCAGCAAGTCCTCATGCTTCAAAGAACTCTGTGAAAGGGTGGACGAGAACCCGTGGGGCGACGCGTATAAGATAGTGATGTCCAAGGTCAGAGGTGGTAGAGGTAAAGCACCAACCTGCTCTATCCTCCTAGCAAAGGTAGTAAAAACGCTTTTTCCGGCGCAAGACTTGCAACCGTATATGGTGATACCCCCAATAGAAGAGGCAGTGAAAATCGACGAGTCGGAGATTATCTTAGCGGCGGAGAGATTCGGTAACGCAAAGGCGCCTGGACTTGATGGCATCCCGAATAAGGCGCTGAAGATCGCCATTAATCATAACACGAAGCCTTTTGCCGAGCTTTTTACGAGATGTTTGAACGAGAGTGTTTTCCCGAAAGTATGGAAAAAACAGCGCCTGGTCCTCCTTCAGAAGCCGAATAAACCGGCGGGTGAGCCAAATGCGTATCGTCCACTTTGCATGATTGATACAATGGCCAAAATATTGGAGCGGTTGATATGCACGCGTCTGGAACAACATCTAGAAAGGAAACCACCTGGTCTGTCCGAGAACCAATTTGGTTTCAGGAGACATCGGTCGACCATAGACGCAATTAGAAAATTGACGGACATTGCTGGCAAGGCCATAGAAGGCACTAGATGGATGCATGGCGATAAAAAATATTGTGCAGTAGTGACACAAGACGTACAAAATGCCTTCAACTCGGCAAACTGGCATCTTATTATGAGGGCATTGGAGGCAAAGGAAACGCCAGCGTACCTAATGCGAATAATAAATAGTTATCTGTCTGACAGACTGGTGGCCCCAGCCAGAGTAGGAGAGCGCTCCTGGCTAAAGTTAGTCAATCAATACTGATGTACGCGGCGCCTATAAGGGGGGCAGCTCTGCGGCAAAAAACATACTCGAAGAAGGCGAAGATAGTTTTCAGGTTAAGCGCTATTAGAGTTGCATGTGCATTTAGGACAGTGTCACAAGAAGGTGCCGGTATTATATCTGGCATTATGCCGCCGGACATAATGGCCTCGGAGTTGGGCAGAGTATATAACAGAACCAAAAGCCTGAATAGGCGGTTAACGGCAACCGAACGGAAAGAGGAGAGACAGACGAGCCTAGACGAATGGCAAAGTCAATGGGACGCCGCAGGAAAAGGGAGGTGGACCCACAGGCTCATCAGAAACGTGCAAGCTTGGGTCGAAAGAGGACACGGAGAGACAGACTACTACCTTACGCAGTTTTTGACTTGCCATGGTTGTTTCAGAGAGTACCTCCACAGATTCGGTCATGATGACGCGACAGAATGTTCATTCTGCAACACTGTTGGCGAAAACGCTCAGCATATCTTTTTCTTCTGCCTAAGATTTGAGACGCAGAGAATGACCATAGAGAAGATAATAAATGAAAGGATGACACCTGATAACATTGTGAGCCATATGCTGCGATCGAGTTTGGTGTGGTTTAAGATGAAAGAATGGGCTGCAATAGCTCTCAAGGAGCTCAGGAAGAAGGAGTGGCAGCGGAGAAATATAACTGCAGCTGTGTGAACGCCATGTACGGGATGTTTAAAGAGGCATATTAGCTCAGCTTAGTCCTGCGAAGTAGTGCTTAACGGCGGTCCCGCAGGACACAAACAAGCTATAGAGGTCGGAGTTAAGGGTTTAGTACGTAGGCGTACTGGTTCGCAAGTCCAGCATAGTAAGATAATACTGACTGGGCGTGGTCCCGAATGAGGTGTACCTTTAGCGGACAGTATGAATCGTACATGCCGTCTATGGTGGACGGTATCTAAGAAAGATTCCCCCTTCGAATACAAAAAAAAAAAAAAAACATATATATATATATATAGTGTTAGTCACTTTGATTGCTCCGTGTGGGCATTTCAGTCCATCGGTCGATTATCAATTATTATCAAAAATTATCGATACCCATTATCAATTCCATCATAAGTTACGCATGCCGAATTTTGTCAAAATAGTTCAACATTTGCTCAAGTTATCGTGTAAGCCAGCCATGTGACAGAGAGACAGTCGGACGGGCATCGTTAAATCAACTATTTTGGCGACGCCGACCAGGAATATATATACTTTTCTATATCTCCATAGGTTCCTTCACGTGGTTACAAACATCTGACCAAAATGAATATACCGTCCACTCATGCAGGGTATAAAATGAAGAAAACCAAAAATATAGTACCTACCATATTACTAGTAATTTAATCTATTTTTAGTTTGCCGATAATATTTATTCTAATTGCTAAATAATCACAGCAATTTTATCAGAATTATAAAATAAATGAAAAAAAAATAAATAATTTACTGAAAGGTATGTACTTACTCTGGAATCAACGTTTCTAATTAATTAATTAGAGAAAGAGTGTGCACCAATTATTTGATTAGAAATGTTATCAAGTGCCAGTGTCGTTTACATCGCTCTTTCTTATTCAAATAGGGTTCAAGTGTCTCCTTAAAATTTTTATCGAATCGGCCAATAATTCACTATCGTACTGTCCCATGATTGCACTTCCCTTCTGCAAAAAGTCTAAGAGAATCATAATGAAAAAGAAACTGTGACATAGGTCCAAAACATTTCTGTGGCCTACGTAAGAGAGCCTTATCAATGCTTCCAAAGAAGAAAGAGAAAGACATATGTGCCGGGAAAATCTACTAGGTTTATCCCAATCTCATAACCTAATTGTCTTGTGGAAAGTATCAAGTGGACTATGCTACGTGAGCGCTACAGAAAGGAAAGGAGAACGGAGAGACGTATTTTCAGGCGCAACAAGTGTGACAGATGAGTAGACACAGGAACGAGACTCACAAACTATTTGACAAATGAAGCGCCTGTATGAAGAAGATCCGAGAAAAACAAGCCAACATTCAACACTTATTTGTTAATTATAAAGCCGTTTTTGACAGTCTGGTAAAGGATTACCAGGAGGAGCTGCTGATTTACGACATAACGGCACTATCTTCAACAAAAGTGTCATGCTGTTAGCGTATGCCGACGAAATTGATATAATCAGTAAGAAGAATTGAGGAATTAGTGCAGCGTAAACAAGGGCAAGACGCAGTACATAGTGTCAACAAACAAGAGTCCCGTCGTCATCCACAGCACATTACTTTGACTACGCTATTGAAGTAGTAAAGGACGTCAGGCTGGAGATATTGCGAAGGGTCACTATTACCAACAAGTGTTAGTTTGGGCAAAGTAAGCAGTTGAGAAGTCGAGCCCTCTGTACAAAAATGAAAACTACACTTTACAAGTCTTGACAATTTCCATCTGAGATTGGAGAATGCTTAGAGTTAACGAGAGAAGAGTCCTACGCAAGATACTTGGTTGTATAAGGTATCAGCGCGAGCTCTATGCGGTGTATGCCGACATTGGTATAGTAAAGCGCATCAAAAGTTAGTGGTTGTGCTGGCTAGATCATGTCAAGCGAATGGAAGAACATACTGCAGTTAAGAAAGTCTTAAATTCAGATCACGCTGGTCAACGACGCAGAAGAGCCAGAAGAGTACGCCACCGACAGAAAGATCAAGTACTGGAGAACTTGACGTGGGTTGAAATTTCTAAATCGGCCTTAATCGATTTTCGGTTGTAATGGCAACTTATACTAATTAAGTAAGTAAGTATAAATTCGTCTTATTAGAGATGGGCTATGACAGTTTTTCATAGATATGGTTGTCGTAGCACAGTGGTTAGTGTGTTGGCCTTCTGATCTGTAGGTCGTGCGTTCAATCCCCGGCTAAAGCATAACAAATTGAATATCAAAAATATTTTTCTTTCGAACGGTACCCACCTGTCGGCAAGCAATTGGAAAAGCTTCTAAAAGAACTCTGTGACAAAGCTCAGAAAAGATGACTTCTGCCGTTCGGAACCGGCTAAAATAAGTAGATCCCTTCTAATACTGTCCAAAATTTAACACGCACAACAGTAATGGAAGAGAAGCTGGGCCAAAGGGCCCTTCGGGCTTTATAAGTACCACATATTAATATTTTTTTGATAGTTACTTTATATACTGACACAACTTAACTTGCGACTCATCGCATTTCAAAAAAATTCGTCTCATTTCAAAATTGACTTAGTAGTTTTGGCACTCGTCGCTGGTTCATTCTAGTGACTTCTCCGATATTTCGTGTTGCGCTGTGCCCATTACCCTCATGTAGCATCAGAAGGTGATCCATAGTGGGTTTTACATTTGACACCGAATTTGAGGTCACACTGAGAATGGAATCATTTTAACACTAACCTACAAGAATCATATTCATAGATTTGGGCTTCAATTTTATATTTTTTTTTTGTATGCATTTATTTAAAGCTTTCTCTTAGTTTTGGTTTTTATTCGTATAATTTTTGATTATTTATTTTCATTTGTTTATGTGTTTTTTCGTTATTTTTTACGTACATACATATATGTATTGCATTGTATTTAAAGCAAATATTATACTTGCATATATAAGAAATTGTAAGTTTTGCACTAATTTAATTATATCTGTTTGTATTTATATTATTCATTTCACAAACAAACAATCAAATGAAAAAAAATCAATTCATACAAATGTCTCATGTCATTGTTTCTACATTTTTTGATTAAAATTTGGCAGAATTGCAGTCAATTCGTTACAATCTGTAATATATATTGTATATTCGCATTTATGCATGAAAGTTTAGTAAAAAAAAAATAACTATGTATTTATAAAAAATCTACGCATGTCAAGAGCGAAAAATTCGGGTAGAAATTCGTCTTTGATTTAATCATTTTCAATTTGTTAAGTATTTAAATTCATGTATTACACAAAATGTCGAATCATTTCGATAACCGGTACTCGTTTAATATGTCAACGCTAATTCAATAGTGTAATATAAATTCTGTTCTCTATAATATTTGATATTTTTTATTTATCCAGTTTTGGCTATGTATAGTATACAATTTGAAAAAATAAATTTTAGTTTAGACGAGTTATAATTTCTTGGGATTGAATTGCACTACTCGTAAACTCATACTCATGGCGTGCTGTAACATATTTCGAAACATATCGTTTTTTTTATAGAGTTTTTCTAAAGGAATTTGGCTTTTTTTGTGTTAAATTGCGGCTTCTATGAAATGAAAGGAGGAAAGCGGATTAATCATTGCATCGTTCGTTGCTAGTGCGCAGGAGGCCACTGTGAGCCACAATTAGTGATTTAGCGCCATTTTTAAACGGCTAAAGGTTTTCGTTACGTGAATTTTAAGCAAAATTATCTAAGAATTTTCATAACAAATTCGTTCCAATGCTTGGAACCAAATTGAACATCCCTCGCTTCATTACGCAAGGAATCGAAAGGAATTTTTTTTCCAACTTACGGGAACTCTAGCGCAAAAAGTTATTGATCTACCCAAAATCCATATAATGTGACTACTGTGCTCCGTCGGATCTCATGCTTTTTTTTTTAGTGTGAAGTTGTATAACAATAATAACAAATATTAAACCATTTTGTATAAAAGTGTATTTTTCAAATTTTCTGATTGAAGTATATTCCTTTTGGATGAAAATTGTGGCTTTCATATTTTCTTCAAGCAGCAAAATCTGAGATATATAATCCCATGAGAGCCAGAGAGAGAAAGAGAGATGATGAGAACCTAAGAAGGACGAATCGATCTGAAGAGGGCTAGAAAGAGCAAACATAAGTTCGTAGAGTTGGGCAGATCCATGAGAATGTAAGGTGAGCCTGGGAGCCACCAAGAGAAAGAAAGAATGGGAAGCGAATAGGGTATGAGACAGCCCGACAGAGGCATAGTCTACGTTTGGTGTGGCCATCCTATTGGGAGGGTGCACGTAGGCTAGACCGAGACCCATTGTAATACCGCGCGGATACTTCTACCACCGTAACTACTCGTCACACCAACCGATATCAGTGTCTAACTTGCCCCTGCAAGTCTCTGATAATGGGACAAGGTTATTAAAATAATATTGACCCAGAAATGTTTTTGATGTTTGCTTACGGCAGGGCAAGCACACAGCAGATGCTAGATGATTTCGTGTTCCTCCTTGTCTCTGCGGCTCCTGCAAAAGTCTCTGATAAGAGGACAAGTTCACGCAAATGATGTTGACCCAGACATATTTTCGGTTTTTGCAGGGCAAGTACATAGCAGATGGAAGATGGTATCATGTTTCTCTTCGTCTCTACTGTCCCTGTCTAACCTCGCTGTGGAAGCACCTACGAAATAGTGGCTCGGCTCGTGATCATACTCACATAAGCAGAAATGTCGTGTTTATTTAGGTCATTAAGCTCTTACTCATCCAAAAAAAAAAATAAATATTTTTATTTTATTTTTATACAAAAGTCTTTTAGGCTGTAGTCCATTCCGTGGTTGTTTTGACTCATTTCCTACCTTACCTTCAAAATTGATACAAGTTGAAACAATCGATAGTCATTTTTAATGTTACAAATTAGCTTCAGCAGCGTAGAATTTAACTCTCATGGCAGACATGAGTTGGAATATTTTTGCAAAAAAGACTTTAGAATCGTAGTCGATGCCGAAGTTGGTTTCACCCTAAATTGCTCGCATTTTGTCCTTAACCTCAAACAAAAGTATGAAAAAAGAAACAATCATTAAAATACCCTGAATCGCTCCTAAAGAGTTGAACTGTTTAGACCATTATTTATTTTTATCAATTAATAATTCTCCTTAAGATTTTTGCCAAATATGCTCAGCCCATATATCCAAGCCTTAGCTACCTCGTCTAAAGAATTTACGATTTTTATTTCATTTGAGGATCATCCCATCCGTAAGGGATGGAAATAGAAGGTAAGAACAATTGGGAAAATATTGGGGCAGAAAAATTAATGGCGATCGGTCGTACATTTCACAGCTGTAGGAACGTTAGGGGATATTTCAGTGCGTTTTTCAATTTGCATATTTTTTTTTTAATTTGGAGACGAAATGCGAACTGATCGAATCAAACTAACAGCATTACACACCACTATATGTATTAAAATTATATTGAAGATTATTATACACTACACATTCTGAATTGCATTTTCGTATCGAAATTGAATTTTTCATAATTTGATCAAAAATACAAATGAATTGAAATATAGAGGAATTAAGTTAACAGCTATTTTGAAATATTAAATTATACTAGTTTCGAATTTTTGTTCTACCAATTCATAAAATCGATTTTGATCGAAAGTGAAATGCACAACACACCTGTATGCAAGACATATTCGTTGAGAGTACGAGTACGAGTAAAATGTTATTAGGTTGTACGTAGTATATAGAGAATTATATTTTTCGATTAAATTTCTAGAAAAATTGTTATTCATAAATTGTCTAAAGAGTACTATTAGTTTGTGTATTTTCTTTTTTATATAAATTCATGTATAATTTTATGGTTCTTTTTAACAATTCTATAAACTATTGTTTTTACTATGAACATGTTTGAATATAGCCTTGGTATTTTTTTTTTTTTCAATATATCGTTTGTATAAAAGTTAGTTTTGTAAGTATGTATTGTAAGTTCTGAAATAAAACCTATTTTTTTATTGTTTATGAATTTCATATTATTTTTTATTTCATATTGTGATAAATTTTTGCTATATATTTGGTTCCGTTGTTACATAGTGATTTTTTTTTTGCAGATTCTATCTCATTTCTATTACTAAAGTTTTTGTAAATTGGTTTTTTATACCAAAAATGTGACACAACACTATTGTTTTGATTGTTAAAGGATTTTCGTTTGGTTTCTTTTCGCATGCTTATTCCAATATAAAATTCAATAGAAATCGTTAAAAAAAAAGTAAAATTTTTCTAAGGCAAAAAATATTCGAAAATTCGAAAATAAAAAGAAAAATATTAGTAATTTTACATAATAAAGAAATATTTTATTTCAATAAAAAACCAAGAAACAAAAAATTCCATATTGAAAGGATAAATAGTAATTATCAAAACTCATGCAAGAGTTTGTTAACTGAAATTTCCAATTTTTGCGAGCCATTTAAGATTAAGAGTAAATCCTATGTGGGAAACAATTTTTGAAATATCGGATTAGATGTTGAAAAATCGTACAAAAATGCCAAAATTTTTAGACAGTGAGATATGACATTGTTCCGACATAGGTTTTGTTTTTTTTGGTTTGGGCTACATTTCGTTGGAAGAAAATATGAAGAAATTCCCAACCATTTTGCAGATATTGACTTTCATCTTGTTAGACTGCGAATTGCCGACAATGCGTTCATTAGTTTAAGAAAATATTTGCCATTCGTCTTCATTTTAGGTATACTTTGGACTAATGTGTACGATTTTTGGACTCGTCATGATCGGCTCAATTTTATCTCACCGTGTTATTGATCCGATTCACAATCAGACTAAATTTAATCAGTTTACACGTTAACTGCAGTAAGAATGGAGCGATCGAGCCGAAAATTTATACAAACGATTATTTTCATTAATTTGTTGAAATCGGATGAAAACCACACCTACCTTCCATATAAAATTATGTAGTTGAATATATTTTTTTCAAAAATTTAAGCGCGAAAATATAATGATCTCGAATTAAAACTTGCTACGTAAAGCTATTCTTACCACAAAATTTATATATTAGAAAATGGCCGTATTCGAATGAAAACAACGCCTATCTCCCATATGAACTTATGCTTTCGCATGTACTGTATTCACACTTTGCGCACGAAAATACAAAGTTATTATGCTGAAAATTGGTATCAACGAACCCCCATATCAATTGGATACACTGTGCTGAAATAATAACAGACACAATAAATATTTCTGTGCGTATTGGGGGGATCTTTGAAATCGAATCCGGATTTTCTTACTTGCTTAGGTCGAATTTCGCTCATAATAAAAAATAATATTCATTAAGACACCCGGAATCACACCTAGAGGAATAAATGTAAGACGGACTGCAATTAAATTTTCCATCTTAACATTTGTTCTAAACATATTTACACTCCATCTCTACCCCTTAGAGGAGCTACCCTCCAAAAGGATTCAAATATTTGAGGCGATCCCCCTAATGTTTATAAGATCATCAAAAAGCCACATAATTGGAATGTCCCTTAGAGCGAAGAAATGTGAGAGATCCCCTTGAATTTTTACTCAATATTTTTTCTGAAGATATTTACTCCCTATCTCTACTCCTTAGAAGGGCTAGGGCTAGTGTAAAACTGATTAAAAAAAAAATAATTTTCGCCTCCACTGCTTCTAGAACGCTCCAAATGGACTAAAATGTATAACCGACCTTCATTAATTTTTACTACTGAGCATTTCTTCTGTACGTATCTACTGCCTATCTTTGCTCCTTAGGGTGACTCCCCTACAAAATGAACTAAAAAGCATCTCATAATTCCGAGGAATTGTCCATAGAGCAGAGAAATGTATGAACGATCCTATTAAACTCCTTGCCTCAACATTTTTCCTAAATATACTTACCCCCAATCTGTAACCCTTAGAGTGGTTACCCTACAAAATGGACGTTTTTCTTATAAATTTCGCTCACACCGCTTCTGCAGTACCTCTAGAGGACTAAAATATATGACCGACCCCACATTCATTTTTGCCGCTCAACACTTCCCTATACAATCAACCTCAAATCAGCTTATATCTCCATAATTGCTAAGGAATCGCCTTTAGAGTGATGAAATGTGTAACTGACATATATTAATTTTTTTTCCGCAACATCTCCCCGAAACACATTTACCCTGTATCTCCACTCATGAATTAAAATATTTTGTATGGGAGTCCCTTTAAATGTTGCAAATAGGAGATAAGTACATTTGGGAGAAATGTTCGTGTTCGGGCGATTCCAGAGAAATTATGGAGTTGCTTGTCGATTTCAGATACTTTTATGTTTATTTTGTATAAAGAGCCAAATTAGGGTGTAAGTATATTTAGAAAAAATATCAAGTGGTAAAAATTATTAAAATTTCCTACGATTTTATGCCCAATTAATGCACTTGCATAAAGCAAGACCAAATTTTTCAATTGCATTGAATAAACTGAAAATTCAATAAAATCAAAGTAATAATAAAACTAAAGTAATGTGAAAAAAAAAATGCAAAAATATGCCCAAAATATATTTATAAATTTTTCTCAAAACATTCATTCATTAAGTAAATAATAAAATATGTAGAACTTCGATCATACAAATATATTTATTTCGCATACAAAACATAAGCAATTTATTCACGCATTACATATTCAAACATAAGTCTCTAATTGGTTTTTTTTTTGTTAATTTCTTCTTCTTCTTCTTCTTCTAATAATCTTGTAATAGTATAGGTATATCTATTTGTAAATTATTTTGTTTGAGTTGAAATTAAATTGAGTATTATTTATTTTTATACATAGTGGTAGTTTATGTATATATGTATATATATATATATATATATATATATATATATATATATATATATATATATATATATACATATATATATGTATGTAGGTATTATTAATAAGAAGAAGAGCAAGCAAGTGTGCCAAATAGCAAATAGTACAAATGCAAGTAAGTATTATGTATTCTATTATATAGGTATATTTTTATTGAATTTATTACAAACGTCCGAGATAAAAATTCAATTTTATATTAGTTGCATTCAGTTGAGAAAATTCTTTATATTCTAAGAGGTGATTTAAATATAAATTGAATGTATTCGATTGTATTTTTTGGGATCAATGCGTTTATGGTTTTCTAAATGCCAAAATGAGGATTTCTCTATGACTAAATCCTTTTGAATTTTATAAAAAAAAAAAAGATATTCTGTATACCTCATTAAATAACACAAACGAATTGTTAACGAAAAACATAGCGAATAGTTTAATTTATTTTTAGACCAACTCTAAGAATATATTGAATTTTTTGATGCGTGCAAAACATGATGATCGATCAATCGGACAATCATATCCGAGCATTCAATATTTGTCATTTCTTTTACAGAAAATTTATTAAATCTTAATTCATTCATATATGTTTGTATGTATGTATGTATGCGTGTATGTATATTTTTTGTATTAATTAAAAATTATAAATTTTGTTAATAATTCTTTGGATACATTTATGTATAAGTATTTGTTTAAATATATATATATATATATATATATATATATATATATATATATATATTTTATTTAATTTTTTTAGTAGAGAAGGCAATTTCTACCGCTCTTGCTATATTATTTCACAAAAAAAAAAGTAAATTATTCATAAACTTTTTAATAAAATTATATTGTATTTTATTATTACATATTATTATCATTTGTATTTCGTATGAGTCTCTCTATCTTTTCTATTATAAAGTGTCATTATACAAAACTTATTGAAAAAATATGTCTCCTATTCATTCAATCTCTAAGTAATAATAATTATAATTATATTAATAATAATTAAATAATTCATTATTGTTATCATCAGTTGTGGTATTTTTTTTTTGTATTTCTGTCTTTCTTCAAAGCGCAGCTAATAAGTAATAACAAAGAAGAAAAATAATAAAAATAAAACAATCTATATAAAACTGTACTATAATCTATTGTTGATTTTGTGAACGAGATTCAAACATTGCAGTCACATCGCGTATTGAAAATTGCGGTGAGATCTTTTCTCTTCTGTAATGAAAGAATAGTATTAGTCAAATTCTATATCAACTTATGAATTAATTTATTAAATTAAACAAAGCTGTCAAAGAATACATTCAATTTTCATTTCATCTATTGAAAATTGTTTTGTTAATAAATAATAATTTCAAATTGTAGTTTATATGAATACATTTCATATTTCATAGCTTTATTCGTACTTTCGATAGCTCATTATTGTGACGTTTCAAGTGACAGCGCTATCATTGCTCTATGTTTGCGTTCCGTTATAGCTACTGTATTATCAAGAAGCGCTACAGTTGCAGTTCATAAATAATATTCATATCAAAATATGGTTTAATAACTTTAATCGAAATTTTGGCAACCAATTACTATAACGTTTCAAGTGACAGCGCTGTCAATGCTATATTTTTTTGTTCTGTTATGATCTTTGCGTTACCCAGTGTTACAATTGCACTTTATGGGATAATATTCAGATAAAAGTGGGTTTTAATAGCTCTTATGATGACGTTTCAAATGACAGCACTGTTATTGCTCTATGTTTGTGCTCTGTCATAGTCACATCGTTAACATAAAGTGTTTCACGATTCAAAAATTCATAAATTCATAAAACAAGCGAATTCAGCCAAGCAATTCAATGATTTTTTTGCGAAATAATAGAAAAATGAGTCAGTTGCTAAACGAGCAGTGTTTATGGGATGCCGAAAAGTAACTCGGAAATATGAAAAATCACCGATAACCTAAACAAAATTTTGCAAAATACTTGGCCCCACATCCGTTTAAAATAAAATTGGCACAAACATTGTTGATTTGAAGGGTTTTGGCAGCAATTGGAAAGTGATTCAAAAATCTTCTTCTTTGGCCATCACAATTGAAAATTGATTTTGGCCGAGCATCACGCCGACAGTTGGACATTTCAAGCGCTGTCCAGTTCAACAGTACCTGGTGCTTCTATCGTAGGTTCGGAGTTTTGGTCGGCGGCCACCAGCGGGCACAACAAGGATTAAAGTGGTTGTCAGAAAATTATTTTCAGCAACGAAGATGAAGACTTATTGAAGACATTTCGTCAATATCAAGCGACATTGTCCCTCATTTGGCGCAAGATCTAGTCACATCAGTGAATCAAGGGTCTCCATTGTTTCATTTGTGTATGGGTAAAACGCAAGAACTAAGTTAAAAAACACTCGTCATCGTCCACTACAAGTACGAATTCTGGTGACCTTATCTTGGAAAAATACTTGGGCCGGGATCAGTAAAAGAGCGAATTGATATAAGAACTGAAGCCGAAAGATAACGAAGATCATACTTTTGCTAATTTGAGTGCATTCTGATGCAGCTGGAAAGCGGTTTCAAATGTATGCGAAAGAAGTCATCTTCAGTGACGAAGCAAATTGTTTTTATTGAAACCAATATTTTTTTGAGATCAATTCACAGAAGTGGATCATTGTAAACAGAGAAATTCATTCTTCTGTCTGGATTTTGATCGGGTAAAGTTATTAAGACATATGTTTTTAGAGAGTAAAGTGAATAGACGGTGGAGTGTGCATGACTTAAGTGTAAAACCCATCGATTTGTCGTCAGCCACGTCAACTTGGTGAATTTTTGGGAAAGACTTAAGTCCATATCCTTATAAGACGCAATATAGTCAATAAGAACTGAAGGACAAAGGTTTTACGAGAGCACTGAGATTGATTGGGGCCTTTCCTTAGTCATGAGTTCTACAATTTCGATCTGAAGCGCATGTGGTTTCAATATGACGACCCAATGATTATACGATTTAAAGCACTTATGATAGTTTTTTTCTAGCAGAGTATTACCTTAAATCGCACGGAACAAAACAATAACTGATGAACAACATAATTCAAGCTATTGGGGAGCACCTGCCCAGCCAGGCAAAGAGTTATCAAAAGTGGAAAGTCAGTTGGAGTCACCTGAATACACTTAAAACCACATGAAGTCACTTGGACATTTGGAGTCAAGTTACATGAATATACTTCCCGCCAATTAAAGTTCCTCGAATACACATTCAGTTCAAAAAGACCCTAACTTCACTTGAAGTCACTTCGAGTCACTTTAAGCTACTTCAAGCCATTGGAAGTTATTTGGAGAAAATTAGAATTTGAAGTGACTTCAAATTACTTTAAACTTCAACCGTTTTTAAGTGATTTCTAATTACAATTGCTATTAAATGACTCCATGTGATTTCAATTGACACTAAATGCATTTAAATAACTGCAAATGATTGCAAGGGGATAAAACATTACTTTGATGTGGCTCCGGAAGACACTTTAATAAATTAAAAATTAATCGGCGGTGATTCGAAAAGACTTCAAACTACATTTTGTATTCTGATCACAAACATTTAGAATAATTTCTGCTCGATACCATGAAATAATTGCATTCTTTTACAGCTCATGCATTCAAAATACAAAATAAACTATTCACACTTACGTTGAAGTTAAACTATTGCGACCAGCATTTAGCAAATTGCTACTATTTCCTGTAACAGCTATTGCATTTGTATCACATCGTGAACGTTCACGTCCAACACCGCCGATAACACCACCACCATTACTACCACCGACAATACCACCATCTAAAGTCTTACGTTCAAATTTTTGTACAGTGGCACGTGCGGAAAACTCCTCTTGATTGTTGGCGTCTTTTGTTTTTGTTGTTTTCGTACTTTTCTGATAGTCATCACTTGCGGTGCTGGAATCACTGGAAACGAGAGCATTATTACCAAATGGTGTAGCCCTCGATGAGGCAGTAGTAGTGTTAGTAGTAGTAGTGGTGTCATTTAAATTGCTATTATTCAATCTAATCTGTTGTTGCTGATGATCACAATTTTGATTCTTCTCATCGGAAATGCTGCGTACACGATGCGAAAAATTTTGCTCATTCAATGTACTCTCAGAACCGCCAACGCTATTCAGACGACCACCTCCACCAAATTCTTTGAGATTATCGAGTGTGCAGACATCACCGCGGGATTTTGATTTAACACGTAATGACTCGGTGTGAAATTTCACATCCTCTTTAGCGGTGGAATTTAAATCTGTTTTCGATTTCGACTTGAACGATTCGCCACGATATTTTTGTGTCAATTGCTGTCGTCTTTCCTCCTTGATGCGATCGATACGTTCACGATCGAGCTTAACACCAGAAAGCACTTTAAGGCTATTACTAGTTAGATTTGTTAAATTGGAATTATTCAAATCAAGAGCAGCACCAGCACCACCACCTGACACATTATTCTGTATGAGCGATATACGATTCTCCGTTGTCGGTGTTATTTTCAATTCCGACGATTCGCAGTCGTGCTCAATGTGTTGGCGACAGCAATCATCGTTATGCAGCTGCTGTATATTATTGTACATTTTCGACTTTTCACGATTAAAGTCAAGTTTTAGCGGTGGCTTATCGCTATTGCGTTGCATCGTACATATTTCCTCGGCAATGGACATGCCTGGCAGTCGTTTAGGTGGATTTAGGGTTTTGGGCCGTGTAAAGTCGAAACTTTTACGTCGATTCGATACCTCCGTATATTCGGGCAACTGTTGAGTGCTACGTGCAGTCAGATCGTGCAAGTTTTTCGCACCGAATTCACGCACAAAAGCATTCTCGTCCAAAGAGCGTGTTATTTGTTGTGATTTTGTGAGTTTCTGCTTGAAGTTGACGGCCGTAGATTGCACCGACGACTTTTCCACTTTCTTATGCTCATTTGTCAGACTCAAATGTGATGATGATGATGTCTTTGCAGCAGCATCGGGTATGGCAATATTATTTTGCTTGATTTTCATCGAATTTCGAAGACTAAAATCAAATGCAGGCAATTGTTCGACAGGTGATGTCTCAAATTTGGTCGCCAATTCTTTAACGCTAAAATTCGATGGTGATTTGCGTGCCGGTGTGATATTTTCTAATAGTTGCACAACTTCGGCTTCTTCAGTTTCAACTTCCACTTCAGTTTCAGCTGTGTCTGCAACATTATTAAGCTGTTTTAAACTATCCAAACAATTGGTGGTAGCAATTGCATCGTTCAATTCATGTTTCAAATTATTTTCATAATCATCATCACCACTGGTACTACCATTTTTCATTGTCTCACCCAATATATTCTCATAGACACTTTGTGGCTTGCGTAATTCTACATTCTCATAGAGAAGTTTTTCTTCCTGAGCAGCACATTGTGTTAGCTCATTGTCACTCATCATCTGTACATCGGATTCGTCATTTTCCAGCTTTTTGTGTGCAGTCACATGACGAGATGGTTTTATTGGTGCCGACAAATTTTTAATACCATCACACATTCGTTTGTCTTCCTTTTCACTCTCACTACTAACTTCGGCAATATCTTTTAGATTAGTTGATGGAAGCGCAACAATGCCGCTCAATGAATTTTTATGTGTAGCATCATTGGCACTCTCATTCAAAAGTTGATTAACTTCAGTTACGGAATTTCGAAAGAATTTCACTTGTTCGTACACGATATTCTCATCGAAACTGGTCTCGAGCAGAGGTCGCGTTTGACTGTTTGTTGGCGAATCTCGTAGAAGACGTGAAAAGCTCTCCTCTTTTGTTGGACTTTTCAAATTGTACGTAATGCTGATGGTTGCTTTAATGGGACTAGCCAATTTTTGTGAGCTCAATGGTGATGAGACCACCATATGATTGTTGCTTGGCGTATTCTCATATTCTTCGTATGCGGGTGAATATTCTTCAGTCTCAAGCAATGAATGCATACTCGATTGACGCTGTAAATGCTGATAGCCATATTCGCTTGGTGTGACTGATTGACTAGTATTATCGGTAAAATTAGAATTATTTGGTGATGGCATCTGCATCGCCATATGTGGCTGCCGTGATGTCAACAATGTTGTGTTGGCCTCTGCTTGATCGCCCATAACCATTTTTGTGCTTATTGAATTCAAGTCGAGAGATAATTCTCTTTTGAGTGCATGCATATCACGTGTTTCAGCGGTTATATTTGAATTTGAGGTTAACTGCATATGTGAATTGAATAATTAAATGATTAGTCAAGTGAGATTAGAATTTAGTAATGGGATGTATTCATGATGTATATACAATAAATTGTGTTTCGCAAGAAACCACCTTGAAGAGACTGCTCACATAAGTTCTTCTGTGGCGTATGCGAATCGAACACACACAGAAGGTTAATTACAGACTATGGCTCAGATGACGCAATGCCTAGCCTACTTTTACGACGCTTTATCAGTTAGTGAGCGTGGGTACTAACTGATTAAAGGTGCGTTACAGACTCCGGGTCGGGTACCGTAATAACTAGTCCAGTTGCATGACTCCCCATCTGGCAATGCAATGCAATAATCCCTGTCTGCATACTAACCGCGGGTCTGTTAAACGCTAGTGGTGTCTAGGATTGGGCACTCACAGCCCAGGCGATTTACTGCCTTCGGCTTAGATGCCGAAAAGTCTAACCTAGTTTCATGCCTCTCTATCGGCAATGTCCTCAATAATTCCTATCAGAACATTAAAGTCGTGGCTCTTAAACGTTACTAAGTCTGTCAGTTGTACACAAGATCTGACATCCGACACTAGAAGCAGTTTACACGTTGCCAATGAAATGTTAATACTTTCCCAATCAGAAAAATTTTATAACGTTGCCCCCTTCCTTGCTTGCTCATCCGCTGTATCGTACTCTATTATATCCATGAGCCCTGATATCCATATAAGGTAAATGTGCAGCTACGGCCTGCTAAGGAATTCAGATAAAATTATTCTATGGATCGAATGTGATATAATGCTACACTGAAGCTACGTTATTAATTGTTAACACATATTTTCGAACAACACTACAATGGTCCGGCAGCCTGTAAGATGTGCGAAATATTTTTGCCCACCCAGTCGTTCAATTTGGGGCCGTCGGTGAGTATGTGTCGTATGTGAGCTTGGGATCCTCCCACATTCAATGTCTGTTCTAACCTGAATGGATGGATTGTTTAAGATGCTTGTTGGAATGTTAAATGCTTACCCTGGCTGTCTAAAGGAATTCGATATAAGAGAGTATTTAATTATTTAGTTATTATTAGAGGGTTGTAATGCACTGTGACCCTAGGTCTATTGTACACAATTATTTAGTTAAGATCGTTCTACATATTTTAATCCTTTGACCTTCATCACAAAATTCATGTATATTTCAGAGGCCTGAATATCTAGCGGTTCTCAAACGGGTTCCCACGATTGAGGGTATTGTATGTGTATTGGTTTAAACTTCTATGTAAATAGGGCTAGTTCTAGTTTTTGGTGATTGACCTCCAAGGCACAGTCTGTGTTCGAAATGCACAATTTGACCTCGCCAAGCGTGGTAGAGGTTTGTAAGAATAGTAGTAATTCGTTAACAACAAGCACCCGAAGTAGGAGTGAAAGGACTTCTCCTCGCAGTCTTTTGCCCTGAAAGTAAGGCTAATCAAATCTCTAAGAAATGCTCAATTTCTAGGTTAGAAAGAGTTTCTATGTGATATTTTGAAAGAAACTGATTGCTTACAACACGGCTTATGTGGCAAGGTGGATCAAAAGGGAGAATATCTCACGAAACGAGGCGTATTGCATATATTTACTCGTACTTATTCCCAACTTACATTACTGCCTATACTTTCATGTGATGTACCAAGATAACTACTGGCATCTACTCCCAATAAAAGTGGTTGCTGTAGATTCGATGATGTAGCCGCCGATATACCAGATAAACACGACATTGTTGAGTTCATCATTAGCGGCTCCATATCATATTGTGGTGTATTTACAGCGGAACTATTTTCAGAACTTGTCTCACCCACAAGCAATGAATAGCGTGGACTTTGAACTGGTGACGAGGGTGTAACGCAGAGTTTTGTACGTTCCATATTCTCACATTTTGCAGCATCTTTTGTTGCTATATCAGTGGAGCTACCGCGAAGTAAAAGAAGATTTATTTGTTCATTTGTACCACAATAACTATTGCGATTTTTCGCTGTTCGATGTAATAAGTCAGCAGCAAGTAGTTCAGCTTTGGGTGGACGCTGATGTAGTGGTGGTTTTCCTATACATTTTTGTAAACAGCCAACAACACCACCGCCACTACCACCACCGCCAAAGGAGGAAATTCTGTTAAAGAAATTTAAATGGAAATGTAGTATTTAGGTAACGTCAAAGTTATAATTATCATCTTTGCTATTCACCTATTGTTTTTAGAGGTTTCCTTCGTTTTGTGATGTGGTTCCTCCGCTATTCGCATAGCAACTGATTCTCTGACAGCACTATAACGCGCATCACTTCCAACACTCGAGCCGGGATAACTAAAACGTTCCTTTTGCCCATCCACACAATTCTCTTGATCTTTACGCTTGGCGCCCAACTGTACAGTGGGGTAACTATAACGTGCATTAGCATTTGGGTGCGACAATTCCGAAGCTTTTCCAAATTTTCCACCCAAGGGAGTAGTATTCACAGAACAGTCTTTACTACGACCATCTGTCATTGATAGTTCTTCTGGTGCTGTATGCACCTGAGCGTTAGTATATGTGGTGGTTGCCGTTTGTGGATTGCCAATTGTGTGTTCCGGTGTGCCGCAATCAATAAACTGTATATCAGATAATTGGTCTTCTAGTTTATATCGTTTACAACAGCTCTCATCGCTTGAGAGATGAACATGTTCATTATCAATGACGCCACTGCTACCGATGACACCGCTTACAGCGTTGGATTGTGACCAATGTGCAGTATTGTGATGTGATGCCGATGTGGCAGAACTTGGTGAAAGCAGCAAATTTAGTCGTGGTTGTTTTTTCGGACTTGGATTTACGCTATTCGTTTGACTGGAAAATTCTTCAGGTCGAGCACGCATAATACGACGCGATGTAGCACCATACGATGGAGGAATATTCTCCTTGCCAACACGTGGCGAGCTCACAAGCGATTCACTTTCAGAGAAAATACGCATTTCTGGTTCTTCACGATCGAAATTCAAACCTAATTCGGAGAGTTCTCTGCAAAGATAACAAAAAAGTAATAAACCGTCGTATTTTGTAAAACGCAACGAGATGAATCACTTTCGTTTGTCTGTAATTTCGTTTTGAACTGTAAGGTATACTCAAAGAGTCAAGGGTATATTGAGTTTGTGCTCCCATGTGTGAGGTGTGTCTGGTCTGAAAGAGCTTCTATATTTTCTATCAGTATCACTATCTAAGCCGATTTGAATCTTCCATGTCTCCCTAGCGTTCCGATCGCACGAGAATTACCGATTGAACAATCGAACGTACAGTTGTGTTCATAAAAATAGCAGCACGGTGTCTGATATCACAAAGACATAAATTTTAGCTGTCGATTTTATTTTGTAGATGTACATATTGCTTTGTTCTTTAGTGTTCCTATTGGCCGTTATAACGGTATATTATTATCAGAAAAAAAGTGTTGTTTTTGTTACATACGCGATGAATTAGTCGAGCACGTGCTTTCAGGCCTGTTCATAATAATAGCAGCAAAAATTAAAAAAAAATTCTCATTGCAAAAATTTAAAATTTACTGCATCTTTCGGTACAAATGGTAAGTTTTGTTCAAGATTAAATAGAAAAAAAATGCATCCTAATTTTTAACTTTCAATTCGAAAGCAAAATGGGCCGATCAAAACATTGACCGCAGAAACTCGAAATTTAATAAAAAAATTGAGAGGAGATGGAAAATCCTACCGAGAAATAGAGAGAATTATTGGATGCAGCTCTAAAATGATCTTAAATGCGTTAAAGTGGCAAAATAAGCGTGAAATGCGTGGTCCAAAGCGTGCAACTAGTGCTCGCATTGACCGCAAAATTGTTCAAATGGCAGAACAATTTCCAAAAATCAGCTCCAAGCAAATCAAACAGGAGCTTGAACTGTCGGTAAGTTCAGTAACGGTAAGGAGAAGATTATTGGAAGCTAATTTGCCGGCCAGAAGTCCTCGAAAAGTACCTCTACTAAGCAAAAGACATGTTACTAAAAGATTGGAGTTCGCCGAGGAACATGTGAATTGGCCCATTCAAAAATGGCGCAATATTTTATGGTCCGACGAGAGCAAAATTGTTCTTTATGGCTCTAAAGGATGTCGCCAATATGTTAGAAGACCAGCCAATACAGCATATGACCCAAAATACACTGTTAAGACCGTAAAACATGGTGGCGCTAAAATTATGGTTTGGGCATGTTTTTCTTATTATGGTGTTGGACCAATACATAAGATTTCCGGGATCATGGATCAATTTGTGTACTTGGAAATTCTTGAAGAAACTATGCTTCCATATGCAGAGGACAATATGCCGCTGAAATGGGTTTATCAGCAGGATAACGACCCAAAGCATACCAGCAAGCGGGCAAAATCGTGGTTTCGGGAGAAGAAAATCGATGTGATGGAGTGGCCGGCACAATCACCGGACCTTAATCCCATTGAAAACCTGTGAGGTGATGTTAAAACTGCTGTAAGTGAAGCTAATCCTAAAAACACCACTGAACTCTGGGAGAAAGTACGCGAGGCTTGGTATGCAATACCCACTGAAAGGTGTGAAAAGTTGGTCGACTCCATGCGACGCAGATGTATTGCAGTCATCAAAAACGCTGGCCATGCCACTAAATATTAATTGAAAAACCATGAGAGACTGAAATCCAAGTTAAGTTTTTTCATTTATTTTTTTTTTAATTAATGTCTCCAAATGTACTAAGTGCTGCTATTTTTATGAACAACATGAATTAGTATTTTTTATCTACAATAACTAAGTTTAATAAAAATGAAGTATTATTTTATTCTTTTTTTTACATATGTTGGTTGCTTTTTATTTGCCAATAATCTTTTTAATAGAAAAATAAATGCCATATAAATTATCTTGAATTTTTCATCATCAATGTCGCGCTGCTATTTTTATGAACACAACTGTAAATTCAAAGTGTATTTTTATTATTATTTTATTTATTTTAATCAACAAGAAGGTATATTCGAATATTAGTGCAATCGTGTATTGTAATTACTGTCTCAGACAAATATATGTTTTCGAATATAGATTTTGGGGACTTTCTATGAAAATATAAGTGTTTCGAAGTGTATTTCAGTGGATTTTGATCAACTAACGGATAAGTTCGATATACAGACAAACAAAAACGACCCCCACTTGCCATATTTTGCATGAATCACAAAGCTTTTGATCTGAAATTTGGCATGGTGGGATATGTGCATAATTGGATGTAAACGACATCTATTTCCCAAAAGAAATAAAATGTTGAACACAGAATTTTGGACATTTTGCTTGAAAATATAAAGATTTTGAACTTCTATTTGGCACATACGTTTATATTTATCATCAAACAGGTATGTTCGAAATTGGACGTAGTTGGATTAAAAATTCGTTGATATCCCATACAAAATCAGGTTTTCGAACCAAGGGTTTTAAGAAATTTTGTGCAGAACCTAAAACTCTACACATAAATTTGCTCTTATCAACATATGGCTGTAATCCTAACAGAATCCAAGCAAACCCAAGAGGCAGTAAATCATCCCACCATCACATACCTAGATGGACACGTTGTTATGTGGCTACGTTGTGGTGATTGTAATAGATCGAAATACGAATCATGTGACACTGAACGTGAGTGACCGGCTGTACGCAGACTGTCGATCGAATTGGAACGCACGCACATCTCCATTGGTTTGCCCATTTCGCCACCAAAACATCGTGTGGTCTCGAATAGTTCGATGGATTTTGGCTTATCATGTTTCAACAGTGATTTGCCGACTTTAGCGTTGCCACAACTGATGATTGCATCGGCTTCTGCAAAGGTTACGTGAGTGGCGCCCTTATAGTGATGCGCCATGCCATCACCAGCAGTATTTGCACGCGTTTCCGATGATTTTAATTCATGTGGTCCACCAACGCCACCACCACCACCACCTCCACCATTACTCACTGTTCGCTGATTACGCATGAAAAGTGACTTCCATGAGTGTGTTTTCCGTTTCTGCCAACTACGTGGAACCGACAACACTGTATGATATTTGTCCGGCAAACTAGAAGGCCCGCCACCAACTTCAATATATGACCCTATATTGGCCGCATTATTCGTCACCATATTGATGGGCATTGATGTTTTCATATCGAATCCTGCATCAACCCTCGAATGACGCTCTTGTGCCTCCTCTAAACTGATGAGCTTGGGTCCGCCTGTGCTAAGACTTTTCGGTCGCTCAACAAATGTCAATGACTGGTCGTGTTCTCGTTGCTCCACCAACAAACTTTCACAGTCGGTAAGTGAATCCAGTCGGGTTTCTGCACTGGCAGCCGGTGTTGCACTTGCTGTTGCAATATAACTCAATCGTACATTCGAATCCTCCAAGGCGTCGAATATGTGATAGCAATTGCGTATCAGGTACTCAGTGACCACAGCTTGTACACCGACACCACGCAGCGCCGCAACTCCACCAGATTCCAAAGCTGGCGATCGTAGTAGGTTCGGAGCCCATACAATGGCGAGATTCTTATCAGTCATGCCGGTACGTGCGGAATGCTGTGATATTTTATTCAAATGCTGTGACAGATATTTTAGCGTTCTATGGAAGAGAATTGAATGAAACTTGATATAATGACACGTATAAGAATTACAAACCTGTAATGAGGCGGTGGCAATTTCAGAACAGTCTCCTTCATTAAGCGCAGCCGATCGCTTGATTCTGATTTTGCCTGAATCGCTTCGACAAAATTATCATACAGCTGATAGGTGCACAAAGGATTGGGCAGTTCGCGAAAATACATTTTCAACAAAGAGCTCACAGCGTGTATATCTTGCTTGGTTTCTGTATTTCCCAAATCCGGTATACGTTCCTCATCGAAAGCACGACGTAGTCTTTGTATATTGGACGTAATGCCTGAAAGCCGATAAATGCCATCGACAATGCCGTATTCCTCTATAAATTCGGCACAGCACTTGAGAACCATTGGAATCTCTTGGCCGCTATTGAGTAAATGCTCGGAGAGATCGCACGAGAAGACACGTTCACGGTAGATACCACTTTGCTTTAGGCGACGACGTGATGGCCGTGATAATATGAAGGAGCGAAAAAATGCTATCAACTTGCCATGCTTGCGCAATACCGGTTTTGTTGGCGACACATCCAATTGTCCCACCAATGGTGCCGGCATTGGAAAATGCCTTGGTACCTTATCACCAATGGTTGCAACACACGACTGTGGAAAGAATCCTACCTCGTAGTGTGACTTCTGTAGGTGGGATTTTTTGCCGCGCCACCAAATCGATTCGGCCGGACTCGGCATATCGATAACCGATATCATATCGCCAACTTCAATAGATATCTCGTCGGATGCTTGCGCTTGATAGCGTCGAACGCCATAAGCAGCACCCACTGCTGGTGTATTAATGCTACGCATTGTATCGCCATCGGCCAATGGAAGACGACGTCCTTTATTGTCCAATTGCAACCACGTTAGGATGGTGCCACATGTCAGCGAGTCTGAGGCGATTTTCGAAAAACGTTCCAAATATTTTGCCACCGCATATTCAACATCTTCCTCAGTTTTGAATTCCAGCTCATGCAGATTTTTCAGCCCACTAATTTTACGATCATACACGCAACGATGCAACATTTCATCCAGCATTTGCATATTATCAAAGGAGCGCTTTACAAGAAACGGCTCACTTAAATGCGGTATCACTTTAATGATAAACCAACAGTGAGATGGTGAAAATGATCGAAATGAGGATGGTCCGCCAGCACTGGCACCAGCCCCAGCAGACGCAGTTGCACTTTGACTATTGGCAATATCACCACCAATCGATTGAGATGCAATACTACTATTGAGAAATTCCGATTTATCATCTACAAGGCGAACAGATAATGGTCCTAATTGTACACGTTCGTAATGAAAGTGGGCGCATTCTTCGAGTTTTGGAAACCGACAGGATTTCTGAAAAACAAAGAAAAACATAAATTAGTACAAAACAATATTTAAAATACTTAGCATAATTGCACTAAAATCTGATGCACTCAATCTTCTGATGGTACTCAACCTTCAAATGCGACAGGATCCTAGGATCATTTTGGTGACGCGAAAATTATCAGTTATTTTATGAGAATAAAATTGCTGGATAATATAGGGTCAAAAATGTAAACCTGTCATCAGATTATAGCGGCGATTTCCGAGCAAAAAAAGTGGGATTCTGAGTCCACTGGAGTCCACTGCATATATATAATAGGCATATGGGCCCTGAAAAGCCATATGGCCGAACTTCTCTTACACTGCTGTTATGCGTTTTAAATTTGCACAGTATTGGAAGGGACCTACTTATGTTGGCCAGTTCCAAATGGCAAAACGTTTATGACAAGCTTTTTTTAAGACATTGCTTCTGTCGGAAGAATGGTGAAGTTCTTGCCAACAAGTGGGCGCTATTTAGAAATATACGTCTTTCTTGGCATGAAATTAGCTTGTCTGCTTTAGAATAACGACTATGCGGATGAATTACTAAATATGGAAATCAGATATCCCGGTCTTAAGGAAACCTTTAATAAGACCAATGTTCATAGTCGAAAAGAAAAGTTCAGAGGAGTCCTAGGTATTTCTAGAAGACAATTAAATAAAAAAACGAAATCTTCCTATTTTTCTATCTATCTAGCAATTAAACCAATTGCATGGTGGTAATTGGTAATTGGTCGCATGGTGTAATTCGTGAAGCTTGGATACGGACGGTTAACCGTGAAGTGAGTTAGCTAGAAATAGACTGGACTAGAGCAGCTAGTGTTTATCAATAAACCAAAAATAATGAAACCCAAAAAATTAAATGACAATGAATATTGAAGAAAAATAGAGTCGTCACTCAATCTAGTCTTGATGGCTAGAAGCTCTAAACAAAACGTAGAGCCATTTTAGAAAATTATTATTTCAAAATTTTCAATTACGCAAATACACAAAAAAAATATATATAAATCTTTTCCACCAGATGCCCAGCGATATGGGATCGCTTAATTTCGAATCGAATTAAGAAAATTGAAACAAGTTGAAAGTTGAAATGCACAGAATTACCTCTCGGGCGTTGAAATATAGAGCCGACTCAAATTCAGTTTTGCTCCCCAACATTTTTCTCGAACAGTTACCATTATGTTCTACAATGAAATTGAGGTAGTTATAAAGTTAGTTTCCCACTGCACCCAGGTTGCCCTGTCGGACTGACTCCTATTCATTTTCCCACCCCAAAATTGATGTATTTATGATATTCGCTCTCACCTCTTTCAGGGTGCTCATAGAGGGATAAAATAGATGGCCATACCCAACATTTTTTCTGAATTTTCCCTAGAATGTTCCCCAAAATTGCCAACGAGACGTCCCTAGAGCACTGAACTATATGATCGACCCTCAATAATTCGTTCGACCGAACATTTCCCGTATGGTATGGAATACAAATCGGAATGGTTACCTCGTCTGTTGGACAAAATCTATATGATATTTCGTGAACCTGTATTAATTAAAATTGTCCATGTTACACATGAAACCTTTACATAAAGAAAAATGCCTGAAAAGCAGCAATTTTTATCGTCCTATATATGGGACAATAGACGGAAATGGGTTAGAGTAGTGGTTTTTTTTTTCATTTCTCTTTCACATTCTATTTCACATTGCTGGATGGCAATAAAGAATATAATAAGAAAAAAAAATGTTTCTACATTGAAGGATTCTTCATCCTTCATGAGTATTAGAGCGCATATTTATTTATTATTTTCATATGAAGCATTTCAAGATAAAACAACAACAACAACAACAATGATAAAATAAAATAAAAAAATCAAACTCTTTGTTATTGCTATCTGCAAAAATACTTCAAATACTTCTCATAAAAACATTCTTCTGTCGCAGTCTTCTTTGCCACACAAACATGCTAGACTGACCTACTTTACAACTGATTGCGTCAAATTGCTTCCATGTGAGATTGTTCGGGTGGTTGTTTTGGGTGGTGGTACTGTTGTTGGATAGGTACACAGTCAATGTATACTCAAATATATATGCCACACATGCAGATGCTGTTGCCGCCACCGACACTAAAGGAGCAACAATTTGCGCTTTTACAATACAAAAAAAAAAAATGAAACAAGCAAAAAAGCAAAAAAGACATGAATGAAAGCAATGCAAGCTGAAGCTTCCTCAACAATGATGAGCTGGCTGAGGAATTGCAAACAGAATTTGGGCGTTGGCCAAAACATCAGGATCGTTTTTAATGTGCGTGCTGTGTGCTGTACAATGTTGGAGGGCAAAATGTTTATCATTCTACAAAAAACAGGTGAGTAGTGAGTGAGTGACATTTTTGTAGGTGTGCCCCACAAGTAGAAATGTTATCAAAGGACTACCTATTGAGGTTACAAATATCTATGTAAATGATGTAATGCTAGCAGCTAATATTCTAACCTAATTATATTCACATATGTTTATTCATATTTAGCACAGCAGGTTGATGGAGCCAAGTTATTATTTAACCAGTCATGCTTACATTCGAATTAGTATTTCCTTCCTGGACTTTATTCAGCCGCGAGGGAAATTATTAAATATCCATCAAAGTAATTTGTGTGCGAAAAATAGGATTGGTCACCACTTAAATATGCCAATTTTATTATTCTTCGTCAAAAGGGTATACAATTATATCAAGAGACAAACGATTTCTCTAATGAAAGCAATGTCTGCAGTCTGTGAGGTGTTTCGAATATCTGTGTGTATGTTTGCCTCTTAGACGGATGGGTTTTACCCATCACCCCTATTTCAATATATCTAATAAAAACAAAATATTTACGATATATCTACTACATGATTTTATTTGCAAGCATATGTATACTACAGGTATATTTACATAAAAGCAAAATAAAATATTTACTAAAACAGCTTGTATGGTTTCTGCAGCACGCAAAGAACACCCAATAGTGTTGTACGTGACGTTATCGAGATGTAAGATAGTACGTAAGAAATAATATTGTATATTAATCAATGAAGGTATGAGTTGGAAAATCCAGGTAATCAAATGAAGGAGACGGTACCGAGCTGAAATTCGCTACCTAGGATTCTTTTTACCAATGAAATAATAGTAAAAGAGCACAGAAGTATGCTTAAATATATAAGCATCGAACTGAAATTCAGTACTTAAGATTCCTTTTATCAATGAAATCATGTGTCAGAGAATAGATGATTTCAGATGTATATTACGACTAGCTTCCATACAAAAGTATGCTTTCGAATGTATATTTTTCGATTTTACACGAGTAAATATAAAATTACTAACCTGAAATTCGACACGTATAATTCTTTTTATCAACGAATATCATAGTTCAAAAATCAGCACAATCCTACAACTAGCTGCCATACAAAAGTATGTCTTTGAACATATGTTTTCCAAATTTTCACCCGTAAATATAAAGTTATCAAACTGCAACTCGGTATGTAAGAATATTTTCACAAATGAATACAATATTTTTAAAATGATCATAATCTAATGAAAATTACACCTAGCTCCCTTACAAAATCACGTTTTCAAATGTATATTTTCATACTTTGCACTTAGAAACATAACCCTAATCAGCTGCATTTTGGTATATAAGATTGTTTTTATCAACGAAAAAATAAAAGTCGAGAATGGTCATAATCGAATGAAAATTTCACCTAGGTGCCATATAAAAGTACATTTTCGAATGTATATTTTCGTACATTACACATAGAATTATAATTCTGTACAATTGAATTTTGGTAGAAGAACTTATTTTTCTTCAGCTAATAGATGTGAATTTAAGAAAAAGTCTAATCGGATCAAAACCACACCCGTCCATATCAAATTGTGTTTTTGAACACAATTTGATTTTCCAATTTTTCACCCATAAATATAAAGCAATCGAGCAACAACTCAATATGTAAGAATATTTTCACTAATGAATACAAGATTTTTAAAACTGTCATAATCTAATGAAAACTACATTTAGCTTCCATACAAATGTACATTTTCGAATGTATATTTTCATACATTGCTCTTAGAAACATAACAGTATTCAGCTGAATTTTGGTATTTAAGCTTCAACGAATAAAAAGAGTCGAAAAAGGTTATAATTGAATGAAAATTTGACATAGCTCCCATCGAAAAGTACGTTTTCGAATGTATCTTTTCGCACTTCATACAGTGAAATATAATTGCTATCCACTAGAATTTTGGTATGTAAATTTATTATTTATCAGCTAATAGATGATTTTAAGAGTGGGGGTAGGTAATCAGATAAAAACTCCACCCATCTTCTATACAAAAGCATGTTTCGAACATACGTTTTTCGACTTGCCACACGTGAATATAATGCTATCGCGCTGCAACTCGGTATATGTTGCTTTTTTCCACTAAATAACACAAACGTTGAATGATTAACGTAATCGAATAAAAACTAAGCTGGCTCCCATACAAAAAACGTGTTTTTGAAAATATATCTCGATTTTGTGCACTAAGCCCACTAAGCCCACTAAGCATGTAAGCCCAAGAATGGTCATAATCGAATAAAAAATATACCTGCTTCTCATGTTAAAATATGTTTTCGAACGTCTTTTCAAACTTTGTGCACTTAAAATTAATCACAACACATGTCAATTTCTTTTTTCGTGTACGTTACTTAAGTTTGAATATTAGCGAAACGAGTTTTTTAGTGGATTTAATTAATAAAATACTTTTTTGAAGATTTCACATAAATTTCTGCTAAAATTGCTTAAGATTTATCGCAGTTATACTACTATATGAGATACATATTCCATACAATATATTATTAAGTACGTAACATATGTATGTAGTTAGTGTGTAGTTAGAAGGAAGCTTTAACCACACAAGTTGCCTTTATTTATTGTTATCACATTCACAGCCACTGACATAAATTCATGTTATTTATGTTTCTCCTTCTCCTTCAGTTTAAGCCTTATGTGAATTTATTTCATCCACATTATTCATTTCAATCTTTTGCTTAAAGAATGAACTACAACACATTTATAATTTAATTTAATTTCACCACCCACATTTCGTAGAACTAAAGAAATTTTCAATTTACTTATTTAGTTTCATTATTTAGAGCACTGAACTTATAATTGTTATGAAAATCATGAGTAATTATCACGAAAACAAAACTTTTTACTTTTTTCTCAACGCAAATACTTTAGCACGATGATGATGATGATGATGATGAGACAGACGATTGATAAATTCCTCCTAGTAGTATGTCTACTAAATCGTGTGATTCACTTACAAATTGTAGTTATCTAATATATTACTTTATTTGCAATTGAATATAAAATATGTGAATTGATTTAATTTTTTGTTCACACAAATGCAAATGATGCACTGAACATTGCAGAAGCATGAATGGCGAAGAACTAAAATTATTTTGAGAGCATTAGTACAGGTATGTACATACGATATATACTTAGATATGTACGACATTATGGCTACTAACTATGTATAGTACTCATGTATTGTGCTTACTAACATTCCAACAAATACAAGAAGGTTTTTGACTTTACATACCACCTTCCTATTATGTATATGTAATATCGCCGAATAAAGAATGTAAAAATAATATATGGTTGGTACGTTACCTACTAATTCAGACACGTCGCTACTTACCTACATACATAAGTATGTAGTAGGCGGATGGGTGGTGGTGCTGATATTGCATTGTGCAGCAAAGAAATTGTTATTGTATTTCTTTTATAATTATTACATTTTACATTTTACATATAGCTGTATATGTAGCTATATATAGTAGTATGTAAGTGACTTGAGTGTGCTCACTCGCTAGTTCATATAGGAACATAAGCAATTGGAACATAAGATTTACTGACATAAATGAATAAATACGATTTTATGCTTGGCTGCTCACCGTTAAAATTGTTAAACTTTTCACATTTCCTACTACTATCGTACTACCAACTGCTTGTAAATATGTACTGGGTTGAGGGAAAAAGTAGCGAATATATTTCTGTCAAGATTAAAAAAAATATTGGGAATAGTCTCTGAGAAACCTGGATCGAGAGCTTATATCAGCCTTGTTGTCATTTGAACAGGACGGGAAGTGTCAGACATATCTAAGTCAAAATGCAAAAATAAATTGTCACTCGAATGCTTGGAAGAACCTTAGCCGAGCTCTGCTTACATTTACGATGTCATTTGCAGAGAACTTGCACAAATATTCGTACTTTGTCACATCGGAACATTTTACCTGTCGACAGTTGTGCATCATTAGAAAGTAGAACATTTTGTCTTTCTGGAAAAAATTAAATCGAGTCCAAAACGATGACCTCTTTCTTCCGATGTCGAAGATGTCAAACCTAATTCAGGAGAAGGCAGGGCAAACCTACATTAATCGGGCGAAGTACTCTGTTAGGTAGTCCTATCCGTTTTAAGTGACATTTCCATACTAAGTGGACCATTGTGCAGGCTGGCTAGTGAGCTGCAGCCGTCTCTGCTAAAAAACAGAAGGAAGCGTGGCCATCTGATAGAAATGTTTGATAGTAAAGTTTGTGATAATCTGCAGCCTCTTCCAACCTATCGACTGAGGCTGTGCAATCACTGACTGTAGCCTTGATGGCTCCAGAGGGAAGTGATAAAACGACTAGTGCGTTTAAAGTCTCATACTTACAACGCGCTACGATACGCACGTGCCCTATGACCCACACAATCGTCGCACTAGTATATCCAACATTGTTTAGTCTGGATTTGAAGCACCTAACAATCGTGGAGATCAGCGGTGCAGCTTGGCTAAAATTCATCACACTCCTGCCTGAAAACCAGAGGCATGCGAACAAAGTGCCAAGAACAGCTGTGTTCCGTTAGTTTCCATTAAAGCTCCATAGCGAGAATCATTTTCGTCATCAATGAAAATGTGGAAACAAAGTTTACCCGATTCGTGGGCAGAGTTCAATCAAAAGCTGAACTCTGACAATAATGCCTTATATCTCTTTTCTAGTACTATCCTGGGTGGCATGGAGTCGTAGACAGACAGAACTGATAAATTCGTGTCTGTACCACAGTTAACCAATACGGGAGGAGGGCTGTACCAGTCGGCATTATGTATCTGGATGAATACATCGAACGAATGGAGATAAACCACCGCACTAAGAGCTAGGGCAGACTTTTGTCTCCCATAAATGTAAGCCGACTTAACCAGACTACCAATACGTAGAGGTTAGTCGGTCTTTCTTATAGCCTAGGCAGACGGCAGCCTAATTCCGGATTACCGGCGCACTTAATCCGAATAAAATATTAACCTGACAGACGGCAGTATTGCGGATTAACTAACCGGCTGATTGCTGTTTTATTAGGTCTGCTCACTTACATTACTATCACTATCAATTTCTGCCATCTATCACTCTCGATATGAGAAAATCTACAAGAAGTACATGAACTGAAAACTATCACAAACTTGTAAATTGACATCCACAGTTCGTAACTGTTCGAAAACTGTTAACAATTGTTGAAAGATTCTTGTTAGCGAACACACCTAATATTTTGTAAAATGGATCGAGAAAAATTCACAATAGAAAATTTTCAGCAGTGTTGCCATAGCAAATTGCCCTAATCCTCTTTTTTTTTAGAATTAACTCATAGAGTTATTGCGGATTAGCTACAGTTAATGCCCGAGTTAATTCGAATTAACTCGGTAATCCGGAATTAGGCTGCCGTCTGTCTAGGCTATTAGTAGTATAGATTAGTAGGACCTTGCTAAAAGAAAAACCGCCGCACTTTCGTACAATGGTGACACTGAAAAATTGGGCAAAAGTCAATCGGATGGCAGAAAATTAGAATTGCTTTTATATTGACCTGATTGATTTTCTAGCATCCGGGAGTGAATTCTGAAGTTCTCGTGAAATTATCGTTTTAACCAAAAGTCTAAAAACACAGCAGATTGGGGCCATTTTCTGTTCTAAAAAAGGTTTAAAAAAAAATAAAAATTCAATGCGCACACCAAAAATATCCCCACGTCGTTTTTACCCAATTTTCTCAGATCTCCCACAAATTTGCCTTTTTTATCGATTATCATTTGCAATTTTTCTGCTAATATCATTCCTCTAACACATAATTGCCGCATTTTTTATGGTTTCAAATTATATACCAATCTAAAACCCTTTGAACCATTTATTTGATCAGTCGAGAGAACCTTATTTCATCACTGCAAGAGTTCCAGTTTGATTTTTTATTGAACAAATTGACTCAAATTATTTTGAAATGCCTCATTTGATGCCAACTTTACACCAGTCAGGGGGAGTGTAGCAATCGAAACATTGATAGTTCGATAATATAAGGTCAGCACTATATGGCGAATGTATCGAAACTTCCCAGTCAAATTATCACAGAACAGGGTTACATATTTTCCTTTCTTACCTAAAATAAAATTGCAAAATACAGTGCATTTTTTCCAGTATTTCATTCATTTTTTCTGATGTAATAATTTTAGTGTGTAGGCCTTCTGATCTGTCGGTCGTGAGTTCAACCCCCGGCTGAAGCATAACAAATTTAATATCGAAAAGATGTTCCTTTCGAATGGTACCTACCTGTCGGAAAGCAATTGGCAATGGAAAAGCTTTTAAAAGAACTCTGTGACAAAGCTCAGAAAAAGTGGATGTCGCAAGAGTTCTGCCGTTCGGAACCGGCTAAAATAAGTAGGTCCCTTCTAATACTGTCCAAAATTTACAAGCACAACAGTAATGGAAGAGAAGCTCCGTCAGAGATCCCTTCTGGGTTCATAAGTGCCACACATTTATTTTTATTTTTTTTTAATAATTTTTACTACCATTTACTGATTTTAATGTAGTTTTTATGTTATAATAGTTGGTATGTCACTTGTCAAATGCACAGTGCAGCATTGCAATTAAGATATTATTGTGCCGATACTATTTCTCCAGCTGAATATGCAATATCACATACGCTGTGCTGTGGTGAAAACAGAGTCGACTTAAAATTTTATATATTTTCCTTTTTATTTTTCTCTTTTCTTTTCACCATTTTGCTTCTTAGCGCTTCTTGGACAGACTAACTTTCCAGATATAAGACATATGTATGCATATGTAGGTACGTACGTATATTCGGTCATTTGCCCATTTACCCCATGTTGTTTTTAACCGCATACAAAGTAGTACATACTTATATTGTATTTCTATATTTGTATACTATTCTAGTATACTATTGCTTGTGATGAGCAGCAATACAATATTCGCAAAACATTTAATTTTTCCCTATGTAGATACAACTCCATACATGTACATGTCCCTCTATCTATGTATTATTTAAGGTGTAATTGTTTGTTCTATTGTTATTGTATATCTTGGCCATTTGCCAAGTGTGAAATTGTCTTTTTGTTACTTGCTGTAGGCTCTTTTATAGTATTAAATTTCATGAATGTAAAATGTATATAATTTAAAGAATAGTACAGAATCCAAAAATAGTTTCCAGTTAAACTAAATTTAAATGGAGATACCCATCTCTTTACATATACATACTACTAGAACGTCAGCATTTGTCTGTGATTTGGTATAAATATATTAGTGGTATTGACCATATTGTAAATATGATTTTGCAAAGTTGCAAAAAACTATATTTCCAATCAATAGTCAACAAAATTTGCTATACTATTGATAAATCAATTTATTTTGCTTTTTGTTATATGTCAGCTGTTTGAGATGCCGAATCAATCAATCATAACAAATGTTGATTTATAATGTTGCATACTTTCAAGCGCAAAGTAAATGCAGATCAGTACATTTTGTCGTTGAGATTGTGGAACTTTGCAATAATATTTTGCATATGCTCTTTTTTGCAAGACCATATGCAACGGTTTGTAAAGGTATTAAAGAATTCGAATTTGTTAATTTTAATGAGATTATGGGAAAAATGTACAATAAATATGTAAACAGAATAAAAAGCTCAGAAGGTGAAAGGCATTTGGGGAATATAGTTGCCGCAGGCGATAGTGCTATAAAAAGGAATTTTATTTGTAATTTTCAACTTAATTTTCATTTAGTCCAAGCTGTCCAAATTGCATTGGCAATTGATAATTGCAAATGGCATTGATAATTGACATAAATTTTGTATGGGATCGTCCTTAAGGGGTGGAGATGGACAGTTAGTATTGCATATTTAGAAGAAATGTTGGGGCAAAACAATTTAATGGGGTCGGTCATACATTTCAACAACTCTAGGGACGATTACTGGGCAATTATAGGGTTATTTGCAGATTTTCAGGTGATTCTAATTTTCATTTTGTAGGGAAGTCACCTTAAAAGGAGGTGTCATTTAAAATTTCCCAAGCATGTGGCGCCGTCCTGCACAAAATAAACGTCGTCCATGTCCATAACATCAATTTCAAAAAAAAAAAAAAAAAAAAAACAGTCATTCGGTAACGCAATCCATTCACTGCAACGGTCGCACCAGCATAATTTTCAAATAAATATGGCCCAATGACACCGCCATTTTAAAAATCGGGGAGGATGGAGGAGAGGTTCGACTGTTTCTCTACGACACTTTGGTTATTCCTGTACTTAAAATCTCTAGTTGTTCTTCGCCAAATGTCAACGAATGACAATTGATGTTGACATTTGTTGACATGATGTGACAATATGTTGACACCAGAAACAATAATGGGAATTTCAAAATGACACATCTTGTTGAAAGATGCTGTAGAAATTAATGAGAGCTGATCATTTTTTATTGTCTAGATGCACTCTGATAGAGATAGGAGCGAAATTTATAAAATCAAACTTTAATTTTGTAGAGTAGTCCCTTTAAGGAGTCAAGATAGGATTGAAGTATGTTTAAAAAAATATTGAATGGTAAAAATTAATGGGAGTCTGTCATATTCGCTTCCAGAGGCGCTCTGCAAGAGGTGGGTTTGAAATTTACAGAAAAAACGTTAGTTTTGTAGGAGAGCCCCACTAAGTCGTAGCGATAGGAAATTAATATGTCCAGAAAAAATGTTACGGAGAAAAAAATTACATCGGGTTCGGTCATACGTTTTACAGGTATAGGTGCGACGACGATTTTAAGTTAATACTGTAATGGATGTGGGTCATACTTATAAAATGTTAACTTCTGGTAAGGTGGGGTCTAATCTAAAAAAAAAACAAACATCAATTTTGTATGGTAGTCCCACTAAGAGGTAGAGATAGGAAATAAGTATGTACAGGAGAAACAATTAATGTCTGTTAGCCATACGTTTCACTTTTCTATGTAGGATTCCTGTAAGTTTATTTTTCGAAACAAAAACTGTTTTCTTTAATTGATTGCAAAAGTCCAAAGTATTAGTTAAACCACGGATTTGGGTTCTGCGTCCTGGATGCAATCAAAGGGCGATAATATCCCTATGGTTTACTAGAATCGTAAAAACAAAAAATTATTTTTTTTTCATTGAAAGTAAATGCCAGGAGGAATTCGATCCAAACATCCCAGAGAAAGATTAATCATTTATGAATCATTTGCATGCAAAGCTTGAGGCGAGTCTTGATCTATAATAATTTCATATCCACATTCCGATAGAAAGGAAGGAAATTTGTGTTCATCAAACCTCAACTTTCAAATAATACTGTAGATATTTTCAAAAATTGTGTCAAATACACCCAGCTTTTTTTTTTTTTTTTTGGCAATTATATTTGACAGTTTCAAATCAAATTCCTCGTTCAAGGCCCTGCTAAAATCTGTCTTTATTGATGTGAGGGAGTCGTTAGTATATGCAATTTATTCTCTCAGACACTTCATTCTTTCGTATTCCAACATTATTACACACTTTTAAAATGTATTAAATATTTCTTTGATTTTTAAACACAACTTTAAAGTATAAACTAGTACATTATATAGGAAAACATATCCATTAAAACAGGTTAAAACAAATGAAAGCAAAATTTTTGTCACATTAAGTACTTACTATGTAGTAAGTAAGCTTTCAGCACATTCACCCTACGCCATGTTAAAACGAAAGGAAAAAAAGCAACCCCATTTTACACAAAAAGAATATTTACATGCTCACCCACCTGCTTATAACACGCACACATATACACATACAAGCTTCTAAGTACTTGTCAGGTTGCATTATTTCCGTATGTTTGAATTTCAACATGTTTCAACTTTGGTTATAACCAGAAAATTACATTCGCTGGTGTAATTTCAAGTTCAATTCACACCACATTGCAGACAAACATTTTTGTTATTGTACTATACCTTCATATACTCTGACGCATGTATGTACTATATAGTTGTATTATGTTTTAGCATAGCTTGTGTTTGTTCAATTACAAACTATAGTACTAACTACATACAATATACGTTATATGGGTATATGTCACACACCACATACTATACATGCCTATATGCAATGTGGCAGCAAACAGAAACGAAAGTGTCGATATCAATTTCCATTTTCTAGCCTTAGGCATTGGAAAATGTAATTTAAAGTACATGCATACAAGCGCGACATGATAGCAAACCCCATTATTCCCCATTCTATATGCATTTAGAATGTTATTATTCACCCTTTCATTTTTGAAAGAGAAAAAGTATCCGTGTACTGATATCTTATTTGCAGTCTATTAGACTAGATGATGTGTTTACACATTGCAATGTTTTTAAGGGTTGTTTTTTGATTTTCGATATTTTTGTTTTGCCAGTAAAAGTGGTCTTACTGCGATCGAAATTATTTGTACCAAGTACGATAATGATGAGCACAATTAAACTCTCATCCCACAGCGATGAAGAAATGCTTTCATCACCTTACATTGAATCATTAACAGTAATTTACATATAAATGTAAATATTTGATAAAGCATCACATATACAGGGTGACAAAAATGTGTAGTTCTATACTTTTTACTGAGCTACGGGGTGTCGTAGTAATTGTATTTTGGGGAGAAATGTCTTCAAAAAGAGAATTTTTGATCGATTTTTCAAGATGCACTTCAATATTTCGAAAATGGTTGCAAATTAGACATTGTTTTCTTTAGGCAATATGAAACTCAAAACATATGCCGATGAATAATCGCCTGCTTTAGTGACATTATTGACATGGCGTCGTTAAGAATATTGCATCAGAAATGGTTGGCGACAATTTCACATTGCCTTCTTCAGAAAATATGACGCTCAAACTTTAGCAATAAGCCGAAGAGCCAAAGAATCATCCGTTTAGGAACATTATGGACATAGCTCCATCTTCTTGCATGATTTGCAAAGTAGTGGTAATTTCATTTTATTATATCGGAAATGATTGAGTATTTAATATTACTTACAATATGTAGCATAAAAAAAAATAAGCCAAAGCTCGTCTGAAGATTTGATTAACAAATAAACGAGGGGTGCCTTATGGATCAATATACAATACATACAATCGAATATTTCGAAAATGTTGCAACGCACTACGTTGTTTGACAACGGATTTCGTTCAGATTTATATCGTTGCTTATTCTTTCCAAGACCTAACTAATTTAGTCAATTTAGATTTCAGAAAACTATGCTGGTTAATAAGGGTGCACGAGAGGATTAAACAGTCTCCAAGTCATCTCAGTGATTCTTCTATTGAGTTGGCAACTTAGTAATTACCGAAGTAGTTGCCGATGTTTTCATGAAACAAATTGAGCCCAAACTACCACCTTCAGACAAATACATGTGCAATTTGCTTCTTTAGCAAGGGAAATGTGACAGCTAACCATGTGTGAAATCGGTACATACTTAGTTGCCAACCCAATATATAATCCATTAAATGTGGTAAAATATGGAAAATGAACTCTTGTTTAGTTTTTTTTTTTTATAATTTTGCTTAGTTTTCTGAAGCGTTCATTCTTCTATGTGCTGCTAGATCCAAGAAAGTAATACAGTCCCGAAAACAATTTTTATTCTTAATTTTGGCTACTTGTTGTACAAAAACCGGTGATATTTTTCATACATTTGGGCCTGTGCACTGGCGTGTAGTCTTGCATGCACTTGTATCCTAATTTTAATTACTTATTGCACAAAAATCGCTTATATTTTGCTATTGACGCAATGGTCAGACAATTTAGGCCTTTTTTTTTTACTAGAAAAGGAACTGATTGTTTCAAGTCTCGTGCGGATGCAATCGAGCATCGAGGACTGGCATGCTAAAGGTGAAGAGGAAAGTCTCGTGAGCAATTTTCATCCGCTTTTTATAGATTTTAAGAATCATGAAATTGATACCGGTAAGTTTTCTGCCTATGATAAAAGTCGCCTCCAGCGACAAGCACATTGAATGATTTATCTACATGAGGAACGAGTAATATCAGAATGCCAAACCATTTTTCGTTATTCACGAAAATATTCTCCATTCTTTTCATCGAATAACCAAATTTTTGCTGTCGATTGTTACCAAATTCCAACATTTTAAATGTTCGTGATCTAAAATAGTAGGAACGAGAGTATAATTACAAAAAAAAAGTTGCGTTTCAATTAATTTCAAATGATCCATAGGCGCACATTTATTTTTATTATAAAATGATAAAAATATAAAATTGGTATAGGTATTCTTCTTTATCATCCTGTATATGCAGTATATTTAAAAACTGTAAATATCTAATTCAAATTCCATACATACCCCAGCAACACTTTGAGCTGTCAAATGTTTTCCACCATTGCTGCCACTATTACCGGCTGACTTTGATGTTGTCTCATTTGTGACGATCGCGCCAACAGCGGCTGCTGATGATGATTGTGTGGAGTCATTTGAAATGGCTGACATTTGTGACGAATTCATTAATGAATTATAATCACCAGTCATAGCAGTGCTGCCAATGCCGCCAACAACCGTACCTCCAGCATCCGGTGACAAATGAAAATTTAATTGAGCTACCGCTGCAATTGCACTCGAACCGAATTCTGATGATGATTCCGTGTCACTGCAACCACTGCCACTGCCGGCATTATTATGGTGAGCATTAGGTGATGTGTCACTCGCAATTGGTGTTGGTGTCAGTAGTGGTAATGCTTGTGTATTGTGCCTATTAAATGTACTCGATATTAATGTGGGCGCTCCGATTAATGTGCAGCCAGAACTTGCTGCTCCAGAAGCTGAAGGGGTGGTGGTCATTGTTGTAGTTGCTGTGAGCATATTTCCGGTAGTCAAGTAAAGAGAGTGCTGTAGTTTTTCAGACATTCTTGTTTTTATTTCTTTGCTGCTAAGTCTTTATTGCTTATTGACAACACAAAGCGAATAAAGATCTTTTGTATTATTGTGTTTGTATTTTATTTTGAAAAACCGCCTAGACAAATTTGGGTTGGTTCGTGTATCTCGATGTGAAGGTGAATTAAGAGGTACAGTAAGTTTACCTCTTTTTCCCCTTAGTATTTTGGAAGCTCACTTATGCGCCATCTATTAGGAATTTTTTATTTTTGAATAATATTTCAGTACTACAATATCGCTGATTTGATATCATTGACACAATGCTGCTTGTCTTGTGGTCGGTATGAGGGTTTGCGGGCAAATGTAGCAAAATATCTGCAAAGAAAATGTATAGAAAACATCTTAAAATTAATAATATCAATTAAATATTACAAATTACAAATAAAAATCATAATTCCAATAATAAATTGTTGCAACCATTCTTAATCCAACAATTTTTCTTATTTTACATACAATGTAGGCAGTACACTGTAACACGCCGTATCTGTACAGTAAGGTGGGTCAAATTTATAAATGACTTGGTTAAAAAAAAACATTAAATTTAGATGATTTCGTCGAAGGAAGCCAAGATATTCCAGTTTTAGACCAACCTCCTTTTTAATATTGTTACAAAATTATGCATTTTCACTAGAATGATTTCTGGGCAATTATAGCTTTACTTTTTTTTGCTCTATACCTTCACCGCTTAGGAATGGGGCTTGTTCCACACAACATGAACGTAAAAACGTCTGAAAAATGACAAGTAATACTGGGGAATCACCGCTAGAATTATAAAATGTATGAGAGACCTCCATTAATCTTTTCTCTTAACATATTTTCTCTATACATCAGAAAACAAATAATTAACGCCATAACTGCCTCGTAAGCGATCCTAGAATAGTAAAATGTATAACAGACCCCCATCAACTTTACCTTCTCAATATTTCTTCCACATATACTTACTTCCTTTCACCGTCCTTTTGGGGACCTCTAATACAAAATTAGCGCAAAATCATATTAAAATCAACGGTATCAAATAACGGTATAGCTGCCCAGGAACCGACCCAAAAGCAGTAAAATGTATTAATTTTACATCCTTAACATTTCATTGTTCTTTAGTGTAACATTTCCTCCAAACATGCTTACTACTTATCTCCACGTATTAAGGGACCTCCCATACAAAATGAACAAAAAAATATTTTAAAATCAACAAATAGCCCTATAGTGGACTAGGGAACACCTTTAGGTCAGTAAAATGTATTACTACTCCTCATTAATTTTCCCTCAGAACAGCTTACCTCAGCTTACGTCACCGCTTAGAGACATCCTCTAAATGCTCCCTTCTATAACAGCTGTAGAGATTCAAAAGTAGTCAAATTCTGGGAGTTCACCTTGCTTCCTTGGGAAACGTACTTCAAATACTTGATCATATATATTTTTCGCTGATCCACCTTATTGCACATACATTAAGCCTACATATGGGTACATAAAAGGAGATAGCATGTATTTACACTAATCCACAACATATATACTATGCAATCATAAAAGAAAGCAACTTTGTCTGTAGCCTCTGACGACGTACCGAGCGCAACATAACACAACAACAACAAGCAACCCATTATTAGTGCCGGTCAATAACTTTCGATTTGTTATTACTGTGGATTTTACTATATACTATATATATAAATAGTCTCGTTGTTGTTATTATTTTGTCTCTACACTCTGTTTTTTTATGAGTTCTTTTTGTAGTTATTTGTTTGGTGGCTGTGACCGGTTTTGTTTTTCTGTCTATTGTATTGTATGTACTATGCTGACTATATGTATATTTATGCTTTTTATGTTTTGCGCTTCTTCCACATTAAAATATTTACTAATGCTCTTTTTACATCCTCCAAGGTGGTACAATGAGTGTGACAGTTTTTCTTCGAAACCCTTTATTCTTTTCAATTCAATATCATTATAAATACATATATGTATGTTGTTATACAAGGGCGGAATGATAATGAAGCTACCTAAGTAGGAAAAAAGCATTTTTTTTTTTCAAAAACCATTTATTTTTCAACATAGTCTCCTTTTACTTCGACACACTTAGTAACACGATATTCCAACTTTTTTATACCCTCTGAATAATACGATTTTGGGAACCCCTCAAAATACGCGTTATTTTCGGTAATCACTTCTTCGTTTGAGCTGAATCTTTTTCCTGCGAGCCATTTTTCAAGTTTGGAAACAGGAAAAATTCACTAGGAGCTAAATCTGGACTATAAGGTGGATGATCAACCAATTCGAAGTGTATTTCACGTAATTTTAGCATCGTATCTAATGCTGTGTGAACCGGTGCGTTATCTTAAAGAAAGAGCACTTTTTTCTTCTTTAAATGTGGTCGTTTTTTCTTGATTGCATCATGCAATTGATCCAATAATGCACGATAATGCTTTCCTGTGATTGTGGATCCTTTTTCAAGACAATCGATAAGCAATATTCCGAGTGCATCCCAAAATACAGTGGTCATAACCTTGCCAGCCGATTTCACTGTCTTCGCCTTCTTCGGAGCACTTCCACCAGCTTCCACCCATTGTTTCGATTGATTTTTGGTTTCAGGTGTGTAGTGGTGGACCCACGTTTCATCAACAGTTATTAATCGACGCCAAAAATCAACAGGATTACGGTTTATCATGTCCAAACACCGCTGTGAAGTGGTCTCTCGAACTCGTTTTTGTTCGACTCTGAGCAAACGCGGCACCCATCTTGCCGATAGCTTTTTCATATGCAAATGTTCATGCAAAATGTTGAACACACGTTCATATGAGATGTTTACCATTTGAAAAATCTCACGCAACTTGACTCGGCGATCATTCATAACGATGTCGAGGATTTTCTTGATGGTATTGTTGCAGTGCTTTTTCGGCCGCGTTTAAATTCAGCAATCCAATATTTTACCATGTAATCTGACGGAGCAGACTCACCGTAATGTTTATTGAGCTTTTCTTTTGTCTCTTTCGCCGTTTTCCCTTTCAAATAATAGTGTTTAATCACTGCACGAAATTCGCTTTTTTCCATTTTTCAAGAAACACAAAAGATGTTACTTCAAACGACTACAACAAATAAACTAATTGATGAAATTTTAACAGCTGACGTTTGACAGATCGCAATTTCAAAAAAAAAGTTTTTGTGTTTGTGCTGCCTTTTTCGTAGTTAGGTAGCTTCTTTATCAATCCGCCCTAGTATGTATGTATGAATATACAAACATATCTGACATTTTATCATAATAAAAAAATGAGAGAAAAAAAGAGAAACGGAAAGGCACAAATTGCAGGGAAATTATATTTTGTTACTATTCAATTTTTGACGGAAATGATTTTGTGATTATTTCGCTTCTTTTTTTTTATATCCCTTATTAGATGATAATAATTTCAACAATTTGTTTGAATGATTGATTGGAAATACAAGTTTTTTATTTTGTTAAATATTTTGTGATATTCGTAAGCTAGAATTATGTTTTCAACTTAATAATTAAAATTAAATAGTGAAAAATACATTAACTTTGGTTCATAATGATGCCATTTTTGAAGATAACAAAATAACTAATCATAAATTTTAATTTTGATAACATGAGAGGTGCCACTCCCACTTTTCAAGAAAGACCACTGTTATAAAACTATGTATTTGTAAAAAAAAAAAAATGGATGATACACAAAACTTCTTTCACAATATGATATATAATTAAATACAGTGAAACCTAGATAATTTCAATTTCAATAGAAGGGCTCCTTTCCGACTTTCGCAGGTATCCCCCAGAATTTGCAAAATTCACCTTGGAAAAAATTTGTCTTATAGAGTTGTGATCGATATCCCCCAAAAAACAAACCTAAAAGAACTGTGCGGTAAGTTTCATTTACACCTAAATGTTGAGATATTCTACTAAATCAGTTTTTGCCTACTATAAAGTTGGAAGCAGAAAATAACTTCCGGTTAAGGGCTCTTTCCACAACTTCTTTTACCTATAGCATCCAAAGGATGATATGATTTTTGGATCAAATTTTGGTTATATAAAAAAATATTTGGAATAATAATACGGAAAGACTTATGGAATGAGTGAAATAATATTGATTTTTATGAAAATTACTAATATTTTAAATTAAAACTAAATCTTATGTGTGAAAAATTGAGAGAAAATTATTTTTTGTTTAAATAAATGTAAAACTTCAAACCTTCAACGGAAAGCAACTGCTGACAGTATTTCGGGGCTCGCAAGATTTTTGGGTCATTTTTTGGCCTAACAAGAAAAAAATGCAATTTGAAAAATATTTATTTTTGTGAAAATGATGGATTCTTAAAGCAAAACTATCCTTTTTTTTTCTATTAAAAAAGTAAGCGAAAAAATAATTTTTTTTTTTGGAAATCATGCTACCGGCAGATACACAAAAATAATTTTGAGAAAAATTCAATTCAGAGTTTAACTTAGCATTATATTGTAGTATGAGTTATTAAAAGATGGTTAAATCTTGAATATGTTTTATGCGTAATTTAAGGTGAAAAAAAACAAAATTTTTGTTGAAGAAAAATTTATTGAAAATCCTAGTCTAATTTATACATTCCACTTTAGATCATTTTTAAGATTCCGCGTGAAAACAAAGATCCTTCAAAAACTCAACCAACTGACAATTTCAAAATTTCGTAACTACAGACAGATAATTTCGAAATAAATTCAACAGCTAGTGAGTACAATTTGATCCAAAATATTTGTTTATTCTAATTTCAAAATTAACAAATATGTATAGAGATATTTATAGAGCATTTTTTCCAGCAACATAACTTTAATATGTGAACAAATTTTAGCTTCAATTAAACGAGTTTCTACTGTAATTATCTTATTACGATTAATCACCCACATGTGATATAATAATTATTCTATATTTTTTTGAATAATTGTTAGTGGTATTAGTATTTGATGTATTACTCATATGTACATTTTAAAATATATTTAACACATAAATTAATTAACAAATTAATGGAATGTTATATTAATATTTATAGATAATACACACCGCAATTGATCAAGTTTCCACATTTGTGAATTACGATTACGTACATTCATTTGTATGTACATATAAATAAATATATAAATATATTGTACCAGAGGGTAATTGAAATTTTCATCGTGTTGAAATAATAATAATATGTCTATGACTTATTTACATATGTATAAAATATCAGTTCAACATCATCCTACGATTGTGCTTCAGCATAAAATAGGTACCTAATAAAAACAAAACAATTGCGCAGCAACAAATATAAATGAAATACATACAATTATATATTGTAAATATGTACATACATATCTTATTCTTAATTGAAATGATCTTTTACGTATATTTTGACGAGCATATGCTATTATGTATTTGTGAAAAGAGAATGCTGATACAAAATACCCTCATAATATGTACCAGTTTTATTTCCATATTTTACTATCTCCCAGGAAAAATGTTAATTTTTTCTGGTAATTCAATGTCTTTATTTTTGCAATCGATTCTAAAAACATAAAAGTGTCCAATTTTTCTAGTCAGCAACATCTATTGTAATTGAGAGATAAAAAAACCAAAATTTTTTTAAGATGACACTTTCGCACATTCTTGCGTAATTAAAAGCTTTGCTGGAATATGTTGACATATGCAAACAGCACCAAACATCTGGGTATCATATAAAATAAATTCCGATCAATTAAAACTAAAAAATTCCCAACATTTTGAATGGTGACACTATCATCTCTCAATAGACAAAAAATCAACACCGCTGGATGATAAATACAACTACGCAACAAAGTTTGGGTATTACTTGGAGAAATCGATTATTACTAAGCCAATATCAGCTTTATAGCATTATAATTTCATACCCAAGGCGTGGAAACATACTTTTGCATGGGATATGGGTGTGGTTTTTATGCGATTACGCTCATTCTAAAATTCGTGCAATTCATTAGTAAATATAATCGTGTGTGCCAAGTTACAGCTGCGTAATTTTATATTTTCGTGGTTAGAGTATGAAAAAATACAAACGAAAACATACTTTTGTATGAGAGGTAGGCGTGGTTTTTATCCGATTACGCCCATTCTAAAATTCGTGCAATTCATTAGTAATTTTATATTTTCGTGGTCAGAGTGTGAAAAGATACAAACGAAAGCACACTTTTGTATGAGAGGTAGGCGTGGTTTTTATCCGATTACGCTCATTCTAAAATTCGAGCAATTCATTAGTAAATATAATCGTGTGTGCCAAGTTAGAGCTGCGTAATTTTATATTTTCGTGGTTAGAGTATGAAAAAATACAAACGAAAACATACTTTTGTATGAGAGGTAGGCGTGGTTTTTATCCGATTACGCCCATTCTAAAATTCGTGCAATTCATTAGTAAATATAATCGTGTGTGTCAAGTTAGAGCTCCGTAATTTTATATTTTCGTAGTCAGAGTGTGAAAAGATACAAACGAAAGCACACTTTTGTATGAGAGGTAGGCGTGGTTTCTATCCGATTACGCCTATTCTGAAATTCGTCCATTCATTAGTGAATATAATCCTGTGTACCAAGTTTGTGCTTTATAATTTTATATTTTCGTGCTAAGAGTGTGAAAAGATACAAACGAAAGCACACTTTTGTATGAGAGGTAGGCGTGGTTTTTATCCGATTACGCCTATTCTGAAATTCGTCCATTCATTAGTAAATATAATCGTGTGTGCCAAGTTAGAGCTCCATAATTTTATATTATCGTGGTCAGAGTGTGAAACGATACAAACGAAAATATACTTTTGTATGGGAGGTAGGTGTGGTTTTTATCCAATTCCGCCCATTCCGTGTGTACCAAGTTTGAGGTCCGTATTTTTATACTTTCGTGCTCAGAGTATATTATTTTATTATTATTATTATTATACAGGCCATTTTTGCACTGCGACCTAAAAGATCTTTTGTGCGCCTATTGCCCAACTAAACCAATTCTAGACTATTTATAAATCTTGTAAGGTAAAAGTGATTTCTATAAGATTTGCGAAACGCAAAGTCCACATATCTTCGACTTTGCGAGGGTAAGGTAAATATGTCCAATGAACCAGAGTTGGGATCACATCCTATCAATTTTGAGTTGAATCCGTCGTGGGATAACCTCACCTAACCCAATTAAGACGGAAATTCAAATGCTAGCCGAAATCCATAGAATTTAACTACTCTAGTCCGTTGGACATTTATACTATATTATTTTCTTTTTGGGGAGGGGTACGGGAGATGAAGCAATGACCGTATCCGATAAAGCGTTATTGGACCTAGGGAACCCTCGCAAAAACTCTTAAGACAGTCCAGTTTTTGAGATGAAGATACCGAGCTGCCAGAGCACATGTTCGGTAGCTGTGGTGCACAACACCGACGCAAACACCTGGAATAATATTTGATACTAGGCAAGGAATTAGTAACGCTATATCCTGCCTATATCCTAGTAATGCTAAAAGTAGTGGGACTACATAGCCTTTGCTAGTAGAGTTATTCATTATACATATTATTATTACATTATCGTCGAGGAAGAGCTGATCAGCATCAGACTCTTGGAAACAATTTTTAATATCAATTTATATTTTATCTATTCATTTATAAAAAAAACAAAAAGGAAGTCAAAGATAATTTCATTGCTAATAATTTTACATGAATTACATATACTAACAATTTGCTTGACTCTTAAGAGTTCAATTAAATTATGAATAATAAATTTATAATTTTCACTTTTATTAGACAATTAAGTATGACATTTTACACGTACGATTATTAGCATTTCAAATACTTAGTTTATGCTATACATAATATGATATTTAATAAAAAGTGAAACCATATTAAATCAACCATATTAAGATAAGAAAGCCAATTAACTACGAATGATAGTGAAAACATAAAATAATACTCATAATAATAATGGTAATACTAATAACTGTAAATGCATAACAGGTGTATGGTTAATAAATATTTTAATTTGATTTTAATTTATATTTGATAACATGTACAAGTGTTGTATACTTTCAAAAGAAACGGTACACGAACTTTACGTCATAGAATCTAAACGACAGATGACAGATGACAGACACATGTGACTTTTTTGTGAATACCTTTGTTAGTAGCCCAACTGGGTTCAACAACGATTAAAGTACCTAATAGAAATACCGAAATACTGTCAATATCGTTTCAGTGGTGTATGGACTCACTTATAGGCTGACCAGTACTTGAAAGACCTTACAAATTCAAACTCAACAAGAACAGATAATGATTTCAATTTTTGCGTCTCTTTAGAGCTTCTTTAAATTCGATTCTTTTATGTTTAAATTACATTTAAATGAGCACTTGTATTTTTATATTGTCATTCGTAAAATAAGCACTGGAAAACTCTTGAAAATTCGTTAAAAGCATGAAGCTAAAAATGAAATCTTCTATAGCATCCAATAAATTCGAAGAATGATTTCATTAATGATGACTAAATTATTCATGAATAATAAACGCACATGTGTAAAGCTATTTAAAAAAAATTTTTTTTTGTTCTCATCTTAATTTAACTTTTTTTAATTTCAATTTTCAATTGTGTTAAAAGATGAAAACGATATCACATGTGCGTGTGTGTGTGTGTATGTGTGCAAAATGTGTACATGTACGTGTGTAATTAAATTAACAAAAAAATAAATGAAGAAAAGAATATAGTATAACTTTCACATGTCAATTGAATGAAAAGACAAAATAAAAATGAAAAGAAGAAGAAGAAGAACAAACAAAAACATGTGTGCAAATATTATACAAATACACATACGTATACAGTATGCACTCATTATGCCATTTTATTCAATTATACGTACATATGCGATGCGACTATACCTTATACACATTTGAAGATTGAATGAAATTGTTTTTTTTTTTTTTACTTTTTGTTTTCTTCTTTTGATTTGATGTGATGGAAGAAATCATTCTTTATTGTGTGCTGATTACAAAGTGTTATTTTCATTCCATTTTTGTTTATATCGACTTATAAGTACAAAAGATTAGCGTCGGAAGAAAGTAAGTGAAAAAAAAATAAAGTATAACAACACAAATATATAACAACACCTGTTAAGCATAATAAATAAACAAATTTGAAGAAATGGTTAAATGAAATTTGAATATGATGGTCAGTATAAATACTTACAGATACTTATTAAGATAAATACGCTAGAGGCAGGCACATGTGTTTTATTTATATTTTATCAATTAAAACAAGTTTTGACGACTCATTAAGAACGGAATTGAAATTTTTAAAAATTGGCGTAGTCGGATGAAAACCACATATACCTTCCATACAAAAGTAAATTTTTTGAAGCTACCGAACTAGAACTTGCTATATAAAGTTATTCTGATGATAGAATGAATATATTAAGAATCGTCGTAATCAGACGAAGACCACGCCTATCTCCCATACAAAATTAGGTTTTTGAATTGGTTTTCTCACACTTTGTGCACGAAAATATGAACATATCAAGCTAATATTTGGGACATAAAGTTATTCTCATTCCATTATGAATAAATTAGAAAATGGGCCTAATCGGATAAAACCCACGCCTACCTCCCATACAAAAGTATGTTTTCGAATATGTTTTTCCACACTATGGGCACGAAAATATGAAGCTATCGAATTAAAATTTGGTATATAAAGTTGGTGTTACAAAATCAGACGAAAACCACGCCTACCTCCCATACAAAAGTATGTTTTTGAATTTGTTTTTTCACACTTTGTGCACGAAAATATAAAGCCATCGAGCTAATATTTGGGATATGAAGTTATTCTAATTCCATTATGAATATATTGGAAATTGGTCCCAATCGTATAAAAGTCACGCCTACCTGCCATACAAAAATATGTGTGTTTTGTTGAATGTTTGCATTGATTACGGATATTTTTCCAAATAAATTAACAACAAAAATAAATGTTTCATATAATTTGACAAATATTTTCATATACTTGAATATTTTTTTATAAAATATTGTTAGATCACAAGTAATAATAATAATTTCAAAATTCCCAATGTCATCCCATCGGCATCCCCGTCGTAATTAACGATCGACTTTGTCATTATGTAAGTAAAGGTCTTCCCTTGTACTAATGTAAGTGTGTACAATTAAAATTTGATGAGGAATTTGCTCGTAAAACATTTCAATTCTCATTTGAATTTGTCATTTTAGATCTCTTTTTACAATATTTCCAAAAAGGGTTATTAAAACGTTCGTTCAAGGGCTAAAATGTACTACAAGTAGACGTTATCAAAAGTGAAAAGTCCACATAAAACAGTGAAATATGCAAAATTTTAATTTATAACTTGTAAATCGAAAATTAACGCCACTGTTAACATTACAACAATTATTCACCCATGCCTAGTAACAATGTTGCATAGCTAATCAAACAAGACAAGACTAATAAGAGTAATAAATTATTATAATCTGATTGCAAATTATGTAGTTCAACCTACAGCGAATAATAAATTCATATCAATTATTTAGTATTTTTGCAATTATTCCAATATTAGTTTAACCTATTTTTCTCTGTATTCGTATGTAATTCAAGATGAGCATCTACAAAATTCCATACAAAATGCTCTTTATTAACAAAAAAATGCTTATTTGCAGACACATATACAACATCATTCACAAACGGAATATTTGTAGATACATATGTATTATACATTAGCATGTGTTGGTTGTTATAAAATCCAACAATGACGACGAAATCCACGCAAAAATTTTTGGAATGCAATACGTATGTATGTATGTATGGATATGTAAGCAATAGATATTTGTTTTGGCATTGTCAAAATAATAAATGCTAAAGAATATTATATACAGAAAAATATTTTTACGTATTGTTGGCATATTGCCAAATGAAAACAACACAATTCCAATGCATACATATGTGTAGGCAATAAAAAATAAGCAAAAATTCTGATACTCATCATCATCGTCGCCGTTGTTGTGTATAAAATAAAGATAAAGATGTAAAATATTATATATTTTTTTTTTTAATATCGCTTCTATAAAATTTGAAATATACGGGCATTTATATATTTTCATGTTCATTGATATATTACAACATGACTAATATACATGTCATACATAGATTAAGAATTTTAAAGTTCAAGTTACATTATAATTAATTTTAATATGTCCAATTAAATAAATAGATTATGAATACAAAGTAAAAATTCTTTTAATTTATGTTTTGTAAAATTATTTTAAATATAAAAATATCCGTTTTTTGTTATCAGTCGTTCTCGACGCATAGTGTTACTCGCGCATATAAAGCTGTAGCCAAAAAAAAAAAAAAATGTAAATGTATTTAGATTTCAAATAAATTAGATACACCATTTTTTATTGATTTTTTATTGATTCAATTTTTTTTATGATTTTTATAATTATAAACTTCAATCTCTGCTAACTCAAATTTGTTCCACTAACTCGGCAAGGCCTCTAGAATTTCTGATTGTCGAGAAGACCACTTAGTACCGGATACCTTGTATATAGGCTCACTGTATAATAATTTGAACTTGTTTTGCCACGCCCACATGACAAAGACTAGAGGTTGTATTAGAATAGAATTTCATTGCCATCAATGTAAGGGTAATAAAAATAAATAATTCGCAATGGAGACTCCGAAAAAATGCTTTAGCTGTACTTCTGGTACTGCTTTGTGAGTTCAATTTGAAGAAAATTGGAAAACGATTCGATGAGCTGAACTCTGTCACATTTTCAGAAGCTTTTTCATGGCAAATGTTTACTATCGGAAAAATTGTCAATTAAAGTGTTAAATTAAACTGGGAATTGAATGAGCCTTCTTACACACAGAAGACTAACGTACAAACGACAAGTTGTTCCTTACAATCCTTAGAAAAATATTAAAAAGGGCGACCATGAGCAGTTTAAAGGATTTCATAACAAAATCATTTCATCTTGGTATCGGCTTATTCATTTAAATGTGCTTTTTTTCAGTAGGAATTTTATGACAGATCAAGCTTTCGAAGCCGGAACAATTTGCTGCCTCAAATTGAAGCCCGTGCTGTTGGCGAGAACCTTTGGTTCCAACAAGCCGACGCTACTTGCCACAAAATTCGTGAAGTCATAGCATAATAGAGACAGAGCGACAGAAAAAAAAGAATGTAAATAACGGCTTTTTTGTACGATAAAATTGCATTTTTTAATATTTTTAACTACAATTTGTGGCTCATTTTATTGCTGAAATTTTTTTTTTTTTAACAGCCTTTTATCGTTGGCATATGAATTGACGAAGTCACTACGTGCAAGTAAACGATCTATTCCTTTCCGCTGTTTCATTTGAACATTTTATGGCCAACAATGAAACACTGTACGGACATGGTCAAATGTTTACATGTTTAAATATTTCATTTTATCACCACTCTAATAACATTATTTTATCTTTTAAAATTTATTATGATAATTTGTTTGTTATTTTGTTTAAACTATAAAATTATAAGTATATATTTTTCTTCTTCTTGTTGTTCATCTTGTATTGCTATCATGTTCAAATATATTTGTGGTAAAAACTTTCGCTATTCATGACCTACATACACTATTTATTATTTTGATATTTTATTTTTTATTTCATCTTTGTTTTTTTTTAGCAGCAAAAATCATTTACATTTACTCGTAAACCGACTCATTCGTTTTTAATGATTTTGGCTGACTATGTACTATGATGGATTTATGAGCTTTAAATTGTTTATAACGTTCCATTTCAATTATTTTATGATTTTACATATGCATTTCATCTTGATAAGAAATAACCACGACTATATCAGAAGACTTTAGCTAAATAATTACTTCAACAGTTAGTTATTTCTTTACGCACTGGTACGCGCTCGCTTCTGTTTTTAAGACGGAAAGATATAAAAAAAAAAAAATTTATATAATTTACTACATACAAAATTTGCTACATGCAATTTAACCGAAAAACAAGTTGAATCACATATGACTGACCCCATTTAAAAATTTTAAAAGAAAGTAAAAAAAAAAAAATGTTCATATATACATGTGTATATGTATTTATAGATGCTGTATAAGATAATATTTTGCATAACACCACTTTTGCACATTTCATGAAATGGGAATGGTGTCACTCCATAACACCAATAAATGGCATGGGTATATATTCACTGAGTTATGAAAACAATATTTTTTTTTTACGTAAAGGCTTTGTCATCGGATGGTTTCTTTTTAAATTGTATGTTTCACGCTCAAAAACATGACAGAAACTCGGTGTCATATATCTGCGCAATAAAATGGGAAGTTTTGTGCTTAAAAACTTGTTGAAATCTTATTTCCAAAGTTGGTACTGTTTTGGCGAAGTTGTGAGGATTTCGTGGTTCTTGGTTCAGTTCTAAAGCGACAGCTATTTTAAGAAGCACAACTTCTTTAATTGGAGCTTTAAAAAGCCACACGTAGACTTAGGGAAGGGAAGCCATCTGTAGTCACTTCGGAAACAGCCTCACCGGCTCACTGTCAACTGGGAAATATTTTACGCTTTTCCCGAATATCGGTTCAGTTTACAATGTAAATGGGGTAGCCCACCTGCGCCATAAAATTGGGCCTTACTTGGGCTGAGACAGCCGCCTTAACCCAACGTGACCTAGAGAAGCAAATGTATTCTGTGCATGTTACTATTTGGTGTGGCGGCAATTTCGTGGCAAATTATTTTTCGAATTTAAAAGTGGCAACGACGCTATGGTCAAGAGATCTACTTTATAAAGATGTTTTAATTTAAAGAATTGTTTTGGTTCCCCACATATTTAGCTTATTATATTTCGAATTTGATGGTGGCAGTCCTGTAAAGGCAGGACAACCGATTTTTTTGTGGACAAAAATTGAAGAATTCCGTTTTGGTAAGTTTCTGCCGAAATAACGACACGATAATGGATTTTTATTGAAAAGAATTGGGGTAAATGGTTTTGGGCAAGCTCTAGTTTCTGCGGCAGAAACCGCCCTGGGTGCGATTTTTGCGCTCTACGTCCGACAATCGAGTAATCAGCCATTTTAGTATGTCGCTCGACCTTCACGGAACTGCAATGTGACGCTATTGGTCTTCTTTGTGAGGTTTCGTTCACAGTCATGTGATTTTTGCACTATTGTTTGGTGAAATAGAGTTGCAACCTATCGAAAATGTACACGCAATTCTGTCCACAGGATGATCTACCACAAAGCTAGTCAAATATTTTCTCTGATGAAATGGACAACTTTACACAATATAAATTATGAATGATCTGGATTATCAGATGAACTCTATGGCGTTAAATTTATATTGGAAAATACATAAAAAAAACACCCTCTACATACTTTGGTATTTAAATAAGACTTATTTATGTCAATCTTGCGGCACAACAATGCTATCGAATAACACTGTGTAACATCGTTTCTGAAGGGTGGATGATTTTTGCATCGGATGATCGTATTAAATTGGTAATGTATAGGCATTATTCGACATTATATGAGTAGAGCTTTACTTTATGGCCTCATGAAATGTTGATATCGTTGTGTAAAATTGTATGAAACAAGTTGAAAAGAACTCTAAAATTTGTGTGTTGGACGTATATATTAAAATTTTATGAAGAACATTTGATCATATCCCACTTTAGTCATTTTAGTATTTTTGTTTTGTTAAACAAAAACCCAGAAAAAATCACTAAAATAAACCATTCATGGATTAAAATGCTGATGCGATTATGTTTTGCAATAAATTTCACCATGGGTTATTAAATATAAATTAAATATAGAAAATATGTCCCCTACTCTAACTTGAAATAAGTATAGAGTTATGGTCGGTACATAAAATATACAATAGTTTCGTTTTTAAATACATGTACTATTTAATATTTGAAATTTAGTAGAAATCTAATACTAACTACATATTACAATTAGTAAATTATCATTGTTGAAATTATTTTATTGCTGACCTCAATTCATATCATGAAGACGTTACACTGTATAAGTATCTCATTCAATAATTAGTTGCACTTCAATGGTTTGTAAACAAAATCTTTGTTTTACAAATTACTTTTCAACATGCTGTTGCAACAACAACAATAACAACGTCAGCAAAACAAATTGAAATTGAAGGTGGAACCAATTGTGCAAATGACTCACTAGTATGTGGTACGAATGAAGGTATTTGCGTTCTTCGTATGCACAGTTAAATTCTTAAATGTCAATGCACATTTGCTCGTGTAATTTTCATTATCGTTAAACGAATGAAGAAAATAGTACAACAATTCAGAAACATCAATAGAAACTACGACAATAGCTGAAGCGAATTATAAAAGAAGGTGTTGTTTTCGGCTCATTCGACATGAAGCTCGTACTACGTAGACCTAATTTCCAAATTAGATAGACAACTATATCTAGTTTATAAATTTTTATGAATTTCAAACACTCTCCATCAGTTGACAGTTGATATTTATGCTTCATTGGTAGGTAAAAATTTTTTGGCGGTTGGAATCATTCGCAATTTTGTGTATCGTGTGTGAAGTTGTTTGAGGATACTGGTGTAGTAGGAGACCGTCAAGGATCCGGCCGTCCGCGCAACGTGAGAACTCCGAAAGCGATCAAAGCCGTAAAGAAACAAATCGATCGAAAACCGCTGTTAAAACAGACACCAGCTTACGGTCGCATTGGAGGGAAAACGCAACCGAAAATTTAAAGCGTTACTCAGCCGGTACACTTACGGACAAATTCTGTTTACTGACGAGAAAATCTTCACCGTAGAAGAATCGTTCAATAAACAGTATTCTCGGTCATCCACAGAAGCATCAAAACTCATCCCGAGGATCCAAAGAGGCCTCTGCTCCAGATCACAAGGCAAAAACGACTCAACTGAAGCTAAAAAACAAAATTCTGGACTTCATATCAACTGATGATTGACCAGCTGGTAGTCCAGACCTCAACCCGTTGGAAACCGTTGGTCCGTATTAGAGGGCATGGCTTGATCTACTCGACATCCAAATATTGAGTCGCTGAAGCGAGTCCTTGTTCGTGCAGTGGACAATTTCCCCATGCATGAGATAAAGATGAGAATTATGAATAAATTAACGTCTAAATACTTCGTGTACAAAAATATTTCATATAACATTTTTTGATATTTTTTGACAGTGTTTATATTTTTTTTTAAATATGATCTAGTATGTTTTCGTCAAATCTTACATTTCCATTGGAAAGTTTGACAACATAAATGTACTCAGAATGTTTTGATGTATTTGTGTTGTTTACAGTGACTTGATTTCATCACGGTAAAAAAAAAATGAATTTAACTGGTGAACATGATCGAGCTATGAGTTTTTACGATTTTCGAAGTGAATTATCTCAATCACAGTACTTCGATCGTCTTCATGCGGCATTTGGCGATGAAGCACCAACCCTTCAGGCAATTTTTAACTGGTTTAACGAATACATGCGTGGCCGCCATTCGTTCCAGGACGAATTTCGTGATGAGATAGAGACATCCTTGGGCATTAGTTCCACCACCGTGCATTCGATATTGCATGAACACTTAGCTGTCAGAAAAGTTTGTCCTCGTTGGATCCGCATAATTTAAGAATCACTTAAAAAAGGCTCGTATCAGTTGGTGCAAAGACATAATGAAACAATTCGGTCGCGGTGCATCGAAAGACGTTTATAAGATCGTAACAGGTGACGAATCATGGATATATGCGTATGAGCCTGAAACAAAACAACAATAGACCGTGTGGGTCTTCCAAGACGTCCTAAACCCAACAAAAATAATATTTTGGAGGTGTCTCAGTCAGAGTGGCAAAAGTGCTTCGACAGTTGGTTTGAGCGCATACAAAAGTGTATAAACCTTCATGGAGAATATTTTGAAAAACAATAAAACCATTGTTGATGATCAGCAATCTATTTTCATACTTTTTAAAAACATATATAAAAGCCAACCCTCGTATAAGCTATTAGTCGATGAAAGCAAAAAAGCTATCATTATATACTTTCAATATTCGTTTTATGAATATGGAATTTAATACACATATTCCATATTCAAAATAAACAAAGAAGTGCTTACATATTTTTTCTAATGTCACTTTAATAATTTTTACTAAAATCAATAATTGATAAATTTAAATATGATCAGCAATTAATAAATCAACACTGTATACTTTGTAAATATTTCAATGAAGAATGCAGAAACAAAAAAAGGAGAAGAAAACACAAAATAAATAAATCATAATGGTAATTAAAGAAAAAAAAAATGTTGAAATGCAGAATCACACCAAATTTGGATAAACAAAAAAGCAGATGCAATAGCAAGATCACTTCCAATATCGTCATTAGTAAGTTTTATATCGTATCGTATGATTCAAGTGGTTTCACACATTTATTTGTTGTTGTTTTTGGTTTGAATTAATTTAACAAGTTGCGCACGTGATTGATGCCAACGATCGTGAATTGACAACTCTCGCACTCTCGCAGCAATATGTGAATGCGATAAGAAAACGTAGATTTAAAATTGAAATTTGTTCACGCATATAAAACTGAGCTCGATTCTTTTTTCTTTTTACTTTGAGAAATTAACAACTAACAAGATGTTAATGATTGTGTTGAATGGCATGGTAAGAATACTCCATTGAATTAAGGTGTGCCAGTGTGTGCAAGTATTTAAGGGTAAATAAAGTAGATAATTGGAGTAGCAAGCCTATCAGCAGTGGGAGATGTAGGTACACAGATATTGTAGGTACTTATTTTTAGAAAAAAAAAAAAATTGGAAAAACTTTTCATATATGAAAATAGAAAATTATACACGAAAGAATGCCTACATTTTTCATCAAGAAAATTAAATGCAATCTTTTATTTATTTGTAATTATCTTGTACCTACCTATGTTATGATCCCATTTTATACTTTTCGATTTCAATGGATTAGACTAATTGTGAATATTACAATGAATAAAGTTTATTGTGACAAACTAATTTAGCTATAATATCAAATTTGTATTGTATTGTGGAAAAAAGTATCTCAGCAGGCGATGATAACTGTAGAACCACGTAAGTTGTTTAATAAATAGACGGCCTAAACACTACTCTTTGGACAAAATTCCATTTATTGCTCAACAAAAAGCATAGAAAAATTACCTCTACAGAGTACGACTTTAAACTCAATAGAATAGTTGATTCTACGCACTTTTATGTCCTTTATCGTTCGGGAGATCGGTATTGGGGTTACTATAACTCAATCCAATGCGATTTAGAAAGAATAAATCCTGTTTTGTGCATCGTTTCATCACTATGAACAAGGCTTGGGTCTACAATCATGATCCTGAATTAAAACAAGTGAATAAGGCGTGGTTTCATCCTCCATTTTCTGTTCCAAAACTAGTTCGTGTTCAGAAATTGGCCAAAAAGGTGCTAGTGTCAGTTTTTTAAAATGAAAACAGAATTTGGTTGAAGTAATATTTTAGAACTTCTAAAGCAGTAAAGTCAAAACATTACTGTAACCTTTTGGACGTGAAAAAAACCAATTTCAAAAAAGAACTCCAGCCTATACATCAGCTTTAGCTTCCTCTGACTTTTACTTCAGAACACATCTCAAAAAATTCCTTGAGGGACAGGGAAAATATACTGAAAAATAGTCATTTCCATTGAATAATTATAAATTTAAATCCGTTTTATCCTTTTTAATCAAAGTCGTAAAAAATTACCTTCAATTTAAGAAAAATATGATTGTTTGGACTTGAACTATTGAAAAACTTCTTCCCCAACCAATCTGCTGCATGAAGTCCATAAGTGCAAATGAACTAAAGTTGATAATATTGGAAAAAAAATAAAACCGTATCGAACAAAAAATATAAAAATTTAGATTTTCGACTTTCGACATTATTGCAAGCATTTTTCGATCCAATACACCATAAATACAACCAGGGAAAAAAATAAAAGCGAACTACACGATAACGCATTTATAAAATGACATAATGGATTTGATGAGACCCTCCTAAAGTATTTATGAATGATAGGAAAAACGATTTTTAATTTTAAAAATTTACTAAATTAAATCATGTTATAAATCTTTTATAGCAACATATAAATCTTTTTACTAACTATCATACAAGTATGATGGGCCTGCTTTACCCATCCATATTTATTGTGGTACAATAAATGTATATTTCCATTTAATTTTCTTTTTCATTTCTTTCATATACATTCTGTCAAATAAGTACCCGGAAATTCTCATTTTTAATTTTCCCTCTGAGAATATTTCAAAAAAATTTTTTCCCAGGTTGGCACAACTGTCAGCCTGTCAGCCACTATTCTGTGAATTTTTATTGCTATGTGTCATTTAGTTTGGTTACGGCGTCATTAGGAACAAGTCAACCTTTTGTGTGCGTTGCGATTTGAAACGAAACGAAATTTCTTGTGCCAAAACGTTGGAAATGTTGAAAAAAACATTTGGTGATTCAACTATGTCGAAAAAAAATTTCACACAAACTCTTTGTTCGATATTTTTATCCATAGTAAAAATCGCAACGCACACAAAAGGTTGACTTGTTCCTAATGACGCCATAACCAAACTAAATGACACATAGCAATAAAAATTCACAGAATAGTGGCTGACAGGCTGACAGTTGTGCCAACCTAGGAAAAAAATTTTTTTGAAATATTCTCAGAGGGAAAATTAGAAATGAGAATTTCCGGGTACTTATTTGACAGAATGTACATATTCTTTTATTTTGTTTATTAGTAGCTACATATAATAGTAAGTAGAAAAACTAAAAAGTCAATTTATCGTTTTATCATTTTCTATTTAATTCATCATCTCTCTTTTATTACTTCCACTCCCAGTCTACATTCATGCATACGAGTATGTATTTAGTATGTGCATATACATATGCTGGTTGATGGTTCTCGAGTAATTGTATAAAACTTTTATTTCTATACATTTCTTCATTCTTCTTTAATTTTACCAATATTTTTTGGTTTGTTTGTTTGTCTGTTTGTGTGCTTTGTTTTTAATGCGACCAATGTAGTATGTATTTCACGTTCTATTAATAGTTTTGTATGCATGTACTCCCAGTTGTTGTTGTTGTTGTTGCGTCTGCTGTTTCCACTATTCATTTTAGATACTATCACATGGTCGCAGTACATAATTCAACAATATTTTTTATTTTTTTTTTTATTTTATTACATTTCTACTGGTTTTTTGTTCTTTTTGTAATCACTCAAATAAAAAAAGTAGTGATGGGAAGTGTAATAGGGTACTTTTATGAATCATTTACAACAAAGGCTATTTTTTATAAAGTGTGTGTGTCTAAACATTTTTTGCTCTTTTGAGAAATCGCATTTATAACAAAGACCAGAAATAGAATCTGAAATAAAGTAAATTCATTACAGACAACAATACCAAGTATGTATGTACTACTTATTTGATCAACATTCAATGTACTTGTAAGTACTCGAAGAATCAAGAAGAATCGTAAAATGCATACCAATCATTTGTGCGAAATTGATGCATCACTAACTAAAAATATATACGAGTATTCCTTCTGATTCATGGTAAGTTGATACTCTGCACAAGCATTTCAATTTCAATTAAATTGAAAAATATTAAAGTACATTCATATAAGTAAGCAAGTATGTAGTTATAATTAAATTCGCCTAGAATACTAATAAATGCAAGTATGATACATGCCAGAGGAGTCTTTATATGTTTGCGATGAAAAACCATCGATAATAAACGATTTAAGGAATAGTTTGAAAACTTATTAAATCAACAATTAAAAATTGTAATATATTTTCGTTGAAATTAATCACTAAGCATTCATTTCATACGGCTACATTAGTTAAGGGGTTACACCACTGTAGAGCACCAAAAAAAAGGCATATTTCGGGAAATTTCGTAGGCCAAACAAAAGGAGATATTCAAATTATGTAAAAAGTATTTTTTAATGTCAATCTTGAAGTCCAAAAAAACAATTAAGTTGCGCGATTCAAAAACAAAATGGCGGCTGTACAGCATTTCCCCGCTGATGCGTTTTTTTCACCGCGATGCACGGCCGGAAACCTAGCGTCCGCAATTTTCGATCTGGAACAAAAAACCGAATATTTTTTGATTCCATATTACAATATTTTTGGATTAATTGATTTTTCGTAAAATGGCGACCCTTTAAAGAAAAAGTTTGAAATTTCACCTAAAAAATCGTCAAAAAATTGTTTATAAATAAAAAAATATGCACAATTTAAAAAAAACCCCTACGTACGTCGCTGAAGAAAACGATTTCAAATGTATTGTAAAAATTTTCAAATCAATCGGTTAAGATTTGTTCGAGTTATGTTTCCGACCAGCTCAAAAAAAGTGGTTTCGAGAAAAACGCGTTTAAAGTTTAAAGGTGCTCGAAGAATACCTCAGACGTCTTGCGGCAAAACTCGAAATTCAGACATTTAGACATTTTTCCTGCCTTCCATCCTTTAGTATATTATTTTTGAGACTATTAATGACTATTTAAGATAAAATTTTTTTTTTCCATTTTTTGAAAATTCTACAGTGGTGTAACCCCTTAAGGCCAATGAGTAAATGTCGAAAATTCGAAATTAATTCGACAATTTTTCGACATTATTGCAAAAATATTTGCATATATCGAAACTTTTCTTTTGCTATTTATTCGACATTACTGCAAAAAAATAGAAGTAACAAAAAATTTATGAAATTATATTTTCGACAAAATTTGTTTATCTAAAATAGATTATAAATGAAATTTGTTTGCAATAGTAAGACTATATCAATTACAAAAGTGGCTGAAATGTATGTACATTGACCCAACTACATTCCATTTTCGACATTATTGCGAAAAAAAATTTTTTTTTTTTTTAAATATAGTACCTAAACAATACTTTTAGGCATTATTTTAAAAATGTGCTTTTCGATATTATTTCACAAACGTTTCCATAGAAAAAAACTATTTTGAAATTATGGCAAAAAATTATCGACTTTAATTCATTTGACATTTTTAGAAATCAGAAATTAGATCGGAAATTGTTTGGATTTGTAGTTTGTTAATAAAAAAAAAAAAAGATTGGCGAATATGAAATTTTTTTTTGTAAATGGCAAATGAAAAGTGTATTTTGCAACAAATTATGATATACCAATTTCGGAAAGAAAGGCTACACTAAATGCCATTCAGAAAAATTATTATTGCTTGACTTTTACTATTTAAAAAAGCTTGGTTATGACATTCGAGCTGGACACATGTAGCCACATTTTTTAAGCGAAAGTGAGAAGCGGAGAAGCAAGAATGTTGCAATCGAATAATCAGCTTAATCAAAATTCTGATTATTCAGTTATTGCATTAATCAAAATTTTGGTTATTCAACTAACAAACGGAAAAATTACGATTTTGATAAATTAAATTTTATATTAATCGATTAATCAGAATTTTATTTAATCACACTACAATTATTCAAAATTGTCAAAAAATTCATATTGTGTATTTCAATACAAAGATGAGACGAAGCTTTTTTAGTCATAAAAATTTGAAACACAAAAAAAAAAAACAAAAATTAGAAGTTACAATAAAAATGTGTTGATTAATTAAAATTCTGATTAATCGAAACGTTTTTATTTTGATTAAGGGAGTCTTCTACCTTGTGGCTTCATTTTTGACACTGTTTTTTGAATATTAGTTATAGGAAAACTAAAAACGCAATCGAGGTGCGGTTTGTTGCATTCAACTTGTTTATTTAAATACATTTAACACTAATTTTACTGAAAATTTACTGTCTTCGATTTGACCGTGACTTGACCTTGAAGTGTCCCTTGCAAAAAATGCATACACTAATGGTTGACACGATTTAGCTCATGAAAATCGTCTGAAACAAAAAAACCAAAATGATTTAATTTTTTTATCACCTTGACTATCGTTTGACAGATGGCATTTTCAAAATTTGAAAATTTCGCAGAACAGGCAACTTTAAAAAAAAATTTTTTTTTTTTTAATGTTTTCGGGGTTAAAAACATCTGTAAAAATTGTTTAAATAAAAAAAATCTAAAAAGTACCTGTCAGACGATAGCCACATGTTTTTCACAAATTTTGATATATAATTTCAATCAATCAATCAATTAGTTTTCGAGATATCATGTCAACCAGTTACAAAAACGCAACTTTTGGGAAATCGCATTTAAAGATATTCATGTATATAACAAGCGGGATGTTTCCGATGTTAAATTTTCTTTCAAACTGAATGGACCGAAAAATTTATCATGCATAACAGAGATTACATAGATACAGATACATCAGGTATTCGATAGAACGTTTGATAACTTTAGAAAAACGCGATGGGCCAGCTTTTAGGTGGTCGCGAAGAGCGCTGCGATAAGAGCACGCGTAACTGTCTTCGACGGCTCGAAAAAACTCGAAATAATAAGATTTCAGTTATATCCTTTTAAGGGTATATTCCTAACACCTCTGGGTTGGAAAATTGAAAAAAAAAATCGAATTTTTTGAACCAACAATGTAGAAGACCCTATTAATCAAAATTCTGAATATTCGAATAACTTGTAGAGGGTTTTCCATTAGGGACATAACAATTTCGTATCTTTATATGAATGCACCCTTAAACTTTTTTAATCAACTGTCAATGTCAAAACGTTAGTTAAAGTCAACATTTTCATCATGGTAAAGTTCACGAACCAGCGACGTTTGGAAATTATTAAAAATTACTACCGAAATACTGAGTCGGTGGTCGCAACTTTAAGAGCGAAAAATCATCTTCAGCGATGAAGCTCATTTCTGGCTCAATGGCTTTGTGAATAAGCAAAATATGCGTTATTGGTCAGCAACAAACCCACAAGTGCTTCTTGAGACACCGTTGCACCCGGAAAAAGTTACTGTTTGGTGCGGTTTTCATGCCGGAGGTGTGATTGGGCCGTATTTTTTCGTGGATGAAAACGACCGTCATGTTACCGTCAATGGAGAGCTCTATCGTGCTATGTTGGAAGATTATTTGTGGCCGTAGCTCAGTGGTTACTGTGTTCGCCTTCTGATCTGTAGATCGTGGTTCAATATTCGGCTGATGCATAACAAATTTAATATCGAAAAGATTTTTCTTTCGAACGGTACCCACCTGTCGGCAAGCAATTGGCAATTCTTCCGACAACTTGCCATGAAAAAGCTTCTAAAAAGAACTCTGTGACAAAGCGCAGAAAAAGTGATGTCACAAGTGTTCTACCGTTAGGAACCGGCTAAAATAAGTAGGTCCATTCTAATACTCTCCAAAATTTAAGACGCACAACAGTAATGGAAGAGAAGCTCGGCCAACGAGCCCTTTGGGACTTTAAGTGCCACATATTAATTTTTTTTTTATTTATTTTAGAATTGGATGAACTTGACATCAGCTATATGTGGTTTCAACAAGAAGGTGCCACTAGCCACACAGCACACGTCACAATCGATTTATTGCAAGGCAAATTCGGTGAACGTGTTATCTCGAGAAATGGTCCGGTCGAATGGCCGCCTTGTTCATGCGATCTAACACCATTGGATTTCTTTTTATGGGGCGTTATCAAGTCACTGGTTTATGCCAACAAGCCAGCAACTTTAGACGAGCTCAAAGACAACATCCAACGCGAAATTGCCAACGTTCCGGTCGAAATGTGTGATAGTGGTGGAAAATTGGGTCCAAAGAATCGACCGCTGTAAACGGGCTCGTGGTGGTCAAATGACCGAAATCGAATTTCATTCATAAAATGTAATGCTTGCAATATATCCACAATAAATTTGAACTCAATATCCCAAATATTTCTGTGTTTTATTAATAGATAAAATTGTTATGTCCCTAATGGAAAACCTTTTATATTGATTAATCAAAATTTTGTTTAATAGGATCGTTTGACTAAGCGATTTTTCGCGCAGACCTAATATTGAACTATTGAACTGAAACTCAGCATATAAGTTAATTTTTAACAACGAACACATGCTTTGAAAATGGATGTAATTGGATGAAAGCTACAACATATCGCCTATACCAAATGATCTTTTCGTATGAATGTTTTCACACTTTTAGCATAGAAATATAAAGATATCAAGCTGAAAGTTAACATACAAGTTTAATGTTAACAGCAAATGAATGAGTTCGAGAACAGATGTAGCAGAGAATGAAAATTACGCTTACTTAAAACACAAAAATATGTTTTCGCGTGAAAGATTTTAGACTTTACACAAGGAAATATAGAGCTATCGAGCTGAAATCTGGCACATATGATTAGTTTTATTGAACAAATCAATATATTCAAGAAAAGCGGTTCTCCGATGAGAGTCACACTCACCTCCCATTAAAAAAGATGTATTCGAAAGTACGTATTCACACTTTATGTGTCGAAATATAAAGTTATCAAGCTGAAATTCTTTACAGAAGATTATTTGTACCTACAACCAAAGAAAAAAGAAAATGGGCGTTATAGAATGAAAACCATTCCTACTTGCTAACCAAAAATATGTTTTCGAATGGAAGTTTTCTAAATGTTTAATGTGTAAAACAAGTTATGTTGAGTATCAAAACTTCAGTATCACATCAATTAAATCCTTACTAGCTTTTTCTTTTCAACTTTATAATATTTGTACCTAATCACGTATTAAAATGGAAAAAATTAGGACAAAACACACTATGTATGTGATTAATGAGAAAATATACGATTTTTGTTAACATCATGCAAAATATCTGTACATGTTCTTTCTCTATAAGAATTTCATTTCACAAACACTTGCTGTAGCACTTTCTAACTATGGTAGACTCGTAGTTTAATGCTGTGCTAAGAAAAGAGATTAATCATATCAAATGTTATTCTAAAGAGCCGATAAAAAATATTTTCACTTGAACTCGTATAAAAGCATTTAAATGTACTCACTAAGCATTGAATAGTCTTAAGCAAACGCATAGCCAATGTTTAAGCACATTAAAATCAAAACGAAAAAAAAAGTATTATTTATTTCCTTATATTGGATTCATTTGATGATGAAAGGAGAACAAACTAAACGCACACACACACATACTTATATTCGACATTCAAGTTTTCCATCATCATACTCGTATATTGTTGTATTTTGTTTTCTTATAGTTGTATCCCGTACAACAACTGATGATGTAGTTATTAGATGCACATTTTAATCAAGCCACAACAACAACATAGACAAACAAATAAAAAGAAAGAAGAAATCCAAGCCAAACTGGGTCAGTAATAGTAGCACAAGGTTTTTGCTAGAGTTTTTGATTGCATGGACACGAGCGCTTATCACTTATTGTTTGTTGTTGTTCCATAATTTGGACATCACAGTGATTTCAAATAAAACTTGCTGCAGCAAGTTTCTAAAAAGGAACAAGCAATTCTAGAGCGCAACATGATCAAAAATAGGTTAACTAAATACATACTACAACAACAACTAGCAGCATCACAACATTAGAGCGTTAGTGTATATGTACGATAAGCCGAGTTAATAACTACAATAACCAACTGACTGCCTGTGACTAGAGTTCAATTGAACTCCTCTTTATATTTACTATTATACATAGTGTAGGGTGCATTACATTTCTTGTTAATTTTTATTTATTAGCGTACATCCATACATACATATTGTCATGTTTTCAATGCAGGATTTAAAGCATTTAAGTAGTAGTATTATTGTCATTGTCGTGCATGATGAATGATTGTGAGTGCATCATACTCATACTACTGACTTTTTGACATACATTTCTCATCACAATGTACAAGTATCATCAACAGAATATTACACAATTCCAATGAATTCTAGTCAAGTATTATATTATACTTGTATAGTGGTAAGCAATAAAAAATTCTTACAATTAAGTGCATGACTGTAACTCTGTAATAAGCATAAAAATGCATAGTAATTGAAATGGTAATAACTAGGTTTGATATAATTCAATTAAATTGTATAATGCTAATATAATTAAAGTGTAGTCAATTATGACTCTCGCTCATAAGAATGAAGACCTTAATCCTTTAAATTATGTATCAAATAAAGTGATCATTTCTATTACGTTTACCAAAATAATCAACCCTATTGCAGTAATCGAACATCGAGTCGACTAACAAATTTCTAACGTCGAATTGAGCAGTTTTGACATACTAGGCAGAACAAAAATCTGAAAATCGACAAATAACCTCATAATTTTGCTTCTCAATATATCCTCCAAACATACTTACCCCTGACCCCACTCCTTAAAGGGACTCCCACACAAAATGACTAAAAAATCATATGAAAATCAACAAATAACGCCATAGCAGAACAAGAATCAACTCTAGAGCTTTCAAATGTATGACTGGCCTCCACTATTTAAGAGGACTTCCATACAAAATAACGTAAAAAAACATGCAGATCTAATCACATTTAGAGCTATGAAATATTTATTGTTTTTTCCTCCTTAACATTTTCTCTAAACATCCATGTCCCATATCTTCACTTCTAAGGGGGGCTCACTTACAAAATGTATGGTTTTATAGTTGCTTAAAAAGTATTCGGGTCAAGATCGTTATGCTTCTTTAGGAAGAAAGAGTTTATAGTTTAAAGCCAAGCCATTTAAAAATTTGCCCCGCCTTAATTTTTATAAATAAGGTATGTAAATACATAAAAATACATGTAAATACATATATTGTGGAAATTCACGACATTTATTGGAGTAAATCAACCATTTTGAATCATAATTATATTTTCAACTTGATTTACTTACTTTTTATTTAATATTTGCAATTTATACTCTTCATATTTCCACCATACGTTTACTGAAATGAAAAGAAAATGTGGAGAAAAAAATATTAATTTTAATATTTCAAGTAAAATTGTCATTAAACAATTTTTTTCTTAAAATGACATCACTTAAAAACGATGGAATGCATTAATGTCGAAAATTGTTTGCAATAATAACGAAATTTTTGACAAAAATGAATGTCTATCAGAAATTGTAGGAAATTTGATTTTTCAGATTATTGCAAATATTTTTGCATTTTGAAATTGTGTTTTCGACATTATTGCAAAGATTTTTTGACTATTATCTATTCGAAATTAATACAGTACACTCTTTTTAGGAACGTACTTTGCTCTATACTATTTTTCTTCAGAATTTGTCAAATGTACTTGTTTACTACACAATGCAAAGATATTAAAAATGATTATGTAAGTTGGTCAAGTGACGTACACCATATATGTGAATCGTATGAAAAGAAAAAATACATATCTACAGGGTGTCTCCAGGAAAATTACAATACGAGGCTTTACCTTCCATGATATATAGTGCCTCTAATTTGCACAGAAAATGGATGCTCATATTTAAAAAGGAATTGTATAGAGTTAAATACAATTGGTTTTTTGAAAACGGTTCCTCTATTTGCTTAACTTTTATTCAATCCCTGCACGGGCACCCTGGGAGCCAATTTTATGAAACATATCATGTTTCATAAAATTAAACATGATATGTTAATTAAGGGGGGCGATGTGGTCAAATTACCCTCTAGTGATATTAGTTGCATGGGAATAGGTTAAATATTATCCCAAAACGTAAGTCAAAACTGAACTCTATCGAGAGAAAGAACATATTCCCGTATATTGTGCTACTCAAGGGAACGAAATGGCCGATGAGTTGGCAATCTGCAGAAAATCTAGAGCCAATTATTTGCATAAGTTGGGCAAGTGGTGTGGCCTAGGTCACGGATCAAGTGAACAAAATGCACACGGAACGATGGCATAGGTCAACCATCTGCATAACAACAAAACGCTGTCTAAGAAGCCTGAACAAGAGTAGCAGCTTTCCTTTTAACATTAGGAAGGAAAGACCTGCGATCTAAAAAAATAAAAATAAATATGTGGCACTTAAAGCCCCGAAGGGCTCATTGGCCGAGCTTCTCTTCAATTACTGTTGTGCGTGTTAAATTTTTGGACAGTATTAGAAGGGACCTACCTATTTTGGCCGGTTCCGAACGACAGAACCCTTCCGACATCACTTTTTCTGAGCTTTGTCACAGAGTTCTTTTAGAAGCTTTTTCATCGCAACTTGTTACTGTCAGAAGAATTGCCAATTGCTTGCCGACAGGTGGGTACCGTTCGAAAGAAAAATCTTTTCTTTTTTTTATTCAGCCTTCTTCAGAACGAGACGACCAATATTAAGTAACTGTTCTTCACTATCTCTGTCCTCCATTTTCTCTTCATTACGAAAATTTATCTCCTCTCTTTCTAATCTATATCTGTCAGGTCTTTGGTACAATGGGCATCTCTTGTCTGAGTGCCAAGGGAGATTGCCTTCCAGGTCGTTCTCCGACCTATTCATATCCATCTATATATCTATTTATTTACAGGTCGTATCGTTTGAAGATGTATTTTAGTAATATCTAAAACACCCTTTTGAAAAAATATATTCTTATTATATTGTGCAAGAATCTTAATGCAACTTTTTATGTGTCAATATTCAGATGAGGTTATTAAGAACTACACTTAGGATGAGGCTATCATTTAAGGGTTGTTTTTCACTTGCATTTTAGTGGGTCTTTTAATCAAGTTTTTGTCTTTTTAGCATTATATTTAAAGTAAAGTGCCATACGTTTTTGTACTTAATATTTCAGTGGTACCCACGCGCGCTAAGTTCTTTATTGTATTTTATTTTTATTATATTTTCTTCTCTTTGCTTTTGTTTATTTATTTCCAAAAATAGCAACAACCATTCAAGATAGGGGTGAATGACAATTGAGTTGATCAAGTCAAGAATCATATATATTAATATGCTAGTGTCAAACGAATAAAGGAAGAGAAAAGAAACAAAGAATACCAAATATGATGAATGAATAATAGCTGTAAAAATTTAGCATTTTAGGTAGCAAAGTTTACATCATTTTTTGGCTATTGTAATTTAAGTATTTTGTTTTTAGCCTTTTGACACTAGTTAAGAGTTCGTGCAAATAAATGTACTCATTCGAAACACGCTACCACTAATGATTTGAAATAATGAACTAAAAATTTTATATTATAATAACAAAGAGTAAGTTGATTTTAATCGTTCTTGATATAAGATATTTGACGAGGTTGTCAAATTTAGCACTCATCAAACAAATTATGGAGTGTCGGGATTGTCATATGTTTCACAGAATTCGATACAACATACGGCAATCGTTTATTCAAAATACCATACATATTAATAGTTATTCCATTGACTATTACTATCATTAATAGTGGCCAAACTAACCTGTTTGATTGAAAAATCAATAAATTGCATCCAATACTATTTACATCAATTAAACTCATTCATATGTAACTTGACAGATTTGAGCATTTGAATCTTAACACGTTTTATATATTGTACAAATATAAGCTCCTCTCTTTGATGACCTACTTTACCTTACATAGTCATGTACTATACATGCACGCGTATGTTTAAGTTGTGCGCCAACATTTTATGTTAACCATATAAAACGACTTGAATTTCTAAAGTGGCAGCAAATGTTAGAGAGAAAAAAATATTTGTATAAATAACACATGTCGAAATAAATAGATTTGTGGACAAATTTAATAAAAGATAAGAAACGAAGACAATAAGCCAAAAGTAAAGAATTCTTACTATGTGTTTTTTATTTTTTCTTCTTTCAATAACGTTTACCATTAGTGTGAGTATACAATAAAAAATATAATGTACAAAAAATTGTAAAAAGAATTCGATAATATCGAAGTTTATATACCCTACACTATGCCATACAAACAGACAAAAAAAAGAGTTAGAAAAATACCACCTTTTGTATGGTGGGTGGGAGTGGTTTGCATACGATAACACCCATTTCTGCACATACCGATTTCGTAATAAAAATAAATATATATTCTCAATTTCAGTTCAAAAGCTTTATATTTTTGTATTGAAAATCTGAAAATATATATTCAAAAACACACTTTTGTATGGAAGATGGGCGTGGTTTTCATGCGATTACGCCTTTTTTCGAATATACCCATCATTAAATCAAAATAAGTAAATGAAGCGATTTTCAATTCGATAGTTTTGTAATTTCGTTCGAAAATTTGAAAGCATACGTTCGAAAATCATATTTTTGTATGGGAGCTATGAATGGTTTTCATACGATAACAGCGATTTTCAAACACACCTATTTGTTGATAAAAAATAATAATATGTGCCGATTTTCAGTTCGAAATATTGGTATTTTCGTACAAAAATACCAAATATATACATTCAAAAGCATATCTTTGTATGAGAGCTAGGCTTAGATTTCATCCGATACAGCTCATTCTTTAACAACCGTTTTTAATTTAATCATATGTGCTAAGTTTCAGCTCCATAGTTGTGTCAATATGTGCTTACAGTCTAAAAACATAGATTCAAAAACATACTTTTCTATGGGAGCGTGGCGTGAATTTCATTCAATTTAATCTTATATGCAGTTTCAGCTCGGCATTTTTGTAATTTCGTGTGCAAATTTTAAAACATACATTCGAAAATTGCGTGCTCCGATTTTTAGTCTAATAGATTCGTGTTACTGAAAATATTCATTAAAAAAATACTTTTCTTAGAGAGCTAAGCGTGGATTTCAACCAATTCAGCTCATTTTGAAACGTATTTCATCATAAGGGAATTTAAACTTATATGCTGAGGTTAAATTCGAAAGCTTAATATTTACAAGTGAAAATATACATTCGAAAACACACTTTTGTATAGAAGGTGGTTGATGTTACGAGCTTATTAGCTTGTTGGTAAAAAATAATGTTATGTACCGTACCAATTTTCTGATCAATTGCTCTATGCCAACGCGAATATGCAAAGTTTTTCATAGAAGAAGCAAATATGTGTGCCCACTTAAAGACGCTTTCAGTTGGCTCCTAATTGTGTCAAATTTGATGGCATATCAACATAATGAGTAATGACATTAAGGCTATAGTATTTTATAGTATTTTATTTGAGTTTTAGCAATTTATAAATTTCTTTTTCTTTCCTCCTCTTGTTTTTGTTGATGTTTTTTTTCTTATTGCTCACCTGTTATTGAATACGAACATCTATTGTTTAAAGCAACGATGCCAAATCAGAAGCACAATTGACACTTTTGGCTCTGTACAACAAACCACAATATATTTTTGTTCATGGAATACTCATGATTTGTGGTGTTCTTCTGGTTACTGTATAGTCTCCCAACAAAATTTGCTTGATCTACCGCGGTTTAGAGTAATGACCGATTAAAACATGAATAATAGTTTACCTAAGAACTTAATGCAATTAATTATATTTAACAATATAAACTTATCGATAGCATTTATAAAATATACGCTGATGTAACAGCACAATTGGTTTATCAATAAAATTTCTATTAAATAAATTATGTTATTTTTGTTTGCAAAGATTACCTACTATACAAAACAAAGTAAATAATCAAGTTTAATCGACCCTCATAATATTTCATTATGGAAAATTAAATAAGTAGGTACTTATTTACGAGTATATAAATAAATTTTCATTAAGTAATGCCGTGCTATAATATATTTCTCAGAATTGTCATAAGAATAATAAATGTTCAATATAAATTCTTTAAAGCCATTAAATAAAAATGTATTTGAAGAAAGAAGAGCATTGAGCATTGAAGTCACAAGTTAAAGTTGCACGAGACGAAAGTATAGTATTCAAAACATAACAACAATATAGGGAATTGTATTGTAAGATACAATGATCACAGTGCAGATTCTATAATTTTTATTGCGAGCACTCTGTCGCATAGCTAAAAAAAGTGACGTCCCAAGAGTTACGCCGTTCGAAATCGATTAATATGCTAGAGTGCTGTTCCAAAAGCTCTGTCACATAACTCATTTTAAAGCGTAAGAAGTTTCACTTAAATGTCAATCAATGATTACTCTCTTTAAGTCTTTCAGAATTCGATTCCGCCCATCGGATATTTGAAATGTACCTGATCGCAATAAACCTTTGTTTCTTCCCTTAACATTAATGGATCTTCAGCACTATTCAAGTCTACTTATACCGCAAGGGCAACCAATGATTGGTATGAATCAACGGTAATATTTTGAATAACTAGTGCACTACAATTTAAATAGGGACGCTTCCTAAATGGACTGCGGGTGCAAAGTAAAAGTTTGCAAAAGTTTGCTCTGAAAAGCAAACAAATTTAAACAAATAAAATTAGCGGTAGAAGTATAGTACATATCAAATTAAATTTTTTGAATTTAGTCCTTGTTCAATTGTTGGCCCAAAGTGGGCTTCCAAGAATCTTAAAACTTGTTCTCATGACAAAATTTGGTCTTTGTCCCAAAATCGAGACTTTTACTTTAGCATTTGAAAAATGGATGACAGAATAGATGACTTAAGTCAGTTGCTCGAGACGTAACTTAGTCTGACATGTCACTGACACAACCTGCCATAACCGAAAGCATTCTAACCGATTATCCAAAACATAGAACATAAACCAATATTGATTTGGTTTCTAAGTTTATGTTTTTAAGATTATGTCTCAGGTGATTGACCATTATTATTTATAATAATTTTTATTTTAATCTTTTAAGAAAATTGCCTAGACATGTGTAAAAGATTTTATGCTAGAGATATGTAATATATGTGGGATTAAACTCTTTGCATTTTCCTTTGTTCAATTGCTGGCAAAGTAAGGGCTCCAAAGAGCGTTGGAACCCATTCCTGTGGCCTCGAGACCCTGAAATTCACCAGAGCATGGATTGCTATTACGACATTTGCTGATACAACAACAACAAGAGGAGCAACAACAATAACCTTCAACGAGCTTCATTTTTTATATTGTTACGCGTTAAATTTGCATGGAATTAGAAAGGGTGCACTTATTTTTCGAAACTTTTCTCACAAAAATGCCCCTAAATATAAGAAAAAAAAAACAGGGGAAATTTTTACATGTTACAAAATGATGCGTCTTCAAAAAGCAACAGATTTCCAAATAGTATGCTAAACAAAAAAGAAAAGAAAATTCCGTTAAATCATCATTAATTGCTAATTACCATGACTGTAAATTTGTGTCTTTGAAATACAATACATAATGATGCGAGATTTGATGTGAAAATTTAAATGTGATTTTCATGATTCTTTTATTATTATTTATATGTGATATGTGTGTATGTCTTTATATATGCATGCGTGTGTACATTTGTATCTGAAACCAACAGCGATAATCAAGCAAACTCATCATTGCTAACATATTTATTGTGTCCATCTGAAGATTGTGAATGTCGGTTTCTCTGTAAAAATAAGAAGAAGAAGAAGAAAAAACAACACAATATGTTGTACACACCTGTGCTGCCGCCAACTTTCATAGGCAAATGTAGGTATGTAGCAGTTGTATGAACGCAAGTTAAGCACAATGTGTATAACAAATGTGTGGCCAGCAGTTACACTATCACACTTGGCGTACGTATTGTTGTTGGCCTAAGTATGTATAAGAAACTACCATGTGCTTCACTCGTATTAGTTTTTCTTCTTCTTTTTTTTATTTCTTTACAAATTATTGTACGAAAATTTGTTTACACTATGCAATGTAAAATTCTCAATATGGTATGAGTATGAAAAAATACATAGTCGTCGTCAGCATTGGAAAAGGTCATTTTGCATATAATCTTATTGTTTGTTTTATCGTCATTGTTGTTGTATTTTTTTTTTTTATTGTTCGTTTGCCACTGTTTGCAAGCAGCTACCTTACTTTATTTTGAAAACTATTCTTTTATATTGTTTTTTTACATACACAATATTCAGATTATAAACATATGCTATCGTGATACATTATACAAACAGAACTATATGTAGGAGTTGGTCGAGTAGTAGGCGTTCTAAAATAGGCGTAAGTGAATGAATTATCAACGTTTTCATAGTAATATACGAGGGCGGATTGATAAAGAAGCTACCTAAGCACGAAAAAAGGCTGCACAAACACAAACATTTTTTTTTTTTTTGAAATTGCGATCTGTCAAACGTCAGCTGTTAAAATTTCATCAATTAGTTTATTTGTTGTAGTCGTTTGAAGTAACCAACTTTTGGGTTTCTTGAAAAATGGAAAAAAGCGAATTTCGTGCAGTGATTAAACACTATTATTTGAAAGTGAAAACGGCAAAAGAGACAAAAGAAAAGCTCGATAAACATTACGGTGAGTCTGCTCCGTCAGATTACATGGTAAAATATTGGATTGCTGAATTTAATCGCGGCCGAACAAGCACTGCAACAATACCATCAATAGGAAGGCCAAAAGAGGTAGTTACTGAAGAAAATATCAAGAAAATCCTCGACATCGTTATGAATGATCGCCGAGTCAAGTTGCGTGAGATTGTCCAAATGGTAAACATCTCATATGAACATGTGTTCAACATTTTGCATGAACATTTGCATATGAAAAGGCTATTGGCAAGATGGGTGCCGCGTTTGCTCAGTGTCGAACAAAAACGAGTTCGAGAGACCACTTCACAGCGGTGTTTGGACATGATAAATCGTAATCCTGTTGATTTTTGGCGTCGATTAATAACTGTTGATGAAACGTGGGTCCACCACTACACACCTGAAACCAAAAATCAATCGAAACATTCAGTGGAAGCTAGTGGAAGTGCTCCGAATAAGGCGAAGGCAGTGAAATCGGCTGGCAAGGTTATGGCCACTGTACTCGGAATATTGATTATCGATTATCTTGTAAAAGGATCCACAATCACAGGAAAGTATTATCGTGCATTATTGGATAAATTGAATGGTGCAATCAAGAAAAAACGACCACATTTAAGAGGGACTTACACCTTGTCACTTTCAAAAAATCAATTTTTTTTTACATTTTTCTGATCTAAAGGGTCTTATAAATCAGCCTGTAAAAGGATTCGATTTATGGACTAGGCATTGGAGATTAATCCAGATTAATCGTAAGTCTCATGATTCACGTGTTGTACTGTTCTGAAACTTTGAACGCGGTTTTCCGAAACTTTAATTTTTCAAACTGGTGTACACGATTGGATTTTTGATTTCAGATAACTAGGGTCGATCTAATCATGTACACCGTTTGACCTTTCACTTTTGAGGCGCGCGCTGTTAATGTCATCTTAAGGTCTTGTAAGTCAACATGACTATGGAAAAAAAAATCATGTGCGGTATTCTATTGTTCTACTAATAAATAAAAAAAAAATTCAAATGAAAATCTTTTCTAGTTTCTTTACAATAAATTGTCAAAAACTAGCTCCAAAGTTGGCTTACAAGGTGTAAGTCCCCCCTAAAGAAGAAAAAAGTGCTCTTTCTTCAAGACAACGCACCGGTTCACACAGCATTAGATACGATGCTAAAATTACGTGAAATAAACAAAAATTTTTTTTTCCTACTTAGGTAGCTGCATTATCAATCCGCCCTCGTAAATACTGTTACACACATTTTATACTATAAAATTAAAAGTAATGAATGTTTTGGACCAATTTTTTTTATATATATATTGATATATAATGTATACAAAAAGCAAAGATTCATTCGAAATGTCCGCCTTTGGCCGTCACGAACGCCTTAAGTCAGACTGGCCAGTCATCCTTAAGAAAATCAATGTTGGGGTATCTTTTTTGGTAAATCATGTACTTAAAAATTGTCCACAATTTGTAATCAAGCGAGTACAAATCAGGACTTCCAGAGGGCCATTATTCAGAGAAAATTAATGCTGGTAAATTGTTGTGGAGCCAGGCTTGCGTCGTTTTAGTTTAGATGACCCTTTTCGATCCCTTCCTAGCTTTTGGCTTGTTGAATTTTTCCTGCACGGTAAACACGGTTTTTCTGTGCAAGTTATCAGCGTGCTTCACCACAAGAGGTTTGTCGATACGGCGTTTGAAAGTCAAGTCTCAAGTCCCAAGTCTTCTTTAATAATTCGACTCACGGATATCTGCTAAATATTCATCTGCCGGGGCATGATTTTCTGTTTTCGGAACTGATTTCACTAAATTTTATGCGTGGACAGCCCGACCGGTGGCGGCCTTTAATATATCCAGTCTTGTCAAACGGTTTTATGTACCGGTAGGCGACTAATTCAGATCGGGCGAAGCATTTTGAAAATATCATACGGTTCTCGTTATCAGACCACTCCATGGTGAAAGCTTAAACAATTTAGAATTACCGGGATAGAGTAACGCTTTACAAGTTACATTTCATAAACCATGTGGTCATTAGTTTTAAGTGAAAAATTAAGCGCAATCGAGTGTTTGATTTTAAGGTGCCAGCCACTAGAAAGCGATTCGGACGTGACAAAATATGCAAGCACTTTCAAAACAATTAGCTTTTATTTATACAGTACAAACTATAATAACGGACGTGTCATTACGGATGTGACAAATTCTTCTCTTACCGTATGTGTAGAATTTATGCGACTAATTTTTATTAATCTAAAAAAAAAATTGTTTATATAAATCAGTAATTTCCTTAAGCATTATAATTTGAGGTTCACACAAACATTTTGACATTTTTCATTTTTTTTTCCCTCATTTCTACTCGACTATTTTCTGGGAAATTCCCATAAGCGTTCGAAGATAAATATTTACATCCAAAATAATTTTTAAAACGCAATTTCTTTTATGGCAATAATTGATATAAGTATGTATTAGTACTATGTACCCAAATATAACATTTATCAGGCGCCATATAACGCATTATTAGTCATACAAATGTCGTCAAATATATATCCCTTTTCACGACTACGATTCGTATTGTTGCTTCGTCCTTGTCTTGTGTTTTGTATTATGTATAACTATGTACTTAATATATTAGAATGAAATCTCAAAGCTTAGTCATAGGAATTTTTTGTGGCATTTAATGATGAGTTGGTATACTTTTTATTTGTTTTTGTAAATACAGTATAATGTAGTGGTGAAAGTTTATTATGTAGGTATATACCTACTATATTATATTATTTTCACTTAAATACATAAGCATAATATATAAAGGCCTAGTAAATATTTATTTTTATTGGCAAACAGATTTTCAGTATGTAGATACTGCAATTTTCAGTATTTTTTTTTTTTTTGAAGACTAGTATTTTTCGCATGTTTCACATTTACTTACGACATCTCTTGCATTTTTTATTAGATTCGAGAAAAAAAAATTTGTTTGCTAATTCATACACGTACTTATAGTTGTGGTCAGATATAAGCGACCATCTCATACAATTTGACATACAAAAAAAAAATAAAATTTACTATACAACTAGAATTAGCACAAAAGATGTTACAGGTCGCAGTTCTTGCCCTTTGAGTCATTCTAATAATATTGTAGGTATTTAGAAGTTGAAAAGTTTATATGAAATTTGTCTTCCATTACTACTTAAAATTTTATAGCAAATGACACAGTGAACCACACACAGTGAAACTACCACCAGTATGTAAAAAAGGCCTAAATTAACCCATACGGATGGTAGTTACAGTTATGAAAATAATTCTCGAAAAATTTGAATATGGGTCTCCAAAGACAAAATCTATCCTAAATGTAATTTTACACATAATTTTTTTAATTCCATGATTCTACTTTTGTCCGAAAAAGCGAAATTTTCAAACACAGTAAACAAATTGTGACGTAGTGGAGCAAAAAGGGATTGGGGCTTTTATTACTGAAGTCAAATGCTATCGCATGAGACTGGTTTGGTTCACCCCAGAGACAATTGAGGGTCATTGTCATTGGGGTAAAGTTTATTTATTTTACTACCAGAAAAGTGAAATGCTCTGTTTGATTTGTGCGAGCGTCGCAGAAGTGTCTACAATAAAAAAGTATAAATGACAAATTTTTACTATTTCTGAAATTTGCGATTTAGGCTTGATAGTTATAAGCAATAACTAAATACAATAATACCTCGGGATTTCGTAAATTGTGGTTTCTTTTGCTTAATTTTGCTTCCCTCAAATCATTAGCTATTCACGTTAGAGTTCCGAATAGATCTTTTTTGCCAGTCTGAAGCTGCTCATAATGAATGACTCCTTTCCATTCCGCCCAGCAATAGGACATTACCTTCTTATTCGTGAATCCTGGCCTTGTGATTGTTTCTAGCTTATCTGATAGCCTCTTCGATTGCTCTTTTCGCTACACATTGCCGTACGTGATCCATTCCTCATCACCGGTGAATTTTCGTTTGAGAAGTTGCCTATTTTCCAACCGTTTGAGCAAGATATTGCATTCGCAAAAGCAGACGAATAAGTTTTTCTCACTCAGATCATGTGGCATTCAGCTTCTTGATGTTGCATGTGGAATTCCAACGTCTTTTTATAGAACTTTGCTCACTTTTTTTCTTCTTTGGACGACCAGGCCGAAGTGTATTTTGGCCAACAAAAAATATCGTCTTTTAAATGGCTTTCAAAACACTGCATTAATTTGGACTTATAACCAATGTAGCTACTATATATGGTGACTTATCGCTCCATAATGCTTGTGGGTTAGAAGTGAGAACTCGTTCTCTATCCCTCTCTGTCTCATCAGCTTACGGTCAAAAGTTGGCACACAAGTGAAATTTGACGAACAGTAGGCCACATATACAGATATATCAATTTAGATATGTTCCGCTACTTTAAAATATATTTAGTTCATTTTTTTGCTGATCAATTATATGTTTTTTTTTTTTTTGCTCTGAGCACGTCATATATCTTACATATCTAGAACGATTTACTCGTGTTGATTTTGCCTATCTATAAATTTCTCTCGAGTGTCACTTGCTTTAAAAACAATAAATATTTATCAAAATTATTGGACTAAAGCAGCCGAATTCATTCAATTAATGAAAAAATATATATATTAACCTTGATTTCATCTACATAAATTACGTCTATACGAACATACACTTCTAGAATCATATACAAATATGAGTAGGAATATTTTGATATATTAAAGCTATTACGTTTCTAAGACTACTAGTGGACCTTAAACATTTATGTATAGTATATAGTGCATATGTAAATATTTGTGTGTGTATGTGGAATGCATTAAAATATTTATTTCAAAAATAACCTTGTATTTTATACCACACAGATATTTATATAAAAAAAAAAAAAACAAAACTAAATCTAAATATTTAGTTTATGCGCATATATGAATGTTTGAAAACTTGTTGTTCATAAGTCTTACAAAATATCGTCTCAATAGCTAATAAATAAATGTAAAAATACAATTTGTATCATTTGCAACATTTAAAATTTGTTATTTTTTTGTTTCACAGATATACTGAATATTTAATCAAAATCGATCAGTAAAAATATATTTACGAGCATATAAAAACTTTCCCTTTTTCGTCATGATGACATTTTTTTTTTTTAAATAAATCATTAAATAGCTACTGTTGCCAATTACTAATATACCATACAGATAATAGTATTTAATAAATGCCAAAAAGATGCAATTTAAAAAATACGTTTATACTTATGTATATGCTCGTATTGATGTATAAACAAATAAATAAAACCACAAGTATTGGTTAGAAACAATAATAAAAAAGAGCGCAAAATTGGTTATGAATAAATTTGCATAGAAATTGTTAAATACAATTGTATACGTAGATTAATAAAATGTTTTGTTAAAATTGCTGTTTATCGAGTACAATAATTTCAGAAAGTCGACATTTTTATTGTTGTATGTGAAAAAGAAATGTCAATAACCATAGCAAAGCCTCGTTAAATCTTGAACGATTACTATATTTCATAGCAGGCATTTGGACTTGAAATTTAACTATAAAATAATTTTGAAATGAAAGTAACCAACTGAAATCATCCCAACCAATCTACTACAGTTGATAGCTTTTGCTAAATATTGTGACACATTTGATAAATGTATCAACAATGATAAGGCGAAATAATATTAAAATTCATTTTTCCTTTCACCAAATTCTAATAACAAAGATGTATTAGATTTACCCGGGACCAACAAACAGGATTGTACCCTACACACGAATAGATTTATAAAAAAAAAAGGTTTCACATACATTTTTTGCACAGAAATTTTAGGGTATCTCTTACTATTTAAAATAAAATACCATTATTTCTCCCTACAATATTAATTTTCGCACTACGTTATGAGTTATAAGCGATTAATCAATTAATCGAAAAATTTGTTTAATCAAAATTGTTGATTAATAAATTATTCATTTAATCAAAATTTTGATTAAAAAAATAATCATAATTTTAAATATTCAAAAAGTTAAATTATTCGATTAATCAGAATAAAATTATACGTACTACATATTTTTTCCAATACAAAGTAGACAGGTAGGTTTCCAAAGCTGAATCTGAAAATCACGAATCAACTAAAATTTCAAAAACAAAATAAAAATGAAAATTTATTTGTTTAATAAAAATTCTGATTAATCGAATAATTTATATTTTGATTAATGAGAATTTTAGTTTAAGAAAGTTTATAAGGAAGCCATTTTAAATAGTGGGTGTGGCCTACTCAATTCTTGCGAGATTAGTATCCACTACGTTATGGCATACATCAAATAGTATGCCTGGCTCTCCAATTCCTTACGAAATTATAAGACTCATCCAATTCATATGAAACTATTTCTCACTACAATACTAAACTAAGCAAATTGAGGCGATTTAAAGTTGAAAAATCGTTCGAATTTATTCGGAAGCTATAAAACAGTAAGCGTTGCTTGACCAGTACAGTACAATACAGTACATGCATTCCCGCGTTAGGACTAAAAATCTACGATGTGCTGTTGATCGATTGAAGAGTGACAGTACATTAGTTTGTACTCGTAGATGACATAAATATATCATATGGCTCTGTGATTTTGATTTTGAATAATCAGTTGGATAAAAAAAAAAAACTAACCGTTTTGCCGTTTTGTGAATCCATCAAAGGACACCAGAATCAAAGCGGCAGTAGAAACAGAGTGGGTTTGTCGGCCACAAGGGTCATACAGACAGTTTTGTTTTGGGATAATTTACAACGATTACCTAGGAAGGATATACTCAGAGACGGTCGTCAAAATGGACTTTTTTGAATTGGGCTATAAATTAATGCTGCGTGTAGCATATTCTGGAGATTTAGAGATCAGCGACTATTTGCTGTTTAAAAACTTGAAGAAGTTTGAAGGGGAGAGAAAAAGAATTTCATAAAATGTTCAACAAAGCATATTGAACTAGAAGGAGCTTAATCTTTTCTTCAAAAAATCACAAACTTTTTAATCCCTCATCGTATATAGTGAACTCCATTAAAGCCTATGCCAAAAATAACCAATTTACTTCCATTATTTTTTACGTGCAATGCATAAAATCTTCACTATAATTATTTTACATCCATTGCTTTATTCAATTACTCAAACAATAATTATTTCATAAAAAAAAAATCAAAAAATGCATACATATAACCATTAATGTACTATATATGAGCACTAATGCAAAACTCTCATTTTAATTCTTATTATGTCGCGTCGTTTTATTTGTTTTCCCGTCTATAATTTTGTCAAAATGTTGACATTATTTCTTCAAAAAAGATTGTTGTTTTTTTTTTGTTTCATTGATGTTGTCAATATGCAAAAGCTATAAAAGAAACTTTCACTTTCAGTTGAAAAAAAAATATATATATATTCATAGTAAAAATGGACGATATTAGTGATTGCAATAACTGAACTGAAATGAATGCGAATATTGTTTGGTCTGAATGTTATGCTGTAAGTAGGTGGGGTTTGGTGTTTTTTTTTTTCTTTAAGTAAAAACACGTTTATTACTGGCATATTTTATTATTATGTATGCATGAACATAGTATAAATATATTTGCATACCTATATGCATATAATTAGATGACGTTTAAGAGTCAAAATTCATACAATGTGTACATATGTGAAATATATGCATAGTTTTATAATGAATTATATGTTCATGTTGTGCTTAGTTTAATACATAAATTAAAGTTTGCAATTAACCAATTATAATTTGGCAATGTAAAATTTAATTAATTTTTTTTTTATAATTATTAGGTATCTCTGACTAATAGGTGTGTGTGTGTCTGCATGTAATAAAAGAGCACCACCTAAAATGCAATAAATTAATAATTAATTTTGGTGATTTGGATTAATTAGATTTAAAAATATGTAAAATTTATACCTCACACTTAAGGGGTCAAGATTATATTAATTTTGTTGCTTCCGTTTACAATACTTACAAGGAGTGCCAGATATGCGAAAATATATGGACATAATTAATCAGAATCACCTCTTAAGTCGATAAAAATTATAAATAATTTGTTTTCATGAATAAATTTTAGCTCAAAAAGGTTTATGTCTAAATTTTGGTCGTTTGAAACATCACTACATTATGCGGTTGCAAGTTTCTTTTTTAACCTCAAAAACATAGGTTTTTCGACTATTTTCTCTGTGGTTCGAAAGAAATTTGAGTGTATTGACGATGGATTTGGATTCAGTAATCCAAAATTTAAAGAATGTGACTAATCTGGTCCGTCGGGCAATCTTCACCGTTAGGTTTCTTTCTAACCACAAAACCATTTTTTTTCGAATTCTTTCGTTTTTTTTTTTTTTTGATTGGTTCGAAAGAAAACTGAGATTGATGTCGGAAATTCGATTCAGCTAAACAAAATAAATAGATGGTGACTACTTTGATCCGTGTGGCATCCCTCACTCTTAGGTTTCTTCCTAACCTCAAAACCCAGAACTTTTCCGACTATTTTTTATGTTTTTTGTGAGTTCGAAAGAACGCTGAGGGTGTCGGCGTAAATTCTACCACAGATTCGGATTCAAGAACCCAAAATCCATAGAGTATGACTACTCAGGCTCGTCAGACATTCATCACCCATGGGTTTCTTTCTAATCTCAAACTCTGTCTAATTACTAATCTCTATTTTTCAGCTATTTATGTTAGAAAGAAACCTGAAGAGGATGGCGCAAATTAGACCAGTGACCGAAAATCCATGTATCAGCACCGAATGTAATCACACTCTGGTCCATCTGACATCCATCATCCATCTAGCAATAAACCATAATTTTGTCTGCTATTTTTCAGTTCTTTTTTATGTTTTATGATGGTGGAGATCCAAAGAAGGATTCATTTTCAGCGACAGAAAATCGCTAGAATGTAACTACTCTGCTCCGTCTAACATCTGTCATCCTCGGATAACCTACTTTTTACAGTTTATGAGTTACAAGGTCGCAAGCGGGAAGCTTTATTCTAACTCAATATTTTCGCTTTCAGTCGAAAGGGTATTTTCGGCCGAAAAGCCTAAACCTCGTGGGTCTTAAACTCTAACACTACATAATACATATGTAATTCTTGGATGGCATTTTCAACAAATTTACCATAAATAATGAGAACTGGAATTTTACGGAGCTTTGTTAAATCAAATCTCAAGCGGTTTATGGGTTACAAGGAACAAATTGCTTTGGTTTACACTATCTCATTAAGATTTTTAGCTTGTAATTGAGTATTTTAAACTCACAAATGGTGTAGGCCATAAGAACGCAGCTTAGGTTTTACAATCATACATTGTAGATTAGTTTGAAGAAAAGAAAGTGTTTGCCCAACTAATTTAGGGTCTTTGAAAACAAAAATCTCACTCATTTATTTTTTCAGAGCAACGTTTTTGAGATATTTGCGAAAAACTTGAATTTCTTTTGACTCTTTTTTTCAGTTACTGGCAAAAGTCTCGAGAATGGTTGATCCAAAATAACATATTTTGTAAATCATTTTAAAGATATATTTGTTTTCTTTCCGACAATTTACTGTGTGTCGACTGGTCTAAAATTTACTGAGAAAAAATGGATTTCAAATATTTTTAAGATTGGGGTGAAGCATAATTTTATTGTGAATATTTTAGGCATCACGATAGATGTAGAACTTGTGACAGTCTGCTGTCTTGAGAATTGTACGAAACTTTGGCTTCTATAGTTTTCATTAGAATAGCTGAACTCGTCGATTAAAAATCGTCATTGTTGAAAATTCTTCAATGGTGTAGTGAAGTGTTAAAGAAATCTAAATAAACAAACGTTTTGCATAAGTTTTATATTTTTCTCCATTTTTGTAAACCATTCTCATGTAAAATGTAAAACTTTACAAACCTTTAATTAAAAATGCATGTCAATTTTAATTGACTACAATTGCACTTTAATTACTGTAATGACATGGATATGTTTCTTTTTCTCTCTTAGTGTAAATTTAAGATACGCGTTACAGAATATTAAATTGTGTATAACAACATGTATTTTCACAACATAAATTAGATTTGTATAGCAATACATTTAAAATATTTTCAATTGAATGCAAATTACCACAAACTTGATAGGTAGGTACCACTAGATTAATTAAAATTTTAATTATCTTAAGCATATCTATTCATATTTAGATGAATTAGAAAAGTAAATCATATTATAATGAAGGTTATTTTCGCAACGCTCTTCTTTCTTCCTTTTTTTTTTCTCATTAAAATAAGTACATGTAGATTGGTTATGTCCTTGAAAACTATGAGTATGTATATGAAAGGTTTCACAATTGAAATAAATTGAATTGCAACAATGTTAAAGTCAAAACATTATACTAAAACACAAAACAAAAGTCTATATAATTGTTTTCATAACAATAAACTATGAAGGCTACATGTACCAAATCTTGCATACATTGTGATTTATATTCTTAGGCATAGGAATTTAAATGAATTTTTTTCGGGTAATATAATATAGAGCGTTTATATGCCATATAGAATATTTTTGAGTGAATTTGGTTAAATTCAAACTTATTAATCCAAATAATGTATAATTTTATATAATTGAAAATGGAAAATATCTTATATTGTAGATATTAAAAACATTGCATGCGTGCTTTTTATCCGAAAATGTTAATTTTCAACAATATTCGTTTGTGGATAATAATACTATTATGTGGCCAGCTTCAATCATATTGCTTTAGATTTTCGTGCGAAAAGTGTAAAAACATCCATTCGAAAACAGACTTTTGTATGGGAGATAAGTTTGATTTTTATCCGATTTTGACCAGTTTTAAATTCATTTGTGGATATATTTTTGTGAGAGAAGTGTGAAAATATCTATTCGAAAACACACCTTTGTATGGGAGATAGATGTAATTTTTATCCGATTAAGACTATATTCAAATGCGTTCATTCATTAATCAATATCATCATATGAATAAAGTTTAAGTAAGATAGCTTTATATTTCCGCGCAAAAATTGTACAAATATCCATTCGAAAATATACTTTTGTATTAAAGATAGGTGTGGTTTTCATACGATTTCCGCCATTCTCACAGACTTTCATTCAATAGTGAAGACGATCTCATTTGATGAGTTTAAGCTCGATAGCTCTGTGTTTTAAAGCACAAAATGTGAAAACATCCATTCGAAAACAGACTTTTATATGGGAGATAGATGTAATTTTTATCCGATTAAGATTATTTTCAACTGCGTTCATTTATTAATGAATATCATCAGGATGATAACTTTATATTTTTGTGCGAAAAGTGTGAAAACCGCAATTCCGGAGATGTGTGGATTTTATCCGATTTCCACTATTTTCAAATACATTCACTCATTAGTGAATATCATCATATATATTAAATTTTAGCTCGATAGCTTTATATTTTCGAGCAAAAAGTGTGAAAAAGTATTCGAACACAAATTTTTGTATCAGAGATAGGTGTGGTTTTTATACGACTTTCACGATTCTTTCAGACTCGTTTATTCATTAGTGAATTTAATCTTATATACCGTGTTTTAGATTAATAGCGCAATATTTTCGTCCAAAATTCAGACTTTTATATAGCAGATATGTAATTTTTTATCCGATTTTGAGAATTTTCGAAATCATTCATTCATTAACGTATAAATTCTTATATACTGAGTTTAGGCTTCATAAAATTGCTTTATCACACGAAATAATAATTTTCGAAAATATCAAATATTCTAGTAATGCTAACTTCATATAAAAATATTGAAAATATCGGGCAAAAAACGATTTTTTTTTTGTCAAATTAACATCTTATATTGGATTTCAGTTTGGTGGTATGAAGTTTCAAAACATATTTACATTCATATTTTTATTTGTGTATTACAAGTAGGCTTAATATGATCAAATTTTGAGCTTTCCGTACGTTGATAAAAAATCGTATAATTTTGAGCAATTTTCCACTATAATTACAGCAGCAGTTATCATGCAAACACACGGACAGATAAACAGGCATGGCAAAATCAAGTTCTTTGGTTTGAGAAAAATATGTAGAAATTAGGAGGAAACTCTAAAATATTTGATGATTAACATTATTGTGGTTAATTACTAACGTTGTCGTCAAATTGCATGCTTACACTACATGTATTAAATATTACAAAACACACCACTATTGAAATTTTAATTTACAAATTCCGTAATGTTAATTAATATGTGTATACATATATTTATAATATGTAAATGCATATGTTTACGTATTTAAGTCTTTAACTTAAGCTCCAAATGTTTATGGTCTAGTCAAATTGTCAACTGAAGTTTTCGTATACGGAAGCGTATGAGGAAAAATATACATGCAAAGTGTTATATGACGATTATAAAATGTAATCAGCTTTTTATTTTGTTTTACAACATATTACATTTTTTTGTTTTTCCTTATTTTAGATGTGTGTAAGTATTCATATATGTACAAGTACTTATCCAATGAATCCACTGCTATACTCAAATGTGCCTATAACATGTGTGAGTATGTATTATAAAACGCAGTAAAAATTGTAAAACTATATCAAATCAAATAATACGACAATATATTACACCTGCTCTAATAAAGCGTCACATTTGTACGCAAGTATGAGTGTAGGTACTACTCGTAAATAAATGAATTTGAATGTGCAAATGAAGAAGGAAAAAAAATTGAAATCAAATTGCTTTACGCCTAATGTAATATAAAGAACATTATTACGGCTTAAAGTTCATATTAAGTTGCAATTTTTATTTTTGCCATAAAACCAATTATTTACCGACATTTCGACATGGTTACGTAGATAAGAAACTGCTTAGTTGATTATCATAGAGTCGATGTACGTACCTGTAATCTCATAAAATATCCATAGTACAGTGCAGTGTTAAATCAAATTTTGACTAAAACACTTGTAATTCATTTCTACTACCTAACATTTTCATTTGACATCATTTGAATCTATCCATTTTAATGGTAGGAGTATATTGCAGGCGAAGAAAAAAAAAATTCAAAATTAAAACATAATTACACTCTAAATTTTATCAAATGGTATGCAGATGTGTTAAAAATGTTTCACTTGGCTGCTATCTATCTATCATCAACCTGAACTACTTGTTCATGATGCGTTAAGACTTAGATATTTATTAATTTTTTTTTTTCACACATACTACATTCATTAGGTATATACAATATTTTGCGTATTTCACAAGAGTTTTGAAAATTGATATGCTCATTTTCTATGGAATATTATAAGCAAGAAAATAATAACAAAAACGTAATATGATCATTAAATGCATCGAATGTAAACAACACTATCATTGTAAGTAGATTAACTAGTGCCTTATATGTAAATATATACTCGTATAAATACAATATATGTATGTAGGTATGTAGGTATTCATGAAAATAGGTAAATTAAAATTACACAGCTTAAGGTGATTCAGTTATTGCATCTTATAATTAATAATTGGCCTTCAAACAAGTACAATGTGATCAAACAAATATCTAATAACTAAAGAACAGTTTTCGACTAGATCTCTTCTCAATATGATTATCTAGATCACAGAGTAGATCAGTTCTAGAATGCTTGGATGAATGTTAAACTTTCCTTTCATACCAAGATATGTTTTCGAATGCATACCATTAGCACAGAAACGTAAAGATATTGAGCTGAAATTTTTGTTAAATTAAAAAATATTTGAATTACAAATAAATAAATTCATGAATAAGCCCAATAGAATGAAAACCATGGCTAGCTGCATACAAATATCGAATTTCGAAAGAATTTTTTCAGCCTAATCGCACGTCAAAAATTTAGTACATAACATTATTTTTACCAACGAATACATGAGATTAGAAATGAGCATTATTACAAGAAAACTACAACAATATGCCACAAAAATGTGTTTTCGAAAACATGTTTTCGGACTTTTGCGAACATAAATATAATTATATGGCTATGAAATGTAATTTAAAAAGAGTTTTGGAATTTACATTTTCGTCTCAGTTAATTTTGTATGGAGAATTTCCCCCAAAAAGAATTACTAGTGAATTTGAATGAATCATATTTTAATAGTCATACTCTTAAAAATATTGTAGGGACATGTTTTTAGCTTTTAGTTAATTTTGCGTGAGGAATTACCACAAAAATAGGCAGTGAAATTTGAATGAATCATATTTATATGTTCATATTCATGGAGATATCCATTTCATAAAGTATCCTTAATGACATCATGTATGAAATAAATGATGCGCAAAAATATTATTCGTTTAGTGTAAGAAAAAATTCACTTATAAGCCAAATATATGTATTTCCATAAATATGTATTCAATTGCAGTAGGTACCTATAATAAAAGCACATTTATAATTACATGCATACTATGGATAATTGACAAAAGATAAATGCATCTATATTTGTACCTCTTTTCAAATCCTTTTGAGACAGCTGTGTATGTATACAATTATATGTATGTATGTAATCAATCAAACATTGGCTGTAAAACAACAAGAGGAATCGAGTTGAGACAACTTTCACTACAAATTTTGCACGATTATTGATATAAAATTGTCTGCATGTATGTATGTAATTTTTCACCGTCCTGTGAATGGAATTATCTTTGATTACTTTTGCTTTTTCATTTTTGTTTTTCAAATTGGTATTTACTGGACTTAAGACACAATAGTAAGATAAGAATGAAAAAATAAGCGAATACTTCGAAATAAAATTATCCCCATCAACTTTGGTGTTCTCTAGTATGTAGTGTGACAAAATTCGTTTGTTTTTTCGTTACTTGACCATCCCAAATTGGCAGGCTGCCGAATTCATTCACACAGAGGAAGAAAATAAAACCGATCAACAACAAATAAAATGGAAAAACTGCTTTTTCTGCAATAATCTTTTTTTTTTCTTTTATGTACATATTATCTTTTCACATTTCCTTTTATTTATTTTCTTCTTGTTGTTGTCGATAAAAAAAAGTCCACTAACAACAAAAATAATATGTAATTATAAAAATTTTAAGGGACTTTTGATTATTGGAAATGAATTTATTTTTTTCCCCAATTCTTTTTCTTCGCATTTCTTTCCATTCCCTCAGGAAAAATTTCACCACTCACTCACTCTTTTCCTTTTTGTACGCCTTCTGAAATCAAAACTAATCACACACACCCATACAACACATCATCATGTACATGATTATAAAATGCATCTTCCGACTTATTTTACTGCACTTTTTGGTGCAAAATTTTCAATTAAACACACACACACACGCACACACAACTGTACGATTTCATTCGTTTACTTTATTCAATTAGAAAAATATCTATTTTTAAGAAAATGTCACATATGTATATAGAGAAGATAAAAAAAGAAATAAGTAACCGCGTTGCGTATTTATGCGACAACTATGAATACCGGACCGACCATATTGAAAAATTTTACTTGAATGCAGCGGAGAAGCGCTGTAGAAACAATTTTTGTGGGAGCAACCTAATCAGAATATGGAGCGTAAAAGAAAATGTCAATAATTGAAATTGCTGTCAATTGTTGACATTAGACAAGATGTGTTCGTAATTTTATGTAATAACAGTTGCGAGAAGTGAGTTTCTAAATAAGTACTTTTTTTTTAATTTTCAATTTTCAACAAAAAAATATATGTTTTTTTTTTTAAATTAGGATAATTTTAATGGTTGTAGTCATTTAAGTTTTTTTTGCAAATAGAAATATAGTAATTTCATATTTTCGGATTGAAATTTTTGACCGAAAATCACTAAAAATTATTACTTATTATATTTGTTATTTTTTTATTACAATTTCGCTTTCCCAAACAAAAATTTTTAATAAAAAAATTCATAGATTTGGAGCATTTATGCGTTCGTGTCACTAAATGTTAGTAGCAAGAAGAAATATGATAATTTTATCTGTTTGCACAACCTTTTTGTACAACTTTATACAAAATGTTTTTTTTTTTTTGAATTTTTGACAGAGTGTTGCCGAAAGTCAGGGTGATTAGGTTATTGTGGCTTTCGACAGTCAACAATGTCTAAGTTCAGTATTCCTGGAAAGCTTAATGTTGATAATTAGTTTCTCTATTAATGAATCTGCATTAACACCAGTAAAACGAAAACTACAATCACATGTCTCTTATCATGCCTGTTCTTACAATTTTCTGTTCAGTTTTCACAGTTCTTGGAGTTGAACAAAAAGTTCTAATTCAAGTATTGAATAAGATACAACCATGAGCTGTATGCCAATATTGAAAGAGTAAAGGGCATCAAAATTCAGCGGCTGTGCTTGGTACGCCATGTCGAGCGAATAGAACAACACGCTCAAACTAATAATGTGGTATATTCGGAACCCGCTGGTGGACGACACAAAACAGGCAGACCAAGTACTTGGCAATTTCTAACTGATCCCAGATGGCGAAGAACAGATATGGCTTACGGAGCATGATACATTCGGCCTGAATCGATTTCCGTTTGTAGTGGCCACATAAGTATTCGGATTTTTAGTTTTGAATTTAAATATGTAAATTTTTAAAATTTCTCAATAGAGAATTAGGGGCTCAGTTGAAACAGCAAGTAGGCCTAAACATACTGGCTCGTTAAAGTTAAGATAAGATTTTTACTATAACCACAGGCCTATATAAAATGCTTTTTTATGGGTTGGATTTATTAAAGAAAAAAAGACCCGAACGTCTTTATCCTTTATGTTTAAGATTCACCATACTCTATGGTGAGCCTTGGCACCACAATCAATTATTGCGAGAAAAACATTCTGATTTGTTATTTTAAAAGTAAAATCAAATCTTTGATTTTTTTTGAACAATTTTTGCTTTTGTAATGTGTTTACATGAGTATGTGGTATAAAGATTTCGTTTCTAGTTCTAGTTTCTTATATTTAATCATAGTTTTCAAAACTTAAACTAATCATGGTAATGGTATCCATCTAAACGTTTAAATTTACGAAACGAACATTGTGAATTATATTGTAACGGGGTTGATTCTGCTTTCGCTTAAATTTGCGCACTGAAATCTTCGCTTTAACGTACACAATTTGTTTAAACCACTCCGCATACAAATTTTTACAGCTATTTTACGAGCTCGTAAGTTTACGAGGTTTGCGTGGTTTACGAGGCATTTAGGCGTTTAGATGAGGGCCTTTAGTAATTTTAATTTTCACTAGCACTATGATAACGCTCCTCACTATCCTCATCTTCATCGTCATTCTCGTCATCGTCTAGATTGCTGTTATTTTTCAACTTTTTCAAAATACGAGCTTTATAACGCGCATATGCCAAACCATAACGGTCAGCATCACAGTAGTCAACATCATCAACGAAACTCTCTTCATCAACATCAACTACATTGACATATGGATCCTTGTAGCGATCACGGCAACTATCATCATCACTAGAGCTGCCATACCCAGCTGCTTCTTCATCCTCGTCATTATCATCTAAATAGAGTACGAAAATATAATTTGTAATTTAAAAAGTTTAATCTAACATTCAATAAAGCTATACCGAAAACAAATTGCTCCACTCCACGTCTCATCATTTCAGTATCGGATTCATCGGATCCAATATTGTCTGTAAAATCATCTTCTTCATCAGGGTAGTCATTACCAGCACAATTTTCTTGATTTGAATCTTCAGAGTCGTAGTCATCATCATCTTCATTATGAAAACGATCCTCATATACCAGATCGTCAAAAGCACGCACACTATAAACATGTGGATGAAAGAAAAATAAAAAACAAGAGAAATATATTATTACATTAGGTCATAGTATGCTACTATAAAATGAATTAAAAAAATCGTATATGCATGGAAACTAGAAAAATCACAATCCAAAGTAATACGATAGTACGAAAATAAAAACTTGGTTTAATTAGAATCGAACAAAAAGAAGATTCAAAATAATATGAATTAAATGAAATGAAACACGTGTGCTTTTTTTGATTTGTATTATTTATTGTTGTATTTAATTTACGCAGAATCATACTTATGCAATAATATACCGAGCTACATATGAATGTATGCATGTTTACTATTAAATTTTTTGAAATATGCGCTCCAATTCGCGTTTCAAATATATTTTTCTCTTTTCTAACATATGGGGTACATATTGTAAACATATTTTTGGAAACCAAGTGTTTATTTTCATTTAGTTTCAGGGGAAATACTTAAAACTATACATCATTTTCTGCTAACAGAGTATAAAGTACAAAAGATAAATAATTTGCGCTTTCTATTAATTTTTGAATACTATATTTATGATACTTAATTAAACATTTACTGATTGCAGCAAACACCTCTTAAGAGTCATGTATTAATTTAATCTACAGTAGCAGTACAAATATGAATTATTAATTTTAACTAAAATTTCATTCTAACTTAACATAAACGTACATGTATATGTATATAGAATGTATTGAAGCGTTTAAAAATTGTAATTAAAGAACTCGCCACACAAATATTGCAAAATATTTAGTGACTCACATATAAAAATTATTAACAATATAATAATTTAGAAAGAAATCTAATTATTATTATAGCAGAAAGTTATATTTTGTGGTTACTTATAAAAATACGTATATCAAATAGAAAATGTCCAAAAATCAATGTTACACTCTCTAAACTTATTATGCTTCTATTTTAATACAATGTTTAAAAATTATATAAAATCTAAAATGAATATTCCTCTTTTTTATACCTAATCTGCAGCTACTTTACACAAACATACTTTAGACATCACCATCACTTAAACTAAACGGCAGTTAAAGCTGTTGCAAATGACTGCGGTTTGTTGTCTTATCGTGCATGTTGTATTAGTTGCTGTCTTGTGAGTGTGTTCTACCAATAGCAGGTGTAGTAATTAAACGGATAATACAACCTTATAATTGAATTGAATTAAGATACAAACTTATTATAGTAGTACTATAGGATTTTAGATATTCGTTTTTTTTATGGTAATAGTGCAGTGAAATTTCTGTTTATTTTTTATGCAACTTATACACAAAGCTCTACGAAATGAATACATACTTTATGTGTAAAACATCTATATGTACCGACTTGTGAGCAATATTTGATCGAAGTTTAAAACAAACCTTAAATAGTTATTTTCCATGAGATCAACATAATCTGCTTGTTGTTCATTTTCAGGTATATACAAATCGTAAACATATCCTGTATCAGAATCTGCCGGTTGTGTTGACGTTGGCATCGATGATGACACAGCATTCTGTCTACTAGTAGAACTAGCATCTATATCTGATGCCAATGTGTTTGTGGCATCATTATTTTCTTGTGTGTTGTGTTGTTTTTCAATATCAACTATTGTTATTTCCTTGGCATTTGCTGTCTCATTATTGGCGTCATTTGTTTCATCTAAAGTTGTACGCAAGCATTGTACAACACGGAAACGATTTTCATGTAATGATTGACGCATTTCTTGGCGTGCACGCTCTGTATGATTTGTCGGCTTTCGTGTTTTTTGTTTAACCAATTCTTTGGCTTCATCTTTGCTAAGTCTAGCAAAATGTGAAATCGCTTTATCATCCTATAAGTATATAAAATATAAATACGAACAAATACATTGTACTCTTTATACATACAAATATGTCCAAAGAAATAAATGCAATCATACCTGTTCATTTGTAGTTCCTGCAAATTTTAATACCGTTGAAATTTCTTCCTTTTCCGCATTACTAGCTTCATTATCGAGACGCCGTTTTTTTCCATTCAAAACGAATGCTCCCAATGGTTCCTCATCTATGCGACGTTTTACACGAACAATTGCTGGCATTTTTATATTAGACAAAATTTTCTATTTTGTGAACACTTGCCGGAAAAAAGAATTAAATATTTGCTTTTCTTAAAAGATGCTATCTGCTTGAGATTTTCAAAGAAAATGTGTAATGGTATCTATTTTCGCGCAGATGTTGACAAGCTGTGTTCAGGGTTGTATATATGAATGTTCTCAGGGTTGCAACTAGGATGCTTTTTAATTCTATCATTTACATCACTCAAATTTGTTCATGTGCATTTCAGAATTCTTAAAATTTATTCAGTTTAAGCAACGAGAAAGTATTTAATTAATTAAAGAAATATTGTAGAACACGCAAAATTCATTAACAAAGGATCGTGCTGCTACGACTACAACAGTACATTATCCTGATGGATGCTCCACAATTGCAGATACGTATTTGTAGGGGAAAGGCAACTAGATCTGTCTGGTCATATCGCCACATAATAATAATTTAATAATTATAGGAACGTTCAAAATACCTCTGGGAAAGGTGTGGCAGCTGCACCACCATCATCTCTTCTAAAATGTGGCTATTTCTCCTTGCTACAGTTCAATAAATACTTCCCCCGTCCGCTCTGTCCACAAAAAAAAAACGATGCCTATATTTTCTTTAATTTTTTTTCTTGTTTATATTTAAATAAAATGTTTCTTTATCCTGTTTCTTCTTTTTGACAAATTATTCACGATACAAATCACTGTCACTTTTCAGAGTTGCATTACGATTGATAAATACCTCAATTTCTTTGACCGTTTTTTTCTATGCCGAAATTGAGAATTTCAAATCGATTCTAAACATAATATAACACGTGTCCTGAATTTTATTTTGAATCGAAGTTGTTTTGGCTACCCTCGTGTGACACCCTTGTTTTGTGTGTATGAATGTATGCGTGTGTGTTATTGAATGGCGACGCTTCGAACTTTTCGGCCAGTGGAGGAGATCTCCCCAATCACGAATGGTGGTGTAGATGTTCCACCACCCGGCCATGACGAGGCCAGAGAGGCCATTTCTAGACTGAAAAGCAACATGTATGCCCTTTGATTGGAGGCTCAGTGTCCTCTGTTCCGTGTATAAGAAAAGATACCCCACAATTTGCGCCAATTATTGTATTAGTCTTCTTATCATCGCATAAAAGGTTCTATCGAGCTTGTGAAAGATTGATTGGTCCTTATCATACTGGCACTATCTTCAAAAAAAGTATCATGCTGTTGGCGTATGCCGATGACATTGACATAAGGGAATGTTCGGAGACGACGCATAAGAAACAGACCTAACCTCCGGTGGAAAGACTAAGTACTGGAGAACTTGTCAACACTTGGAATCTCTAACTGGCGCCAGCTAGCGAAAGGAAGCGTTGGCTGGCAAAGCATTCTACGTTCGGCGTAGATCGGTTTTCTGTTGTAATGGCCACATAAGAAAGTAAGTAAGAATGTATGCGTGCATGAGGAGATTACATAATTGCGGCAAAAATGGTACGAACCTTAGGTACACCTTAGGAAATTATATTAAAACGATATAAAATGTATATTTTTGGTGTGGCGCACATGTATTGTGTCCTTTTTGATAAAAATGGTTGACTACCAAACAATAGCTTGCCATCGGCATACTTGTATGAAGAAATGTGATAATATTGAATAAACAAAACCTACTTAAACAAGATAAGAACAATTGAGTATTGTGCTATATTACTGTAGCATAGAAAACTCTAAATTTTGTCTCCTGGTCGGTCAGATTTTTGAAGCTGTCTGTCACCTGACAGGTTCGCGCGATAACTTGAGCAAATATTGAGATATTTTGATTTTAGATTTACAAGGGACAGACCACGACCACTCTTTTATAAAGCTCCCATACAAAGCCACGGAATTTGTTATATGTTTAGCCGCCAGCTTAAAGCACGAAATTTAATATTGTCGTTTGTAATAAATTACTACTTAATGTAGCACACATACAAAGTCGCGAAATTATCTTGAACTCCAACATAAAAGCCCTATAACTTACAAAATAATTCGCCTAGAACAACTATATTTCAGGTGTAGATTAGTATTATCGGCCGAAATTAGTCCTCAATTTCGGTAAGCTACCATGTAGCTACCGCTAGAATGTGCGAGCCAAACTAATGAAAAGGCAAAAAATAAAACCTTAAATTGAATAAAATTCAAAAGTTAAATAAACAATATAAGGATAAATACTTATAAACACTTTTTCGGAATTTCTGGTTATGAGTTTAGATGAGATAGAGCGAGACACCAATAATATAAAATGTATGAGATTTGCATTGCCGTCTAGCAGCACCATAAATATGGTGCTGTTAATTATTTATTATATACAAGCAATTACGAAATAATAAAATTTAAAAATTCGAAATTTTCGAATTTAAATATCGTGTAAAGTGAAATAATGTGCTTATTGGGGTGAAGGGTGAAGTGCTTTGCTTGCATCAAATGACTGAGATACGATCTTATGTTCCTATTGCAAATAGGGATGATTTTTGAATTTAGAAAAAGTTTATTGATTGACCTTTTTCCCCATTTTTGCTAATATTTCCCAACATAAACGCACGTAGCCTTAAGTTCATTCAAATTGTTTTCGTTAATATTAAATTATGCTTTTATTTGTAGATTAAATCTTGTATTGTGTTGTTTATTTATAATTTATTTTCATTGAAAAAAAATAAAAAATCAAGATCCTGAATATAATAGATTTTTAATAATTTTCACATTAAATAATGATAACATATTTACTCGTATATCAATACTAAATTTCATATGATGAACTAAACGATTAAAATAAAAATATAATATAGTAGACAATTAAGGAATATTTTATAAGTTAACCAAGGGTTAGAATCACATACATATAAAAAGTAACGCCAATCTATTCACTGAAGTATTTTCCAATATTGTACATTAAATTATTTATGTACCTAGGCATTCAATCAGGATATAAGTAATCCTGTAAAATATTTTGAAATGCAATTTTAATTTTACCACGATCACGTCCATTTAGTTTTTGTATATCGGGTAGTAGGCTCATCAAGAACATGGCGTCCGGATCGGTTTTACAATCACACAACTCTAAGTGAGTGGTGGCAGATGGCACCGATGCGCCAACAACACTGCTGGTGCCAGCTGCTGTTGTAGCATTACCTGAAGAAACCGATGATATTTCCAAACGATGTAAATGCGACACATGGCGGTTTTGTAGCTGTTGTTGTTGTTGATGTGCCTGCGAATGAGCTGAAAGTTGTAATGATGTCGATGATGCTGTAGCAGCCGCAGGCAAAGGTGAAACATCTCGCATTATATTAGTTTCTTCTTCTCCTCTATGACTGTGAGATGTTGTATGATTTGTTGTTGTGCTTACCATTTCCATTGCGGGCTTAGAAAATGTGGGCCGCACAAACGAGACATTTGATGAGTGAGTTGTCGGCGTAGTCGAGTTTAGCATACTGCGTTGTTGCACATGTGTCACGCTAGTCATTTGCGAACTACTAATATTCTCCTGTGAGCGTGGGCGTTTTGCCCGTAAATCATCATGATAATAACGTGTTTGTAAACGACTTAAATGTTGCATTCGTAAATGATCACGATGTCGTTTGCCCACCTGCTGCTGTGTACTACTGGATGCTAATGCCGAATCTAGCCCAAAATCATGCATTTCAACTGTATCATCTGCGTCCTTGTCGTCGGCCTCCTCATTTCTAGTTTCGGTGTCATAATCCGTATCGATGTTATCATCACATTCTGATTTGATATCATTATTTAATGAGTGTGTTTCCATATTTTGAAATCGTTGTTGCTGTTCGTGTTGTTCATCTTCGATTATTTCATCTAGTTCGGAATTATTTTGCTCAAGATCATTGTCAGCATCATCAAAATAGTCCAAATAGTTATCTGCTAGTTGCTGTTGATGTTCCTGTTGGTGGTTTGTACGTGTGTTATTGGCTGCCAAGCTCGAGGCAGCAACAGCACTAGCAGCCGCTACAGCACGTTCCCGTTGCAAGCGATTAGAAAGGCAGCTTATTTGCACTAGAGCATCCTGAACCTGTGAATCTAATGATTTTGGTTGCTGATGTTTTCTACATAAGTAAAAATGTGCCAGTCAAGACAAATGTATTAAAAACCACAAAAATCAGAAGATTAAAAAACTTACTTTCTTAAATAAGGATGTAAGAAGAACATCCTATCAAAATATGACCAACATGGTGGAACTTTTTCTTCCAGATAATTTGTATATTCACGACGGAATGAAATACGTAAATTAGTCCATTTAGCTAAACTGGCACCAGCTATGATTTAAATGCAAACGTAATCATTATTAAAATCATCTAATTGCCAAAAAATAAATCAACTTACGATTTTTTTCCAATTTTAAATCGACCTCACGCCAAAAATTCTCAACATACGGTCGGCAGAAATAATACTTGTGACGTGGATTATAAATTGCCTCATCGCGTTGAACCATATCGATTAGTTTGAACACCTCCTCAGTAAGCCAGCGCGAAGATGAGCATGCGGCCGCAGTGCTCTGTGAGTTTGACGAATAAAAATCACTCGACATTTTGAATGTGATGGCCGGTGTGCCGTTATGGAATCAGTATTATATTGCAGAATTTTTACACTTTTGCCATTATCACAATGTAATGGGTTTTTAATACGGCCGTATTAGCGAGATCAAATCCAAAATCACTCTGCAACTATGTATTATCAAGTATAAATTTGACTACACAAATCATAAAAAGAATAATAAAAAATCACATTACTTTTGCGTAACAAAAATGTATTAAAATACATACAATAAGAATTAATTTAATAGAATAATACTTGCGTATATGTGCAAAGAAAAGAAATCCCCACTTGTCGGGTATTCTGACAGCAAAGTTGTTAGAATTTTGATAAGCTTGCCACTTGCTTTTTTGCAAAATTCTCTTGTCATATTTGCAAACAGCTGTAGCTCTTTTTTGCACTAACAGCTGATTGTTACAGTCATGCGCAAAAGTGTTAATTCGTGATTATGTACATACAGAGGGATGCATATGTGGTGTATTTATTTGTTTGCGACCTGCATACTAGTTTGAAATTAACGACCGTTCTACTATGTAGACAAAAAACATAAAAAGCCGGTACAACCTGTTTCCGCTTTTTTCCAATATTATTATTAAATATTGGTGACATTACGACATACATACATTATTAAATGCGTTATTTTTTGAATAATTGCTATTTATCTTTTTTCACTTTTTATTATTATTGTATATCAAATTGTATATCAAATCATGCCTTTAAAGTAATTTTATAGAGTAAAAGAACGTAATCAAAAAGTAGCAAAAATAAAATACACCACAATGTTTCAATTTGCGGCCAAACAAAGAGAATAACAAATATGTATGAATGGTTGAATTAAAAACCCTTTGGCGGAAGTCGACGAAAAGGAAAATCAATATGTCTTTGAAGGACCAAATATAACCATTCAACATTTGAGATTTTCAACTAACGCTAATAAACGAATGCTCTGAATACATCTAAAATCAATTTCATGTTACAACATAGTATAATTAAGAAAGTAAGACAATCAGAGAGAGGAAGTATGACGCTTTCACGTTTTGAAGTAAATATATCGAAGAAAATTAAAAGACAGATTTGTGAAATCTATCAAAGTGAAAAATTACAAAATATTTTGCCACATTAGCCCCCTGGTTGTGTATAAGGGTCAAACATCTGAAACGCATAGTCTATTTTTTCTTTTCTATCATTAGTAATTTTATTTTAATCAGATGAACTTTTAAATATTTTTTTAATTATTACAATAATAATTTATAAATATTTAATAATCTAAAATATCCTTAAAGTCCATTGTTTTTCTTTAAAAAAAAAAAAAACGAAAAGAATTAAAATTTAGTACTCAACCAGAGGATTAATAATTTTGACACTGCCTGACACTGATTGACACTGATTTCGGCATTCCTCTTTCATTGATATTTTGACACTACCTAAATATGTCTTGGCATATCCTGTGCATGACATGAAAACAAGTTTTGCGATTGCCTTCCCACCAAACCAAACATACTTGTAAAAAATTTACAGTAAGCCTTGCGCTAGAAAAAATCTTGCGAAATTATTGTAAAAATGATTATAGAATAAACAAATGGGAACCTTTGGAAAAATATTCCTTGCTGTAATAGTTTTGCAATCGATAGCTTACAGCATTAATAAAATAGCGTTTTAAAATAATTTGACAAACTTTTGATATTATTAAAATTAACGTACTATGTTAGCTTACTGTAATTTTTTTAAATAATGTATTTTTATTAGGATTTCAAATAATTGTATATTTAAACTTACTTGTGAAGTCACCGTTTAAACATGCAAGAAACAATAACAAAAAACCAAGATGACGGCAAAGAATTTCGTCACTTGTAAAATTATTTTATTTGACCGGGGTTGTGCGGGGACTGTTGTGAGAGTACAATTCGGGTGCGTGTCCATATGGTAGGCCAACCAGAATTGTTTGGAGTGCAGCTTGTTATTCTGTTTCTCATTCAGCAATCTCGTCTCTTCGTGTAGATGATCTTCATGTGTCATTAAGTGGCAGCCCGTGATGGTGCAAAGTGATGCATTTTGGGTTTTTTGGAGTTTTAGCCATTGCTTATCACTGATGTCTGCTGTCTAGACGGGCGTCGCATAGTTGACTATCCCTTGAAAATCGATTTAGGCCAAATTCAGCATGCTCCACCAGCCATCTCTTTCCTTCCCTAACTGGCTCCAGTTAGAAATTCCAAGCGTTGTAGAGTTCTCCAGTAGATGGTCTTTCCACCGGACGTTAGGACTGCCTCTTCCGCGTTATCCACCAGCGGGTTCCAAATATAACACCTTCTTTTCTAGAGCGTGTTCTCCATGCGCTAGACATGACCTAGCTAGCGCAGCCGCTGAATTTTAATGCGCTTTACTAAGTCAGTGTCGGCATACAGCTCATATAGCTCATGATTCTACCTTATTCGGTACTCGCCACCAATTCAAACAAGTCCAAAGATCTTACGTAAGACTGTTCTCTCGAAAACTTCGAGCATTTTCTCATTTGAGGTGGAAATTGTCCAAGCGTCTGCGCCATATGTATGTATAGGCAATATTTGAAGTCATCATTTGTCCTTGGTATTTTGTTTTACTGTCTGTCAGCATTTAATACCGAAAACAAACAAATTTGAAACAAAAGAAAATACGTGTAAATAAGTATTATAACTATCACTATTGACTTCAGAGTGAAAGAAATGATAGCAAAATATACGATATTCGTCTATTTTTCGTTAAAGTACTGCACATAACGCTGATTTATTGTGTTATCCCCTGTTCTTTTACGTTCGTTTCGGTTATATCCATTGTTTGGGGTTTTAGCACTGGATATTAAGCATAAAATGTTCATGTTGACCTACGTACAGTAAATAAATATTAAAGCACGTAGTTCTAGTCAAAATTAGATCATCTTAAATTCAGTAAATTCAAAAGTTCTAAAAGAAAACACTTTCATTAATTTTCATAACTTTTTTTGCTTGTTATGTGCAAGGTAATATGAAATTTTTGCGACAGCTAATTATATTTAATGTGAACATTTGACAGTAGCGATAGTGACAGTGTGCAAGTATATAATTGCGTGTTGCGCATACGCTCAGTTATCAAACGGTGACATTTTTATATCATGGTTTGTATCAATGCTACAACACGATAAGTCATACCCATGACCTGTAAAATAAAACAGATAATTTAATTAAATATTATTGAATATGCAAGTACACTATGTTCTACAATTTTAAAAGTATCCAATGAAATTTGTTGAAATCCTTGAGCTGAGAGTTCAGCCTGTTTTTGAGCACGCATCATCATCAAGAGTAGAAGTTTTTTATATTCATTGGAACCATTATACCAGGTGCTGTCATAAGCATACGTTGCAATATCTGTACTCTATATATAATACAATGAAATAATATGAAATTATCACTTTAACGTAGTAGAAAATTTACATTGTCTTACCGTAGTTATTAATTTTTGTCCATGATAGCACACCAAAGCGAATTGTGACATTACGGTCATAAAAAATATAAAATAGATAATGTAAGACCAACCAAATTTTTCAAATGATAATTGAGCTGCAGTAAATACCAGCACGGTGGTACAAGACAATAAACTGAATAGTAATGATACACCAAATATGCCATTTAATTCATGATGCAACCTAAAAAAGAGACATTTGTAATCAATAACAAATATAAATATGTACTATACATGGAGAAGGGGAATAAGCATCGTAGTCTTTTTTCTCTCGGTCCGTTCTGATACACGTTAACTGCAGATCTATTAATGCCACGCTACCGGAAACGCTATACAGTATTTTTGACTGTTGACACAGAAGTTAGGTTAGGCAGTCTGATAAAGAATTTCTCTTAGATTGTTGAAGATCGTTTCAACAAGCAGAACAAAGTATGGGATGATGAATATGTTTAGTATAGATGAGCTCAGCTTATGGTATAAAAGTATTACAATAGGTAAAGAAATTGGAAAATTATTTCTCTTGGCTTAGGCGTATGTTACGTCAAAATCGTGTGTTTATTGTTTTTTTGTTTTTCTTTTTTACTTTAATGTTTCTATATCATTCAATCTACGCTTGCGGATTTCTTTACCTCGTATTTTTATATCAAAATTGTCAAGTAAGCACTGTACAATTTTTCACTCATGCAACACAGGAACTAAAGCCGCCGTTTGGCGGCTTCTTTCAAATGGTTATTGATTATACTTCCGATTGTAAGAAATATAAATTTATAATGAAAAGTCGGAAAAAATTTTGTGAAAATGACTGAAATGAAAGTATATTTCTTCCGTTTGTCTAACAATTTTACATTCACAGTAATAAACGGAAGTAGTGCAACTTGAATCCTTTCTCAATACTTTCTCCCCAACTAATATAATATTAGAACATACCCGAGCAAAAACTGATGCTTCTTCAAAATAGTCACTAGAAATTCACAATCTTCCTTGGAATTCTCCACAAGCGGATCATGCGATTTCAATTCAAGTCCAACATATTTCAAGTGCATGCACACTTGTGATGTCAAACACATCAACCATGTATCAGAACCCATGTTAGTAGCTATGGAAGTATGGCAACTTAACACATCGATTATATATGCTAATGAATATCCAATGGGTGTACGATGATTAAAATTGTATTCCAGTGGAACACAACGTAAATACGCGAAATTTGCTGAATCATAGCCCAATGTGTGTAAATCAGAAAAATATAGAAATACCGCTTGCAACACCGGTGTAGCTAAAATAGAATAACAAGCACCGAAATATATTGTGATGATTGTAAGTATCGCTTTGGACCAATAGTATTCATTGACACAATATCCTTGACGTTCTTGCATTGTCTTCGGATAGGCCTGCTCTAGAATATTAAAAATATTACGCATGCGCTTATGATTGATGACTAATGCCAACGACTTAATGTTTGCATCAAGGGAAAAGTAAAGATAAGTGCCAACACGTACAGCAGTTATTACATCACCACTGCATAACAGTGCGAAAAATTCTTTGAACATAAAGAATTTCGAATAGAAATGGCACGTCACAGCAAAAATCATAAATATCCACATTGTATTTGTTAACCACTTTGGTTTTCGAGTATTTAAAAAGTCATAGCCGACTAACTTCAATATTATGCAAGGTAAACGAACAAAGTCTACAAATTCAAGTGGTTTGTCCGATTTGAATTTTAGCACCATTTTCAAAAGTTACTATTTTAATGTTGAATGGTCATTTTGTGTCGTCACTAACATATTTATATTAAACTAATGCACATAAATGTGGTAAGAATGGAAGCAGTATCGTAATCAAGTGGGAGTCGGTACTCTAAAATGTTGCTTTCAGCGATAAGAAAGAAACTAAATTATGCTTTTTTATACTAGTTAGTTCCAAAACTAAGAACTATAAATATTTGTAAAATTTAATTTTTAATTTTCACTAAAGAATGTAAAATTGCTTTTCTATGAAATTCATAAAATCTACTTTAGTTGTTATCCTTTATTGCCGTAGCCGGTCAACGAATTCAATAAACTGACAAGTAGTTTATTGAGTTCGTTGAAATAATCCTGCACCTTTAAATTATTTTCTCTGACTACAGCCATAATGTTCTAATAATGATTTTGTGGTTTTTCGTGTGGTTAGATCTAAGTAAAAGTTGCTAATTAAAAGGTACCTATGAATGCTTGCATTTGAATTGGCGTAAATTCAACCACATCCATTTATATATAAATACAAATTACAAGGAAGCTATATTAAGTTTTTCTTCATATTTAGTTTTTGATTATTTATGCAGATTGCATGAAGTAAATATGGTTACTGAATATATAAAACATATGACATAGAATAACTGCGATATTTTGCACACGAGCATGCAAAGTAACAACAAAAATAAGCGAGCTCACTCAATTGAACTCGCTCAATTGAACTCGCTTAAATTTTAAGCGACCTGAATTATATGGTTGCATGGTAAAAAAAAAAAGCACTATTATGAATAGGCAACTGGAATGTGCTTGGGAAATTTCAACAACACGTCAAATTATTGTAAATATAAAGAAAACGAAGCAAAATAAAGCAAGTAGAAGGGAAATCATAAGCGAGTTGGTGTTCTTTAGCAACTCGCTTACAAAAGAATGCAGCTAATATATACATATTAGCACATATTTTTACGCTAATACATGTAAGTACTAATCAAGTTTGAAATATAGTTGTTGTAGGCAGAAACTGCCGCAGTTACAGGAGTTTAAATTTTAAAGAAATTTGTGTAATTTATGTAACTATATATTTCACTTTGTAGGAAATCGAGAGAAAATATTTTACACGCACTGTCTTCCTTGAGATATATTTGGGAATAATATAAAACAGTTTGAAATATAGTTGTTGTAGGCAGAAACTGCCGCAGTTACAGGAGTTTAAATTTTAAAGAAATTTATGTAATTTATGTAACTATATATTTCACTTTGTAGGAAATCGAGAGAAAATATTTTACACGCACTGTCTTCCTTGAGATATATTTGGGAATAATATAAAACAAACAAACAATAATATAAAGACTCCATTTCTTTGGAGCTCGGATATTGAGGGCTATAGAGCCAATGGCGTCCAACAATTATCCTTGCTGTACCAAGTACTCCTCTTCGTAGCGTAGTTCTGCACAGTTCTCAGCTTCGTGTTCATTAAATCGAACCAATTGGTTGTTGTCTTGATGAAATCCTCTCTATCAACGGAATTGTAGAGTGTTGGAATGACTTAAATTTCTCCAAACTCAATTTCATGTTGAGAACTTTAGCCTCCAACTCCTGCACTTTTTTCATTATGTTACTATTTTCTAACTGAAAGCTGACTTAGGTCGAGCCTATTATACAAGATTTTATCCACGGGACAACAACAGTATTTTTATTTGTTTTATAAAAATTTTAAATAAATGCATACTCTTTTTAAGATTTTCTATTTCGCCAATTCAAATTGTTGTGTGGTTACGAGAATTAATTTTGTTGTTGTTACTTTGCATGCAATTCGATAAATAATCGAGTGTTCTTTTGCTACTTGTGTGCAAAAGATCGCAGCTATTCTATGTCCTATGTTTTATATATGTAGTAACCATATTTAGCTTCCTTGTAATTTGTATTTATATATAAATGGATGTGGTTGAATTTACGCCAATTCAAATGCAAGCATTCATAGGTACCTTTTAATTAGCAACTTTTACTTAGATCTGACCACACGAAAAACCACAAAATCATTATTAGAACATTATGGCTGTAGTCAGAGAAAATAATTTAAAGGTGCAGGATTATTTCAACGAACTCAATAAACTACTTGTCAGTTTATTGAATTCGTTGACCGGCTACGGCAATAAAGGATAACAACTAAAGTAGATTTTATGAATTTCATAGAAAAGCAATTTTACATTCATTAGTGAAAATTAAAAATTAAATTTTACAAATATTTATAGTTCTTAGTTTTGGAACTAACTAGTATAAAAAAGCATAATTTACTTTCTTTCTTATCGCTGAAAGCAATATTTTAGGGTACCGACTCCCACTTGATTACGATACTGCTTCCATTCTTACCACATTTATGTGCATTTAATATAAATATGTTAGTGACGACGCAAAATGACCATTCAACATTAAAATAGTAACTTTTGAAAATGGTGCTAAAATTCAAATCGGACAAACCACTTGAATTTGTAGACTTTGTTCGTTTACCTTGCATAATATTGAAGTTAGTCGGCTATGACTTTTTAAATACTCGAAAACCAAAGTGGTTAACAAATACAATGTGGATATTTATGATTTTTGCTGTGACGTGCCATTTCTATTCGAAATTCTTTATGTTCAAAGAATTTTTCGCACTGTTATGCAGTGGTGATGTAATAACTGCTGTACGTGTTGGCACTTATCTTTACTTTTCCCTTGATGCAAACATTAAGTCGTTGGCATTAGTCATCAATCATAAGCGCATGCGTAATATTTTTAATATTCTAGAGCAGGCCTATCCGAAGACAATGCAAGAACGTCAAGGATATTGTGTCAATGAATACTATTGGTCCAAAGCGATACTTACAATCATCACAATATATTTCGGTGCTTGTTATTCTATTTTAGCTACACCGGTGTTGCAAGCGGTATTTCTATATTTTTCTGATTTACACACATTGGGCTATGATTCAGCAAATTTCGCGTATTTACGTTGTGTTCCACTGGAATACAATTTTAATCATCGTACACCCATTGGATATTCATTAGCATATATAATCGATGTGTTAAGTTGCCATACTTCCATAGCTACTAACATGGGTTCTGATACATGGTTGATGTGTTTGACATCACAAGTGTGCATGCACTTGAAATATGTTGGACTTGAATTGAAATCGCATGATCCGCTTGTGGAGAATTCCAAGGAAGATTGTGAATTTCTAGTGACTATTTTGAAGAAGCATCAGTTTTTGCTCGGGTAAGTTCTAATATTATATTGGTTGGGGAGAAAGTATTGAGAAAGGATTCAAGTTGCACTACTTCCGTTTATTACTGTGAATGTAAAATTGGTAGACAAATGGAAGAAATATACTTTCATTTCAGTCATTTTCACAAAATTTTTTCCGACTTTTCATTATAAATTTATATTTCTTACAATCGGAAGTATAATCAATAACCATTTGAAAGAAGCCGCCAAACGGCGGCTTTAGTTCCTGTGTTGCATGAGTGAAAAATTGTACAGTGCTTACTTGACAATTTTGATATAAAAATACGAGGTAAAGAAATCCGCAAGCGTAGATTGAATGATATAGAAACATTAAAGTAAAAAAGAAAAACAAAAAAACAATAAACACACGATTTTGACGTAACATACGCCTAAGCCAAGAGAAATAATTTTCCAATTTCTTTACCTATTGTAATACTTTTATACCATAAGCTGAGCTCATCTATACTAAACATATTCATCATCCCATACTTTGTTCTGCTTGTTGAAACGATCTTCAACAATCTAAGAGAAATTCTTTATCAGACTGCCTAACCTAACTTCTGTGTCAACAGTCAAAAATACTGTATAGCGTTTCCGGTAGCGTGGCATTAATAGATCTGCAGTTAACGTGTATCAGAACGGACCGAGAGAAAAAAGACTACGATGCTTATTCCCCTTCTCCATGTATAGTACATATTTATATTTGTTATTGATTACAAATGTCTCTTTTTTAGGTTGCATCATGAATTAAATGGCATATTTGGTGTATCATTACTATTCAGTTTATTGTCTTGTACCACCGTGCTGGTATTTACTGCAGCTCAATTATCATTTGAAAAATTTGGTTGGTCTTACATTATCTATTTTATATTTTTTATGACCGTAATGTCACAATTCGCTTTGGTTTGCTATCATGGACAAAAATTAATAACTACGGTAAGACAATGTAAATTTTCTACTACGTTAAAGTGATAATTTCATATTATTTCATTGTATTATATATAGAGTACAGATATTGCAACGTATGCTTATGACAGCACCTGGTATAATGGTTCCAATGAATATAAAAAACTTCTACTCTTGATGATGATGCGTGCTCAAAAACAGGCTGAACTCTCAGCTCAAGGATTTCAACAAATTTCATTGGATACCTTTAAAATTGTAGAACATAGTGTAGTTGCATATTCAATAATATTTAATTAAATTATCTTTATTTTACAGGTCATGGGTATGACTTATCGTGTTGTAGCATTGATACAAACCATGATATAAAAAATGTCACCGTTTGATAACTGAGCGTATGCGCAACACGCAATTATTTAACTTGGCACTGATTTACTTGCACACTGTCACATCGCTACTGTCAAATGTTCACATTAAATATAATTAGCTGTCGCAAAAATTTCATATTTACTTGCACATAACAAGCAAAAAAAGTTATGAAAATTAATGAGTGTTTTCTTTACGTACGTCAACATGAACATTTTATGCTTAATATCCAGTGCTAAAACCCCAAACAATGGATATTTGGCAATTTTTAAGATGATTTTCAAAACATAATTTGATTTAGATTACCAAATGTAGCTGCTACAAAGCAAAAATATAAGCGAAACGAACGTAAAAGAACAGGGGACAACACAATCAATCAGCGTTATGTGCAGTACTTTTACGAAATATAGACGAATATCGTATATTTTGCTATCATTTCTTTCACTCTGAAGTCAATAGTCATAGTTATAATACTTATTTACTTGTATTTTCTTTTGTTTCAAATTTGTTTGTTGTCGGCATTAAATGCTGACAGACGGTAAAACAAAATACCATGGACAAACGATGACTTCAATTATTGTTGAGGTAGACAGCCTTTGGTCTCTACAAGTCTCTCATCATGCCTATCCTTACATATGGCGCGGACGCTTGGACAATTTCCACCTCAAATGAGAGAATGCTCGAAGTTTTCGAGAGAAAAGTCCTACGTAAGATCTTTGGACTTGTTTGAATTGGTGGCGAGTACCGAATAAGGTGCAATCATGAGCAATATGAGCTGTATGCCGACACTGACTTAGTAAAGCGCATTAAAATTCAGCGGCTGCGCTGGCTACGTCATATCTAGCGCATGGGGTACACGCTCTATAAAAGAAGGTGTTATATTTGGAACCCGCTGGTGGATAACGATACTGGAGAACTCTACAACGCTTGGAATTTCTAACTGGAGCCAGCTAGGGAAGGAAACACACCAGGAACGTCCTGAAAATGTACGACGACATACGAAGTCGAACAAACAATAATGAGCTGGATTACAACTCGTACACTGCCGCTATTTATTATATACTTGCACGCTGAAGAGGTAACTACTGCGACTCTTACATATAAACTAAATATAGTCCTTATCGGAAGAACCTCACCTGTAGCTAAAGTAGAAGGATCATTGCCCTGAAAAACGAAATGCACTCTGGCACAGCTCAAGTCGGGATATAGGAGGTTCCACAATTTTTATTTTGCTAGACTGAATTACAATATACTGGACGAATGCCCCGAATTCGTTCATTCATGAGAAGTCTCTCTATTGACTCTACCTTATATTGTGGTACCATGGCCATCACTTTCCATCACCTATAGAAAAAAAAAAAACCATGTGTCAATTACGTGCGGTGATTGTCAATTTACAAGTTTCAGATAGGTTTCCGTTCACGTACTTTCTGTATATTTTCTCAAATTGAGAATAATTTGTTTTTACTCTCTTAATGACAGAAAGTGATGGCAGAGAACTTTTAATATCAGAGAAGTCCTACTTTGGATTTTTGAGCTTTTTCCTGATAACAGAGTTGCAATATGCAGAAATTTTGAAGAGAGCAATGCCATGACCAGGAAAGCAAATGCTGTAAATTAACATAACAAATTATATTGAAATAAAGTCAAATAATTACACATTTATATGTAAATTAGTAAATATTTTTATGAATTAATTCTATATATGTATGTGGAAATTAAAAAAAAAAATTTTAGAAGAATTTTTGCTATTATTCAATTTATATATATGTACATGCGCATGGAGTACTTATAGGTATACTCCATTCACGCAATGCATATATTTATAAATATATGCACTTTTTATTATTATTATTAATAAGGCTATGAATCACCGCGATCTGAAGATCTTTTGTGCAGCCTTATTCCTAACTAGCAGATCTCAAGACTATTTATAAATTTTGTCACTGCTGTGGGATTGATTTTAACTAGGTCCCTGGGAACTATGGTTCTGTTGCCTAGGTAGTTTAGTCTGCGTCTAGCCACAGCTGGGCAATTGCAAAGGACGTGTTCTGCTGTTTCCTGCTCTTCAAGACAGAGTCGACAGAGATCGTTGTTAACCATACCCATTTCATCATGTGATAATTAAGTTTACAATGACCGGTTAATAGTTCAGTGTAGAGCTTGATGTCTTTTCTGCTGGGGTTCAAGGTAGCATCTACCTTAATGTGTTCAGAGTCAATGAATATTTTCGACTGCCGCATGCCTGTTTGGGCTCTCCAGTAATCGGTTAAACTACTTTTTTCCTCTTCACATATTAATTGTTCATGAAGATACTGTTTACCCCGCAGAAGGATTCTGGACCTATGAAAGGGGTGTCTGCGCTCTTTTTGGCCAGTGAATCTGCCATTTCATTTCCTGCATGCCCCTCGTATCCCGATACTCATATTAGAGTCACAGAGTTCCTCTTTGCTAAGGTATTGAGGAGTTCGAAGCATTCCTATTATATGCTCTTACTACAGGGTGATTATTAAGAGCCTTCAAATTTGATTAAAAAAAAAACACACATAAAATATCCGTGAAAGTCACCAATAAGAGTGGACGTGTTTGATAGAGTCGGAAAAGTTATTGTTTTCGGTAAAAAAAAAATTCTAATATTTTGCGAAAAGACGCTAAGGAACTCAAGGAGTTATTTCGGTGATTTTTTTTTAGAAAAAAAAAAATAAATAAAACAATATCGTTTGCAAACATTTTGTTTATAATATGAGTGTTCAGCGCTCTCCTCTCCGGCAACGGCAATCGCCTGTTAATGTGTGTGTAAACAATAATTTGCAATCACCCGCGCAAACCCCCCCGATAAGTGCATTAACAAAAAAAAACAGTTGATACACACTGCACAAGTGAAAGTAACAGTGCAAATCTTTTGCCTGTACATATTTCTCACTCTAACACTACATCAAAATTTGCAACAACAATAAATACAGACAAAAAAAATAATTTGTTCTATCTCCCTCTATACCGTGGAGTGTACAATGCGCTTCTACTGCTGTAACACCAACAGCTACAACATCAAAGCAAACAAATAACGGCCTTTCTACTGAAGTGCATGACCCAGTAGTTAAAGCAACTAGTGCGATGACTAATAAAGAACCAGTTGCTGTTCAAACTGGAATTGATCGCTACATTACTGTAGTAAAGCGCAAAAGAAGTCCACAAAATTAAAAACAAATGAATTCAACAAAAATTCAAAAGCAGAACACTGCCCCTATTAGTTCGGAAAATAGATACGCTTTGCTTTCAGGTGATGAAAGTGACGAAAATATTATCTCCAAGAAAAATTTCAAACCCCCACCCATTTTCTTAAGAGAACGCAACTCAGATAAGTTGATTTCTAGAATTACAAGTCTTATAGGACCAAAGAATTTCCACGTTGTTCCTATTCGCAAAGGCCAAATTGTGGAAACGAAAGTGCAAATCTACAGCGAAACTCATTATCGCAAAGTAATTGCGGAATTTGATGCTGTAAAAAAGAATTACTACACATATCAGCTAAAAAGTAGTAAGGGCTTAATCGTTGTACTCAAAGGCGTCGAACCCAACGTTGACATTAACGAAATCAAACTTGCCCTTCAGGAAGAAGGGTTTCAAGCCAAAACAGTATTCAACATTCTCAACAAGAGCAATATACCAAGCAATATATCAAGCAATATAATTGAGCTTCAGCCTGAAACAAAAACCCCAAAAAAAGGTGAAGTACACCCCATATATAAAATTCGATATTTATTGCATCGCAAAATCACAATCGAAGAACCCCATAAGAGAACTGGACCTCCTCAGTGCAGTAACTGCCAAGAATATGGACATACTAAGACATATTGTACCCTGCCAGCTGTTTGTGTGATTTGTGGAGATCTCCATAAATCAAACATATACCCAAAATCTAAAGGCGATGCTAGCATGAAAAATGCAGCAATTGTGGAGGTAATCACACCGCAAATTATAGAGGTTGCCCAGTATATACAACCCTAAAGCTAAATTTCTCCGCCAGCAATCAACCTCTAAAACCAGTTGAGCAAACTCAGATAGCCAACTCAAGTAAGAGACAAAATATTGATGCAACACAATTCTTCTCTGCAATCCCAAACAAGAATCAAAACAATTCATACGCTAGCGTGTTAAAACAAAACCCACACCAACAAAGCAATGTAAATAATGAGCAGAAACACTCACTGCCCACCCAACAGCCAAGTACCCTTGAACATTTGCTTCAAACATTAATTCAGAATATGAACCAATTCATGAACTCAATGCTTGGCTGGATTTAATTTCTTGAATCCAGCCAAATCGACATAATGATGATATCTGAGACCCATTTCACTGACAAAAATTGCTACCAAATACCATACTACAAACTGTACACCACAAATCATCCGCATGGTAAGGCACGCGGAGGAACTGCCATATTGATAAAAAGCAGAATAAAACATCATGTTCTCGAAGATTTCAGTAGCGTCTACTTGCAAGCAACATCTATATGTCTGGAAGAATACATCTCTAAGCTAGTAATATCTGCGATATACCGTCCCCCAAGATACAGTATTACCGAACAGCAATATAAAGAATTTTTCTCAACTCTTGGTAGCAAATTCTTGGTTGCTGGCGATTTCAACGCCAAACACACTCACTGGGGCTCCCGCTTAATAACTCCAAAAGGCAGAAGACTATGTTCAATCATCACTAACCAAGGCTACGATGTTATTTCAAATGGCCAACCGACATATTGGCCGACGGACAAGAGGAAAATACCCGATCTCATAGACTTTGAAGTCGCCAAAGGTTTGCAGATGGAAAATATCTCCACAGAGTGTAATTATGATCTATCATCTGACCACTCACCCACGGTAATATCTATAAAATCACCAAGCCCCCAAGGCAATTGCGTTAGAAAGAAAATAGACTGGTTAAAATTCAAGAAATATATAAATTCACATCTTCCTCTGAGTACTGTATTAAGAAATGGACACGATGTAGACTCAGCACTCGAAAAATTCAACCAGCTGCTCTCATTAGCTCTCAGCTCAGCCACCTGCACAAAGGTATGCAAGCAATCAAATATAGCCCATACACACCAGCCGATATTGAATTGCTAGTAAGACAGAAAAGAAGACTCCGAAGACAATGGCAAGAATTCAGATCACCGAATCTGAAAACACAGCTACAGCACTGCACTCGAAAGTTAAAGCAAGCCTTAAAAAATAAAAACAACAAAGAGTTAGAAGAGCTCATAGCGAAATTAACACCTGGTGAAGCGTCAGACTACTCTTTGTGGAAATCAGCAAAAAACTCAAATCGGCCAATTCTCACTGATTCCCCCATCCGTTTGAGTGACGGTAATTGGGCTAGAAGCAACTGTGAGAAGGGTTTGGCTTTTGCAAACCACCTAAAAAGTGTGTTTACACCCAATCCACTCTCTTCACAGTCCTCATTACCAATATTAACTTCTCAACTTTGCTCAATAACGCTCAAAATTAAAAAAAGGACATATTCAAAGCAATTTATAAAGATTTAAACCCAAAAAAATCACCTGGTCCAGATAAAATTACCGGTAAAATGATAAAAGAGCTACCTCCGGCTTCAGTAATTCATCTGATGCACATTTTCAATGCTATCCTTCGTATTAAACACTATCCCAAATGCTGGAAAACTTCAAAAATTATTATGATAGCAAAACCAGGAAAAGACCCTACAAAAGTTGCATCGTACAGACCTATCAGCCTCCTGCCTCTACTTTCTAAAGTATTCGAAAAGCTACTTGTTATGAATATAACACCATTTATTAGTCTCAACCAACTGATTCCTCAACATCAGTTTGGATTTAGAAAACAGCACGGCACAATAGAACAAGTCCACCGCATTGTAACTCTGATAAGGAACACTTTTGAAGAAAAAAAGTATTGCTCAGCTGTCTTTCTTGATATCACTCAAGCTTTCAATAAAGTATGGCACGATGGCCTTATTTACAAACTCAAAGTATTACTGCCTGCGAATGTCTCCTCATTGCTTAGTAGCTACCTCACGAAAAGACAATTTCTCTTACATCACAAGGATTACACCACAAATCCATTGGATATTCACGCTGGCGTTCCTCAGGGAAGCGTTTTGGGCCCCTTACTGTATCTCTTATACACTACAGATATGCCCAGCAATAACTATACATTTATATCTTTGCAGATGATACGGCAATATTGTGCTCTCGCTCTAACCCCATAGAAGCTACTAAACTCCTGCAGACTCATATCGATTCTCTCGAAATCTGGCTAGCAAAATGGCGTATAAAAGTCAATGAATCAAAGAGCGTACATGTAACCTTCACGCTAAGGCCAGATACATGTCCCCCACTTAAAATTAATGGCCAATCAGTTCCACAATGTTCCTCAACAAAGTTCTTGGGTATTCACCTCAACAGAAGGCTGACCTAGAAAAATCACATAGAGGCAAAGAAAACTCAAATCAAGCTTAAAATTAATCAGTTATGGTGGCTGATACACAAAAGATCAAAGTTGAATCTCGAATACAAAGTGCTATTATATAAAGCAATCCTGAAGCCAATCTGGACTTATGGTATTCAGTTTTGGGGCACCGCATCTCCCTCAAATATCGAAAAATTGCAGCGAATACAATCCAAGTGTCTGCGAATTATTGTAAACGCGCCTTGGTATATGAGGAACGTTAACATCCATCGAGATTTAAATGTACCCACAATTTCTGAGGAAGTTGCAATGTCTTGCAGAAGCTACATTCAAAAATTACACAGTCATCCGAATCCCCTTGCTAGGCAATTGTTGCTGAGCACGGGGCATCGTCGATTAAAAAGAAAAGACACACTGAATATGCTGTGAAATTGCTATACCTCGTGACTCAACAAATTGTGATGGAACGTTGGGAATATCACATAATTTTAGTTAGTTTGTAAGATTTGATTACTTATTGTTAGTTTCTAAGTAATTTTAGAAAGATCCAATAAAAAAGCTTGTTAAAAAAAAAACACACATAAAATATAGAAAAATGTATGAAATCTTTATTTGAGTCGATAGATCGATCTATATAGTTCAATGTTTAAAGATGATTTCATGTAAATGTTGACCGCGGCTGCGCCTCAAATGATCCATATGCTGGTTCCAATTTTGGCATACTCTCTCCAACTATCCAATAAATTCTTCAGTATTGGCCTCCAGTGCGTCAATCGTTGCGGTCTTGTCGCTATAGACATGAGCCTTACCATAGCCCCACAAAAAATAGTCTAAAGGAGTTAAATCGCACGATCTAGGCGGCCAATTTACCGGCCCCAAACGTGTAATAAACTGTTCACCGAAATCGCCTCTCAATTGGGCCATTGTTTCAAGTGCTGTGTTGCATGTGGCACCGTCTTATTGAAACCACATTTCATTTAAGTCCAGCTCTCCATTTTGGGCGAAAAAAGTTTGTAATGGCTACCGCGCGCTCGCCATTCACAGTAACGTTCCTGCCATCGTCGTCACCAAACAGTGATTTTTTTCGGGATGCATTGGCGGTTTTTGCAATTCTTCTGGCTGCTCTTCAGACCAAATACGGCAATTTTGATTGTTCAGGTATCCATTCAACCAGAAATGAGCTTCATCGCTGAACACAAGAAAGTGCACGATGTACTTTCTTAACCGAGCATGAATTTTGATAATACAATTCAATAATCTGCAAGTATTGTTCGTTATTATAGACTGCTCCTGTTTTCCGTTCCTTTACATTGAATATCAACACGTGATATTACTTGCTGATATTTCTGATTGTCTGATACACATACGTAATATACGCATTTGCGGGAATGGAGTATACTTATATTGAATAATAGTAAAAACCGTTGATAAAAAATTCTATAATATATAGAAATTATTCATAAAAATATTTACAATTCACATATAAATGTGTACTTGTTATGTAATTTTATTTTATTTTAATTTAATTCGCTATGTAAACCTACAGCATTTGCTCTCCTGGTCATGGTATTGCTCTCTTCAAAATCTCTGTATACTGCAACTCTGTTAAATGACCCTGATATTGTAATCAGAAAATGCTCAAAAATCCAAAGTCGGACTTCTCTGGTATTAAAAGTTCACTGACTGATCCCATGGCCTACAGATCTGAAGGCTAACGCACGCAAATATCGTTTGATATTTTCTCTTATCTTCTAAGAAAATCTAGAACTCACTTGCAAATTATGGCAAGCTAAAATTTCTTATAATATGCTTTGAAATAAAAGCTTAAAAAAAAATTACCTTTAACCTCTTTTCCCCTTATTTTAATAATTTTGCTAATTGAAATGTGCCCCATTAACACTTTAAAAATGGGCCGATATACATTTTTATCAAATGCTAATGCTTTGTTCTATAAAAAATGAAATGAAATATGTGCTAAAAAATGTAAAAAAATTCAACGTCATTTTTTATTACATCGCCTCTCAGGAACTGACTGTAGATCGAAGGTATTCATCGTCTTGCAAGATATAAAGTTTATTTATATTTATAACAAAGTGAGAGCATTTTGTACAATTTTTAACATTTTGTAACCAAAAATCATGAGGGGTTTAAAACAAAGGCATAAATTCAACCTCCTTTTTGAGTACGTTAAACTTATGTATAAGACTGCCAAAAAGGGAGGTTATGTTGTTGATATCACTTTAGTTTTAATCCACCATAGTAATGTTAACATGCAAGTCGGACAATATAAATTTTTATTTGAAAATAGTTTACTGATTTATAAATTTATTTTCTGCTGCCGAGTGTAACTTCCCAATTGGCAGCTGTCAATTATATACAACTATTCTCCGCTTGAAGTCGCTGCTGTAGGATTGTTGCTTGTGAAATTATATGACAATTCGCGCCAAAAGCAGCCGCTTTCATGCATTGACAGTCAATTTGCGAAGGAAAAAAAGGAGTGTGTGCGTCAGAAGCAGCTCGTTAGTGTTCACAGTAAAAGTTTATACAAATTAAAATTAAGTTTCGGAACACATTGATATATTAATAATATTAAGAGTTAAGAAGTAATAAAAAGACAGTAAAATGTTTGAAGCACGTTTAAATAACGCTACCATATTGAAGAAAATTTTGGATGCAGTTAAAGATTTGCTTAATGAGGGCACATTTGATTGCAGTGATTCGGGCATGCAAGTAAGATTTCATTTTTATTTCTGGTTTGCCACATTTGTATAACATTTGTGTTAAATATTTGCAGCTCCAAGCAATGGATAATTCTCACGTTTCATTGGTCTCGTTGACGCTACGCTCTGATGGCTTTGATAAATTCCGTTGTGATCGTAATCTATCGATGGGCATGAATTTGGGTAGCATGGCAAAAATTCTAAAATGTGCCAACAATGATGACACGGTAACAATCAAGGCACAGGATAATGCCGATACAGTCACCTTTATGTTTGAGTCACAAAACCATGAAAAAGTCTCTGATTACGAAATGAAATTGATGAATCTCGATCAAGAACACTTAGGTATTCCCGAGACGGATTATTCCTGTGTTGTACGTATGCCATCGATGGAATTTGCTCGTATTTGTCGTGATTTGGCACAATTTAGTGAATCGGTGGTTATATGCTGCACCAAAGAGGGTGTGAAATTCTCAGCATCTGGTGATGTTGGCTCAGCAAATGTCAAATTGGCGCAAACCACTACAGTTGACAAAGAGGAAGAAGCGGTTGTTATCGAAATGCAGGAAGCAGTTCTATTGACTTTCGCTTGTCGCTACCTGAACGCATTCACTAAAGCCACCCCGTTATCGACTCAAGTTCAGCTCTCTATGTCTGCCGATGTGCCATTGGTGGTGGAGTATCGCATACCAGATTTGGGACATATTCGTTATTATTTGGCACCGAAAATTGAAGATGATGAAAGTTAATTTATATGTATTCTGTTCAAACTACAACTACATATTTATTTTTAAGTTTTCCATCACCCCATAATCTAACATAATACCTATGCACTAACAATAGAAATGTGAAGTAAAGATTGCAGTAATTTTACATTTATATTTAAAATTTCAATACAATTTTTTAAGAGAAATAAACAGAGATTGTCAAAATTTATTGTTTATTGTTTTTTTCATTTTCCCCCCTAATGATCTAATATTAAAAACGCAACATTCATTCAACGATATAATTCGGATGTACCACCAAGAGCGGATCATCTTCCAGTTCACTTTCTTCTGTTGTTGTACGTCGTGGACTTCTGCCGGGTGTCTTCAATTCTGTTGTTTTCAAAGGGATAATAACTTGATCGTGATAAATCAAACGATCGATAACTTTCTCAATTAGGTTTTTGCGTGAAATGAGTTCCTCTTCTGATTCAATTTGATCGGCCACTTGCTCCAAATACCAAGTTACCACCTCACTTCGTTTCATACCCGTATCAGTGCCATCGACTTCGCACCGCGACTCTTCAGTACGCATATGCAGCACAAGCATTGTGGATAAATTCTTATAATCTTCAAATGATAGAGTCAATTTTTTCTTCACCAAAGTTGGATGTCCACCATTTGCACTGCCATTCAGATCAGCCGAATTAGCTTCAACATCATCGGTATTTGTAGTAACAGTATTAGCCATACCAGCATCATTCTCCATATCAACATCACCCATGAACGCTTCATCGATATCATCATCGTCAAGATGAATATCTGGTTGTTCGACTCGTATAATCGATTTGTTAAGTAGTCGAAAAGCTTCTTTGACATGTCGTTCCTGCACCTCATTCATACATTCCAATTTAGCCATTGCCTCGCTCAGACGTATCATTGACTCAAGCTGACGTACAGTGATGCGCCAAGTGCTACGTCCAGCAACACCAGTGTCGCGCTGCCTTAGATGGCCGTAATTCTCAACAAGCAATTTAGCTGCTTCCTGACCGATGATCGGTTTGAATTGCCGTGCAAAGGTAATATATCGTAGCACTTCCTCACGTGTATATGCTCGCTCCACCGTGTCTTCGATGTTCGAGTGCAAATCAACAATTTTGCGTGCAATCGCATAGTCGACCACTTCATTGCATTCATCCACCAAAATGAAGAACAAATCGAAACGTGACATAATTGGCGCTGACAATTGTATATTCTGTTGAAGACTTTTCGAACGATCATAGCGGCCTTGTATGGGATTTGCTGCTGCCAAAATGGAGGTACGTGCATTTAGGGTAGCTCTCACTCCGGCTTTAGCAATTGATATGGTTTGTTGTTCCATTGCCTCGTGTATTGCCACTTGATCACGTGGATCCATCTTATCGAATTCATCAATACAACAGATACCGTTGTCTGCCAACATAAGTGCTCCCGCTTCGATTACAAAATCAAAACTCTCCTCGTCTCGTACGACTGCTGCAGTGAGACCAGCTGCTGATGATGCTTTGCCCGAAGTGTAGACAGCACGTGGTGAAAAGTCGGCAACTTGCTTCAGAAATTGTGATTTTGCAGTACTTGGATCGCCTACGATGCATACATTGATGTCACCACGAAGTGTTGTTTCTAGAAAATATATAAAAAAAAAAAATATTTATGAATAAAAAAAAAATAACACAGGGGGCACCCGGGTTTGAACCGGGGACCTCTCGATCTGCAGTCGAATGCTCTACCACTGAGCTATACCCCCATGCAAGAGCTCCGTGGCAGACGCAATATTTCATTATGCGAAATAAATTTTCGCAATTCCAACAATTATTCAAAAAGCACCAAAAAAGAAAGGAAATTAAAATGTAAAATAAAAAAAAAATTACACAGGGGGCACCCGGGTTTGAACCGGGGACCTCTCGATCTGCAGTCGAATGCTCTACCACTGAGCTATACCCCCATACATTCGACTTCGGACTAATCATTTATAACTATTTCTGAACAACTTATTTTCTTATGTTAATATAAATAAATGACTACACTCGTTTTCGTATTCCATAAAATATATCAACATATTTTTCTTTTTTACTTACTCTCATGTGTTGTTTTGCCGACACCACCGAACAATTGCAATAAAATGCCACGCTTTACTTCATCATTGCCATATATCGAAGGAAATAAACTATTTATCAGATTATTATAAAGATTACGATCCTTTGACATCTCATATACTTTATTCCATTCGGCATCGGTCATTTGTTTCTTCATATCCTCGGCTGTAACCTCGGACATTGGCAAATCGGTACCACCAAAGCGTGCAGTAGTTGCTTGTACACTGCAAGCAAGGAAAGCCATACGATAGTTTAATTCACGTGCACCTAACGCTTTCAGACCAGTCACACCTTCGGCTCTTTCGCCTGGTTTATGATGTGAACTGGAATCAGCTTTGGCACCGGGCATATTTAAAACACCAACATCGGGCACAACGATGAGTGTACCAGTGAAGTCATAACGATCTCCGGCTTGAACGGTTTCAACCAATTCGGAACGTAAAATAATTTCAACCGATCGTGGTATACAACCGCGTGGCAGCTCTGATTGTGTTTCTTGAATGCGCACCTTTTGAAAATCAAGAAACAACGATTTCTCCACATCCAACATGAAACGCCGACGATTGGAACACACCGGATTACGACATATGGTGGGATTTGTAAATTTAAATTGTTGCTCCACATTACGTATCTCAGTTTGGCAATCCAAACACATAAATGTACCCATTACCAATTCTGGATGAACTGGATGTGTACGCACCACTTGACCTGAAATGCGTATAAGTGTGCCAATTTTTGAGGTGGTCAAATCACGTACTTTATGACGTGTCGGCACATCTGCAAACGATATATAACAATCTTTTTCAGCCTTCAAGCCCAGGCGATCCTTTACGAAATTAGTAACCGATTGACACAAATATGGATATATACTATTGGGATGAGAAAAATTACATACATATAATTAATTGCAGCACAGTGTGCATATGATTACTCACCGATAGTATTCTTCAATTATAGTTGTTGCCAAATTTTGATTATATTTTTCAACATCATCGAAACTAACTTCCAATGTACAACGATCAGGTGATTCCAGATCAGTGGCTGGTTTCACATATTTAATTTCACCATCTTCTTTGAATCTACATTATGAGACAATACATCAAACAGTAGAGTATATTATTAATAAAAACATATGCATTTTAACTTACTCCTCGAGGAAATCTTGAAACAATTTCTGACAACGTATACCAACATCATCTTTTACACGCAATTGACCAATTTGTGCATCAGCTACATCCATATTGTGTTTTCGTTATTAATGAGACAATTGGAAATATCGATCGTATGTTATTTATTTTATTTTTTTTCTAACTAATTTTTAAATATATTGTTTACGTTTCACGCGGTTTACACAAAATTCATCGGACACACACAAAAAGGGAGATGGATTTTCTAAAAAAAAAAAAAAGCATTGTGAATTGACAGATGTCGGCTACATTTTCGTTTTTTGGCGCCAATCGCGATATTCATTACCAAGGGTCTTATTATATAGGTAAAGCAATTCCAGAATGTTTATTCTCAAGTAAAAAAGTGGAATGAAAAGAATATAAAACAACAAACGCACGATTTTGACACAATTTGAACACCTTCGAACATCACTTCTATACGCTAGGAGAACATATTTTGCGATTACTTTACCTTTGTAATTAAATGATCTCCATTCTAGCAAATTATATGAAGAAATATATATATAAAAATGCTATGCAAATTAGTTTATGTAAATGCATGTATTTTATTTTATTTGAAATGAAATTATTAAAGTTAAGTATATTTTATTCTATTGTGTAATGATTACGCTGCATCAGTTTATGAAATATGGAATTCAAGTATCAAGTAATTGTAACAAAATGTATTTTAATCATCAACAGATGGCATTAAAATCTATTTGAAATTAATATGTGGAGTGCTCACCTAGAATTTGGAAGAAAAAATAATACTCTGAAGATAAGCAGAAAAAATTTATATAGAAATACTTGCATAGAAAATTAAGATAGATTTATTTTAATTATAAATTTATCAATGAAAACATCAGTGGCCCATTCACAGTGTCCAAGCAGTATTAACTAGTTGAGTTGATAGCAAATATTTTATTTTAACAGCAAAGAGGACAACAAATAAGCCTAAAAAAGATATTTAAATATTGAGAGATAAATTGAGTGTTAAAATGCGCTAATGTAAACTGAATTCGAAGTATATAACGTAAGGGTAAACATAAACGTTGTATGTTAAAATTTGTTTGACTTAATCTGGAAAATGTCGATAATTTTCAAAGACCCTTTAGGATTTATTTTTCTTCAGTGCGAATTAAAAATTAGTTTAGTATAAATATTGGTGAATTAGATTAATTTTAATATATTCTTTTTCACAACTGAACTGAAACTCACAAAAAGTTTAAACTAAGTTGAAAGTGTCAGAAAGTGTCCACTTCTTCATACAATACTCATTACCAATATTTATATTTCCTTTTTTTTATTTTTACTCTATTTTTAGAAATGTCAACACATTGAACTGGACATAACCAAATAAAATGTTTTCCACAAGTGATAATTGGCTATTTGCGTACATATCAATGTAAATATGATTATATATATGTGCATATTACAATATATGGATATACATATGTTGAATGAGATTAATTAGCTCCAAAGCAAGCCATAAAAATATCATATATCTATTTAATAGGATTTTAATGTGCCAAATGTCAATTGTACATCGAAAATGTATGGCAAGAGAATGAGCGCCAGGCATCCATTATGCAAAAGTATTATACATATTAGAGTGGTTATCATTTGCTGAGGGGGAGGGGGAGTTTTTACTTAGATTTACCTAATAGACTATATACAAAGCGTTAAATTAATTTCTAAACCCCAAGTATTTTAGCCAAAAACATATTCAACACTTTTTTGTTAAATAAATAAATCATTATTTACTCAATAACAGTTTCCTATGTCTACAAGAAATAATAAATATCATAAATATTGTACAAATATTAGAGAACAACCCCAACAACAAGCAGAGGAGCAATAGTATGTATTTTATTAGATTTATGTCGGAACATATAGGTACATACATACATACATACATACATAAAGAAAAACTTAAGCGCCGCCCATAAATGCATATAGCCGGTATAAAGACACACACATACGTTGATAATCACCCACAAAAAGAAAAAGTCAAAATAAAATTTGGAGCAGAATAATCATCAAACCATGGACATTGCAGAAATGGTTCAAATTACATTAGGTGTATAATTGTTGATTTTTTGATGCCATGACGTCATCGATGAAAAAAGCACAGTCAGATTAAAGAAGATAGCCAGAAAATCCTACCCACGCATTTAATGTTTATTAATTATGGGTAGGGAAAAGCATTTTCATATACGAAATGTAAAGGATGGTGGTAATTTACGACAAGAACCCAAATGTTTAGCAATGACTCAAACCATGGCATACTCATGAGGACACGCACATATCCGAACGCATGAAAAATTAGTGAAAAGAAAGCTTTCAATAATAACGACACGACAATGATAATGATGATGTTATATATGGATGTATTCGTATTGCATGCATATATTCGTATATCATATATCCTTTGCGAAGAATTACATACCAAACGATTACACGACGAATGGACAAAACCGAATGCGTGTATAAATACGGTCGCATCGTGCATGTCAAACGCATTCGTTTCTCGCGCGTTCAAGTGTCTAATTCGTTCGTTGCAAAAGCAACGGTCATAATAAAAAAAAGAACTCTGTGAACAAAAGAGAGAAAGAGAGCCGATAAGAAAATAACCGTTTTAAATTTGAAAACTATGATACAAACTGAAAAGGATCAATTACAATTTCCTATACATTTGACGGAACAATAAATATACACACGTACTTACTTGTAATCTCACTAATGTGTGTAATTTGCAAATTAATGCTTGAGCAAACATTTGTGGTAATTTTTCAATAGCACGCGTAGTGTAAGAATTCTCAAATTATAAAATTGAAAAAGAAAGAAAAGAAAAAACATTTTATAACCAAACATACTTTTACATAAATTCAAGAGTATTGTATTCAAATAATATTTACGCTGATTTGGAGAAATTAATTAAAAAAGTTCGACATTGTGAAATATTTATTCGAATTTCTTCTGGTATTTTGATAATTTGATGCAAAAAGGAAAACTCTAACAAAACGAACGAAACTTTTAAAATTCCACAAATTAATCTGTAATATTCAGTTGTAAAAAAGCAGAACAGAGATTCCGCTGAAATTATCCATCAAATTGGCTTCATTTACTTTCTGTAATTGATTTTATTCCATTCAATCAAGTTTTGGTGAAATAAATTCATTTGAGTTATCAACTATACAGTGGGTCAACATACAAAGAGGTGAGTGAATGTGTTTTTTAATTTTTGGTTACTACATTTAATAATAATGGCGCATATTCATAATCAAAATTAAGTCCCAACTTAGATTTAGACAGATTTTTGTATGGGAAATTTGTCAAACATGTCGACACTATATATAAGTTGGAACTTAATTTTGACCATGAATACGCTCCAATAATTTTAAGAAATTTTTAATTGTAGTATGGAAATATTCTACGTACTGATTTCATATTTCAAGCTGAGGATAGGATAATTTGTAGCTCTCGTCACATAATTGAAAAATTTGTTTGATAAAATCATTTAACGCTACATTGATTGCCGGTTCGATTCCTCTCTTCGTCTAATTCCAAATTATAAAAATTTTCACCGTTATAAAATAGAAAATTTCCATTCATAGTTTTCGAGTTTTTTATAACTCATAAAACATGAGTCGTTTAGTCTTACAAGACTGGAAGCGAAGTCTCTTACTTTGGAGCTCATAGGAAATGCAGTTCGTTATTCAAGACACAGTATTATTATTATAGTTTACAATATTAGGTGTACAAATGATCTTAGAGGTCACCTTTTCTTCCTAGACATGTTTGTTTCCGAATTTCAGTATTTGAACAATTTAATTGATTCCCAGTCGAAAATGAATTTTGTTATATTTTTTCTGAAGGATCGTCTAAAAGAAAATTAAAAAGTTAATACTTATTTTCAGTTATATTTCCAATTTTTTATTTATTTTTATTTCCAATTTTATTTTCTGAATTTATTTTGACTAAAAAATTATGCGATCGGTTTCAAAAACCGTTTGTGCCAACAAAAAATCCTATTAAAGGATAAAAGTGGCTTCTATACAAATAAAAATGAAGACATGCTTTGTTGAAGCGGATTATGGAAGGTCGAACTTTGATTTTCGAATTTTCATTTTAATACGATTTAATGCTGGACGGTGCCAAAAAGAATGCTGGGCACTTTTACAGTATTATCTAAGTAGGTAGGTAAGTAGGTTGAGACAGAGGTTAAGGCCTTATAATCAAACTGTAAACAATTTTAAATCAAATTTGGTTAGATTTAAATAAAAAAATAAATAAATGTCCAAAGTTATAATCCTTGTTGTGAGCCCTTTAGCTTGCCTAAAGCCATGGATGTTATTCTATTAGAAATTGTTGTTGTTAACTCCCCATTACGATAGATTTTTTTTCGATTTTTTCCGATACTGGAATGCTTTTGCAATCGCTTCTGTCCTTTACACTCTGGCGCTAGTTAGTTCCAATAGAATTTCACCTGCTTTTTGTTAATTCCTCTTTAAAATTATATTTTATTTAAATCGATATTTTATTTAAATAGTGTCGGTGCTAGATTTTAATGTTTTTAGCTTTGGAGCAGACGTGTCAAGGGTTACAATGGTCATCTGCTTTCCTAAGTAAGCCTTTCAACTCGGAATTACACTCGTGCATTTTTTGGTATCGGGTGCAAAAATGAATAAGTTCGTAGATACTGTGTTCAATTTGCTTTCAAAACCTCCAACAATTTTTTCAGTTCCTTTCAAGTGTCTCCTCTGCGTCCTAAATGGAGAAAATATAAAATATTTAAGTATTATAAAATTTTTGTATTCCATAGATATTCACCTTTTCTTTTTAGTTAATTCCTCACTAAAATTGTATTTTATTTAAAACGAGCAGACTTTAGGTTCAGCAATTATTCGTATATAAATTAAATTGTAACTCGAAAAATATCCTAGTACTTGTTGCTTCCAAGTGAATAGTACAATCGATCGTGTTACCGTCTGCCAGACATTTAATTAAAATGTTTGGCATATGAGCATTTCCTACGTTACGGACGTAACAAATATATGGATATGGATATAAAGGAAAAATTGGAAACAGTCGAAACCAATATAAATTGAAAAAATCACCTTACAGTCGGCTGGGGCCGACCAAATTATACCCTGCATATGTAGATATATATATAAAAAGTTTGCTCGAATATCCATCTTTTTCTTTTATTTCGACTTTTTCAGAAACAATTTTGCATATAATATTAATTTACACCCGAAATATGGTTGACTTTGACGAAGTACTTTGTTTTAAAGGGTATAATTTAAAGGAGGTTTTTAAGATAATTCCGAGGCTTAGTATGGAAGCTAAATAAAAAGTGGGCGTGGTTTACCTCTTCAATTTTACAATATTAATCCACACCTTAAATTTGGTTGTCCTACGTTCAATAGTTCGTAAGTTAAAGCGGTTTAAATTTTTTAATTTTCGCAACTTAGAATGGTAGTCCTATGAATGGCATATTGATTTTTTGCCAGATTATTTTCGACTACCATATTAATTTAAGTGTCAATTATAGTTCTCCTAGGCAGAAGATTGCAGAAGTTACAGCTGTTTCAATTTGAAAGAAATTCGGTCATTTTGTATGGGCGCTATTATAAACACTGGGCGTGGCGAGTCCATTTCCTGAGAGTCTAGTTGCTCTTACCATACTAATCCACACCTTAAATCTCGTTGTTCTACGCTAAAGTTATGGCGTATTTTTTGACAGGATATTTCCAACTATCATATTAATCTCAGTCAATTATGGTTATTCTAGACAGAAGATTGCAGAAGTTACAGCTGTTTCAATTTAAAAAAAAAGTACAGATACTTTGTATGGGAGCTACTATGAAAAATAGGCGTGGCTCGCCCACTTCTGGCAAGTTTATGTAGCAGTATAATATAACTCTATGTGCCAAATATTGTTGTCCCAGATGGTATATTAAGTGAGTTATAGCAAGTTAAAGATTTTGAAAATTCCGAGGTTAGTCGTTTTGAATGCTTGGTGTGGGCGTGACTATTGAGCGATCATGCCTAATATCAAGCCCCTCCGTACTCTTGGATCATAGGTTACTTATGTCAAATTTCTTCAAAATAGCTCAATATTTGCTCAAGTTATCGTGCGAACCAGCCAGGTGACGGACGGACATCGTTGAATCGAAAATTTAAATGACGCTGATCACGAATATATATACTTTTCTACATGTCAGAAGATTCCTTCAAGTGGTTACAAACATCTGACCGAAATAAATATACCTTCCATATTACATTATGCAGGGTATAAAAATGTAAATTGATTTTGTCACGTCCATATTGTTTTATATCGAGAAATATCTTGTAATCAAGAGGTATCCAATATCTTATATAAGAAAATTATTAATGTAGCACTAGTAAATAATCAATTTTCGCCTCCAATTTTCCAATGGTATTTGTTTTTTCATCATATTCAATACAAGGCTTGTCACGTCCGTAAACAATAAATATCTTGTGGATTGTCAGGGGTTTTTAGGGAGCAAAATTTTACTGAGAAACTTTTATAGAAGAATTTTATTTTATATACAATACAATCGATTTTTAGAAGTAAAAAATAATAATATTTTCCGTACACTACGCCGTGATTAGTTCAGAATGTTAGTTACATTTATATTTTCCAACCTAGGTGTTTAAATTAATAGGAATGCTATGTATAGTGTACTGTAAATAATATACTGTGCTATAGCAAATAGTCTTTAGGGACTAAATTAGAAAGCTTGTGACGACTAAAACATACAAATTTCAGAGGTATTTTATTTATCAATTATTATATAAAACTACTTTCGTACGAGTTTAATGCAATTATTACAAAAATGTATTTTTATAATATTGTACAATATAAAAATATATACTTAATAACTAATTTTATTATAAAATATATATGGACAGTACATTTGAAAGCTTTTAAAATGTCGAAACGTTCAAAATGAATATGTAAGGTAACATATGTATATAGAAGTACATTACATACATTAGTGACTAATGATTTTTCTGTAATCGTAATTTACATTGACACAAATTTTAAATATATTTTATTTGCTGTAGGTACAAATTAGTATCACTTATATTAATAAATTGAAAAAATATATTGTCCATGTAGCTGCAATTATTAATAAACCTGTAGCAGAAATAGAATAACTCCTTTAATATATTTTTAACCTTTAAGAAGTGCCTTTTTAGTTCTGAAGGCTAACGAAAACACCACCAATTCCATCAGTTAGTTTGCAGAATTTTCAAACTTTGATACTATCAAAAGATTCAGAATGAACTTAAGAATCATCAGGTTTTAAAAATTATGGTCTGGAGTTCTGATATAAAAATAATGAACTACTAGGTTGCGCATTCCTATAGTCCACTAATGATTATACTGCATACGTAATTGTATATAATTTTGAAAAAACTGATGCCATTGAAATTGTTATCGATTTTATTTAACAAATTTGTCTGAAATTTAATTTCAGTTTCCTTTACAAAATTCAATTTTTATTAAAAAAATAGTTAACTATAAGATTGCGATAAAAAGTAATTCTCTGATAAAATATATGCTAATGGAAGAGCTGGGTCTTTGGTTACTAAATTATCAATTCTTTCAGGACTTATTCAGAAATTAGTTAGTTTTTATGAAAATTTCGATTAAAACGAAACACATTTTATTGAAATCGATGACAATATTAAATACAATTGCCACGTACAAGTACAATAAGATTTTCTTTTATACATACATAAACAGTATTATACGACCCAAAAGTAATTTTGACAGAATATTAATTACTCATGCACTCTCATTTACATATAAGTACGTACAATATATTTATATGAATTATAAATGGTAATCATTAAACTATAAGCATTAAAATTGGCTTTATAAATACCTTATGCATATTTACATACGCACATGTGCAATACTTATAAATAAATTGATGTTAATATTCATATAGAAGCATATGTATTATAGTTCAAAGGAAAACTGCTGCAATACTACAATATAATCATTTTAATACATACTCATATTCATACCAGAAGCAAATAATAAAATTCATTGTACAATAAGAAATGCTTCCACGCACAATTGACCACAATTAAGTGTTTGTTGTATGCATGTGTGTGCAACAGATGTTAATAACTCGGTATGTCGGAATATAATAATCGCTTTTATTAATTATTGTATTCTGCATACGACTGATTACATACATCTTGTACTGGTATGCATATGACATATGAGCCTTACATAATGTAAATCTATTTTGAATAGTTTTTTTTTATGTAAAAGTAATTAATTATTGACATCTGCGGCATTTATGCCATAATATTTGTATATTCCAACTATCAACAACTGATACCGTATATTCTACGAATGTAATACTTATAGGTGTGCCTTGAGATATTTCCCGTGCGATGATTTACATAGGAGTTGTTTTATAATTCTATAATTAACAATTCGACAGAACTTTTGTGCATAAAATACTATTTTCCATTCGATTTTCCATCAAATATTGGTGCGTGTCACAAATATAGGAGTCATGTATTTATTTCTAATATATAAATCGACATCCTCGCGATTGATTTTATATGACAGCTATATGATACAGTGAACGAACCTCGCCGATTTTTTTTTAGTAATTATTTACACACTTAAATATAAATTGGCACACCAAATATGCTTGTCTACACAATTTTTTTGAGAAAATATAGTGACATTATTGAATAGGTCGAAGTGGTGACTTTGTTATGGTATAGTGTGTAAATATAAAGCTATAGAATTGAAACTCAATACATAAATTTAATTTTGCCAGTAAACAAACATATTTGAAAATAGATTGAATTTGATGAAAAGGGATGATTTTCTCCCATACAAAATATTGTTTACGTACGCATGTTTTCACACATATCTCACAAAAATACATAGCTATAGAGTTGAAACTTGGTATGTGCAATTATATTTGTTAATTGAACGACGCGTTTGAAAATGGGCGTAATCGAAAAAAAATCACGTCTACTTGCTATACAAAAGTCATTTTTCAAATGTCTGTTATCACATTTCGCGCATAAAAATACAAAGCTATCAAGTTGAAATTTAGTACAAACAATTATATTTGCTAATGTATAACTAAGTGGAAAAACGAGTGTAATATGATGAAAATTATGTCTACCTCCCATACAAAAGTACAATTCGAAATGAATATTTTCACACTTTGCACACGAAAATACAAAGCTATGGAGCAGAAACTCGGTAGTTATGACTATATTTGCTAATGAATGTACAAGGACAGAATCGAATGAAAACCACACCTACTTCTCATACAAAAGTATGGCTTTGAATATATATTTTGTAGGCCACGAGCACAAACATATAAAGTTATAGCTATGAAGCTCAGCATACACGATTATTTTGATCAAAGTACGATTATGTACGAAAATAGGTAGTTAGTTATATCATCATTATGAACTGATTTGTATTTATTTTGATGATATTTCTTATTGTTATAAAATACTAGGGCGGATTGATAATGAAGCTACCTAAGTAGGAAAAAACATTTTTTTTTCAAAAACCATTTATTTCTCAACATAGTTTCCTGTTACTTCGACACACTTAGTAAGACGATATTCCAATTTTTTATACCATCTGAATAATACGATTTCGGGAACCTCTCAAAATATGCGTTAGTTTCGGTAATCACTTCTTCGTTTGAGCGGAATATTTTTCCTGGGAGCCATTTTTTCAAGTTTGGAAACAGGAAAAAGTCACTAGGAGTTAAATCTGTACTATAAGGTGGATGATCAACCAATTCGAAGTGTATTTCACTTAATTTTAGCATCGTATCTAATGCCGTGTGAGCCGGTGCGTTGTCTTGAAAAAAGAGCACTTTTTTCTTCTTTAAATGTGGTCGTTTTTTCTTGATTGCATCATTCAATTGATTCAATAATGCACGATAATACTTTCCTGTGATTATGGATCCTTTTTCAAGACAATCGATAAGCAATATTCCGAGTGCATCCCAAAATACAGTGGTCATAACCTTGCCAGCCGATTTCACTGCCTTCGCCTTCTTCGGAGCACTTCCACCAGCTTCCACCCAATGTTTCTATTGATTTTTGGTTTCAGGTGTGTAGTGGTGGACCCACGTTTCATCAACAGTTATTAATCAACGCCAGGATTACGCTTTATCATGTCCAAACACCGCTGTGAAGTTGTCTCTCGAACTCGTTTTTGTTCGACACTGAGCAAACGCGGCACCCATCTTGCCGATAGCCTTTTCATATGCAAATGTTCATGCAAAATGTTGAACACACGTTCATATGAGATGTTTACTATTTCAACAATCTCACGCAACTTGACTCGGCGATCATTCATAACGACATCGAGGATTTTCTTGATATTTTCTTCAGTAACCACCTCTTTTGGCCTTCCTGTTGATGGTATTGTTGCAGTGCTTGTTCGGCCGCGTTTAAATTCAGCAATCCAATATTTTACCATGTAATCTGACGGAGCAGACTCACCGTAATGTTTATCGAGCTTTGATTTTGTCCCTTTCGCCGTTTTCCCTTTGAAATAATAGTGCTTAATCACTGCACGAAATTCGCTTTTTTCCATTTTTCAAGAAATACAAAAGTTGGTCACTGCAAACGACTACAACAAATAAACTAATCGATGAATATGGGTGAAATTTTAACAGCTGACGTTTGACAGATCGCAATTTAAAAAAAAAAAAAGCTTTTGTGTTTTTGCTGCCTTTTTCGTACTTAGGTAACTTCTTTATCAATCCGCCCTTGTATAAGCATGAAAATATCATTAATGTTATTATTATTAAATCTTCTTTGAATAAAGAATTAAAAACTTGGAATTGTACGACCAAATATAGAGAATATTTTTGCACGTATAAAATCATTTGATTGCTTCTATTGTAGTATGTCTAGGCGTATACGGTACATCATACACCATCGCATATGAGTGCAAATACATGGTAGTTAAGTGATTTCCTCAGTGGGAAGCAATAACTAGAAAATAGCATAAAATACATAATTTTATTTACACATAAATATTGTTTTCTTTTGATTTTTTGGTCCCCTTTCAATTAGTAGTGTGATTTGGCATGAGTGCTCAATTTTAGGCCACTACTTTGTGTAGTATTTTTACATATTTGAAGTGATTTGAATAAATAATCCTTTGATTATGACATATTAATAGTTGGAAATAAAATAGTAAACAAATTATTATGTAGAAACGAAAGGCAAATTAAAAAGCCGAATACATAAAAACTGATTTGATTTCATATGAATTGCCAGCAGACAGACAGACGGATAGACAAACAGACATTTAACATGTAAAAGTCAATTTGAGTATATTGTTCATGGGGGTAAAAATTTGAAAGAAGCACAAAGGAAGATTAAATCAAAGCTAATCAACAATATGTTTGAAGCTATATAAGTGATGAGCATAAATATCAACATAGTGTAGACGTTTATAAAAAGACATATACAAGTATGAGTATAGTAGTAGGAAATCAAGTGAGTTCATATGACTTGGGACTTGTTGATATAAAATATGTATGTACATAAATATTCTCGAATAAAAATATAATGCATATTCTAATTAAATTAAGTCGCATAATAAAGAGCATAATTAAATTAATATTAATGCAACAAAACAGTAAATTTCAATTAATATCAACATTTCAATTAATGCATATTTATTTCTATGTATGTAATTAATTATATATTTATGTTTGAAAATTTATTTAAACACACATACACACAAACACACTATCTCATACTATATGTATTTTCAAAGACAACGAGTTTAGCGTGATGAAGTTAAAGTACATGGACAAGATATGTTTTTATTTTCTGTAACTTGAACTAATGAAGAATTATTGCATACATATATGTACATGTATGTGTACATTTGTACATGCATATGCTTGTATTAATTAATTCTAAGAAAAGATATTACTAGCTCATATGTTGGATGCAGATACATGAAAAAATACTTTATGTGAAATTATCTTTAATTTAATATGACATTTATAATTTCTCTTTATATGACAAAGACACACTTATGTGGTTAATTTGGGGTGAAAAAAAGACAATAAAAACTCAAACCAATATAGCATTAGTGTCGGTCATACTAATACCATAGTTAATGAAATATTCGCTTATAAGCATATTTCTGTATGAACTGTAGATTTTACTATACAACTTAGCTATTGTATAGTAAAAATAATCGTATTTCAAAAATTCTTAATTCTAAAAATATATATTCGAACATATACTTTTGTATTGGAGGTAGGTATGATTTTCATCCGATTGCATTCTACCACAAACTAATTTAGTAGGTACACAAAATAATCATATGTACCAAATTGCAGCTTGATAACTTTATAATTACATGCGCAAAGTCTAAAAATTTATATTCGAAAGTATACTTTTGTATGGGGGATAGATTCATTCATTCATTCTGCTCATTCTGCTTTTATTCAAATATATGACTCCCCTAGGAAATATAATTGTATTTGACGAGTTTTAGCTTGTTAGCTTTATAATTGTATGCGAAAAGTCTCGAATTATATATTCGGAAGCATACTTTTGTATGGGAGGTGTTCGTGGATTCCATCTGACTAAGCTCATTTTCAAATTATTTAATTAGCTGTTAAAAATACCTTTATCTGCTATGTTGCGGGTCGAAAACTTTATATTTCTTTGTATAAAATCAGAAAACTCTCATTTGAAAACATGCTTTTATATGGAAGGTAAACGGGAATATTATCATACTAGGTTCATGCTTAAAGTTATGATTTTCTCAATCGCTGACTATTGTCGCGATAGCTTCATATTTTCTTGTGCAAAGTCAAAAAAAACGGTTTTCGAAAACATACTTTTGTATGGGAGGTATGCGAGAATTCCATCAGATTTAGCTCATTCTTAATCGTAGGCATTCATTATTGTATATAAACTTATGCACCGAGATTCCTCTCGATATCTTCATATTTACTATATATTCGAAAATATTATTATCTAGCTCAATCTTAAACATATGACTGAGCTAACAAATGTAATCGTATGTGCTGAGTTTTTACTTGATAGCTTCCTATTTCCTTGTATAAAGTCAGAAAATCTAAAAATCTACCATAAAAATAGTCTTCTGTGCCGAGTTTCATATTTTAGGGTCTAAAAAGTCTAAACAGATTTATTCGAAAATACTTTTTGTGATGTTAACATTGATTTCATCCGCTTACACAAAAGTTTGAAATTTTTGGATATGTTCGTTGGTCAAAATAACCTTTTATAGCTATTTTAAGCTTGATTGATCTATATTTATGGCGATTATCGTACGAAGAGTCGGACAGACAAGCGGATAGACATGTTTGAATCGATTCAATTGATAATTGTGAGGAGCATCAAAAAGGCTTTTGCATATCTCCTCGACACTATCAAACCAATTCCACATTAGTTACAATATTTAGTATTTTTATTGTATAAAACAAACAAAACAAATCATTTCTACTAGCCATAATACGAGGCTTTTACGTCTCACTGCTTATATACACCCAATCTAGAACCGATATTTTGCTTAGAATGTATTGTGTCAAGCCACATTATTTATTTTATTATAGTTTAATTACGATTAAAATGCATGCCGTGCATTTGTTTTATAGAATGAAATTCCTTGTGGAATGTTTTTTTTTTTTGCAATATAGTCAAATGTTACTCATACGCTATGTAGGCGGAAATATTCATCTTTTTATTTTGGGTATATTTCTAATATTTCTACTTATTTTAAATAAGGATATAAATTCAATTCTTAGGAAATGATATCTGCTATTAAAATTCATTATCAAACGCGAGAAGACCAAAAAGTGTGTATAAAATTTCTTTAATTTCCTGTCACTCATACGCACCAATAAGCGGACGTTAAATGTTAATTTTGACAACAGCTGTTAAACTCATGTCGTTGAAGAATCTACTTAATTAAATATGAATAATTCGCGACTAGTAGACGAGAAAAGACAGCGACATACATATATTTGTATACCATTACCAATATCAACAGGTGTCACTAAGGGAGAAATGTAAAATGTATCTACATACATATGACACTTTACAGCAGCGTCATTATTATGTATTATTATAATAGCACATTGGTATATATAAAGCGTGATTATATGTACGTACATGTCTGACTGACTATTTCTCCATCAATAATGTATATGCGTGTAAGCTTTATATACATATTTAATGTACATATACATATGCACTTAATATACGTAATATAAGATATGTTGTATCATTATCTGAGAATGTTTATGTATAATTTTATTTTAAATATATACACCTGCAAATACTTCACATATAAGTAAAATATAACACCATATTAAATAATTAACTTATATGCGCATATAATGTTTACACATATGTGAGTTATTGTTGGTATTGTTTATAATGTGAAGGCTATAGCCATACTTATATTCACATATACAAACACACACATATATATATATATATATATATATATATATATATATATATATATATATAAAAACATATAAAAATATAATGGTTTTTATATATTTTGCATTAACAACGGGCCCAATGGGTGCCCCGGTAATGTTTTTTTTGTTATTACACACGGGCTCCATTTTAAAAGAAGAATTATAATACTACGGAAAAAAAATGCACATCAATTAAATGTGCTGGGAAATTAAAGTAGCAATGGCGTATTGAGAAAAATATGTCATCTTTTGAGATAATTGAATTACAGTAAGAACCGCTTTTAGATGAAGAATATAAGTTTTTTTTTTTAGAAATAGATATCATCAACTATACTTTATGCAAATAAATTGCATAAATGTTTATAGAAAACATATTTGAATTAAAATATTTAAATAAAAGCATTGCCAAAAGTTTTCCTCCGAAAAAGGGTGGTACTAAGGTACTAATATAACGACCATACCCTATTAATACCATACCATATTAATTTTTTATTAAATGTTAAAGGTGTCCCGACTGCCACGCCCATTTTCCACACATATAAATTTCATAAAGGTCTCCAATATACTCTATAGTTCATTAAAAAGTCCATCATAAGCATTTCCCTCAATATTAAAGCTGTATTCCCAAAAATGAGCATAATTCTCGGCTGGCACGCTTATTAAAAGCTTCTAAAAATCCAGCTGTTACGCCCACTCTTCATATAAATGATTTAGTTGAAAGTCTCCAAGAACTCTTACAATCGATATAATTAAATAAAACTTGAACCATAAGTATTTCACTAAGTACTGAAGATGTCCCCTAAAAAATGGCATAGTCGTCCGACTGCCTTGACCAGCCTTTATACGAATGAATTGCTTAAAGGGACATATTAATTGATATAATTATTGTAAAAAAAAACGCCTTTCCACACAAATAAACTGCTTACAAGTCTTTTCTAATAAATATATTTCAATGAAAATGCGGTCATAAGTATTTTATTAAGTACTTAAGATGTCCTCCAATAATGCCTCGATCACACTCCATATACATGAATTGGTTAAAAGTCTCTAAGAGCCATTCAAATTGATATATTTAAGAAAAAATTACACCATAACTATTTCACCAAGTACTTGAGACGTCCTCCAAAAATGGGCATGGTCACCAAACCATCACACCCACTCACCATACCATATGAATTGCTTAAAAGTCTCTAAAACCGATACAATTGGATATTTGTAAATAAAATGTTTACAATAAATATTTTACAAAATACTTAAGATGTCTCACAAAAATGGGCATGGTCAGCCAATCATTTCACCCACTCTCCATACAAATGAATGATATATTTCAATCAAAATGTTATCACAAATTGTATTTTACAGAATTCTGAAGCCAGAAAAATAAACAAGGTCACACGATCAATGTACCCAGCTTCCATACAAATAAATTATTTAAAACTTTCTAGTTAATAATATTTTGAGTATTTCTTCTCCGTATTTGTACTTTTTACTTCAAATTCGTATTTGCTTGTCAAGTAGTAGTAGGAGTATTGTTGTTGTTCTTAATCCAGTGTTCCGCGTTTACCTAAAATGACTACTTCATTCTTTCAGCAAAACCTGTGATTGATTGCCTTAAGAAATGCCATATTCGGAACAATGTTTACTTTTTCTTTATGTCTGCTATTAAGTCACAGAAACAACTCATAAAATTGCGACATTCTTAAGCACTGCATACATAATGCAATTAAATAAGAAAAAAAAAATAAAATTAAGAGAAAGGATTTCATTCAGAATAAAATACTCGTTACTCAAAAGTTAGCTCTTCACATGAAAGTGGCCTTTGGCAAAATTGTGCATAAAGTACGTGTATCATAATATACTTTTCATTTGTTGCACAAAACTAGTATTTCTTACCTACTATTTATTTATCATAAGCGCAGAGAAATTAAACAAGAGGCAATTGTGCGTCTGTACCCATGAGTCTTCTATAAATACAATATAAATATTTTTTTCCCCACAAATTACAAATGCAAGTGACTTTCTATGGCTTCCGGCCAATGTCAATGTCATTTATTTTATTTAATTTTTCGTCTATTTGATTTTTGTACGAAGAAGAGCAAAATAATTGTGTACATAGAAAAACAAAAAAAAAGTTGTTACTGCTGCAACTAAAGTAAACGAAAGAAATGAAAGAGTGAACAAGTTATGCCAATGTACGATTAAGCATGGAAATAATGTATGTGTGTGAAAAACAAGTATGATAAATAAATATAAACAAAATATCAAAATCAACCAAATAGTCACACAAGAAAATTGAATAGCACAAATAAACACATAAACAATGTAATTAAGTAGGTACGTAGGTAATATAATTTTCCACAAAATTAAACGTAGTAAAGTTAGACAATCATGGGACATAGAATGAATATATAGCTACATATACACATAAAAGTATATTTAGTAATTGTTACATATGTATGTATAAAGATACACACATCAGAAATAGAATTAATATATTTGTATACGAGTGCTCTTTATTTATACACATACTCTCATAGTATTGATATATGCCAAAATAGAAAGCTCCACTTTGTACAATATATGGTAATTACGGTTACTCATAATTTAAGCAATTCTTGTTGTGGACACAAAACACAATCATATCTAATGTAGTCAATCGGCTTCTAAATAATAGCATACAAATATATACATTTTCTGTGATTTTTGTAATAAAAAGGCTTGACAATATGTTCGAAAATATTTGTATGCTAAAAGCAATTTGAATTACCTTGTTGATTTCAATGGACAGCTTATGGTAATTAGTAAAGAAAGATTTGTCAATATGATACCTTCAAAGAGATATGTAATTCTACACTGTAATTAAAAGAGTACTCGGTACTAGAATCCCAATTGGGGCGATTATTTTTTCTTCGTGGTATACGAAAATTTCGATTTATGCTGATAAGCTGAGCTTTCTTAATTTCAATACTTCAGAAATATTTTGGAAATATTTAAATGACCAATGAACAATAGTTAAAGCATATAGCTTTGCTTTGTCACTTGAATTTAACATATTTCATAGAGTGGAGTTAAACGAAATGTTTAGTGAACATTTTCGTAGTTTGCTTTTTGAAATAATTGAATATATTATATTACCAAAAAAATAATAAATATGACGAATGAATTATTGAGTTAATGAAAAAGTGCAATAATGTTAAACATTTTTATTATAGACACGTGTTTCGACATTATTGCACAAAATTGTATGATAATGTAGAAATTATGATGCTTGCAAAATTTCATTTCGCTATTATTGCACAAGTCGAACAACATTCAGCCCGAATCTGAATATTCCCGGAAATTTTTCCCGGGAAATTGATCTTTCCCGAGAATAAATTACTCCTATTCTAAACAATCAGGGAACAGAATAAAAAGAATTTCGAATTTTCGAAGACAGTTGTTTTACTTATTGTGTTTTGTTTTGAATAAGAAGTACAATTTATTTGTGACACTTTAACAATAAATCTAAATCAATCAATATAAAAACAATATAATTGGGCACAAACAATAAAAATATTATGTATAGCATAGCATTTAGATTACTAGCAGAGGAGCAGGAGCGAGAGAAGCAACAACAAAGGATTGCAAGGGGGCAGTTACGCGACGCGGCAAACTGCTTAAACTGCCGGAAACATTGTAATTATAAGAAGTTACTTTTATATGTGTTTATTATATTAATTATTCATTTTCAAAGGTTTGGAAAATATTGTAGGGTATTTGTAGAAACCGCGTGCAATGTCCGGGTGCGATTGCATCGTGTTCAGTAGTATTTCCAATTGAAATTTATTTGTTTTTTTTTTTTACCTAAAAGTAAGAATAATACTATAATTATATTTGTAATAATAATAAATAACAACATTTATTCCATTTTCAACGAAAAAAATTGGTTTTGATATTTTTGCATCCAACTCCCTTACAGATTTTTGGCGGAATAATTTTCAATAAACGTCATCACATTTCCCCTTTTATTTACATTTATAATGCCTACTTTTTTCCCAGGGAAGAAATTCCCAATTTCGAAGTTTGTTTAGAATTGGAGGAAAGGGAAAAGGGGAAAAATTCCCGGGGAATTCTTATTCAGAATCAGCCTGATTGTATAGAATTACATTTTTTACATTTTGGTATAAATTTGTGCAATAATATCGAAATCTAATTGGTAACATTGTCGATATTTACCATAAAAATTTTTCAAGAATATTTCTCACGACATTTTTACAATTTTTTCGACATTAAAAACACTTTAAAAGAGTCAAATGCATTGGATCGGAAAATAATTTCTATTATGTTCCAATATATTTTGTGCCATCTACACGCATAAAACACGTTCATAAAACTTCTAAAATTTGCTTAGAAAAATGCTGATAAAAATATGGTGTACGTGGTAGTATATCCCATTCAAGCTGTAAATGCTTTCGGAGAGTTACCAAACTTGTATGAAGTCTCGCATTATTTAGATGGAACAACTTCAAATATTCTATTGATAAATTCTGACCTTTTCTGTGTGAATAAAATATTTAATTTGTCCAATTGGTGAAAATAGCCTTTCGAATCGATGATGGTATTGTCCAATAGATGCTGAAAACAAAAATAATCCCCCTTGAAATACCACCAAACAGAGAGCAGCACATTTTTTATGAATATGGGTTTTCGTAGTTGTTGTTGTTTTTTTAACAATATAAAAACTTCTACATATACGCAGTGTTTGAGGAAAAATATGTGGCTATATTGTCCGGAACGAAGGCCTGATTCCTGTGGAAATAAGGCTTTTACGGTGTTTTGTGACGGTTTATCAGTTTGTCTACTTATCCATTGTTGTAGATAACCCATTGGATTTAAAAATCTATAATTTTTTTGACGTTTCATAAGGAATTCACTGATATTAATGCAACGAAGCAAATTTCTTCAGTCAGAATATGTGATATTTGATAAATTTAATCTCTCAGATTTGTTACTCTGCGGTTTGCATTAATGAACTCCTTTATTTTTCTTTCACTAACTTCAGATGGCCTTTCAATATGCTGAACCCATTTTCAATATCAACATTGCCGGAATGAAATTATACAAACAAGCCTTGACAATGGCATTCTGTCAAAACATTTTCTTCATACGCATCGAATAAATTTCTTGTCGTTGCTTGAACAGCATTTTTTTTTTCATTTAGGTGCAATAGGAAAAAATTACACCATAATCGAATAAATGGAAAATCGGAAATCTTTGCAAAGAACTCTATCGTATGAGGTTAGCTAATTAGAATTAGAATTAGAAGAAGGGGACTACAAGAATATACCAAATTATATTATCTTACCTTACCTAATGTTAAAATAAGAATACCGCTCGATAGAGTATTTTCTTTGAATAAAATTACTTTTTGAATAACTCTATGGAATGAGGCTAGCGATATTGTACAGTTATGAACTATAAGAAACGAACTACAATGATGTACTAAGAAAACTGCTCATAGGCGAAAGCCAAAGCATTTACTTATTTTTCTCTTCGCTTGATTTCATGTGAAATATGACGTGAGTGCCTAAACTATGTAATATGCCATATGTGAAGGCAGGTATGATACGAAGTTCATAGAGTGTCAAGTTATTTCTCCAAGCCAAAATAGCACCTTTACATAGCTGAAGTAGTTTTATTTCATTTTAAAGATCATTTAAACTACCTAAGTAGGTGCACATTTATTAGAAATGGATAATGCTGAGAAATCACGAACGAAATTATTGTCTTGACTCGTCCATTTATCAGTCAGTAACCGCAATATGTCGCAATACTAATAACATCTCTATTACGTTACTATTGAATATCTAATGAACTTTTTTGGTCTCCTTTGCTGTATCGAAAATCATAATTTCCATATTGTTCCTCAGTTTAGTGCATATGAGGAGAAATGTTTAAATGGTAAATCACTTTTGTGACTCCTCACACCTTTATGATTTCACTACATTTGTGTTTGTGGTTACATGAAAGTTAATTAAAACACATTTATGGATATTGTTACTGCTGTCAACGATGATGAATTTTCCAATGAATTTCTGAACGTCTCAAGTAAACTAGCCATGATATTTTGTTGTCACATTTGACGTTGTCCATCTTAATTATGCTTGAGAATGATTCTTTGTTATTTTACGTACTCCTTTTTTTGATTTTTGTCAAATCTCTTTATGGGCATATTTACGTAAATGTGATTGACCATATTTCATTTTCTTTTCACTACGACTACGACTAAACGTCATATGAAATTTGAAAGAAGACGTGTGCATGTTTTTTCATGCTGAGAGTATGCTAATTAAATGATTAATTGTAAAATGGGTTTTTGTGGTATCTTGACAACATTTTGACAACGCAATTATTATATTCTAACTATTGTGTTGTGATTTAATTACAAAGTGATAACATAACTAACAGACTCTTATTTTACTATTCGTATTTAAAATAGCAATGTATCATTGAAATTATCTAACTTTTACCAAGTTTTTATTATTACTACTACTATAGGCAAAGAAATGATATATTTAAATTTAATTAACTCAATTAAATTGCTATAATATGCATAATATTCAATGTCTCGTGACGTGACGTATTAGTATATAGCTTACGTAGCGTGTCAATTGTAAGTGCCCTTGTATGTATCCTTTTTTTTTTTTAATTTTAAATTTCTTGACAACATTTTGACAACGCAATTATTATATTCTAACTATTGTGTTGTGATTTAATTACAAAGTGATAACATAACTAACAGACACTTATTTTACTATTCGTATTTAAAATAGCAATGTATCATTGAAATTATCTAACTTTTACCAAGTTTTTATTATTACTACTACTATAGGCAAAGAAATGATATATTTAAATTTAATTAACTCAATTAAATTGCTATAATATGCATAATAGTCAATGTCTCGTGACGTGACGTATTAGTATATAGCTTACGTAGCGTGTCAATTGTAAGTGCCCTTGTATGTATCCTTTTTTTTTTTTAATTTTAAATTTCTCCAATTGTCGTCACCTTATTGTTTGTAGTTAGTCATGTGACTGTTATTGTTATTGTCTGTGAAATAAACACAATTAAACGCTTAAATAATTCATTACAAACAAACAAAAGGTGGGGTTGAACAAAATAAGTAATAAAGCATCGGTACGTGCAACAAGTAAAGTGAATATACACACTCATAGCTACATACAATATAAATATAAAAATGTAATGGATTAAACGTCATGCGAATAAGTGATCATTTGTGACATTTTAAAAGGTGGTGAAATGTTTCGGAAAGTTAATGATAATAGGCGTAGTATGTGCTGAATAAGATTGAGTAATACAATTTTTTTCCATAAAGATAATTTTATCATTTTTCTTTCTTTCTGATCGGAGCCGGAAGTTTATGACAGTATAATCCATTTTTCATTTTCGAAAACACATAGCTGATGGCACATGTAAACATGGAAAACTTTACTAAAATCTCTCAAAAAGAGGCATAAAGACAACAAGCAGTGTTTTGGTGTAATAACTTCTGAAAAACTAATTTTTATCTTAGAGCGAACACCTTTCTTTAAACAACCATGCTGATTACAAGAGATTCGCAGTGAGAAAAAGTTCCGTAATCAATAAAAAAAAAAATAATAATTTGCCCTCTCTTTTTTCCTCGTTTGTCATATCTATTCATTGTATACATAGTTTTTGATTTAGCATTTCCGAATTTTAATAGTGGTTTGGTATCAGTAGGCACGTCACACCATGAAAAATATAAAGAGCATACTTTTAGGATTGGAATTAAATAATAGCATTCTTTATCTCTGTTTCCATAGAGTATCATTCTTTGGTGCTATGTATGGTAACTTCTGTTGCTCCTGCCATAAATAAAATTTTTTTTAGGTAATAAACATTCGAAATTTTAATTTCAGTTTAATCTTGTTTAATTTTTCTTTAATAGCGAATTAGGGAATCATTTGAAAAAGGGAAGTAGGGCCAACTTTTGCTATTCATATCAAAACAAATGCTTAAAGTATGTAAATGTTTTAGTTATATTACTTTATTTTAGATAATCACCAAATTAATTATATGATTTTTCCTGCTTTTGGAACAAATACTAGTTTCCCGACAGGTGTCTTCCCATCTGTGTGTAGTGATTGGCACAACTTTCTAGTTTGTTTTTTTTTAAGGTTCTTTTACTATTTGCGTCATATCTCAAGCAAGACACTACTAACTGGATTTTAAATGCAGACAATCTAAAAAGCTAATAAACATTACTACAAAAGTTTCAATTTTGAAATATGAAAAAAGTTCATTCCTTTCAACCAAAAATGAGGTATTGAAGAATAAAATTTATGAATAAAGGCCCAAGTTATGAGTAATTACACCAAAATTTGTATAATTTTCTCCATTTTTAACCAAAAATCAACAAACAACCTCATAGTTGCTCAGAAATCGTGAAATAAATCAAATTTATGAGCGATCAATATTAATTTCTCAACACCCTTGCCACCCTGTCACTATTTATTGAAATTTTCTGTCAAAACGTCCAAGATGCCTCTACAATTACTAAATATATTTGTAATTTCCATTTATTTTTACTCTGTAACACTTTTTCAAAATGTACTTACATCTGCTCCGCTTAGGGTGCTCCACTACAAAATTAACATTTTTTTTATCAAATTGACACCCACCACTCCTAAGAGCTCCTATAGTGATTAAATTTATGAGAATTTCTTTATATTTTACTCTGCAACATTTTCGCCAAACATACTTACCACCTACCTGTACCGGTTAGGGGGCAAATAATACTGTATACTGTATACCGTCTACTATAGGATGGTCCCCCATTGTATATTTCTACACAAAATTTTTTCAGTAGATATTTATCTCCTATCTCCATCCCTTAGAGGAGTTTCCTTACAAAATTTAGACTTTCATAGAATTGTTTTTAACTCAGCTTTATATCTAAGACCATAAAATGTGTTTCCGATTTATACTTTACCTCATGAGGGTGAATTGAAATCCTTTGTTTACAGGCCTTCATAAATATTATTCTAGATTTCTTCGCTCAATTAAGTCAAAATATCTTTAAATAGATTTCCTCCCTCAATTAATTTAAAATAGCATTAAATAGATTTTAATTGAAAACATTTTATTTTTTTTTCATAATATGACAGTAAAAAAAATGTAAATCGATTATATTTTGCCCCACAAAATTCTCATAAAAATTTATCCTTTTTGCCTTTTTCCATTCAAGGTTACAAATGTACGTAAATGATATTGTTTCACTCGATTTATTTGGGGAAAGATATTTAAGAAACATTATGAGTACATTTTTAATTTTTGAATGACATGAAATTATTGTTTACATTATCAATGATGGAGAAAATTAATTTCAGCAATTGTCTATTCGATGGCATTGATGGAGTATATGGCTTTTTCTTATATTGATTTTCTTTTTTCGAAGGTAATTGATCCAAAAGGTTGCATAGACGTTTGAAATGTAAGGAGGCATTGCTACATACAACCACTCCACAGTGACTAAGGAAATATAAATTAGAATTTATTATACCTGATGAATAGCCAGTTGCTAATTCAGGTTTTAATCCATTGGAGTATACTATTTTGAATAACTTGAACGAAAGCACAAGTACTTAGTACTTATTAAGGCGAAATTGTACAGCAGCAGAGTGACTGAGTATTTAGATTGACATTCTAGCGATTGATTCTTTTCTAACTCCTCATCCAATTATAGTTCTTAGATACAAAAGTAGTGATATTGAATAATTACCTACATATATAGTGTATATCTTTATCTTTTACGATCTGTGTTATTTTGCCCATTAATATTTGATCATAATAATTAATTTAATTTCTAAATAGTATACTATTAATGCATTACTATCAAAAAACTATCAATATATTTATATTGCTTTAATATAATTACATCGAAAGTAATTGTAAACACATTAATGAGTCAACAAATGTCTCAGGTTTAATGCTGATATGTAATAACAATAACAAAACGTAGCTATGTGAAAAATGACTTTTCATTTACGTTTATATACTTGAGCAATACAAATAATTATATTGTAGATTCGGTAAAATGATTCAATCAATAATATTCATAATAATAAAGATTCATAGAAATGTTTATATACATTGTATATAAACATATGTACGAGAAAAGTATATGAATATAACAAGGATTCCCAAATAAATGATCAAATGACTAAAAAGTCTGAATATTTTATATATTGAAAAGTTCATGCCAACACTCAATGTTGTTGAATATATTCGTAGTTGGAAATGTTATCAATATATGCACACAGAATATTATAGTTATTTAATAATATTTCAACATTGACCGATAAAAAATTAAAAACGACCAAGTTTAAACGAAAATCTCCATTAAAGTCATTAATCAATCATCGAGTATTATTCTGTATATGTCTCTGCAAATATATTCGAATAGATACATACAATATTGATGTGCTGAAAAACCTGAAAAAAAAATGAAAATATAGAGGACTGAATTAAAAAAATATAATTTTCAAGTAAGTAAGTGACAACACGAGGTATCATAATTGAATAGAATGATATGTCTGTATGAGTAAATATTTTTTAAATAATATAAATTCACTTTAAATTTTTCATTTTCTTATATCTCTTGGGATATCCGAAATTAATTTTGTTGCTTTTTCAAACAGTCGACAAATTTTGCTTTTTCAATATCGAAAGGGTAAAAATGCTGAATAAACAACAACAAATTATTCAAATATGTATACAGAAAAGTCGGTGCCGTAGCTCACTGGTTAGTGCGTTGGCTTTCTAAGCTGTGAGTTCCGTGAGTTCCGTCCACATTAATATTGAAAATATTTTTCTTTCGAACGGTGCCCTCCTGTCGGCACGCAATTCGCAATTCTTCAATTGCTACAATACATTTTCCTCAAAATATTTTAATTCGGAAGCCACAACTTTCTCCCATCTTTAAGGGAACTCCGTCCCTCATCTGCTCATCTTTTAAGGCCTTCGACTAAAGTGATTCCGTATTCCGGACAAGGCATTCTGAATTGATCGAAACAAGTGTTAGTCAGAGGAAGTAATGTCTGGGCTATACGGCAAGTGAGGGAAGGCTTCCCATCCGCTGTTTTCTCAGTTATGAAGTTTTGCGCTTAAGGTTGTCGTAAGAGATCTATGTATTTTTCGTCACGAGTAACGAAACGGTGCAAAAAAGACTTCCCTTTGTATCATAGAAGTAAAATGTTTCTTGGTTTCAGTTTGCGATTTTGTAGTCACAAAAGATGACATTTTAGAGATAAAAAACGATGTTGTTTACACTTCCAAATAATTACGCATTATCCGATGCAATTTAGTACTATTAACAACCTCTGTTGAAAATCATTAAAAATATACTTGTACACCCAATAAAAACAGGCCAGGCCTACAATAGCTTGCCCGAATAAATTTGTGCATTATTTCGAGCAGCATAAAAATATTTTTAAAAACATCGAAAATATATGAAAATTTATTTCAATTTTTTGTTATTTATAATGTTTTTTTAGACGCTCCAACGCTCTTTGATGAGAAATTTTCACCTCAAGATGTCGCTATTAAAATTAGTTGGCTCAAAACTTGTTTATTACATTCCTAATGAGTTCAAAATGTATGAATTTTGTCCAACAATAGAGCTAATTAATCAATAAATATAAAAGTTTTTCTTTTTTCTTCAATATTGTACCACTTGCGATTTCACTTTTCTTCAAAAATCGTGCTCTTTGCCAGCGCCTTATTTCATCTTCAGCACTCTTTCACTATTCTGCATACAACTAAGAACCACTCTAATGTACATTCAATATTACTGTGTTGTGATTAAAGAAAAACAATAATAAGATAATAAAAATTCAATATTGTGATTTATTGTATGAAAATAAAAGAAAAAATCATGTGTTTATACTAGCACATTTATGTTCGTATTCATACATCAAGCATATCTATATTCATATCATATAGAGTACAAAATATGTACATGTAGTCTAAATACTAGAACATGAACTAGTGCACATTGGTAGTAGTGCGCTATTTACATGGAAAAATATAATTAAATTTATATGGCAATGTCATTGTATTGACACTGATCGACATTTGATCCAATATGGACCATTCAATGGAGTAATTGCAATATGTAACTATTATTGTAAACTTTCTTCTCATTATTTCCCCATTCAATGCCTGAACTATCTGACAAATCTGACAAGAAAATAGCGCAGTGATTGTCATACTCTTGATATTATGTTCATGATTATTGCCGATTATGAAATAATTCTCGACCATGGTTCAAGTTCACTACTCCATTCACTAGACTATATTAGACCAATTGTCAAACATTTTAAATAGCGCCTACAAGTACTCACAAATACTTTTATTTTATACCAAAAATGAAATAACAGCTTTTACATAAATACCTTATATCCTAAGGAGGAGTAGGAGGGGCGGTAAGAGTAAACAAAATGACAGCAATAAAAGCTTACAATAATATTCGGTGTTGTTGACAAATGTTCACATTGATGTTTACAATGATGATATTACAATAAGCCCATTTATATGGTACTTTATATTCGTATATATACAAATACAATGGAGAAATCCTTTTAAGAAAGTGTTATTTGTATGACAATTGCCTGGTATTTATTGTACTTAATCCTTGATATGTTTTCACAAAAGTTTAACAAACTTTATCAAGTACATACATATGTCGTGTGTAAGTATCGTACTTACTTACAGATGAAAAGGTTGTACATATTTTTTAGAAAATTTCAAATATCTCTTTGGAATAAATTTTTAATATATTTATATACGATAGTATGTGACATATATTGTAACTATGTATATATGGAATCTAATTTAATTTATATATGCATTTTACTTTTATGTATCTACCTACACATTAGGGTGCTTAAAGTTATTCCTTATAGGAAACAATTAATACAATTGGTGCAGCAGCATTTTGTATGCTGAAATTACTCAAATTGCACTTCTACACATGCATATAAAAGTCCTTTAGGTGCATAAAATGTTTGCCTTATGATCACATTAGCTACCGCATTGATTGAACACTGCTTGAAGGACAGCTTGTAATTAGGAAATCTATATGTTGACATAGCTCTTGGCGTATATACTTACATATGTAGTTATCAATGCTTTCATAAGATAGTAAATACATATGAATGTACTGTACATATGTATGTGCGACAAACTAGCAAATGAGTCATTCAACCGGACCAACATCTCTTACATATGCATGCAATAGACCATCAAAAGAAAATAGAAGATAAATGATTGTGGTGAATGTGTAATAGTAACCACAGAATGTGCATTCAATTCCAATACTAATTTCTTCCACTTGTTTTGGATTCCATTATAATTTCTATTTTAGTACAGTGAAACTACAGAAAATTTCTAATTATTTGCAAAAATACAATTTTCAATTTAAATCACTCTATAGTTATAAGAGCTTCAAAGGAACGGGAATTTTCTTTGCATATTTTAAATGTCGCATTTCTGAAGTATAACGACATATCACGAATAACAATGAAAATGTCAAGGTTGATTTTACTCACATTTCAATCCTAACCTAAAAAAAAATCTTTAAAATACTCACAATCGACTCTAAGAGGTTGAAGAAGACCGATTGGCATTCATTTGCTTTACCAAACATTTTTCCTCGTACATGATAACCCCACTTGACCTACAAAATTGACCTTCTTATAAAATTTTGTTTCCACCGCTTCCAAAACACTCATGTTTGACCGATCATTTTTACTATCTAACATTTTTTCTGAGGAATGTCAACGCATCCACTGTCATTATTGCAGTGGTACAGTTACTGTAAACGAACTGCTCTTCTACTACTCTAATGAACCACAGTTTGACTTATTTTATAAACATTTCAAAACCAGAAAAAGCTACAATATTATCCAAACCTCAATATATTTTGAAAAGAAAAATTATGAAATACATCTAGATTAGCTCTCAAGCGTATCTTATTTTAAATTACATTTGAGTCACTTATCTGCTATTGTATTTATATTTATTGTACAGCCTTGAAAAGACATCTATTATCAAAAATATAACACATAAAACATAAAATTCATATACGATTTACACATTCACCCAAAATCTCAGGTGTAAAATTGAACAAGATAACGAAAATATAAGAATCTCTTTTAAAAAATTGTGTCAAATCGACAGAAATAGCGCTTGAAGGTTAATTTTTTATCAGAGATGATCTAAAGTACTTACATACTTACTTACTTATGTGGCCATAACAACCGAATATCGATTTAGGCCGAATATAACATGCTTCGCCAGCCATGTCTGTTCTTCGCTACCTGGCGCCAGTTAGAAATTCCAAGCGCCGTCAGGTTCTCCAGTACTTGGTCTCTCCACCGGAGGTTAGATCTTTCTCTTCTGCGTCGTCCTTCAGCGGGTTCCGAATATAACACCTTCTTAGCTGGAGCGTGTTCTTCCATTCGCTCGACATGACCTAGCCAGCGCTGCCGCTGGATTTTGATGCTCTTTACTATGTCAATATCGGCATACAGCTCGTACAGCTCATGGTTGTACCTTATTCGGTACTCGCCACCAACGCAAATAGGTCCAAAGATCCTGCATAGGACTTTTCTCCCGAAAACTCCAAGCATTCGCTCATCCGAGGTGGAAATTGTCCAGGCTTCAGCGCCATATGTTAGGACAGGCATGATGAGAGACTTGTAGAGTGTAGTTTTAGTTCTTCGAGAGAGAGCTCGACTTCTCAATTGCTTACTTAGCTCAAAGTAGACCTGTTTGCAAAAGTGATCCTTCGCAATATCTCCAGGCTGACGTCATTACTGCTGTTAATGCTGGTTCCAAGATAGACAAAGTCCCTTACTACTTCAAAAACGTAGTTGTCAACAGTGACGCGTTGTCTAAGACGCCGGGACTCTTTGTTTGTTGACACTAGATACTTCGTCTTGCCCTCGTTCACCGTAAGACCCATCCGACGCAACTTTCTTTCCAACTCTGAGAATGCTGCACTCGCGTTTTCACGCTCGCGTTCACGCCGATTATGTCAATATCGTCGGCATACGCCAACAATATGACACTTTTGTTGAAGATCGTGCCATTATGTCGTAGATCAGAAGCTCATATTATTTTCTCCATAATAAGATTGAAGAAGTCGCACGATAACGAATCACCTTGTCTGAAACCCCGTTCGGTATTAAACGGTGCGGAGAGGTCCTTCCCAATTTTCACTGCACAAAGGGAGTTATGCAGTGTCATTCTACAAAGTCGAATGAGCTTTGCAGGAATACCGAACTCAGACATTGTTGCGTAGTGGTAATCTCTTACCGGACTGTCTAAAGTTGCTTTATGATCAACAAATAGGTGGTGTGTGTCGATCTGTTTTTCTTGGGTCTTCTCCAGGATTTGGCGCAGTGTGAAAATCTGGTCGATGGTGGATTTACCAGGTCTGAAGCCACACTGATAAGGTCCAATAAGGTTGTGGAGCATGGGCTTCAATCTTTCACACAATACGCGCTATAGAACCTTGTATACGATACTCAGGAGACTTATTCCACGGTAGTTGGCGCAAATTGTGGGGTCTCCTTTTTATGTACAGGACAGAGAACGCTGAGCCTCCAATCATCAGGCATGCTTTCATCCGACCATATTCTGCTTATGTGCTGGTGCATGATCTAAAGTATATTACATAAAATAGAACTCTGATAAACGAAAACCACATTCTAGAAGCCTCTCATCATGCATGTCCTTACATATGGCACCGAAACTTGGACAAATATCACATCAGATGAGAGAATGTAATGGCCACATACTTAAGTATGTAAGTAAGTAAGTATAGGAAAGTGACATTTCAATTTAACATTTCATATTATGGTACAAAACCGTTTGTTATTGGGTATGTGAATTAAAAGCAGGTATTTTTTAGTGCTCAAAATTCATGTATTTTTAAGAAAGTAAGACATTTTTCCATCTTTCTGGCTATTTATGGATTCCATCCAAAAAGAACTTCGCCGGCTTGGCTTGACGGATCGAGCCCACTTTTATTCCGGTGACTGAAGTGTAGCGCATTCCATTAAGGGCGTTTTGAATGGACCGGAACAAGTGGTAATCCGAAGGCGTCAGGTCTGGGCTACAAGCCGGGTGGAATAAAACTTCCCATCCACTATTAGCAAGATAGTTTTTGACCGGAATAGCAATGTGTAGCCGATTCGTGTCTGGTCGCATAATCCGATCATTGCTCTCTTCAACCGCATCAATTGTTGTCGGTACAGCTCTCCTGTAATGGCTTGACCAGATCTTGGTCAAGTAATGTCTCCAAATCCTCGTCTTCAAACTTTTTTGGCTGTTCAGAGCCTTCTTTCTCATTGATATCAAAATCGCTTTTTGAAGCACACATATCACTCCTTACACAGTGTATTGGATAGAGAATTGACGCCATACAATTCCACAAGCAAACGATGACTTCCGGCCGCACTTTTCTTTGCAAAAAACTAACTTCACAACAAGTGAAGCAAGTGAATAGGCATTTAAAATAACATTTCGGACAAAACGTAAAAGGCCGAGTGAACTACCAAATTTGTATAAAGTCTCGCAAAAGCTTGGTAAGAGACTCTCTCTCCTCCTTTGACCAATTCAATTTCTGCAGTTGATAACCGTGCAATTTATAATTGATCATTATCTTATTCAGCGCAAGCTATAATAACAATTCCATTGATATGTCGCCAAAAAGAAAGCATCACCATTTTTTTATGAATATTGGCTTTCAAAGTAATTTAAGCTGACGATTCGCTTCACAAATTGATCATTTTCTTGATGATTGACAAGCACATCAAAGATGTCAAAATGACGTAGTAATTTTCCTTTCGTGAGAATATCTGAAAACCATATGTCGAGTTTTGGATTGAAACTAGTACATTTCACATGATCGGTGAAAAACCGCTGTGGCTGTGATAAAGTTTTATTATCTCGCTTAATGAAATTAACAGTATTTTATTCGTCACTCGTACATATAACCAAACAACTACAAAGGAGCTAGACTTTACACGTGCAGTGCTACCAATTCCTTTCATTTTGTCTACTATACAGGGATGTTAGTTATATACTAAATGTCAAAATCTATTTTTTAAACAACTTTTAAATCATTTTTTTAAATTAAATAATCAAAATTTATTCCATTTGATATTTAAATATAATATCATCAATTAATCCAACTCTGTTTAGGAAACTTAGCGTCTATTATTGAAATTATAATTCAGTGAAATTTTATGCGCGCCAAAAGCAATATCCTCATCTCAACTTCATATACTATTACAAACATTTCTTTCTTACACAAGTACATTAATACATATTATATGATATACAAATTTACACAAAATATAAAATTCCCTAAATCAAGCGGCAAAACATTTCTAGAATTTGATCTAGCGTTTAATTGCTTTCAACATCATACATAAATCAAGCGTCATCATTTTAATTAGTTCTACTCGTACTGTTGTTAATAATGATGATGATGACGTACTTTCTTGCCTTTCTTCCCCTCACTTTTTCAATGCTGGACATATTGTCAACATTGCCAAACGATTATATTAAAAAGTTTGAAAGTTTTAGGCGTTAAAGTAATTCGCTTACTACATATTATTTTGTTTAGTTGTTTGTTAGTTTTTTTTTTTTTTTTTTAATCAGCAATTGATTTGTTGTGTTGCAATGTTGATTTTTCCATTAGTAAATAATTCAATAGACAAAGAGTTTAGTATGACCTTCAAAAAATATACACACAAATATCACCTTCGGTATTAATATGGGAGAAAATGTATAGAACGTATTTGTCGACAAAAGAAAGAAAATGTGTACGGCTTAGAAGCTTAAAATTTAATTTCAAAAAGTAAGATGATTATAAATTTTACAATTACAAATGTGTTATACTACCTATATAATCCATTTACTTAGCCTTTTTTACGTACCAGTATTTCAAGCGTGTATTTGTAATTGTCGACGAGGACAACGTGCTAAATTACAACGTTCTTTAGAATAAATCTTTCACTTAAACAGCAGCCACAGCAGCCATATCCAACAATAACAGCAACAACAACAGCAACAGTAATAGCAGTAATAACATTAATTCCAACCATTTAATAGAAGCTTAACAACCAATAAAGTGATTTGCTGTTGATAGCAACAGTAGCATACTTATACAATACATATATGAATATTCGCATGCCGGCACTGTGTAGTGTTTGTGCTCATACCCGTATCAATGTATATATATACATAGTGATGGTGGTAAGAATTAAGTGTGTTGAAAAGATGAATATTCCGTATTTTGATGTAATAATGAGGCAAGAAGAAAAGAAAAGAGCAAATACTTCAGCAAGAAACGAAAAAAAAAACTTATGACAGTCATTAATTGAGCCAAAAATTACTTATCATGATAATAACTATGCAGCTTATTTCCAAGCATGTAGCATGTAGTAGAACATAAATTAATTATGAAATATGCTCATTCGATTATTTATGCATTCATTGATGGTTAAATCCAACTAATAAAATGATTCATTGAATTATTTCATAAATAAATATTTGTACCTACTATTTTGCCAAAAGTCAACATCGCTTTTATGTGCATACAGTTGTGGTAAAATTAATTGTAATGTTCATGCAGACGAAACTTTAATATTTCTTCGATATATCCCTCCTTCCTTATGTGGCCATTACAACCCAAAATCGATTAACCGAACCCCCCAATGAGTGTTGATAGAGCTTAAGTTCATTTGGGTAAAATGTTGCGACTGAAGAAATTATATGGATTGGTCATAGATTTCATCACGCTAGAGGTGATTCCTAGAAATTTATATGGATAATTGTCGATTTTCAGGCGGTTTTAAGTTCATTTTGTATTGCAGACTCCGTAAGGAGTACATATAGGAAAGATGTAACTTCAGGTAAAATGTTGTAAAGCAAAAATATGGGAGTTGGCCATTTATTTTATCGCTCTTCGGGAGTCCTGGGTGCGATGAGAGCTAATTTTATTTCAATTTTTAATAAATTTTGTAGAGGAGTTCCACTACTAGATGGAGCGATAGATTGGTGAGGGTTAGACACTTGCTGCCTATGACACTGCGTCCGTTTCGAATTATTGAGCCATAGATAGATATGTTCATCAAATGTATTAAGGAGAATAAACTAATAAGAGCCGCTCATACATTTCACTGCTATAAGCGCGATTCCTAGACAATTATGGAGTTATTTTGGCTATTTTCAGGTGATTTTGAACGCATTTTGTAGGGGGTCGCCCTATGGAGTAAATATAAGGAGTGAGTATGTTCCGAATAAATGTTCAATGGCAAAAATGAATGGGTTTTTTAAATATATTTTACCTCAACAGGCATCCTGGGAGCGATGGAAGCGAGTTTTATTTAAAAAAAAAAAACTATCAGTTTTGTAAAGGAACCCCACTAAAGAGTGAATGTAGGAAGCAACTATGTTTGAAAAAAATATTTAGCATGAAAAAGAAATGGGGCTTGGTTTTGTGCTTGTCTTCACTGCTTTAGGGGCGATTCCTAGACAATTATGGGGTTATTTAATGATTTTTATGTACCTTTAAACTCATTTTGTCGGGGAGCTACCCTAATGAGTAAAGTTAGCGAGTAAGCATATTCAGAAAAAGTATTCAATAGTAAAAATTAATGAGTGTTGGCCACACATTCTACCCCTCTATGGTTGCCGTGAAAGCGATGAGGGCGAATTTTATATAAGAAAATCATAAATTTTTAAGGGAGCCGCAATAAGAAGTGAAAATGGGGCGTAGCTGTGGGTGGAACATTTTTGGGATGAAAAATAGATACGGGTGGGTCTTAGATTTCAACCCCCCTGAAGTGATTCTAAGAATCTAAATCCATTTGTTCAACTTTCATCATATTTTTGAGGTTAGAAACGAAATACGTCTTGTTCTCGTCAAAAGTGATTCTAAGCATCGAATTGAATGCTGCACCTTTCCTTATTTTTTATGTTTAAAGACAAAGTACAGCAGTAAACGAGTACAGTAAACGAGTTAAACCATTCCCAGATTTGAATACAATGACCTCAAACACTTACAAAAATATAAATCTCGTTTAGTGCACAAGACTTTTTTCGTGGGTCTGTTTAATTTAAAAACCAAGAAGCCTCTTTTTGGGTAAAAAACAACAAATAACTCTTATGTCCTAATTGTCCTTAATGTTTTTGGACAACAATAGGAGCGCAATTTCTTTCACCGTCACTGTGGGTACAGTTATCGTATGTATGTGCTTTATAAAAACGCTATGTGAAGTGAAATAAAATTTTTGGTTAATCATAACTAAGCACACGCTTAAAATATGTGCCAAAATATGCAATCAAGGCTGTAGTATGCTTTAATTAAAATCTCGCGATGATCGACCAAATTTAATGCATATTTATTTATAGAAATATACGATATAATATAGATTATTACTCATATAAGTGATCGGTAATATTTTATGTCAAATTTCCTATTTGTTATAATATCATATATGAATATTTATGATAAGGGATGTTGGTTTTCAATCAAGGAAATTGTATTACCAAAGTGATCCCAATAGAATCTCATTTAATTTGTTAACAAATTTTATGATTAAGCTTACGATTGACGTTGGCAATAGTCTCAAACCGCGAAGGCAGATTGAGTTTTCCGATACACACTGCTCAAGACAGTGAACTTTTTTTTTTTTTTTTCAATAAATTAATTTTCCATTTATTTCAATACAAAAATGATGAGCTGCACGCTTTCACCATTTATTTTCTTAGCGAAACAATTCTTGATAAAAATCATATACTTGATTCAATATTACAATAAAATTCACTTTAATATTTATAACTTCATAAATGCAGCAATATTTAGTACAAAAATTTCCATGTACTTATATACATGCATGTTTTAAGAGAGACATATATAAATATGAACACATAAATGCCAATAATAATAAATATAACACATACATATGTCACATAAAGTGCATTTTTTAAATGTTCAATAAAATATTAACTTACATAACCTCAACATAATAATAATGCATAAATTATGTTCACAATTGTGTGGTTATTGTGATTTAATTTACGAGCATTTTGTTTATGAATTTTTCATACTAACTTTTCGTGGTAAATATGTACGATTATCAACATTCTATAAACATAAACTCCATACGTATAAAGAATTGAATATTAGAATAGACCTTCACGTGGAAATAAATGTAATAGACGAATATAAAGATTTTTTTTTATTATAAATTATTACAACCCAGAATGTATGAGCGATTACGAAGGAAAACATATCATATCAATCTAACACTTTATCTACGAGCTTGTGACATAACCTTGAGAATTCAATTGGGAAATATGCTTCTGACATTTGATTATGGGTAATATGATATCATATGTCCACAAAATACACACCGTAATGTAGGGTATTAAGGAGGCTTAAAAAAATGTATGGCATAACATGTAATTTCAAAAGAAAATCTTTCTAATTCAAATGAAAGCTTATACTTGCATAATTTATATTTAAATTTATGATTTTAGAAATAGAAATATTTAATAGATTTTTTCAAAACAGCGATTATGCGACGTTAATGTATTATATTTTAAAAAATAGTTTAATGCTCGAAATTGTTGTTTATTGAACATTTGAAATTCGAGATTGTTCAACAATTATAAATTGATTTAATCAAACAAAGAGACAGCCAAAAAATAGTTCGCCTTAATATCACTCCACGATTGAAACTGAAACTTGAATTTATCTATTTTGTCGATTCTTTCAAGTATATTTTAGATAGAAAAACTTTATTAGAAAACAACTTTAACAACAATGTCGAGAACGTAGATGAAGTGGCTACCTGCAATTATATCGAATCAGTTATTCTCGAAAAAAATGCAATCATGTCGAAAAATATGTGCTCACAATAATGTCGAAACAAAAATCTATAAATTTACATTTTCAACATTATCGTAATAATCATTAGTAATCGTCATTATTTTTTTATATAAAAAAAATTTAGACATTACTGCAAAATGTCGAATTTATGTTTTGCAATAATTACAATTTCGACAATGTGGCAAAAAATTATGCAATAACGTCAAACATATTTTTTTCCATATAAATATTATTTCTCCTTTTCCCGACATTAATTCGCTCTTTCGATCATGAAAAAAATATAATAAATATTAAACATTTTTCGACATTATTGCAGTTTCTTTGACATTAATGCACTCCATCGATGAAGTGATTAAATTTACAGTAGCTTGATAATGCACACAGACGATAGAAATCCCAAGACTGCAACTCTCCTGGGGAATAAAATGTTTAAGAATTTCGAATAAATAAAGATAACTATTTTTCTCATTGACTGAGATATTTTATTTCCCCATGAGCCATTATATGGCACTGATAGCATTATAAGCTTAAAATCAAGAAAAGTTGCAATCTCTTTAAACCAAAAACTACTACTGCACGGACAAACACTCGCTTTAGAGATACCAAATTTGAGTCTTGGACATTTTGCTTTATTGCAATAAGGCTTAAATGGAGAAATCTCAGTAATGAGCTCATATTAATTGCCTTAAAGGTATTTTCAGATATTAAAGAACTTGGGCCAGTCTTAAGTGGTTTAAAAGGGTTTAAGCTGATTGATTTTCCAATAGTACCTAACTATAGTGTACTAAATTGATGTCGAAACTTTTTTGCAATAATGTCGAAATATTTTGCAATAATATCGAAATTAATATATGAAGATGTTTTTTGTATATTTTCTACATTATTGCAAAAAAATTTTTGTTATATTAAAATAATAATTTTCGACTTTATTGCAAATCTAATCACATAAATCCCATATTTCCAAAAATATCGAAAAAGTACAGCCAATTTTTTCTTTTTTTATATTACTGCAATATTTTTGCGATTATGTCGAACTCAACATTATTGCAAAATATTTTCGACATTTTTTCATTAGAAATTAATTCATGTAGCCCCTAACTATTGTACACCTATATTTCAAATGAGCTACAGAAAATAACAAAACGAGCATCATTACACAAAACTATGAAACCGTTGCGTAATATTTAACATAATAAAATAAAACTCATAGTAATAATGGTCATTTCTATGATACGTTGAGCCTTAATTTAATTTCCAAATGCCAAATATAATACTCGTATGCTGTAATACAAGTTGTAATTCGATGAACTCAGCTTAAATGACAAATTTCCAAAAAAAAATTATAAAAACAAACAAAAAAAATTTGAGATAAGCTATCGCATTATGGAAACCTACCTTTTTTGTTTTGCGCGCATGGACCTAAATTTGTGGCAAAATAGAAATAAGCTCATTAAATGCAAAGACAGGCGATACAAATATACCCATGTCTCTTATTCTGCAATACTTAAGCTCATGCTAATTAGCCCTTTTCTACATGAATTTATGAAATTAATCTGTAACAAATACGAGCAGCAATGATAATGAAAAATGAAAACGATGAAATGAAATGACAGAAAAAAAAAACACCAACAGGCAATAAAAACAATACCTACTATACGTGCATTTTCAAATATCAACCATTAAATGTAATGAATGTAAGTAGTACGAGTAAGGAAAGTAACCATTTCATTTTCAAAAGTGCAATAATAATGAATGAATGAATGAATGAATAAGTATATACTAGTTCAAGGATTCAGCAACACTTTGCATGTCATGTTACTTACTATTTTTTTTTATCAACTTTTTTCTTCTATTCTAAATGAAAGAAAGAAAAAAAAAACGAACAAAATTAAAATGCTCTATGCCGAAGATAACTTGAACGAACTTTAATGTGGGCGATGTGAGCAATATGAGTAAAATTGAAACTTGTGATTAAAATTCTATATATTTGCCAAATGAAAAAGAATAATAAAACAATTTTAATATATAGTTTATATATACTTAGCATACATCTGCAATAATGGGTTTGCTCTCTGCTTTAAGTTAATCTAAGTTTGTTAAAAATTATTTGTAATAGTATGTACCAATATAGAGTAATCGTGCTGGGTCGCATTTCAGACACCACCGTAAATGAGTTGTTAAACGATGTATCATGATTATCATCATTGTACCATTATCTTCGCTGCGCAGCATAGAGCCTTAGTAAAAGTTTTTCATTCTGAGCAGTTCGCCTTAGTTAGAGCAGTTCAATTTAGTTTTATTTTCCCGTAGGGCTGAGTGATCCATGGTGTAGAGTTTTGCGTATAGATAGCATCGCAATTACCGCTGTAGTATATCTCGTCTATGTCGACGTTGTGGATCTCTATCTCAGCCTATAAATTGTAGTGTTGCCCTTGATCATTGTGTGTGCATTTCTTTGACGTATAGCGGAGTTCGAATATTTTGCGTTCTGGCATTTCTGTGTACTTGGTAGTTATATATTTATAATTTCAAAAATATGGCAATTTTACACAAACAAAATATACGCAAAAAACTACAAAGTAACTCACTAACGAAGTGCCTATTATATTTGGAATTTCACGCACAACCGAAAAAATTCAAACCCAAGGATCTTTCATTGGCAGGTCCCTGGGAGGTAGATGGTACAAGAAGCTAGAAGCTTGGCACCAATATGTTATAAATGCTAAATAAAAGGAAAATAATGGCCTCTAAAACTGAATTGAATTCAGGGACTAGGAAATGGCAAGTCTATGACAAATAGAAGTTGGTAGTGGAAGGAAGGAAGGAAAGCAAAGTAAAGAAGAGTAAAGCAGTTATCCCAACTCAGGGGCCTTTCAATGATAAGGACCTTAAAATGACAGGGAATTTTCAATTACAGTTCATTGAAAGACGGGTGGTTGAGGAAGATCGAACAGTCAAGAACTGGAGAAACGGCTTGTATTAGAAATTTTCAACTAGCGTAAAACAGAGACGATTAGCAGATCTCTGACAGATAGATGGTGAAGGAAGATCGAAGTTTCAGTGAATAGACAAAACCTGTGTGTACTAGAAAACCTGTCCGCAGCTAAAATGTCAAATTAGTGTAACTACGCTAAGAACAGAGATGATCGGCAAAATTCTTTGTATGTAGCCTACAAAAAAATTTCGGTTCTAATAGTTCAATAAAAGAAAAATAGTAGCTCTAATAAAACCGAAAACAATTTCAATCGAGGAACCTTTGAATCAGGAAACTTTGAATGACAAATTCCTGACAGTACGTTAGGAACCTATCACTAACAGGGCCTCTGAAAAATAGATATTGGAGGAAGGTCGCGCAGAGTGTGCGCTTGCAAACAGCAAAAAAACAGAGGCGACTGATATAATAAATCGATTTTCGATTCAAATGATTAAATGAGAAATTAAAAAATAATGTAATGCCCTGAAATCGAAAACTTTCCTAACCCAAGGGCGTTCAATGATCGTGCCGAGACATAGTTAATAGAAGATAATAGTGTAAAAGATTCAACTGATAACAAATGGTTTGCAGAAAGGAATAGTGAAACCCTTAAGTGCCTTAAGCTGAAACTAAAATCGAAGTCTCAATCTTACCTAACCTGATAACGTTTCAGTACCATAATTTTTTTCTTATTTTGTCACCATCATCCTTAAAATTCCCTTTAACAAGTATTTTTCTTCTTTGATGAATCGGTAGAATTGCAAGAATCATTATCCTCCAACTTGTGGGCTAATCTACTCTCACGATGTGGACACCATTATCCTTGTGTCAGTGCATTTTATTTGTGTACATATTTATAGCAATTATCTCACTGTACACATATTAGCTTTACATGTACACGCATACATTATGCTTAGTTGGGTGAAAATTCATTCATCTAAGTACGTGCTTTTTGTTTACATACGTAGCAGGAAATAGAATCAACTGAAAAAAAAGAATATGAAAATTCGTTGAATGCATGCTCAAAAGTATGCTTCGAGATACGTAGTTCTTTTGTTTCTTTGTAAAATTAGCGAGTAAGTATAACGAACTAATGCACTTCTTACCATGTAACATACATATTAGTGGGTGCTAACTAATTATGTTGATGGTATGTTGTGCAACATGAAAACAAGAACTTAGCATTGAAATAAGTAAATAGTTTTTTTTACACAAAATTTATAAAAATAACCTAAGAGCATGCAACTTGCATGTAAATACAAATTTCTTATGCTACAAATATTAAGTTCATAGATTGCTTAAGTTCTTCGTGTTAAGAATATTTCAAATTTTTATTATTTATTCTAAAATTTCTATTAAAAATAATTTTTACAATTTTTATCATTACAGATTCAGACAGAAAACGATTAATAGACTTATAAGGCCATATAAATTTAATAGAGGGTAAGTATTAGATAATTAACTAAAATTATTGTATGAATATAGTTGAACAAAAAGTGCATTTAAAACATTTTTCTCTTACCATATCTCATAGAGCTAGCTAATTGAAGAATTTGTCTAATTACAAATTTTATTGACCAAATAAATGTGGCAGATTCGTTACATTTACTCTTAATTACTCCTATACTATTATACACATACGTAAGTATGGTATATGTATGTAATGTATATACTCGGGGCAGAGTAAGTAAAAATAGAAAAAAAAAAAACCAATAGAAAAGACAAATACAAATGCAACCATGTGAAATGATAACAATGACAATTGTGTTGTATGTAAATGCGCAACAAAAGAGAAATACTTAGTGCATGTTAGGAAGCATGTGAGGAAGCATTTTCATTTGTGCACTTGTTGGTTCTGCATTTATAGCGTAATGAATAAACTATGTACAATGACTATTATTTGTGCTATTGTTCATTTTCAACATTGTGTTTTTTTGTAATTACACCAGCCAGGATCAGGATCTGCAATAGAAATTTTAGAGCCCCATTTACTTCTCCATTTTGAAGACCTTTGTAAATAAGTAAATATTAAATATTCGTTACGTGCTTAATATACAAAATTTTTCTTCGCGTTAACTCTTGAATGCCTCATGTATCTTGAAGGATGCAATCATGTTAAAAACATATCAATAGGCTAAGAAAAGTCAAGCTGTTCAATCTGTACAATTGTAAGCGAGCAACAAGGGTACCATTGCGATTATTAATTACGAGAAACGAGTATTCATCTAGAATGCTGGAAAATGGTATCATTGATCCGACGTTTTTGAAGTAAACATTGAGAATTGGCGATTGTTTACAATAAAGTCAACTGTAACTGAAATATTTCAATACTTTTAAAGCATTTGCTTTGACAGAAACTGAAGTATATGAGATTTGTATTTTATTCCGATCCTAAAAGTATGCTCTGTTTTACATTTTTTCATAATGATATCAAACCACTATTAAGAATCTCAAAGGTGAAAGGAAAAACTAAGAAAAAGGAGAAGGTAAATTGAATTTTTTTTATTACTAATTGCGCACATTTTTATCGGAAAATTAACATGAAAATTCTTTTATAATATTGTATAGCAGGCAAATATATTTTATTAATACAATTGAGCAAATAATATCAAGCATTTTAATATTTGCTCAGAATATTTTGGTTCACTCCAGACTCAATTTATCATTCTTAGAATACATCACAAAAACCTACCAAAATTTCGACTTATTCAAAGCTTTTTTTGGGGCCTTATTGCGATTAATAATCATAATTTCCTAGTGCAATCCCATAGTAGTTAATGATCGACATATAGATTAGGTAAATTAGGATATACCAATAGCGTACATATGTAAATTGCACTAGGAGGTTTATTGGTCATTCTATTACATGTTAAGGGAACTCCGCTAAGACCTTTTAGATGGTAGTTAAAAACTACTTTACAGCCTTGTAAAAGTCTAGAATTTAAATAGTTCCAACTTCGTTAATTCCTCGAATCCATTAAAGAACCACATGTCTATAAATTTGGTTTGCCTTTTCCAAACACTCGGCCTGTCGCAAGGAAGATATTTCACCGTTTCCTTCTTCTACTCATCACTCCAAGTTCTGCAAAATCTCTCTAGAGGGTCTCAAAGCTGACAGCCAGTAGCCCCATCACGAAATGCCCCATAAGCACAAAAGCAAGAGTTCGGTTATCTTTTCTGCTAAGTCGTAGAAGAATATTATTTAGTTTTGCCTTGGTTAAATTTAAGACTTTTACTTTGAGATAATCAAGATCCAGTGCCTGATCAATTTGATTTTGAATTCTTCTAAGTGGTATACAAATGTCTACCACCTATTGCTTTTCTGATTGTTTCAATTGCAGTCTAACATATTCTCCGCTATGTTCGTTGTTGGGTACAACGCGGCAATTGGGTACCCAGCAGAGCTCAAACATAAAGTTGAACTAGCGATTCTCTGGAGTAGTCACTGCACTCTGATTTCTTAGATATATCGTCTAATACCATGATGGCAGCTTGGCTGTACATACAAACGTGAAGCTTAGTCGATGGCATAGATTTAGGATTGGGCGACGACACCAAACTTTGGTAGTCTTTAAGATCTTTAAATTTCTGGTATCTCTGAATAAATGACTACTCTCGTACCGATATCAATCTTGGGTCCATCTTGGAGAAGATGATCAATTCCTTTCCTGCTAAGAAAGTAAATTAGACAACAAAATTAGTGCATTTTTCGTTGAGCCATTATATGCAATGGCGCCCTCTAAATTCAATAGCCCAATGCAACTATGCTATTTAGCAGTTATCCCTATGCTCAGACTTATATAGTAGAATAGTGGGTGTATTATGATTTCAGAAGCTGAACATTTGTCCATCTGCAGCTATAAAAAAAATCAACCATCAACAATTAGTTAAGATATTTGACTTGATAACAATGCTGTTCTAGCGGCCTTAAACTTGACAGCTTATTTTGCCATTCAAATATGATGTACTCCTCGTTATTATAATCCACATTTCACATGTTTAGTTGTTACAGATAGTCAAGGACTATAATATTTTATACGAGTACATGATTATGTGAACATATGTTGAGTAGTATCATTTTGTAACAAATTATCCAAGAGCTTTATTCCGTAATGTAACAGCATTCTTCAAAGTTTTGATGCGCTAAATTTCCTTTATTAGCGAGTTACTTTTGGTTTGGGATATTATTATATTTTATTCAATGTTATAGAAACCTTATAGAAGTATTATACAAGCAAAAATGTTTTCCTTTCTTACTATCTTAAGTATTGTGCATTTATAAAGCTTGTTTTTCCTTTTAGTTGACACTAATTCTTGAAGCTTGCGACAATCTATTCATTTATAACACAATTCGAGGGTCATTGTCTCGGGGGCATTTGACTTCAGTAACAAAAGTCCGAGTCCCTTTCTGCTCCACTACTCCACAATTTTTTAAAGTGGTTTAAATTTTGACCTTTTCGATCAAAAGTAAGGAATTTGAAAAACCATATGTTAAATTATATTTAGGATAGTACTTGTCTTCCGAGACCTATATTAAAAAATTCCGAGTATTATTTTCTCGGAACATTTTAACACTTTAACGACCACCTGTACTGGTCATTTTTGACCTTTTTCGAAAAATCCACTAAAAGTCAACATTCGGGAGGAGCTCAAGAGTTCTAGTCTTCCACAAAAATATTCTCCCGAAAATTTTACCAAGGGTCACCAAAAAGATTTCTACGAGATTTGTACGAGTTATAGGTAACATATAAAAAACGAATTTTAATAAGCCCAAGTATAATTTTAACATGCCTACAAATTATGTTCAATTTATCAATTTAATACAACATTACGAGAACTAACCAAATACAATACAATAATTGGAAACGTTCACAGTTCACAGCTTCCGTTCTTCCTTCTCTCTCTCTCTCTCTCTCTCTCTTCTCTCTCACTCTCTCTCTTTTTCATTATCAATTTCTTTCTCTCTAACCTCCTTTTGAATGAGTTATTTCAACAAGTGACAGCTAAAATATTTATTATTTGACCACAATCTAAAAAAAAAATAAACTAAAAATAGCTGTCATTTTGGTTGAGTGAACAAAAGGTGTTTACACAAATGTACGAGTACATAGATACACATACTCGCACGTACAACATGTAATGGCTCTGATACGAAAAAGGAAGTGAAGCAAAAAGTGTTATTTTAACACTGAGACATTTATTGACTTTCAAGGCGAATTAAGATCAAATGAAAAATAGTTTTATAATTTTATTGTCTCAGTTACACAAGGGCATTAAATGATGACACAAATTGTTATAGAATACAAATACAAGTACAAAAATGGTAAAGAGAGGTGACACTTGAAATGTGTGCTTGATTAAATCATTCGGTGTCATTTTCTAAATGAAAGTAATTGAGAAGGAGACGATTATATTCAATAAGAATTGCAAACATATAGGTATTTATATTAAGTAAATTATTTACAGGTGCGTAGACATTTTTAAACAATGTGATATCACAAATGCTTTGAAAAAAAAAACATCTCACTTAAAGTTCTTATCATAAATATGTACTCATTTTAAATACTATAGTCAATAAGGAGTATAATATGCTTCTAATATAGAATTTTCCTATCACTTCATCAATCCCCATACACAATTTTTCGATTTTGATTTTAGAAAAAATATATTTTGTATGGTGGCAAAGTTTACTTATAAGCGTAATGACTTTGCGTGGAGTAATATTTTGATGAACAAATCATATTTCCCAAGTATCAGAATGATACATTGAAAAATCATGCTAGTGTTCATACAAATTGCTAGTTTTTGGTTTAAAAAATATACGTTTTTTATGAGAACTGTGATTAGTACGTAACGAAATGACTTTAAATTTTTTGTGAAGTAGTCTTTCGATTAAAAAATAAGACTGTCAAAGTTTCAGAATAATGCGTTAATAAAATAATGTTAGCTTCCATACAAATTTTCAATTTTGATATAAAAAAAATCACCTTATAGTCGGCTGTGGCCGACCAAATTATACCCTGCATATGTAGTTATATATATAAAAAGTTTTCTCGAATATCCATATTTTTCTTTTATTTCCCCGTTTTTGGAGAAACAATTTTTGCATATACTACTAATTTACACCCAAAATATGGTTGACTTAGACGAAGTAATTTGTATGTTATGAGGGTTCTAAAAGGGATAATTTAAAGGAGGTTTTTAAGATAATTCCGAGGCTTAGTATGGGAGCGAGTCTAGTTGCTCTTACAATACAAATCCATATCTTAAATTTGGTTGTTCTACGCTGAATAGTTTGCAAGTTAAGACGGTTAACATTTTTTTTTTAATTTCCGCAACTTTGTACGGGAGCCCCAAGAAAAAATGGGCGTGGTACACTGATTTTTTGCCAGATTATTTCCGACTACCATATTAGTTTAAGCGTCAATTATAGTTATTCTAGCCAGAATATTGCAGAAGTTACAGCTGTTTTAATTTAAAAGAATTTCAATCATTTTGTATGGGGGCTACTATAAACAGTGGGCGTGTCGCGCCCAATTCCTGTGTACCTAGTTGCTCTTACAATACAAATCCATATCTTAAATTTGGTTGTTCTACGCTGAATAGATTGCAAGTTATGACGGTTAACATTTTTTTTAATTCCCTCGACTTTGTATGGAAGCCCCAATAAGAAGTGGGCATGGTACGCTGATTTTTTGCCATGTTATTTTCGACTGCCATGTTAATCTAAGTGTCAATTATGGTTATTCTAGACAGAAGATTGTAGAAGTTACAGCTGTTTCAATTTAAAAGAAGTACAGACACTTTGTATGGGAGCTACAATAAAAAGTGGGCGTGGCTCACCAATTTTTGGCAAGGTTATATATTAGCATATTGTAACTCTATGTGCCAAATACTGTTGTCCCAGATGGTAAATTAAGTGAGTTATAGCAAGCTAAAGATTTTGAAAATTCCGAGGTTAGTCGCTTTGAATGCTTGGTGTGGGCGTGGCTATTGACCGATCATGTCCAATATCAATCCCCTCTGTACCCTTGGATTATAGGTTACTTGTGCCAAATTACGTCGAAATAGCTCAATATTTACTCAAGTTATCGTGCGAACCAGCCAGGTGACAGACATACATACGGACGGACGGACGGACATTGTTAAATCGAAAATTTAAGTGACGCTGATCACGAATATATATAATTTTCTATAACTCCGGAGATTTCTTCAAGTGGTCACAAACATCTGACCGAAATGAATATACCTTGCATATTGTATTATGCAGGGTATAAAAAATGTAGAAATTTTGTACGGAGACTATGGTATTTGTGAAAGCATTTGCTTACAATTTTGAAAAGAAACAAGATTCACGAAGTACCATTAAAAAATAATGAAAAGTTAAAAATGTTGAATGAAGTCATGGCTTTACCTAGCAAATACGAAGATTACCACTGAGTTCGTTATATCAAAATTAACTAAATATGGCACGTCATCCGTCTCGCAGATATCGCAACTATTACAGTGTAATTAGCGTGAAACATAAGACAGTCTATCGATATCGTTCAGACACATCACTAAGTATACATATGTATCTAACATATGTAAATATGTACATAGTAACAGATTCAATACTTAAGTGTGCATGTAATTTATATACGATAGAATTCAAAGCAATTTGTTTATTCACTAGCCACTTCAGATAACAATGCAAATCAATACACAATAACCATTTTGTAAAACGCTGCAGGACATCTATGTACAATTTATAGGGATATTTCCACATTTATTTGCGTATATTGTTCGTGGAAATTGCGTCAATGTACGAATATGTAGTAGCTAGGTATTAGCATTATCGTTAAGTGTAATTTGAGCTTAAATCACGTTGTGAACGTGTTGTCATTGATACAATATGTTGAATTTGTTTATTTTTTTCTTATTATTCTTTGTTTGATTTTTCTGTCTATATTGTTTTTGAACTTCAGGACAACATGTACATAAGTTTAATTTTGCCTTTGGCGGAAGTATGTACTATATACTATATATACTTAAGTGGTTGATAATATCGTTACGAGCAGATATGTACATAGGTTTATAGACTAAACAAATATTTACATTTATAAATATTATTATGTTTATGGTATAATACGTATTTCTTTGGTCATATGAATTTATGCAAACTGTGTCACCAATTTAAAAAGCAATTACTAAATTAAAGTAGGAGATAACTAAAGTCATATTGTTCAACGCTATTTCTGGTGGCGCAATTCAATTTACATTTGTAGCATGGAATTTTTGGTTTTAATGGCCCTCAGAAATTCCTACGTATAAAGTCTATGCATAGAATATTTCAGATCTTGAAATGCCTTTAATAGTTTCTTGTATTCCTTAAACAAATGTATTAAAAATACCCATAAAAATAGGAAATTCGGGGTTAACGTACTTGGTAAGTAATAAACAATTCTTTTGACTAATTACTTGCCATTTGAAAGCCTCTGAAAGTGTTATTTTACAAATTAAAAAAAAAAAATATGCAATATGAGTTTGACCAAATGGGTCAATAAAAGTAGACTCCTTTAAATACTGAGCAAGAAGTGTCTAACCCGTATAAAGCCCGTATGAGCTCCGTACCATTTAAAACAACCCTGTTGGACTGAAATTGGATAAAATTCAAATAAAACGGCATGGACTTAAAGAAAGCATTTTCAGAACTGAGTACAATGTCAAACGACGTTGCTAGTAGATTACTTGGGTGCAACGTCGAAATGTAAGATGATAATTTTATAGAATCTGATCTTTCAATACAAACAGTTTAACATATATTGGGTGGGTATGTCTCATAAGTAAATGTGCAATCGGAAGCGCCTGTGCATTTCATATTGAAATAATGCCTCTGAATTTATAACTAGTTACCAACCAAAGTTCTTTCTTCAGTCATTCTCTTCTGATGCGGAAAAGTTTGTTTGGAAATGTGTTCCCGACTAAAGCCATATCGATTGCTTCCATATCGAACATTAATTTCGCTTTAAATACCTTGTCCCTATTTACCTTAATTTTACATATTCCATATAGCTATAAATCTATATATAATCTGACAACATTTCATAGGGGGTGCCTATGGTCCTAGGGTCAAGCGCCAAAAGGGCTAAACTCGGTATTTTTTCAAAAGTTTACCGACCTAAAGTCTACTATTTCTCCTAACAGTTAACATTTTTATTATATTGATTAATATTTTAGTGGATACAATTTTCATGAAAAATGGACGCTCCACGCCTTTTATTTTACAAAGCTTCCATACAAGTTAACTGTTTTGACGCACTCTCTTTTGGCTTAATATCTCTGTGTGACATTTATGTTTTATTGGACAGGCCGCCGTTTTTGTGAATCGTGACTTCTATAAAAATTGTTGTGAAATATCCATGTTTGAGTTATTATACAATTAGTGGAGGAAAAATCATGCCACACCTACTATTTTATGAAGCTCTCATACAAAGTTACTATATTGATGTGTTGAATTATATCATCATATTATTCGAAAAAATTACTATAAGGCACTTTACATTTTCATGATTAGGAGTTTAGTAAATAATGGACCTACCACCCCTACTATTTTATATAGCTCTTATACAAAATTTCACTTTAAAGACACTTATAGATATCGTTAACTTTTATTAAGAATCACTGTGAAGCAGTCATATTTGGTTTGTGGGTTTAAAATTCTATATGTAAAACTTCACAGAAAAAATGGACTTACCACGCCCACTAATTTATATACCTCTCATACAAAATTGCTATTTTATAGCGCTACTTAATGTCGATATATTCCCCTTAAATATTACTGTTCGGTAGTTATACTTATTTAGTTGGTGAGTTTATCATTCAATGCATAAGACTTCAGATAAAAATAGGCGTGAAACACCCACTATTTTACATACAAAGTCAAATTTCCCGCCGTTCAAGGATGCGGTTCTAGTACCCCTATGAGTGAGTATGAGAAAGCTATATTTGTTACGGAGGTTCATATTTGCGAGATTTTTAGATATTTAGTGGCAAACTGAAAAGCCACGCCCACTATTTTATGTACCTCCCATATAAAGCCAGTATTTTTACTTCCATACTTTACTTTACTTTGGAAAGACTTTGTTTCGCGTACTATTTCCTATACTTTCCATACATACAGACCTATAGTTACTCACTCAATAATTTGCTTATATTTTCTTCCTATATTTCTGTAACATATTTATTTGGAATATATTAGATTTTGAATTAAAATGAGTTTAATTGACAAAAAATGGGTGTATTCCGCCTATTATTTGATATACCTCCCATACAAAATCAATATATAGTAATACTCAATAGTACATTTTTTGAGTAAAGGTTTATAGACCAACTGAAATATGCTTACCCATTTGTTATCTTGTCATTACATTGCTATGTTAAATTTTCATGACTGCTTCCAAAACGGTTTAACAATCGTTTGCAAGTCGCGTATCGCATATTTATAAAATCAACTTTTGAAAACGTTTATAAACAATGAATGTAAATGTGAAAACCTGTGCATGTACTACGTATAAAAATTACACCTTTCGCAATAGCAATTCATAGGTGTACTTTACATACAAATGAATTTACATGTGTATAAATATGTACTTAGGCTCGACTATAACACTTGACACGTTTACAACGTGATTATAGCATTTCGATGTGCTTATTTGATATAGCCGTTTGTAGCTAAACGACCAGAATGAAATTATTATGTGACACAAACATAAATTACTTACGTATGCAGTCGTGAGGAAATAAAACATACACTCGTGTACTTACTCACTAGGCAAATATTGTATCCTTACGAGTAAGTATGTAAATAACAGCTGTGTTGTACAAATAATGCTTCCTTGCCTATATATGGTACATTGGTTAATATAGTACCTACTTATATAGTCAATCATTTCACACGCTCTATTATCAAGTTATCTAAAAGATAAACGTGTGAAAATTCAAATTGATATTTTTAAATCATTTAAATTTACAAATATGTATGCATGCAAATATATACTATGTACTATACATAGGAAGGTATGCGTCTAAATATGCATGTGTGATTTTAGCTTCAATGTTATGGCTAACTTGCCACATACTTACATACCTTCTCGTACTCATTTGCGTGGTGGAATGCATATGTGGAGCGATTGTCGTTATAACGCAATCGATCAATGTTGTCTACTTCCGCTTAATTACATTATCGATTAATTAAATTCTATTAGTATAATGAAATTCATATTTTTCTATAAAATCGTTAAAAATAAAAATATACAATTTTTTTCCCGGTAAACATTCTTCGCATATGATTTCATTTTAAAATTATAAATACATATTTTTTGTTGAAAATAATATCCAGCTACCGAAAAAACACTTAAATATGATTATAAGTATACCCTTGTAGTTTCTATAATAATAATACAATACAAACATATTGAAGTTAGATTTAATTAGGCCAGCCATCTGACTGTCTGACTTTGAAGTATTGCTACGGATCTTAACACTTAAATGCCCAATGATATCGATTTTTAAGAAAGAAATTATTAAAAGAAATTAAATTTGACAACATCGAAAGTTAGATACCTAATACTATGAAATATAAGCAAACATATGTGCATAAAAGACATAATTTTGTATGGGAGGCAGGCGTAACTTTCACACGATATTGCCCATTTTCATGCAATCTTATTCGTTAATAACAATAACTTTCTGTACCAAGTTTCATTTCGATAGCTTTATATTTTTGTGCTCTAATGCTGCAAATACATATATTCGAAAACAGACTTCTCTATGGGAGGTAGGTGTGGTTTTCATACGATAATGATAATTTTCAAACAAACTTGTTTTCGGATAAAAATAATCTTTTATACCGAGTTTCACTGCGATAGCATTACATTTAAGTATGCAAAGCCTGCAAACATACATTCGAAAACATACTTTTGTATGGGAGGTATGCATAGTTTTCATACGATAACACCAATTTTCTCGTAATCTCATTCGTTCATAAAAATATCATTTTGTACCAAAATTCAATATCACAGCTTTATATTTTCGTTCGCAAATCCTAATATTATATATTCGAAAGTTAACTATTGTATGGGAGATAAGCGTGACTTTAATGCGATAACGCTTTTGAAATATACTTCTTCGTTGATAAAAATGACCATATGTAGCGACTTCTCAATTCAATTGCTTTATAATTTTTGGCGCAAATCCTGAAAATATATATTCGAAAACAGCCTTTTACATGAGAGATATGCGCGATTTTCATACAATTACGACCATTTTCAGACACGCCAATTTATTGGTAAATATAATCGTATGCATCGATTTTTAGCTCCAAACTCTTTCATTTAAGCTCGCAAACTCTGCAAACTAAGTTTCGAAAATATACTTTTGTACGGGAGGTAGGCGTAGTTTGCATCCAATTCTGTTTATTTTTGATTTCATCCAATTGCTAGCAAATATAATCATATATACCGAGTTTCAGCTTTAAAGCTTTTCGCGTATAAATCCTGAAAACATACATTCGAAAATGGGAGTTTGTAGCCCTAGTTTCCATCCGATTCTGTTTATTTTCAAACTCGTACACTCATTAGTAAATATAATCGAATATACTGAGTTTCTGCGCTTTGTATTTTCATGTACATTCATACATTCGAAAATATACTTTTCTATGGAAGGGTATGCGTCTTTTCCCCTCCGAACTCCATCCATTGCGAAACTGAGTTTTAGTTTGCAAATTTATGGACAAATTTGAGACACTCATTCTAAACAAAATTAACATCTTTTATTCTTATAACAAAAAATATTGCAAAATATTGTTTGTGGTGTTTTTTCTGTGAATCTCATTGAATACCGAATGCATATTAAATTCAATAGACACAAATACATATGTATTTATTGTACTAATATTTATATTTAGCCGAGCAGAATAGAAAAACTAAATAGAAATCACCTTAAAGTAGAAAGAAATCAACATGGAATTGAAAACTTCATGTCATTCAAAAACTTTTTACTTACATTTCTTTTTTCTCTCACGGTTTTCATTGTACGTAATAACAACAAAATACTTCTTCTATATTGTACTGAAACCTTCAGGCATCAAGAATTTCCTATGTGAAATGTTGAAAGCCTATTTGCTATTTGCTGTTGGTGTATTGTACATATGTAAGTAAATACTTACCGGCATATAACATATATTCTTTTGTGAATTCTTTTGAAGAGCTGCATTTTGACACTGACGCTGTCATTCGCTTTTAAATGTTTCTTTTGTATTACTCACAACATATCATAGTAGTATACTTTTATACTTTTACCACCATTGTAATGTTCATGTGATTTGTAATTACACTTTAATGTTCAGCTTGAAGTTTACAATATTTGCGATTGTTTACTTTGGCACGTTTTACAAGGGAGATAACCAATTGTTGCTTATTTTAATATAGGCTACTGACTAAAGAGATTGAATCAATTAGATGTATGATGCTCTGCTATGCCAAACAAGAGATGAATTTAAAAATCATTTGCCTAAAATGCTATAAATTCACTTTTGAAATAATTCCTTCGATAATTGAAACTTTTGAAGGGAAGACTGTGAGTTAATATGATACAATACAATAACTAAACTGTTTTAGTTTTAGTTGTAATCACATAAATCGTTCTCTTACCATAAACTTTGACACAAAATAAATACATTTGAAAAATATGCTGCTCTCCTTTTAAGCTTAGGCAAGGATTTATTTGCTTATGAGTGTTTTAAAACTTTTAAATTAACGTAAACGTCGAAATTAGATGAACAAATTTTATTGTTGAGCTGTCATAAGCTGAAAGTTCATCTGTAAGTGTAATATCGTATGTATGGTACACAGAAGGTGTGCCAATCAGTTGAAAATTTATTACAAATTCTCTTAATTTTGTTTTGTTTATTCCTACGTCATCAGCTGATCAGCTGACCGATGAAAGTCGTGAAATTTAAAAGTGTAAAATAACTAAAAAAGTTTAATAATTTGTTTGGTTCATAAAATTATTGCATCATACTTTGGTCTTAATACAGTCATGTGGATTAAAGAGATTGTCCACCAGGTGGAGAGTTAAATATTTCTATTAGGTCTGGTCTAGAGGTAACCAAAATTTTGATTAATCAAACAAAACATTATTATTTATACTCATGACCTTGTTTAAACGAAAATTGAAATTATTCGATTAATTCGAGTTTTTATTAACCAGAATAAAATTATTATTGTGGGTGCCGTAGCTCAGCGGTTAGTGTGTTGGCCTTCTGATCTGTTGGTCGTGGTTTCAATCCCCGGCTGAAACATAACAAATTTAATATCGAAAGATTTTTCTTTCGAACGGTACCCACCTGTCGGCAAGCAATTGGCAATTCATCCGGCAGTAACAATTTGCCATGGAAAAGTTTCTAAGAAATAACTCTGTGACAAAGCTCAGTAAAAGTCATGTCGCAAAAAATCTGTCGTTCAGAGAACCTGCTAAAATAAGTAGGTCCCTTCTAATACTGTCCAAAATTTAACATGCACATCAGTAATGGAAGAGAAGTTAGGCCAAAGAGCCCTTCGGGGCTTATAGTGACACATACGATTTTTTAAATTATTTAAATGAAATGAAATGAATCAGAATTCTGATTATTATCAAAGTATTAGTCGTAATTCGTTCCTAACGTTAAAAAAAAACGAAGAAAGCTCATAAAAAGTTCACTAAAATACACAGAATCATCACTAGAGGCTATTAAAATTAGACCGATCCTTTTTCCCGAACTTAGCCCTATCTTTACCCCCTGTTGGCGGCTGCAATACAATATTGCCACCGCTCCCAGAGTGTTCATTGAGGACACAAATATTTGAGCTACTCCCATTAATTGTTTCCTACAAAATTTACATTTTCATAAAAATTCGCTACCACGATAAATTTTTTCTTTCCACCTTTTTGTTCTGAAAATACTTACCCACTTACTTATTCACTTTTTTGGGAGACTCCTATACAAAGTGAACCTTAAAATACCTAAAAAGCGATAAATATCTCCGAAATTGCCCAAGAAATTCCCCCAGAGCGTGTAAATATATGATCGACCCCCAGTTAGTTTTTCATATCCAACATTTCTCCCAAATATACTCTCCACTTAACCATCTCTTCAGAGGCTCTCTTAAATTTTAAAATTTTTACCCAAATTGACTTATTAATAGAAAGCTGAACATACTTACTCTCTATCCTTATTCTTTCGGTAGGCCTCCCCACAAAATGAACTTAGAAGCACCTGAAATGCGACATATAACCCAAAAGCGATCCGGCAATTGCCCCGGATCCTCACAAATTTTTCTTCTTCTCACCTCCATCCCCTCGTGGGAACAATATCGCTGATTCCCATTCTTTTTTCCTATCTTCAACCCTGAGAAGAAAAAGAAGAAAAACCGGAATTTTGGAAAAACTATCACCTATTAAAATATTTTTTTACAGCAGCGTCTTCATATTCACAAAAAAAAATTTGCATACTCGTAATTATCTTTGTGTAATATTTGCTACACAATACTTTTCCTGATCTTACTTACTTCATGTCTACTTCGTTGGGTGGCTTCCATATAAAATTAACTCAAAACTATCTAAAAAATTATGAATATAATAATTATAATTGCCCCTGGAACGATAAAATTGATGGCCAACAACCGTTGATTTTTCTTCCGTAACATATCGTCCGAATTGATTATCCTCCCATTTCAATGCCTTCGTGGGGTTATCCTATAAAAATGCCTAGGAATCGCCTCTAGTGCAGTAAAATGTATAAACGACGCTCATTAAATGTTCTTCTTTAGCATTTCTCCTGAATATACGTACTGTGCTCCTATCTCCATCCCTTTCAGCGGTTGCCCTACAAACTTGACGATTTTAGCCAAACGTTTAGGCATCTATTATGTTTTGACCATCAACGCCGTCATATTTACGTACAAATTCATCTTCTTGATCATTTCATTTATACAGTTCTTAAAGTTTATATTATATTACAATGAGCTTATCAATTTTGATTTGATTTTGTCTTAAGCACTAATAAAATACAAATATATTTGAAAATACTTTACTCAAAAGCACGATTCTCATAAAGATGATTATATTTAATATAAATATAGTTCAAGTAGGACTTATTTTCACTAATATAAAATGAGCTAATAATAAACACAATAAACTCGTGAATATGATGCAAATTTTTTTTTTGCTTGTTTTTTTTTCCATTTACATAGTTAAATACTTATACATATATATATATATATACAATATTAAGCACAATGATTTTAAACAGTGCAACATATTTTTCCAATTAAAGTACAAATTATTTTTTATACAATAAATTTACATAATACGTACGTAATGGTATGGCTGTATTTGAAGATAAACAACCGCAGCATACATACGCTATTACACAGTAGCTATGTACTTGTGTAGATGACTGCAACTGGTCGTGGTATTCAGTCGTGGTAGTAGTGGTTGGTTACTTTAATAAATATGTACACAAACATTTGCAAAGTACTGACATTAAGGTGTGTCACCCTTTAATGAAAAAGCATCCATCGAAATGTTTCAGTGATAAATACAGCAATTTTTTATTTTTGTATGAAGAGTGAAGCAGCTTAATATACAAGTAATCTGATTGAAATGCTTCTTCTCCTCTGAGCACACAATGTACCGCCGCTGTCGATTCTATTTTAAGTTGGGCTGTGATTTATTAGTTGGTTTTCTTTTTTTTTTTCATATTATAATTCGAAATATTTACTCCAGAATAAATTTAAATATCCTTACTATATTGTAGGTATACCTATATATTTATATAAATACAAAGCCAAAACAATTATACAAAAAAAAAAATGCCTCTATCGTATGACTACAGTATACTCGTATGTAGGTGCCTACTGGTATTGAGTATGGCAACAAAAGGTATTATACGTACGTACAAAAAAATAATGTGTAAATATAATTTTCATAACGACAGAGTATTCAGCAAGAAAAAATATTACTTTTTTCGAAAAATTAATAAAAATAGTACCTACTATGTGTTTGCTGTTTGAAGTCAGTCAGAAAATGAAAGAAAAACATTTGACTATAGATTATGATGGACGGTATACATATGTATATTGAAGGAATGCAATAAATTATAAAGTATGCTTTCAAATATAAATATACAACATATTTTTAGGCTGAACTTCAATATGAATGCATAGTTTTGAAGCAATACACAAAGATTAAATAAATATGGATGGCTATTATTTAAAATAAAAAAATTAATATGTGCCACTTACATATATGCCGAACTTCTCTTCCAGTACTATTGTGCGTGTTAAATTTTGGACAGTATTAGAAGGTACCTACTTATATTAGTCGGTTCCGACTGGCCAAACCATTGTGACATCACTTTTTCAGAGCTTTGTCACAGAGTTCTTTAAGAAGCATTAGAATTTCCAGTTGCTTGCCAACCCGTGGGTAACGTTCGAAAGAAAAATATTTTTGATATTAGATATATGTGTTCCTTAAACTCATATTTGGAGAATAGGGCGTCAACAACTCCTCTTCGCCATCGGACACGGTTCTGCGCAAGGGCCCTTAGTTCATTCCTTGTAAGATTCAGCGACCTCATCCCTGGCCTGTCAACACTGCGTTCCGATTTTTGGAACGGATTCCATCGCAGCGCCTGTTTGGCCTGTTTGGATGTTGTCGTCTTCCTTACGCAACGTCTGATGAATCCATTGCCACGTCCTTTTGCGGATTTCAGTCTCAACATCAGTCTGCTTCGCTTTCATCAACAACTCTGCATTAGATATGGTACGGGGCGGTTATTAAGGATGTGCCTCAACCAGGGACATCCCTAACTACTGACCTACGGCGCCCATGGATTTTACATACAAGTGCTTAAAATTGTACTTCGCTGAATTCGCAGAGTAGTTAGCTCTGCTTTGACAGGTTCTATAATATTTGATATAATAGACCCCTTTCAAATTTGACTCACGGAAACACCTAAATGGGTGAATACGCGATTACGCATTCAATCAAGGACGTACTATGCAAAGGGATTAAATGTGTTTCATATTTAGGTAATTTAATTAGAAAACTATAAATTGTATTGGTCTTCTTACATGAAAAACAACAACAACTTGAAAATCTAACTCAAAAAATCTAGTCAGATAATTCGACACGACCGTATGAACTAGACTTGCACTCTTTTGCAGTATTCTCATTTTATTCATCATTTTTACTTGTTAATTCTATTCTTGATGAGCCTCAATTGATAAAAAAGACTTCCCACGCTACATATGCAGAGCCCAATTGTCCATGTACTGTCCTAAGTGAGCCCTTCTAAGTAAACCGCCTATTGTTATTTATATGCCAAATAAGCTCGTCTGATATTTGAAATTGATGCCTCCACAACTTAATTTAATGATAATCTACTAAATAAAAAAATAACATATTGTTCATATTTATACATATCCAATCGTATCCTTTACGAAAACACATTATAAAAATTTTTAAGCGGAAATAAAAGAAATCATTTTCTTTTTGCTGACCTTTTTCATAATTTTTTTTCCCCCTTTCGTATGTTTTAGATCATAGGACACACAAATATTTTACGATAACACTGTGTAACAATATTTTTGGCGGTTGGAGATGCTTTACTGGAGAAATATTGTATATCGAGTTGATATTGTGAAGGCCACCAAAGTCTTTGCTCAAAAATTGGAGCACATGTAATTTTCCTCCATTAAATAACTAAAGTACAATACAAGGTGCGTCAATTATGTATTATGACTAGAACCATATCTCATCAACCAAGTGCGCCATCTATGTGTGAGCACATGCGAGCTTCAACCTTCCTCTACTAACTGTCAAAATTTCATGGCATTTGGTTGACATTTAATGTTTCTTGACATTCATTTTACAAAACACGTGTTCGTTTGATGTTGAAGTATTAACATGGAGCAAAGAGCGGTCATTAAATTCCACGCAAAAATTGGTAAAAGTGCATCAGACGCATTCGGAATGATGCAGCAAGCGTATGGCGATGCTTGTTTATCAAGATCAAATGTTTTTATATGGCATGAACGGTTTGTGGATGGCAGAGAGTCGCTGGAAGATGAAATAAAAGAAGGAAGGCCAATTTCAGTGCGGACTCCGGAAGCGATCCAGAAAGATCGAGATTTTATTACAGAAGACCGCAATGCGCGAGAATTGTTCCACACACATTGACCGAGGACAAAAAATTAATGAGAGTCAGTCATTGTAGAGACATGGTTGCAGCTGCAGAAAATAATCTAAACTTCCTGAAAACAATTGTTATGGGTGATGAAACATGGTGTTTCCAATACGATCCAGAAACCAAGCGTCAAAGTGCGAAATGGAAATCAAAAAACTCACCACAAGCCAAAAAAAAACACGAAAAGTTCCATCAAAAATCAAAACAATGCTCATCACATTCTTCGATAGCAAAGGAATTATCCAAAAAGAATTTGTTCGAACTGGTCAAACAGTTACTTCCGCATGTTACCTCGAAGTTTTCAAGCGTTTGATGTCCAGAATCCGTCGTATTCGACCAGAATACCGCAGTCCAAAAACATGGTCTCTGTTGCACGATAATACACCGAGTCACACAGCACTCATTGTTCGTCAATTTTTAGCTCGGAATCAGGTCTGTATGTTGAATCACACGCGGTACTCACCTGACTTGGCACCGTGCGACTTCTTTTTGTTCCCAAAACTGAAATTGAAGTTGAAAGGATGCTTTTTTGGTGACATTCAGACCATACAATGGGCCTCGACGAGCGTTTGAATCACTATTAAATCGATATAACAAGTGTATTAAATCAGGAGGAGAATATTACGAATAAATATACCGAAAAATTAGCAGATATCCTGTTTTAATTGTGTTTTCTAGAGGCAGTCTTAATACATAATTGTCGCACCTTGTATAGTGAGCTAAATATACATACTTCAAAACTAAAATTTTTATTTGGACGTCTTGGATAGTTTATATTATTTGGCCAAAAACGGGAGATTACAGACTCATCGAAGACGAAAAGTCTATGCGGCATACAAAAAAACCTGTAAAAGTCTAAATTCATTCGGCACAAAACTAACACCCATAACCGAGAATCTAGTTGAGATGTCGGTATCTCGAATTGAAGACGCAACGAGTCATTTGAATTTTATTTTTTCATTTGTTAATATTGTTAAGCTTCCAACTGAGAAATTCGTATACTTACCAAATCGACTCACATTATCTCGAGGTTCTCGATGCTCTCTCTTTCATTCGTTGTTATCGCCGATTTGATACAGATGAAAACTCGAGTTGATGTAATTAAAGTCTATACTCGCAGAGTATAAAGTAAAGTATGGGCTATGTAAACAATTGAGAAGTCGGGCCTTCTCTCGAGCAACGAAAACCACACTCTACAAGCCTCTCATCATGCCTGTCCTTACATATGGCGCCGAAGCTTGGACAATTTCCACCTCAGACAAGAAAGGGAAAATTCCTACGCAAGTTCTTTGGACCTATTTGGGTTGGTGGCGAGTATCGAATAAGGTACAACAATGAGCTGTACGCCGACACCCACATAGTAAAGCGCATTAAAATTCAGCGGTTAGAAGGAACATGCTCCGGCTAAGAAGGTGTTATATCCGGAACCGCTGGTGCACGACCTAGAAGCCGTAGACTTAGTCTCCGGTGGAAAGACCAAGTACTGGATAACTTGTCAACGATTAGAATTTCTAACTGGCGCCAAATCGATTTTCGGTTGTAATGGCTAAATAAGTAAGCAAGTACTCGCAGAGTCAGAGTTTCATTTCCAACATCCATAATGAGAAGTGGTAATATGGAAAAATGTATTTTATTGATCAGAATCACGATCTGGATCGATTTAGCCCCATTTGACTGTAAAATGTACGTCTGCTGAACTAAAATTTAATATATAAAATGAATTTAATCACAAAATAGACATACTAGAAATTGGGCGTAATCGGATGCCAGCTACAACTACATCCCATAAAAAAGTATATTTTTGAAAGTAAGCTTTCACACTTTACAAGCGAAAATATAGAGTTACCGAGCTGAAACTTGATATATAAAGTTACTCTGATCACAGAATATATATGTTCGAAAATGGGCGTAATCGGACGACAACCATAGCCAGATCCCATACAAAAGTATATTGCTGAGAGTATGTTTTTACAAGTTCTGTGAGAAAATCTGAAGCTCTTGAACTAAAAATTGGTGTGTAAAGTTATCCTGATAGCAGAATAGATATATTACAAAATAGCCGTGATCTGATTATAACCACGTCTACCTCCCATACAAAAAAGTTGTTAAATGTATGTTTTCAGAGTTTGTGCGTAAAAATATGAATTTATCAAACTAAAACTCGACATGCACTATTATATTTACTAATTAATAGATATATTCGAAAATAGACTGAATCAAATGTAAACCACCTCTACCACACATTCAAAATTATGCTTCAGCATGTAAATTTTGGCAGTGGGTGCCGTAGCTCAGTGGTTAGTGTGTTGGCCTTCTGATCTGTAGGTCGTGGTTCAATCCCCGACTGAAGCATAACAAATTTAATATCGAAAAGATGTTTCTCTCTAAAAAAGTTTCTAAAAGGACTTTGTGACAAAGCTCAGAAAAAGTGATGTCGCAAGAGTTCTGCCGTTCTGAACCGGCTAAAATAAGTTGGCCCCTCTAATACTGTCCAAAAATTTAACACGCACACCAGTAGATCTTGTAAATGTAAATTTTGGCACTTTTCGTAAAAAATTATAAAATTATCAAACTGCAACTTCTTACGTGCTATTATATTTACCAATTAATCGACATTTTCAAAAACGGGCTGAATCTAATAAAATTCACGCTTACCAGTCATACAAATTTATGCTTTCTTATGTATATTCCTACACTTTGGGCGCGAGAATATAAAGTTATCACGCCGAAACTTGGTACATTCAATGATATTTGCTAATGAATGAACATGTTCGAAAATAAATTGAATCGGGTAAAAACCACACCTACCCTCCATATAAAATTATGCTTTAGAATGCATATTATCACACTTTATGAGTGCAAATATAAAGTTATCAAGCTGCAACTTAGTACGTTCTATTATATTTACTTATTAATTCAACATATTTTTGAAAATTAGCTGAATTGAATAAAAACCACACCTACCTTCCATACAAAATGATGCTTCCATATGTATATTGTCACACTTTATGCCCAAAATATAAATTTATGAAGCCAAAATTCGGAATTTGTAATTATTTTTATTAACTAATTGAAATATTTAAGCTTTCCAATCGTTTTTACTCGATTTATTCGACCTAAGCAAATAAAAAATTGTGCACACAGTGTAATATGATTGTTATCATAATCATTTGCTACAAAAAGGTTAACCATTAATAATGTATGTATGTTGTTATGTGAACATACATACATATATACGCGTACGCGACAAGACAAGCCACAAGTGTCCGATTGAGATTGTGGCTATGTATTATCATTTTATTATGTAAATACAAATATCCTTACGTATCTGCAATTGATCATACTACTGAAGTAATAAATGTATGTATGTATTTTAAATAGATATTTTGCAACGATTTAAATCATTTAAATTCAAAAATATGTAAATATATATACTGTGGTCATCCTTTTATGACTAATGCTTTTAAAATACTGCCGCAAGCCTTTCATTAATACTTTTGTACCTAAACTCAAATAGAAATATCAAAATGGTATTAAGTATTCTGTGAAACATAAACCCAATAAAAATCCCCTTCAATACTTCAATTGGCGAATGCAAATGCCTTTTTGGAATAATAATTTCATACTATTGTAGATATTTACTTATGTACATAAATATAATAATGATAAATGATAACTCGTAACTATGTACGAAATGTATTTGAATTTGAAATGAATCGCTAAAATAATGTAAAATGTAAAATATAATCATAATGCTTGTGCATTGATAATTTATGTAAACACACAAAGTACACTGCGATAGCACGTGTCATATTTAGTTCTATAATCTTGTAACAACAAAATCAAATAGAACTAAATATTATACAAAATCAATAGAGTACTGTTGTATATTATTTATTTAAAAATATATTCAACTTTTTTTTTTTTATTTACTCTCATCTTCCATAGAATAGTTATTTATCATTCAATATTGTTGCCTTCTCTAGCAAGTGTTGGTGTTAGTTGTAAATGGAGAATATCAAAAGATGTCAGAATGATATGGGTGTGGATGTGTTTCAATTTTTGGACGTTCACTATTTAAAATAAAATGTTAGCAATTTTAAAAATAACATCGACTACTAAAATTGTAAAATCCATCAAGGGAAAAATAAATCACTAACATCTCAACGATGATTGTCCATTAAAGAGCATATGCATATGTAGCAATAGCAGTAGTAGTATGTAGTTATACGTATATTCAATTGCTTTCAACTTAACAACTTAAGTACATTTAAAGGTCCATTTTTTGTAGCTCTCTACTATAAAATGGAAATTTTCTGTTTCCACTATTAAGTAATTCCTCAAAAAATGCCAATCCTCTCCATTGTAGTTACATACATATCAATTTATTTCAAAAGAAATCGATTGACCAATATTCAACATTTAACACATTTAACCACAAGTAGATATCTACTCAATCGCACAATCGTACATCAATACTCAAACAAAATGCGACGACAACAATTTATCAAAAAACATAAAAGATATGTACTAACATTTATTCAGAAACAACATTTGCTAGTAATCACAACGTAGTACGAATAGACAGTATGCTGGTACAGACATTGTGTACTGCTGCCATTTATACCATCAGCCAGCTTATGCTAATTCTTGAAAAAAATATATATACAGCAATACATTGTTAAATATTCTTTGCTTGTCTGCGACTCTAAACGGTTTTTTCCTGTGTACATTTTGACCACAAAAGAAATAAAATATACATACCGAATACAGTGTTCTAACGATTTACAGGAAATGTGCGTAGATATCCGATTCGATGTTATCTTTGGGCAACACATTGTATTCATTTTTGGTTTCTTCTTTCATTTTTCACTCCCGGTGGTTCTATTTAAGCACAAAGGAATTAGGAACTGTCCTAAATGGGCCCTGCTTCGACGAATACACTTCTGGAAGACAAACAGATGAACCCATTTTTAAATTTGTTATACCATTTTAATGCTCATTTTAGTGATAATATTTTAACTGAAAAAACTTATTATTTTTCACCATATTATAAAAAGAAATAAGATAAATATGAGGCAGTTCCGAACGGCAGAACCCTTGTGACATCACTTTTTCGGGGCTTTGTGATAGAGCTCTTTTAGAAGCTTTTTCATGGAAAATTGTTACTGACGGAAGCAAAAAATTGGCAATTTGCCAAAGGTGGAAAGGTATTTAAGGGAAATAATCAAACTTATTAAAGGCTCTTTTAAAACCAAATGACGTTCTGACAGATCACTCAATCATATTCAAGAAGTGTTGCACTTTCTCTTAAGTTTTATTGGATGTTATTAAAATAATCGAATCATCACTGTATGCATTTGTATCACAATATGTAAATACATATATTGAACAATGAGCGATTCGTGTGAAATAACAATCAATTCAAGCTACACATAGTATATTGTCTTTGAGCAACTTGTTCTATATTGTGCAAGTTTACATTCATGGTGCATAAACGATGTTAAAGAGAAATCTTTTTTTTTTTTTATTCAACGGTTCAATAGACATATGTATGTACCGACATAATAATTTGATTGATTTAATTTACATTTTTAAAGCGTCTGTGTACTTAGACAAATATGTACATGGACAAAAAAAATTTAACAGAAAAAAAAAATCGAACAAATACAGCAAAAAAGTTGTATTAAATTTGTTAGATTTCTGTGACGGATTTTCCATTTACAAAATTAATTCAAATTTGAGTGTAGTCAAATTTAAAATCTATATATAAGATTAATTTTTCAATAAATCTGTGGATAATCTGTATTAATCTGTTAAATTAAAAATCTGTAATCTGTAATCCCTTTAACAATAGAAATTGCGTAGTTTTGAATCAATGCGAGCAATTGAATATATGGACAAATATATTTAAGCACGTAATCCTTAAGGTATGGAGGCCACCTTCCAATTCTAATGCTCATAGACTAAATATATTCGATTTGATAAAAAAAAAAGTATAAAGTACACATTTTCGTACCAATCGATGAATTTTGCAAAATGTCGCAATAGCTCTAAAGTTAGAAAAAAAGGTGTTCATCATTTTTCGAATTATTTAATCATAATATCTCTCTTCTGGAGGAGTCAAATGTATAACGATGTTTCATTAATTTTGTCTCTTCAACATTTTTCCGAAACATACCTCCATTCCTCCAGGGGGATTCTCCACAAAATTTGTATTTTTATAAAATTCGTTCCCATCGCTCCCAGAAGATGCACCTAGAGTGGTCAAATGTATAACCAACTCTCATAAATTATGTCTTTTCAACATTTTTTCGAAACATATTAACTCTTCATCTCAATATCTCACACGGTTGGGGGTTTTATAAAATTCTTCCCACGGTCCCAGCATTCGTCCCTAGAGTGGTCAAATGTATGACCAACTCTCATTAATTTTGTCTCTTCAACATTTTTCCGAAACATATTTGGTCTGTACATCAATCCCTTAAGGAAGATGACTCACAAAATTGACGCTTTTATAAAGTACGGTTCCGACTATTCTAGACTGATCATTTTTATTACCATATTTTGTCGAAACTTACTTACCCCTTCCATCCTTTAAGGGGCGCCCATAGAAAATAACTGAAAAATCACCAGAAAATTGACAAATATATTCCGAGGCTGTCCAAGCATCACTTATAGAGATTTAAAATGAGTCCGGTTCCTGTGAGGTCCATCTTCCAAATAATTCTTCCGATCATACTTGCCCTCTATCTGCACGGCCTAAAAAGAACACAAAATGATCGTAAAAACACCTGAAAATTGAGAAAGATATATTCTGTCGCTGGCCAAGAATCGCTTATAGACTTTTAAATGAGTTTAATCTTTCAAATATTCCCTGCGAGCATACTTATTTTCTATCTCCACAGTAGGATCACTTTTATAAAATGTTAAAATTTTGGACACATTCGAACTCCTCTTACATTTAAAGCATTCAAAAACACACAATTCTGTGAAATATAGTACAAGAAACATGGTACCGTTATATTATCATATATATTATAGAGGAGCACTTAATTATTTACTTATGTGGCCATTACAAACGAAAATTGATTTAGGCCGAATTTAGCATTTAACCAGTTAGAAATTCCAAGCTCTGTCAAATTCGTCAAAAGGTGTTATACTCGGCGGGTTCCGAGTATAACACCTTTTTAGCTGGAGCATGTTCTGCCATTCGCTCGACATGACCTACCAGCCCATCCGCTGAATTTTGGTGCACTATCGTGTCGGCATATAACTCATACTGCTCATGGTTTTACTTCAGTCGCCTCCAACACAAATTGACCCAAAAGATCTTGCGTAAGAATTTTCTCTTGAACACTCAAACCATTCTCAGATCTGAGGTGGAAGTTGTCCAAGCTTCGGTGCCATATGTAAGACTTTGTTCCTCGAGAGAGGGCTCAACTTCTTAAATACTTAGCTTCGCCTACAAATAAGAAGGTCCTTCCGCTGCTATAGAAATTCGACATAACCTGGAAATCTTCGGTCGAGGTTGAGTTCTGTCGGTCGTTGGATTTTGTCGTTGGTTCTAGTGTCAATTAATTATTTATTTATTATATTTATTTAACACCGGCTTTACAGAGGTTTCTTCGATGGGAAAGAACTGCTGAGATAGACCATGATAAATCTATTAATGGACCGGATTGCTTGATGTGTTTGGATAATTTTTTTAAAGCTTTAAATTTCATGAATATTGTTCTGGGGACTTCTATCAGAGTCTTCATTGTTAAAGATCCAATAAACGTATTAATTGAACAAATTGCTTAGATATTCGCTTGTATGGAATTTATGGATTCGTACAGCGATAAAATAAAGCATGAAGGCTGCAGTAAATTAAAATGTTTTGGTCTCTTTAAAGTGATTTCAAAATAAATAACACGAATATACCCTGCATGTTTTTACTTGACATTGACTCACCGTTGAATTCCATGTCCTTACTATACGAAAACCTAAATTAATGTGTCATTTTAATTACATAATGAAATAAACACTTTTACATAAAATCCTATGTCATGTCATTACAAATTTAAGTTAATCAAATAGATTTTAAAATGAAATTATACCTTGTTCATTAGATTTCACATACATTTGACTAACTAAGATTATACGTAATAACAGAGTAACGTACCCAGGTTATATTATATGATTTTTGAGGAAAAATATTACATTTACATATACGAGTAGTTAAAATATATAATTACATGTGTACAATATATTCATTTGTGACATGTAAAATTGTAAAATATAATATAATGCTTTACAAAACGAGCTCAAATAACATATGCACACTGTATGTGGGTATAGTGAGCCATTAAATGCTAACCAAATGAGGGTCTTAACTACTACAAGTATGCACTTTGTACCGAAAGGAACACAAGTGGCGCACATTCACCTTTTAATCACCATTCACCGTATACTAAACATATCAGGTACTTGTTCATATAAATTTTCACTAATGCGCCGCTACTATTTAATACCAGAGTAGAATGTTCATTTTTGCAACTCAAATTACATACAAATATGTAGGTACTATCTACATACATACTCGTACATACAGAATACTAACAGCAAAAGCAGCTAAAACAAATAATAATGCATCATTGGTTAAAGCCTGTTTGGGATGTATTAAGCAAATACCGGAGCACTATGAATTATGTACTATTTGCATAATCAATGAGTACTTATGTATATGGGGAACATAGTACTTGTACATACATACATACTTGTTTTCATACTGATGATGAATTGTGGTAATGGTGGTATTGCTTAATAGTGTTTATAATGATGTCGTTTCCATTCTTTATTATTTAAGACTTTTACGTTAAAAGTCATGTTGTTAAATCGTATTACATTTGGATATTTATTATATTGATATTGAACTTTTTTAACTGTTTTTAACTGTTAGTCAGTTTCTTTAATTGAAATCACTCAATAGTTCCCCTGCTTTGACGCATATTCGTTTTTAAAGCGTCAATAATTTAAGCATTGTCTGCATAAACACATTGTAAAATTAGGTACACTACCTGGAGATTTCATGAGGAATAAAGCCAAAACGGGTCGTATTATATTCCGCCTGATTGGAATCTGATGTCATTCCCATCCAGATCTTCTATTTGAGCTCAAACAAATCGATAATCATTTGGAATTTTCACATTCGTCGATTTCCAAACTTCCGGACCGAATTGAATACTGTTCTTTGACTTTTAGAACATCATATAGTCTAACGACAATCACTTAGGAATATTATTAAGATATTTCATTAGACATGCGTCTCAGCGTTGGTAAGTTCAAGAGCCTACAAAAGTCATTTGAAAAGAAAAAGTGGACCAGTTTAAGGGGTTACACCACTGTAGAGCACAAAAAAGGCATATTTCGGGAAGTTTCGTAGGCCAAACAAAAGGAGATATTCAAATTCTGTAAAAAGTATTTTTTAATGTCAATCTTGAAGTCCAAAAAAACCATTAAGTTGCGCGATTCAAAAACAAAATGGCGCCTGTGCAGCATTTCCCCGCTGATGCGTTTTTTTCACCGCGATGCACGGCCGGAAACCTAGCGCCCGTAATTTTCGATCTGGAACAAAAAACCGAATAGTTTTTGATTCCATATTAAAAAAATGGCGACCCTTTGAAGGAACAGTTCGAAATTTCACCTAAAAAACGTCAAAAAATTGTTTATTTACGATAAAAAAATTGTTTTCCATTTTTTGAAAATTCTACAGTGGTGTAACCCCTTAATATCTTTAGATATCGATGTTTGGCACTTACTTCGAAAAATTTAATGGCATATATTTTTGAACAAAGTTCTTGTTATTTGAATTCATAAATTTCCAATTTTCACTAAACATTTAGTTTTCTCTCGAAAAAGATCAAATTTGCATTACTATCTAATTTTCCACGCCTATACCATTGAGTAAAAATTCTTGATGGTCTAAATCGCTTAATATTAATCTAAAATTAATCTATAGGACTTCCAGAAAAAGGTGGTGTTAAAAAAGAAATCACATGTAAAGCTTTTATTTTGAATACTTTCAATACCGTGGTATAGCTCTGACAATTGCTCAACTTTTTCAGCCATCCTTACTTCACCATAAACCCCATCAAATTAAAACAAATATTATGCCAACTGTTTGTCAGGCCTCTCATATGATTGCACAACAAACTGCGCTAATTTTAATAAGAAATGGTACCAAAATGTTTATTTTTGTGTATATTGAAGCCAAATTCAATTGAGTTAGGATGTAATTTCATTTTAAGACCACCACAAGACCTAAACAATATGGATTTTACTAAATAATATTTACCGTAGATCAGTGGTTAGTGCATTGGCATTCTTATCCCCGGCTGAAGCATAACAAATTTAATATCGAAAATACGTTTCATTCGAACGGTACCCACCTGTCGGCAAGCCATTGGAAATTATTCCGGCAGTTGCAATTTGCCATGGAAAAGCTTCTAAAAGAACTCTGTGAAAAAGCTCAGAGAAAGTGATGTCACAAGGGTTCTGCCGTTTGGAACCGGCTAAAATAAGTAGATCCTTCTAATACTGTCCAAAATTTAACACGGACAACAGTACTAAAAAAGAAGCTCGTCCAAAGGGCCCTCCCGGGTTTATAAGTGCCACATACTCAATTTTTATTATTTTTTTTTAATATTTGCACAATACTTGCAATACTTTTTCATTTATGCCTAAATAAATTAAGGTCAAATGAAATGATAACTCTCTCATTATTAATGAAATGAAATTGAAATAATGTCTAACAAAAATGTATGTAGCTTTATGGCTAAATGAATTAAGATCAGGTGAATTAAAGGCAACAACGAATTTGTATACACTTTTTCGATATTAATACAAAAAATTGAAATAATGTTGAATAAAATATATAAGAAATTAAATTTTTGAATTGTTTTCAAGCCCTTAATTCGAAGCCCTTAAACGAAGTCGACAAGTTTTTTTTTTCATATAAGAAATGTCAACAGTATTACAGCAAATTTTCGACATTAACGCATTACACCTTATTTATACTCAATGAAATGTATTGTCATACACTCCATTCGTATAGTGCACATATGCCATTTATGCCATTCAATAAAAATTGTAATTTAAAAAACAATCATTTAATATTTATTAACAAAATTACATTAACTTCGATTTATTTGTAGAGAAATCATTTTGTGGTTTTTTTTCGAATTCAGTCAATTCCAAGCACACACACACACACATCTCTCATAGATGTATGTAATGTAAAAATATATGTATCATTTCCGGTGGTCATTTTTAGTGCGAATCTAACAAGTATGAGTACTTTATGTATTATTCAAATGCAGGGATTTCATTTATTAGCAGTTCAATTAGCCATAGTGAGTGAGAAGAATGAAAAAGTGGTTCAATTACGTAATATGTCCAAGAAAGGACAAAACATTTTAAAATATTTTTCATTATTTAATAGTGAAAAGAGTGAAATTATTATTGAAAATTGTGGTGAAATTTAATTTTTTGCATTAGCTTCTCAGTGAAAGATTTTGTGATAGCATTCGCGATCTATTCTTAAAGTCTAAAGATTTTCGTTGTATTGTAGGTACTGTAATAGCCTAGACAGACGGCAGCCTAATTCCGGATTACCGGCGCACTTAATCCGAATAAAATAATAACCTGACAGACGGCAGTATTGCGGATTAACTAAACGGCTGATTGCTGTTTTATTAGGTCTGTCCATATACATTACTATCACTATCAATTTCTGTCATCTATCACTCTCGATATGAGAAAATATACAAGAAGTACGTGAACTGAAAACTATCAGAAACTTGTAAATTGACATTCACCGTTCGTAATTGACAGCTGGATTTATTTGTTCGCCAACACTTTTCATGTTGAAAACTGTTAACAATTGTTGAAAGTTTTTTGTTACCGAACACACCTAATATTTTGTAAAATGGATCGAGAAAAATTTACAATAGAAAATTTTCAGCAGTGTTGCCATCGCAAATTGCCCTAATCCTCTTTTATTTTGAGAATTAACTCATAGATTTAATGCGTCTAGGCTATTACTCGGTAATCCGGAATTAGGCTGCCGTCTGTCTAGGCTATAAGATGCCATTGTATCGCATCAGAAGATTAGAACTAAATAAAAATATAATCTTTATAACAAAACGTTGACATGAAATATTGTGTTAATATTTTTATTCTCTGAACAAGTCTTCATATTTATTGGACACAATATATAATTCATTGATAATTTGTTGGTTAACCATAACTGTTTTTTTATTTAAATGGGCATACTTTGTTGCTGTAAGCACTCTACAGCAATGAACACTATGTGTAATGCTGGAAGCTGAATTGACTATGTACTTATTTATTATGTATGTAAATACATGACACCAATGTCACTTCAGTTTTGTTATAATTTAATTTAGGGCAGACACAAAGTTTAAATTTTAAATGAAACCACTAAAATTTGCTCCTACTCATTTACATATTTGTACAATATCGTACATCCATACATACATACATACATTATACTATATTCGTATACAATTTAATATATTATTCAAAAGGTGGGTTGCTATTGTATTTGTAAGTATAGTACATATATATATAAGGATGTTGATAATGTTTGGGGGTATAATTTGAAAATTAAATATACCACTATTCACACAAATTACGCCTGTAGTGTAAAATTAGGAAGTATATTTTATAAAGAAATTACTTTTGAAAAGTGATTTTATATTTTCCTTTACTTCTATCAAGGCGATCGCATAAAAAATCCTTTTTACAGATGGTGTCCGGTCAAAGGATGCGAACATATATTGGCCATACTTCAAAAAATATTTCTAATATGTAGTACATCGCCAATCTAAATTGAAGTTATGAAAATATAGTACTTATACAGCGTCTCAAAGCCAAAAAAACATTCAGCTCGCAGTAATTTGAAGCATTTAGCTGTTTAACTGTCTACTTCGACTTAAATGTTCAGAATATTGGATTTTAAACTCTACCAGGTTGTGATGCGATATCTGATTCCCCGCTTTTTTCTGTCCATAGGGCCCACTAGAGTGGGGGGCACAAGGTCCACTATGCCATAGCCCCTGATAGTAGTGAAATATAACTCTAGAATACGGTATATTACCCGGACTACAAACAAGTTCGATGGACGTGCTCTTTCCTAGATTGGGGGAAGCATTTGTAAACCACTCAGACGCGTATCCGTATCTGTCTTACATCTCCATGCTGACGAATCCTGCATGGACAACCCTGCTGAAATGCTTAGGCAATTCGTTGGCACAGCTCAGCCCGTCACAGATGTATACAGGGCCAACGACCATACCAAGATTCAAATGCAAGTTTTAGATGTATGAACAATATTTTGTTTTAAGTTACAATAAATATTTGGCACTTCGATATTTTAGTCTTTTTAAAGGCAAAGACGTGTTCGAGTATTGTTGGTGGAAGAATTACCAATTTCTTGCCAACAGTCACAGTCGGAGATTGAATCCACGATCTACGGATCAGAAGATCAACGCACTAACCACTGAGCTACGGCAGCCACAATATTGATGAAACGAGAACGAGTTTTCCAACGCTCTTGAAAGTATGCATTAAAAATCTATGAATGCAATTCAATATGTGTAAAAGAGAGGACCATATACCTTATATAAATTGTAATGGATAAAAGAATAGTTTCCATAAATATTCACAATATAAAAACAATGCACAAATATCTAGAATTTAGCTTCGCATAAAAATGAAAATTTTACGTATGACAAAAATTTGTTTACTATCAAACTTTTCCAATGCCCGTGAAAGTATGTACTATTAATAATCTATGAGTAGCAATTCAGTATGTGAGAAAGAGATGACTAAATATACAAACAGTAATGGATAAAAGACTTTTTTTTTGTAAAAATATTCACAGAAATGTTTCGAACAAAAATAAAAATTGTAATTTCACAATATTTTCTTTTCAATTAGATTGCTTCTTCTCTACTATAGCACTTTTCTTTAATATATTTTAGTAAACTATGCATTCAACACATTGTAGAACATTGTCAGGTGCAGCCATTCGTTCAGCGGTTATGGTGCATCAGAGACATACATACATATACTGATTGATCGCCAATATTATTTCATATTAATAGGATTACACTCCAGCTAAATTATAATTTAATAAGTTATTCAAAAGAGTCCTTTCTATATTAACATGAAAATACCTAATCAATATGTGTTTAATCATTTTATCAATCTTCTCTTATTGATGATTTCAAAAATTGTTGACAACTGCCTTGATTTTGAGTTAATAAAAATGTACCTAGAGTATTGTATTATCAACGGAACTAGAAGAATGTGGATTGAATGGTCAATTGATGATTGACAACGATAAATCACTTTTTTATTTGTTTTTCATTTTACATGAGGTATACGTTCAATATGTAGGTATGAGTAGTTGTTTACTTTGTCTATGTCAACATATAATGCTTGTATTCACAAAGAGCTACTTGGAAAAAACAAACCAACAACATTAAAAACAAAAATCACAAATAGAATACAAAGATGTAGAATATGATATAAAATATATATTTAAACGCATATAAAATGAAGAAACGTTGATGCGAATGACGACGATGATAACTTGAATAAAACATGACAAATGGCACAGGGTTACAAGGAAGAAAAAATTAGTACCTACAATATCATTACACCTTTTAAAAATATACGGAACATTGAACAATCTGTAAGGGATGCTATATATAAATAATTCGATTTAAACATTTTACACACGCAAATATTAAATTATAATTTAATGATATTATAAATATAAAAATTTCAAAAGAATTGCTTATTCAACACGTGTGATACGAGTAATTGATATAATCATATTTGCAATGTACGGGTACATTCTCCTACACGCGAGTACTATATATTCGTGGTATATACTTGTCGTTCAAAAGGTTTAACCTTCTGTAAACTGATAATTTTCTGTTTCTTTATAAATCATCAAATTATTTTTAGCTTCAATAACTACATAAATAAGCACCGAAGTAAACTCTAATAAAAAATTTGTTTATATCCCCATCTTCTGATATATGTAATATATTCTGTACAGTAAACTTTTCTATTTTACATGTGTCAGCTTTTTGGAGAAATTATAAAATTACTTACGTACTGACTACAAACGTGTTAACAATCATCTCATCAAACTATCCCATGATCTACGTATACATCGTCTTTCAACAGCAGCTGACATGTTATAGCACTTAACTTCGACTTATATGCATTCATTGCATTCGTATAAGTCAGTGATTCTTAACCTTGATACTGTAGCCGCAGACAGATTATTTAGATTTCAGAATGCAATTGAATAAGAGATTTTTATGGATAGTACAATATTGCGCACAAATATCAACTGATCAAGTTTAAACTTGATACATTAGATTATTTTCATCTACAAATGTATATGTTCGAGTATGGGCGTAATTGGATAAAAATCAAACGTACCTCACATACAAAAGCATATTTTCGAACATGTGATTCATGGCTTTATGCCCCTAAATATGTAGCTATTGAGCTGAAACTTGTTACATTGGATTATTTTCATCAGCAAATTAACCAACTCGAGAATGAACATAATGGGATGAAAATCATTCCTATCTCTCATATTAAATCACATTTTCGAAAATCTATTTTCAAACTTTATCGAAGTAAATATAAAGCTAGCAATATCAAACTCACCTTCACTCCATACATGAGCCAATTTGAAAATGAGTGTAATTGGTTGAAATCTACACCTACCTCCCATACAAATATACGATTCAGAATATATTTTTTTTCAGACTTCATAAGCCTAAATATAAAGCTACGAGGCTGAGACTCAGTAAATAAGATTAATTTCATCCGCAAATTGATACGTTTGAGTGTGGTTTTAATTGAATAAAAATCAAGGTCACCTCGCATATAAAGATACATTTTCGAACATCTAATTTCAAAATCTCAGTATATGAGATTGCTTTCACCAACTAATAAGCAAGTTTAAGTATGAATGTAATTGGATAATAATCAAACGTACCTCACATACAAAAGCACATTTTGAAACAATGTGTTAAAGCCTTTTGCATAAAACTCTAATGCTGTAGAGTTAAAATGTGGTATATACTATTATTTCCACTAGCAAATGGATAAACTCTTGAATGAATATGATTGAAGAAAAATCACACCTACCTCTCATACAAAAGTACTTTTTCGAACATAGGTTTTCACACTTTGTGCAAGTAAATATAATACTATCGCAATGAATATCAATGCATGCGATTATTTGCACCAACAAATATGTCAGTTAGGTACAATCGAATGAAAACCAAATCAATTGCCTATGTAAAAATACATTTTGGAACACATATTTTCAGACTTTGTGCCCATATATAGAAACCTATCAACGTGAAACTCTAGAAATCAGCTTACTTGCAGCACCAAACGAACAGGTTCCAAAATAAGTATAATCGTATTAAAATCAAGCCTGCCTCTCATATAAAAATACATTTTCGAACATCTATTTTCATACATTGTGTATGTAAACATAAAGCAATTAAGCTGAAACTCGAAACAACACATTCTCTTTAGCAGTTAGTGGTTAAAATATAAAATAGAGGAAATCGGATAAATACCGCACCTACTTTCTATATTAAAACACATTTTCGAACATATGGTTACTGATTCTTTTAGCGTAAATATACAGCTATCAAACTGAAACTTGTTACATCTCATTACATTACGAATAGATTTATCAGACTTCTTTCCACGAAAACTGAAGCTATTGAGCTGAATGAAATTGGTCATACTAGTCTGATTGTTAGTCTCAATATCGGTCTGTAATTTTGAATTTAAAAGGTTGAGGAACACTATTATATGTAACATATACATACAATTTTACCCTATACAAATATGAAAGTCAATACTTGCATACTAAAAATTCTGTAAAAAAAAGTTCATTAAACTATAAATTGATATTACGTGTAAAGTGCAGGACAATAAGAAAAACGTCACATTTACAAATACGCGTATGTACTCGTAAGTGTACGTATATTCGTATAACTTATTTATATGTGAAACATTTAACATAGTTTGCATTAATAGATGCTCCAGGCGTCAAGTAGATGTTCATAGTAGATTGCATATACATATGCATCCATCACTAGCGCTTCATCTTCCTTCTCACTTCATCGATTATTTCTTGCATACATGTTCGACATGTTCGAACAGTGTGTGATAATGTACTCTATTGAAGAGACAACATATCATGCTCGTATGTAAAACTTTTTGTGTCATCCATGGATAAACTGTTTATGAGAGTAACACACACCAGTGCCAGAATTTACCTTTACACAATTAAATTGATGCGCTGAAGTGTAAAGTGAAGAGTATTTTTAATTAAATATATACAATAAATATAACGAATGTGTACTATGTGTAATTAATAAAATATGTATTGTATATGCAGAGTTATAAATTATATTCCGCATGGCAATCCACAAGGATATTTTGCGTTTAAATTAATTATTATCTTATAACTTCTTTCTTTCGTGCGTAGGAGCCATTGCATCTGCATGGAAGATGTATGAAGAACAGTATATATGCATATTTGTAAACAAAAATTCCTTTCGATTTAAATTAATTGTCAATTGCAATTCCTTGTACATATGCTACGAATGCATAAATCACCAAACGACCACTTGGGAAGTTTAACATTATTTTTGAATATCGAAACTTCATTATCGTTTAACACATTACATTTAACCTTCACTTGAAAAATCTTTACCCTTGTTAAGATATATTTTCTTAGTTCATCCCTATTAATTATTTATAGAATATATGAAAATGCATACCTTTGTTGCAACCATACCTCTTCAACAATCTTATACTTAATAAGATAATAAAATGAAATTAAACATTATCTACATATATACTAGTATCCAAATATCCATGTTTACTTATTCGTATGCACATTTTTGTGTGTAATAATATTAAAAATAACCCACTATTATTGCAAATGCATACCAATTTGTCCTAACTAGGCCTAAAACACATACAAAACTGAATAAAAATATTTAATAAAATTTCATTTAAAGAGATGTGATAATATAAAAAAAAAAAAACAAACTATAATAAGGCTTTAAAGAATAACTTTCAGCTGGAATAAATGGAATCCCATATAAAGGCACATAGTTACACATAGCTTCTACAAATATCTATACAGTATGTGGTCATTGAAATATGACAGTGAAAAAATGTTAATCAATTTTTCAGAAGACAAAAAAAGTTTTTTTTTTTTTTGTTTCAAACAGTACGTCAAATAATTGACAATAGTTCCGAGTGTCAATAATTTTCGTGAGAAAGTTCTGAGTATGGTCATTCGAAATGGCACAATATTAGTAGTTATCATCTAGTACTGCTTAAATTTATCAGACAAAATAATACTGGTATTCTTATATACCTTATATGAGTCGTAGGTAGTTAGTTCGAGTATTGTCCGGGACAAATTTAATATCAAAAAGTATTTATTCTTTCAAACGGTGCCCATCTGACGACAGGGAATCACCAATTTCTGCGACCGTTAAAAATTGTCTTAAAAAAGTTTCTAAAAGCACTTTATGACAAACTCGGAAAATGCTGTGTCATGAGTGTTCTGCCATTCAAATCGGCCTATCACACAGAGAAACTCATTCAAAGGGATTTGCGAAGCCTTTAAGCACCAACTATATATATATGTCTATTATTTATTTGTTTCTCATTTTTAATAGATTCGTAGAACCTTAAACGAATTTTTCTTTCAACACTTACTTGACATACTAAATTTATAAATTACTAGAAGAAATACTTTTTTTTTTTGTATTATTTAGCAGATACCGAAGAGCGAAACTCTTCAATAAGATGTTATACTGTTAGGCCGATGTATTACATTACTGTAGAAAAATGTTTGCAAAATTGTCGAAAAATTTCATTTCCATATTTCGACATTATTGCAAGAATTTTCGATATTATTGGAAACATTTTCATCATTAGCACAAAATATTGTCTTTTCATCATTAATTGCGGCTTAACATCACAGGATATTTTAATTAATTCATTTTTTATTTCAACCTTCAACTCTACTTGAGACAAAAATTCTTCGGCCTTAATTAATGTAGTCGTTAAATTTACAATTTTGTTGAAAATATTTTGCAATAATGTCGCCTTATTTTTTTTTATACGGAAATTAAATTTTCAACATTGTTTCAAATTTTCTTTGCACATACTTATGTCGAAAAAGGGATTTAGATTTTGTCGACATTATTACACAAATTGTTCTACATTTAATCATTTAGCACTTAATTTATTTAGTTGTCAGGCCGATCTTACACAGATAGTCACAGCCACGAATTGTTGTTGTCGGTTTTAATGATTAAATTTTAAATTTTGGGATAGTGAAACAGAGAGTAAAATTCTTACAATTTATAGTCTCTCTCTCTCTCTCTCTCCTTCTCTCTCGTGCGACATTTCTAAGGTAATACTTTTCCATTAAAAAAGATGCGATTTATTCGGTATAACAAACATCTTGGAAAACAAAAGCACAATTAAGCCTAAAATATCTCAAAAAATTGAAACAAACAATTGACATCAAAAAAACATCATCTATATGATGCCAAGTATTCTCAGTATACAATTTCCTCCACAACTTCAAGATCTTATTTCCACATAAAGTGACTGTGAATAGTCGAATGGGCGAAATTCGCAAAAGATTATCATGTTTTTGGTTTATTGAAAAATATATAACCAAGTATGGTTATATGGCATGGCGGAGGTATTTCCATGAACAAATTTTAGAGAAAAAATTCATAAAAGCATAGAATTACAAGAGAATTGCAAGAGAGTTATGTTTCACAGAATATATACTTTTTCACTTCGGACATGTATTGGTCAATACCATACCATACCTTGGCCATACTTTGGGTTATCACAGAGTTAATATATATAATATATATATAAACAAGATACGAAGCATTTGCTGAAAGAAATTCATCAATACCACTGGACAATATCGGAAGAGGCTTCAGCTAGAATTCCTTAATTCCAGTTAATTAATTTATGTGCAGCATATATCTGAACTTTACAAAATCCTTTGTACTCTTTCTGCAACATTTTTGAAAAATACATACTTGAAAATTTCTTTCGAGTTTTTTAAAGAAAGAAAAACGTCACTGATGCAAATATGAGAAATATGAGTTTTATATTTTTTTTTTTTTGTTAACACCTAGTACCATATTTCTTCTTCGTAGCACTATCGTTACATATGACCGGAAATACTCATCTAACCTAAATTCGATCACCCTAAAAATGTTAGCTTTAATTTTCATAGTGGCCACATACTGTACATACTTTTCTATAGTCTCGTACATAACCCCATTCACACACATGCGTGCATATATTGATAGCTTAACCTTATGCTAAGTAATACTTGTCCGTTTCATATTAGCTAGTAAGTAAACAAACGAATGAATGTAGGTACGATACACACACACACACACACACATACATTTTCACAACAGGTTGTGCCAAACGACCATTTTGTGGTGTAAGAAAGGCCATTTGGTCAACATTTGTCGTTTTTCGTCAAAATATCACACCAAATTTGCCAAAAACAAAACAACATCGACTAAATAAGATGTTAAAAAATGCCAAAATGCTTAAATGCAAGAAAGAAATAGTCAAAATAGTAGTTAAGCCTTTTTTTATTGTTGTTGTAGTGTTATTTTTTATTTTTTTGTGGGACAACATTTTTAAATAAACCACAAAGATGTAGGTAATTTTACATGTGAAATAAGTAAATAGAGTCAATCCATTGGGAGGCTTTTATTTTTGTGCATAATGCGTTTGAAATGTTTTCTGATTAAAGCTTTTTACTATAAAATTACACTACATACATATTTTATGAATGTTTCGGTACGACATCACAGCATCAACATTTTTTGCTATACATTAATGACGTCGGGCATTTTGCGTTTTATGAAATATTTAATGTAACTTCAAAGCGATAAACTATATTCATTTTAAAAAGCAAAATACACAATATTTCCTATTCGCTACTTTAGACGCTTTGAAATCCCTGAAGTTACATTGACGTCATTGTGCTAAATTGAAACTTAGTGAATAGGACATTAAACCGTCTAACTGGTTGAGTTCTTGATCTTCCTCTCTATGTGCGCCCTAACTAACTAAGCAAGTCAAACGGATAGCAAAAGATTGTAATACAGCTTTCTAATTTATTTCCTTCAACAAATTTCCGTAAATCACTGTAGTCTCATATATGTAAAAGAAGCTGGGAAAAATCGTAGGTCGAAAATATTTACTACCTGGCACGGCAAAAAACATAGAATTTTTATAATTAAACTATTTTTTCCCCAAGGCAATAATATGGAATTCCAGATTTTAAACCTCCTACTTTTTAATGTTTACAGTCATTGTAAGACCGTCAATTTTGTAAGGGAGTATGGAGGAACTGGTAAGGAGCAAAATATATTGGTGTCGGTCATACATTTTACCGCTGTAGGGGCGATTTGTGGACAACTATGAAGCTATTTGTCGGTTTTCATATGTGCTTGCGTTCATTTTGAATGGGAGCACCCTTTAAAGGTGGAGATAGTGACTATGTATGTATGGAAAAAATATTGACTAGAAAAAATCAATCGGTTTCGGTGATACATTTTACTGCTCTAGATATCTGGATATCTGTAGATATATTATTTCTAGATTTTCAGTTAATTTTGCGTTCTTTTTGTACGGGAGCCCCTTTAGGAGTTCAAATAGTGACTAAATAAATATGGAGGAAATATTGGTGTATTGCCAAAATTAATTGGGGTCGATAATACATTTTACTGCTCTAGGGTCGATTTTTTGGCGGCTATAGAGTTACTTGTTCATTTTCAGATACTTTTGTATCCAATTTGTATGAAATAGCGGCTAAGTATGTATGGAGGAAATGCTGACGAGGAAAAATTAATTGAGTTGATAATACATTTTACCGCTCTAGGGCCATGCAGCTCTGCTAAGCCAAACTTTCCAGTTTTTCCCTTCCCCTTTCCTTTATTTTTACAAATTTTTGTGGAACTACTCCCCTAAGAAGTTGTTCCTTCTGGTTGGGCATTCACAAAGGAAATGACTACAACTTCCACAGTGAACATTAGAGAGGAATCGTAGTTTCTCTGCGTGAATCCACCAATGAGCACCAATGGCCTGAGAGAACACCGTCGCTTGCCTAGTAGCATCGATGCGGCGATCCCAGTTAAAAAGTTGTTATCGCTTCCTCAGTTGAATTTCAGTTAAGCTTACTGTGTCTCCGGGCCATTCACGTTCATTTCGTTGGATTAAGAAATTCCTTATGGCATTCACATTCATTCTGGACAGCTCATCAAGCCCATCGAAAGTTGGCTTGTTGAGTTGACGCTGTGATTTGCATCTTTTGGTAACCTCAAAACGTATACTACTAGATCTATGTCCACGAAAGTACTAAGGCATGTTAGTTGATCTTGCTTCTCATTTTCTTCAATGTTTTTATGGCTCAGAACCTAAATGGGACTAACTTCAACAAGTATTAAATATATAAATTGACATCACTCTAGATTTGCAATTATTTCTTTTCATTTTATATCCAATACGATACTTTAATTTTCACCTGGAATTCATTTTTTAATATTTTCATATAAAAATATTGCTATCAAAATGAATACGTGTAAGTATTCTGCAATTGTATGATTGCAACTAGTTGCAAAGCAACATACGCTTTGTAAATACATATTACTTTAAATAAAAAAGAAGCAAAATGACACAAATAAAATAGCTATATATACAATATAATATTGAGTTACATATTTACAAAAGCACGCAAAAGTTTGAATGAAACGTCATCATTGGCAACATGGTTACATTGTTCTCGAACAAAGACAAAATGATGCATTATTCTATTTATGTGCATACTTTGTAAATTTGTTCAATGTAATAAATTCTTTTTAAGCTTCGTATACTTACATATGTGGGTACATTGGGGGATCTTAGGCGAAAATTTACAATTGTAACCTCCTACAATTGCCACTTGGTTTATTAAAGTGATTAGTTTCATAATATTTTGGCTTCACCGATAAAAGTTTATGAATTTGAAGTTGCAACCTGCTCTAAAAATATTTCGAAATGTTTCTCCATGAAAAATACGAATTGAAAAATAATTTTTGAGTTCACAATTTTTCACGAATATTTGTCGTTAGTAAGTTTACAGGTGAAAACCGTTTGAAGGTCTTTCTACAAAACTCGAAAACTCACAGATAATTATTACGAAAGCGAAAATATTCTGAGAAGTTTTATAAAATAAACCAAAATTAGTACTTGAGGTGCCTTAATACTGCAATAAAAAGTAGCAACAATGAAATAAAATAAAATAGAAATTCAACTATTTCTTATATATGATGCTACACATACTTACGTTAGAGAGGGTCAAATATTTTTTTCCCAAGAAATTCCTCCCAACTTCCTTACTCCATCTCCACTCCTTAAGGGGATTCCGTACAAAATGATCCACAAGATACCAAAAAAACCTAGAGGTACCCTCATAGGTGACTAGAAATTGTCCCTAGAGCGGTGAAAGGTATGACCAATACGTAATCATTTTTCTTCTCTACATTTACTGCAATCATACTTACCCTCTAGCTCCACACTTTAATGAGGCTCCCATACAAAATCCCATGAAAATCCACAAACCAGCTCATAGTTGCATAAGAATCGCTCCTGGAGCATTGCAAAATATGACACATATGACATGTCTTCTTCGACATTTTCTTCGAAAATCGTACTTCCAATTTCAGCCCCCTAAACGGCGCTATCATACAAAATTAACATAAAAACGCCACTAAATTGACAGATATCCCTAATTTGACCCACCTTAATGTGCACATATTTTCATACCCGCACACGCTAGGTTAATCATAAAACGTGCATTCACTTTCAAACATTTAAAGACAAGTCTCACTCTTTCAGATGCTTGAATCCATAAGTGTTGCCAATGGATGAGGATGCATAGATGAAATATGTTAGTAAATATAAACGGCGCAATATACATTCTCTATGCTTGATGTATGATGTATGCAATTCATTAAGATATTTATATGAGAGATGTATGATAAGTATAGTAAAATTCTGATAATGAGATGGAAGACCATCTCTCATCTTCTATACGAAAATTAGGAATTCATACGCCACAGAAAGAATTAGAAATTATTTTATCTAACCAGATGGCTAATCTGCTTTGTTTTTGCTGAAGCCGTAAAGGATTTGGCCGATCAGATTGGGTGCCCAATTGGGATGCACAAATATTAGCAATCCAAGAAAAATAAGTTTCTTCGATCGCTAATATAATTTTTTTTTTTTTTTTTTTTTTTTTTGTTAGCTTATTTTTTTTTTATTGAATCTTTCTTAAATACGAGAAACTAACAATAAGTATTCAAATCTTACAAACTAAATAAAACTATGTGATATCCCCTACGTTCCATCACAATTTGGTGAGTCGCGAGATGTAGCAATTTTACAGCATATTCAGTGTGTCTTTTCTTTTTAATCGACGATGCCCCTTGCTCAGCAACAATTGCCTAGCAAGGGGATTCGGATGATTGTGTAATTTTTGAATGTAGCTTCTGCAGTACATTGCAACTTCCTCAGAAATTGTGGATACATTTAAATCTCGATGGATGTTAACGTTCCTCATATACCAAGGCGCGTTTACAATAATTCGCAGACACTTGGATTGTATTCGCTGCAATTTTTCGATATTAGAGGGAGATGCGGTGCCCCAAAACTGAATACCATAAGTCCAGATTGGTTTCAGGATTGCTTTATATAATAGCACTTTGTATTCAAGATTCAACTTTGATCTTTTGTGTAACAGCCACCATAACTGATTCATTTTAAGCTTGATCTGAGTTTTCTTTGCCTCTATGTGATTTTTCCATGTCAGCCTTCTGTCGAGGTGAATACCCAAGTACTTTGTTGAGGAACATTGTGGAACTGATTGGCCATTAATTTTAAGTGGGGGACATGTATCTAGCCTTAGCGTGAAGGTTACATGTACGCTCTTTGATTCATTGACTTTTATACGCCATTTTGCTAGCCAGATTTCGAGAGAATCGACATGAGTCTGCAGGAGTTTAGTAGCTTCTATGGGGTTAGAGCGAGAGCACAATATTGCCGTATCATCAGCAAAGGTCGATATGAATGTATAGTTATTGTTGGGCATATCTGAAGTGTATAAGAGATACAGTAAGGGACCCAAAACGCTTCCTTGAGGAACGCCAGCGTGAATATCCAATGGATTTGTTGTGTAATCCTTGTGATGTACGAGAAATTGTCTTTTCGTGAGGTAGCTACTAAGCAATGAGGAGACATTTGCAGGCAGTAATAGTTTGAGTTTGTAAATAAGGCCATCGTGCCATACTTTATCGAAAGCTTGAGTGATATCAAGAAAGACAGCTGAGCAATACTTTTTTTCTTCAAAAGTGTTCCTTATAAGAGTTACAATGCGGTGGACTTGTTCTATTGTGCCGTGCTGTTTTCTAAATCCAAACTGATGTTGAGGAATCAGTTGGTTGAGATTAATAAATGGAGTTATATTCATGACAAGTAGCTTTTCGAATACTTTAGAAAGTAGAGGCAGGAGGCTGATAGGTCTGTACGATGCAACTTTTGTAGGGTCTTTTCCTGGTTTTGCTATCATAATAATTTTTGAAGTTTTCCAGCATTTGGGATAGTGTTTAATACGAAGGATAGCATTGAAAATGTGCATCAGATGAATTACTGAAGCCGGAGGTAGCTCTTTTATCATTTTACCGGTAATTTTATCTGGACCAGGTGATTTTTTTGGGTTTAAATCTTTATAAATTGCTTTGAATATGTCCTTTTTTTTAATTTTGAGCGTTATTGAGCAAGGTTGAGAAGTTAATTTTGGTAATGAGGACTGTGAAGAAGGTGGATTGGGTGTAAACACACTTTTTAGGTGGTTTGCAAAAGCCAAACCCTTCTCACAGTTGCTTCTAGCCCAATTACCGTCACTCAAACGGATGGGGGAATCAGTGAGAATTGGCCGATTTGATTTTTTTGCTGATTTCCACAAAGAGTAGTCTGACGCTTCACCAGGTGTTAATTTCGCTATGTGCTCTTCTAACTCTTTGTTGTTTTTATTTTTCAAGGCTTGCTTTAACTTTCGAGTGCAGTGCTGTAGCTGTGTTTTCAGATTCGGTGATCTGAATTCTTGCCATTGTCTTCGGAGTCTTCTTTTCTGTCTTACTAGCAATTCAATGTCTGCTGGTGTGTATTGGCTATATTTTGATTGCTTGCATACCTTTGTGCAGGTGGCTGAGCTGAGAGCTAATGAGAGTAGCTGGTTAGCTGGCTAATATTATAAAACGAAGAAAGGCTTAATTAGAATTGTTATAATTTTCCTTCTTTGGTCATTACAAATTTCAATTAATTTTATTCCCGAAATTCCACTAATCACTTCATCTTTTCGCTCACTGGAGACTGGTAGAAACGCCAGACGCCGACAGGTTCACCACCACTTGATCACTGTAATGTAGGTTCGCTCTTTCGCCATGTCTGCGACTACGTTTTTGTATAGAAACAATTCTTAAATTCTACCATGAGCTTATTAGATACTCGCCATCAATCGAAATAGGTATTGATGGCGAGTCTTCCAGAGAATGTTTCAAGCGAAAGCTAAACACCTAGCAGCTTGTTTAAAATCTTTTTTCTCCTTAATTGACTTCTGCTTTTAACTCACTGACGCCAATTGTAAATTCCCATGCAACGTTAGTTTCCCCAGATCTTGATTTTTGCAAAGGAGAACCAAAGAAGAGAAGAACTCGTTCGTTCCAACACATATAGCTTATTACCAACTCGCCATCAATCCAAAAAGGTCAACTAGTCTTATAAAGATTTTTTCAATAGCAAGCCCTGGGCATAACCGTACTTAAAATTCTTCTTCTTCTTCTTAATTGACCACTACAACTGTCAATTGATTTGCCTCAACATGTGAATTTTTTCCTTCATTTCCTTAGTTAGAAATCCGAAGGCGCCAACAGATCCCCCAGAACTTGATATTTGGCGTCCACAGTTTTGTATACAATAGATTCTTAGGTAGAACGAGATTCTCCAACACTTGGATCTTTACAATGAAGGTTCGTTCTTCCATTACGTCGGCGTCCATGATTTTAAATAGAATCCCAATGCATACCACTCAAGATTATACCTTATTCGCCACTCCCAATCAGCCTAAATGGCTCAAAAGATCTCGCAAAAGGTTTTTTAATCTAATACTTTATGAATCCGCTCATCATAGTTGGAAAAGTCTAAGTTTCTGCGCCATTCCAAATTTCTTTCTCAAAACAAGAATTAATTTAGCATTTTAAGGCGCCTCACAGAAAATTGCGATTAAAATGTTGTAATCAAAATAAATAAGCGGACTCTGATATATTAGTTCATATAGCGTTACCGCCGAGTTTCTCTTCCAGTACTGTAGAATGTTTTTAATTTGGACAGTATTAAAAGGATTGTATTTATAATAGCCGGTTATGAATGGTACAACCCCTGTGATATCAATTTTTTTGAGTTTCGTCACAGAACCCTTCCCATGGCAAATTGTTACTACCGGAAAAACATCCAATTGCTTGTCGATAGGTGGGCACAATTCGAAAAAAAATATTTTCGACATTTCTAAGCTTCGTCAGTGAGCTTCAAATATTTACAAGCACTTTGTGATAGAAAATTAGGCTGACTTTAATATAAAATGAGGCATAATTTTAAAATATTTATTCTACATTTACAAAATATTGTATTTGCTTTATAATAAGTTCTCTCTTGCTCTGTCTGTCTTTATTTCCAGTTTTCCTTTTCATTACAGTTGGCCATCAAAATGTATTTAAAACATCAGCAGTTGTACCCTTTGGTTGTATTTCTTCCAATCATTCTGTGTTTCTATTGTCGGACAACATTAGCTGATGGTATGATGACAACTAATGACAGTACGTAAATCTGTTTTCGTTTTATTTTTTGTTTTTTGGTTTTTGGTTTTTGGTTCTAATAAAATTAATACTGTATTGTTATTTAGGAGCTGATTCAAATGCCATTTATGACAATCTATTACAACGTGAATATGCTGGCCCTTTGTTGTTTCCGAATCATGTCGTAGTTGAACGTAAGGCACCACGTTCTCCCTCATTACGTTTACGCTTCGGACGACGTAGTGATCCGGACATGATGTTAACACCGAGCGCAGAAAAACGTTGGTTTGGTGATGTCAATCAAAAGCCAATACGTTCTCCCTCGTTGCGTCTACGTTTCGGGCGACGTAACGATCCAACAATGCCGCTGCATAATGCATTCGATGAAATGCTAAACGATGTCGATGCTGCTACTGAAACTGATGCTGATTTGGATGCGGTTGCTAATGCTTATGATGATGCAGTCGCATCATTGCGCAATGTGCGACGTAAACCAGAACGTTTACGTTTCGGACGTAGTATACCATTTGCTGGCGCTGAAATGTACTTGAACGATAGAGAAGTTGGTGATGATCTTTTTAATAATAATGATGAAGATGAAGTGAGTATACCAAGCGTATACAATTGCATTTAATAATTTCCTCTTTAATGTCAATGTGAAAAATTCAATTTGCTAATGTTTTCATTTTAGATAAACCCCTTTATATACACAGTTTTAACGCATCTCCAGACTGCACGTAATTTCTATCCAACACTACGTAAATTTGAGAATGACTATATGCGTTCCATGTTTTCCTTATCGGACGATTCTTCTAATCCTAATGCTGTGGATAATGGTGATAATTTTGAGCGTGAAATACGCAAAACTGGTCCACTCCGATTACGTTGGGGACGAAGTACTGGCGGTCAAAGTAATAATAAAGCAATTGAAGTAGCCGATTTGCAGCAGCAGGGTCAGCAGCAGCAGCAGCAACAGCAGCATCAACAAAAGGTAAAATAATTTCTTAAACTCACTTACATGCACATCAGTGACGTATTAAGCTCAAGATCGGAATTCCTTCCACCCTTAGACATCGTGAAATCTTAATTTCGTCACTGATCATACATTTTAGTTACATATACTTACACATTTTACAATTATTGCATTATTTCCAAAAATTTTCCTATAGAACACACAAAAAACAGTAAACACTGAGAAACTTCAAAATCCGAAAGAGAATAAGGAATAAATAGATACATACTACATGATCGTGAACGCAGAAATTCTTACACTTAATGAGTCAATCGTATTTACAAATACAAAATACAAAAATATCAATTCAAATGGAAAAAGAAAATATCATTAATTTTTTTTTTTTCATTTAAACTTTACTTTTTAAACAAAAACTAACAAGAGGATTCAATGAAACGCGTAATAAACTCTCATAACATTCCCATTCTCACAAATAAACTGTCAAAAATTCGAGAGGAAATATATTTTGCACAAACCGAAATATTACAATTTTGTTTTTGTTTTCTTATACAAAATGGCGTCACGGAGTATTCAAATCCGGTATCTTACTGTTGTCTTTAAAACGGCGAAAATACAAATACAAAGTAAGGCATGCTACAACTTATTAGGTGCAGTAAGGTGACAATTATTCATTTAGCACTTGAGTGATTCTAAAAATCGTAATTAATTAATCGGCTTCTATGCTTTTCTTTTTTTTTTTCTTTAATTACTCAACTCAAGCATCATCTTGCACTCTCGGAGCATACTAAATCTTATTATTCACGTCGTTAATTGCAAGTGCGTAAATGCTTTTCAGAGAAATAACTGTAATATACCCATACCTCGTTATAAGGCAGCCACTTTAACGGCGTTTCCCTATAATGGCTTTTTTATATTTATGGCCCAAAATAATTCGTTATTTGTCCCAGGTATGAACGTTTCCCATACCTCGCTATACGGCCTGCGTACGTTCCGTAAAAGTTGACCGTAAAACGAATCTACTATTATCGATATTTATGTAATACTACAGTCTAACAGCACATCATTTGGGTCCTATAACGTAACATTGTGGGTCACAAATATATTGAATGGAACGCTCGTGTACCATTACCTATAATATCTGTCCTCCGTTGCACCAAACAATGACAAAAAACGACTACACTTAGATGAACTTACTGTGAACGCCCTTATGGGCATGATTACGGGCATGATTCCCTCGTCCGTAAACATGCCCACAGTTAGTAGAGCAAGAACTGGAAACTATCTCGCACCTTTCGTCTGAGTATCCAACCTTCACATATCATAGGAAAGTACATCTGGGCAATTACTGTAAGAACAACCTCAGCAATCTGGCTCAATGCCAGCTGGAGAATTTATATCAGGGACCCGACCAGTTATAACTTTTAAAATAAAAATCGTTTAAAAGAAGTTTTTGGAAAAAAAAGTCCAACAATAACTGAAAAAACCGGATAATTTGAAAAAACTATAAAGAGAGTGACAGATTATTGAAGTTACTAATTCTGGAATTACTTAAAACTTCACTCAACCATTTTGATAAGATTTTTATTTGCTCATTATCATTAATTACACAAATTATTCATAGCGCGATCATTTGGGTCCGCTTCACAGTAGTCTTGACATCAGATTTCTGCGCCTTTCGATGAAGGAGATGAAAATAAAGAGGCAGCGTATAACATCAGTGTGTTCATATTTCTTTGCATATTATAATTTGCATATTTCTCTTACTATTTTTGCATTTGCTTATTTTAATACAATAGATTACAACAAAACTTGATAAGAAATTAGTTAAAAAAAAAAGCAAACTATGTTACAAGCACTAAAGAAAAACTTGCCGTCAAGACTTGACTAATATAGATCACAGCAAAGACGTCAAGAGTATGCAAATGAGAAATTTGCGTGTTTTATTGAATCTTCTTCGTGTATATTTATACTTCCATGCGTCGTCTTTAACAAAATTATTGAAAAAAAAAAATAAAATCAAATAAATTAATTTTATTTAATTTCTAATTTATTTATATACGTCTATTATAGTATATGATATTTTACTATAATATTTCAAGGGACAAAAGAAAAGAAAAAAAGATGTAACAAATTTTTTGCATACTACTCGTACATACAATACATATAAAAAATCTTGTTTGCTAGATTAATTCAAAATAGATTTGTATAGTTAAAGAGAAAAAATATTAATGTTATACATAAATATAGAATGTGTGTGTATATATACAAAATATATACAAAGACATACAATATTTTAAACATGGCCCCCCCCTAAAAGAATATATACATATAATAAGTACTACTCACAAAGAATCTTTATATGTATTCTATATAATGTTGATCATGATAAAGATACATATTCGTATATATTTCAATTATGCATACATAATATATTTATAAAATGCATATAATATACCTATGCACTCTAAAAGAAATGCAAAAAAAAATTGATTTTATAATATACAATATAATCTGCTTATTGTTGTATTTTTTTCATATTTTTTGGTTATTCTTCTTTTTTTTATTTACACCATCATTAAAATATATACATATATATCTAATATTTTTAATTTTGCTCAAAAACTCAAAAAACAAAAAATGCTAAATTTATTAAACAATATAAAACCTAACTGATACTCTTAATATATATATTGTACTTATGTATGTGTGCAATTATTATTATTGAAATACATAGAAAACAAAGAATTAAAAAAAAAACAAAACACACACACATATAAAACATATATTAGCAGAATATATAGAAAAAAAAAGAAATTAATAAAAATATATATATAAATATAAATAAAATAAATGTAAATACTAGCAGAGGAAAATGTAAAAGATTTTTTGAAAGAAATACACAAAAATAAATAAATGAAAAACGGCATGAAAAAAATCGTCGTTGATTGTCTTATTTCTATGAACCATTTCTATGAACCGTGATAGTGAAATTGATATTTTATTTGTGAGAGTCATCCTTCGAAAAACTCGATTGATATATTTGCATTAATATATACACAGTGTAATTGACAGTGTGATAGTGAAACTGTTGTTAAACTGTCTAACCTCAACATTAAGATGTCATCACTTGTCAAGAAGTCTCACAGTCTTGTTTCACAACAATTGGTGAGAGTGAGTGTTTTTATGAAAATTGAAAAAATCTCAAGTATCAAGCTGCGATTAAATATTGTTGTCGTAAGATAAACACCCAAGCAAATCAAAGATGAGTTGGACGCTGTGGAATTTTCGTCAGCTGAATTTAAACGTTGTCGTACTAGCTTGGAAGGCAATGAACGAACGGGACGTACAAAAATTACACCGATCACTGACGATAACATCGCACAAGTTCACCAAATGATGAATGGTGATGGAATGTAAGTTACAATATGCTTTAGTAGTATACCATCGATTGGATCAGCCAATTTTTGTAGTCAGAACTTTGGTAAGTACCCAACTAAACAGCTTCCCTATCGAATTGCATGTATCCTGTATTGCAGAAACCATATTAAAAAGGTTTTCCAGCATCAAAATCAATAATAATGTTAACCAAGTTATCAACCGTAGAATAATGCTAGCTAGCAGTTTCTATTTTAGACTAAGTAAGAGTTCTAGCTCACTCTCTCTCAGAAAGAAAACCACACTCTACAAGTCGCTCAGAAGATTCGACACTTTTAAACTCCCTCAAGAGAATATTGGTGATGCTGAGAGAAAAAATCTTCGTAAGGTCTTGATACAAATATTGAGTGCCAGCATGCTTCGATCAATAAGATGTGATCTTGGTTTTCCGATGTTGGATCTGTCAACAAAGAGAAAGTCCCAAGCATCTGTAAAAGGGTCAAATGTTGGAGGGTCATTACTCTTTGTGGGTATGTCAATTGACTAATTACTCTCATTTATAATGCAGCCTAGTACCGTAGTATAATTCGACTTAATCTACTTAATCCACACTGAAATTTAATTTAAGCAAAAATGAGTTGAAAGCTAAAAATTATTTAACATTTTAATTAGATAAATGTTATGCTATGATTATTTTTATATATTAAGATGCTCCATAAAAATAATTCCCATTTTTATCATACTAGATTTTTAGACATAATTTTAAAGCAGTTTAGCTCAAGAATGTCATTTTATTGAGCAGAAATATTTTAGTTGACGTAAAAATAGCAAATAATTTTATGTGCATATAAAAGCTTAGTAATATACATAAATACATTGGCATAAATATATATACATAGTATTCAGATGACTTTAAAGCTTTATAATTAATTATTTACAAAATCAGAGCCACAACAAAATTGTATACATATCTCGCATTGAGGTGCTCCATGAGCTATACCATTTAATCTTATCAATGATAATCTTTTGGTTTTAGTGATAACCAATGGTGACATCGGCCTTTTAAAAAATTACCACTTAAATCGGGTTTTGTATGAAACCATTTTTGATCAAGTAAAACGTCATAAAATTTGCAATAAATTAAAAAGACTACGGTTTTTCAAAAATGATTTTTTTAAATCAATTTTCATTATAATTTATATAATTTCGCCATTTTTCATTATGAAACTCGTACCTAAAGCGATAAAATGACCAACCACCATTAATACTTCCTTCTTAACATTTTCTGCGAACTTATTTGTTACCTATTTTCACCCTTTCAACGTCTCCCATATAAAGTGAATGCAAAAACATCGTAAAATCGATAAGTATTGCGACAATTGCGATCTAGAGATGTAAAATACATGACTGACCCCATATATATCTTTCCAAATATTTTTTCCTAACATACTTACCCCTTATCTCAATCCACTACCGGAAACCCCATTTTAAAAAATTGTTTTTCAAACATTCTTACTGCATACCTTCGCACATTAAGGATTAACATATAAAATGAACGTCAAAAATCGTTTTAAAATCTATCAATAATCCCAAAGCTGCTCCGAAATCGCCCCTAGAATGATATATTATATGACCGATCGCTAGGAATCGTGTCTAGAGTGGTAAAATGTATGACCGACCTCCACTAATTTTTCCTTCCCAATATTTCCTTCAAACATACTTGCATCCTATGCCCACCCATTAAGGGAGTTGCCATACAAAATGATCGAAAAATGTTTGAAAATAACCGAAAGAATCGCCTTTAGACCAATGAAATGTATGACCGACCCCAACAATTTTCCCTCCCAAATATTTCTTCCAAATGTACTTACTTTCTATATCTAACCCATAGGGGAACTGCCATACAAGATGACCGAAAAAAAACCCCTACAAATGGATATATAACCCCAAGAATAGTCTCTATAGCTATAAAATATATTACTTTTTCCATCTAAATATATTCTGGAAATATACATACTAGCTAGCTTCACTATCTTCACTTTAGGAGAGCTCTGCTATAAAATTGATGGTTTTTATAAAGATTGTAAAATCTAAAAAGTTGGTGTCTAAATTTTTGTTTCCTTGGAAAAAAATACTTAAATTTTTTTAAATTTTATATAATTTCATTCAGCCATGTAGACACAATTTTGATCCACCTTAATATATTGTATATTGCTTGAGTGATAATTCATGTTCAAATACATGCGGGTATTATTTGTCAATTTTTTGTTTATTTTTTTTTATCTACAGTTGAAAGCATTAAATACCAACAGTTTGTCGGTTGTTAGGTGGTACTATAACAACAGCAGTAGAAAGATACAATACAAACACCAAATAAACATTTGTTGTTTAATATGTTAACACGTTTGACAGAGATTTTAACAAGCTAATAATTCGTACACACATACCTACAATTCTTAATTATCAACAAGCAAACAATGACAATATGACGGCAACAACTTTCAAGTACAATACAATACAAAACAACAATACGGTTACATATCGTACATTCCCAACACATAAAATGAATGGGTATTAGGAGGATATGCATATTTAAATGCATACATGTGTAGAGGGATGTAATATATGATATGTGTATCATACGTATCTTCTACATACTACCTACATGTGTTTAAAACAGATATACATACTTGTTGTTATTGTTAATACCTACACTAGTTTTTGAAATTTTTTTTTTTTACATAATGCATATGCAAATTTGGTTAAACATATGTACATAGACGACTAACTACCTTACTTACATTGCATTAGCATTATTTCTATGTTAGTGTCCAATTTGTGTTTGCTTCTATTAGTTCATTTCAAAATGGCTATAATAAAATTTAATAATGATAATGGCATATTTACAGATGGTATGATGATATAAAAACTATTTTATTTACACTTACATTCTGGTATAATATGTATCTACTAAATGTAATCATATTTTAATCCTCAAGTGAATTAACTTTGACGTTAGCAACTCAAACATATGACAATGACATATAATCGAAATAATGCTGTGTTCATAGTGTATTTGACAATTTTAGAAAATATAATATGGTGCTAAGCACAAACGAAGATTCGATGCGATTCTCGGTAAATTGCCAGAAGCGACACTAAAACATAAGCATATGTATGTGGTCAGAAAAAAATCTACGAAATTTGAATTTTGCACTCGACAGCTTAATACGACAATAATTCAATTCCGGTCGTCGAATAACTCCCTACAACGAAAAACATTGCACACTAAAAATGACACCGAAAACGTTCTTCGACCTAAATCCAGAAGTTCTTCGCAGATAGAGTCAAAGCTCTACCCGGAAGATGGCAAGAGGTGATCGATCGATTGGACAGTGGACAGTATTTTCATTAATTCTGTTTATTGAAAGTAATCAAAATAATCATTTCCGAAAAAATACTTAATTTTTACTTGACTTGACTTGAAGTTTCCTTTTAAAAATAAAGTAAAACTAACAAATGTCAATTTTTTCTTTTTTTATCAGAAAGAACAAACGCTCCTTTTTTTGTGAATCCGATTTCTTTTAGCATTTTGTTTCGTCAATTATGCAAGACCTTGTTGACGGTTTCTGGCTCTATCCCATGAACGGCTTGGTTGAGCTTCGTTTTAAGGATCTATAACGTTCCAGGACTTTCTCGGCATCTCATAAATATAACAATAACGAGTTCAAATTGAAGATGTGGCGGTTGATATCACTATTATCTTACTTAGCGCTCCAAAGATCGATTGATTAATGGACTGGGTGGCATAATGTATCATCTTGCTGAAACCAAAGATCGTCCAAGTCAACTTTGTGCCATTTCAAAGTCAATGTATACCTGTATTTCCGACAAAAATGAAAAAAAAAAATTAATATCACGAACTTTTTCTCTTTTCAATAAACGAATTACTTGTACAACACAGTACTTACTTTGGAAATAGGTAAGTTTGCAATATTTCCCAATGGTGTTCAAGGGTAAAGTGATTAGTTAAACTATGATACGACTAATAAAGGTAATTTCAAGCGGGAAAGCTCTTTACGGAAATAGCCTTACTTAAAAAATCTCCTTACAGTCGGCTGGGGCCGACCAAACTATACCCTGCATATGTAGATTTATATATAAAAAGTTTACTCGAATATCCAACTTTTCTTTTATTTCCACTTTTCGAGAAACAATTTTTGCATATACTACTAATTTACACCCGAAATATGGTTGACTTTGACGAAGTAAAAGGATTTTAAGATAATTCCGAGGCTTAGTATGGGAGCTATATAAAAAGTGGGCGTGGCTTACCACTTTCTAGTAAATCCAATTAATTTTTCAATGTTAATCCACACCTTAAATTTGGTGTCCTAAGTTGAATAGTTTCTAAGTTATGGTGGTTAACATTTTTGTTTAATTTCCTCAACTTTGTATGGGAGCCCCAATAAGAAGTGGGCGTGGTACGCTGATTTTTCGCCAGATTATTTCCGACTACGATATTAATGTAAGTGTCAATTATGGTTATTGTAGACATAAGATTGCCTAAGTTACAGCTGTTTCAATTTAAAATTTGTATGGGGGCTACGATAAACACTGGGCGTGGTGCGCCCATTTTCTATGAGCCTAGTTGCTCGTACAATACTAATCCATACCCTAAGTCTCGTTGTCCTAGGCTAAATGGTTTGTAAGTTATGGAGCTTAAAATTTTAGTTTAATTCACTCGACTTTGTATGGGAGACCCATGAAGGAGTGGGCGTGGCACACTGATTTTCTGCCGGATTTTTGCCGACTATGATATTAATTTAAGTGTCAATTATGGTTATTCTAGACAGAAGATTGCCGAAGTTACAGCTGTTTCAATTTAAAATTTGTATGGGGGCTACGATAAACACTGGGCGTGGTGCGCCCATTTTCTGTGAGCCTAGTTGCTCGTACAATACTAATCCACACCTTAAATCTCGTTATTCTACGCTGAATAGTTTGCAAGTTATAACCGGTAACATTTTTTTTAATTTCCGCAACTTTGTATGGGAGACCCAAAAAGGAGTGGGCGTGGCACATTGATTTTCTGCCATATTTTTTCCGACTACCGTGTTAATCTAAGTGTCAATTATGGTTATTCTAGACAGAAGATTGTAGAAGTTACAGCAGTTTCAATTTAAAAGAAGTACAGACACTTTGTATGGGAGCTACGCTAGAAAGTAGGCGTGGCTCATCCACTTTTGGTGAGGTTATATATAAGTATAATGTAACTCTATGTGCAAAATATTGTTGTCCCAAGTGGTATATTATGTGAGTTATAGCAAGTTAAAGATTTTGAAAATTTCGAGGTTAGTCGCTTTGAATGCTTGGTGTGGGCGTGGTTATTGACCGATCATGCCCAATATCAATCCCCTCCGTACCCTTGGATCATAGATTACTTATGCCAAATTTCATCGAAATAGCTCAATATTTACTCAAGTTATCGTGCGAACCAGCCAGGTGACAGACAGACGGACGGACGGACGGACGGACGGACGGACGGACGGACGGACGGACGGACGGACGGACGGACGGACGGACGGACGGACATCGTTAAATCGAAAATTTAATCGACACTGATCACGAATATATATCCATGTCTATATCTCCGGAGATTCCTTCAAGTGGACACAAACATCTGACCGAAATGAATATACCATGCATATTGCATTATGCAGGGTATAAAAATATAGCTCAAACGTGTTTGGTGGAAGATTTGTATTGGCTTTTTGTTATTTTACTCATGAAGGGGTTAAATTTTAAAGAAATTTACCTAAAATGTTTAGCTGAAACGAAGTAAGTGCATCATTGTGTTAGTTTTACGTTATTTATGAGTTAAATCATCACGAAATTTACTGGAAATATACAGCTAAAACGAATTTATCGCATGATTCTGTTAGTTTTATGTTGTTTTGGTCACCAGTGGGTTAAATAATGATCACAAATGGGCTAAGTTTATGGAAGATTGTGTTAGGTTTATGTTATTTTGCCACCAATAGATCAAATCATAATCACCAATGGGTTAAATCACAAACAAACAAAAATTATTTAAAAGTCGAGTTGAAATGAGTTTGATAGAAGATTGTATTAGATTTATGTCATTTTGATCACCGGTAGATTAAATTATAATTACCAATGGGTTAAATCATCACGAAATTTAATGGAAATATACAGCTTAAACGAATTTATCGTATGATTCTGTAAGTTTTATGTTGTTTTGGTCACCAGTGGGTTAAATAATGATCACAAATGGGCTAAGTTTATGGAAGATTGTGTTAGGTTTATGTTATTTTGGCCACCAATAGATCAAATCATAATCACCAATGGGTTAAATCACAAACAAAAAAAAATTATTTAAAAGTCGAGTTGAAATGAGTTTGATAGAAGATTGTATTAGATTTATGTAATTTTGATAATTTCATCAAAAATAGGTTAAAGTATGATTACCAATGGCTTGAATTGTAGTCATCAATGGGTTAAATTATAGCAAAATTAATGAATACGTTGAAGTGATACGAATTAAATGGAAAATAGTGTTAGATTTATATCATCTTAGTCACCAATAGATTAAATTATGATCACCAATGGGTACATGGGGCAACCGCAAAATATATCGCATAATTACTTCAATCGATTATAGACATTTCAATAACGATAAAAGGATAAGACTGAAAGCAATCTATTAAAAGTTGTTGGGTACTTTATTGAAAAATGGCAGTTACTTTTTGCGAATAACAAACTTGTTTCGAAACGACAAACGTAATTGTACTTAATATTTAATGAATAGATATTGTAAGAATTTACTAACCTAAGGTTGTATAATTTTAATACATAAATCGACAATATAGACAATATAATTAATAATATACAATAATGTAATTATATTACAATTAGAAATTAAAGCTAAAATCTTCAAAAATTCTAATACAAATAAAATTTTTTTATTATGTTCGTACTTCAAGATATAATCCATTCTTAAAGTGAAGCCAAAACAAAAGTAAATGTATGTACACATTTACAAGTAAATAAAATTGAAAACAAAATCGCAAAAAAATCACTTCACAAATAAAATATGTTAAAATTTGTAACCACTAAACAGCTACAAGTAAACGGGTAAATACATATGTATGCACACCCCCCTGAGTGTTGATGTTTTATTACTCTATTGAACTTCAACATAATAATTTTTTTTTCTTCGATTTTTTCATCTGCGGTTGAAATGTCGCATGTTTGTGTATAAATACATGTGTATGTGTATATGTATTTGTTAAATAAATTTCAATATTTTTTTAAATGATATACAGCCATCTTTCCATTAAGCAGATGAAACACTTGTACTATATATGGCCATATACATATCTATTGCATTACTCACATTCTCAAGGAAGTTCATATGCACACACACACACATGTGTGTTGGTGACAGTACATTTATATGTATGTATGTAGATATGTATATACGTATATCATTTGTTTTATTTCGACTTGTTGATTTTTTTCACATTATACCATCATAAAAAGTATTTTCTAAACAATTTGCATAAATAATCCAACAATGTACTTTCATATTGTAATGATATTTGAATACATATAGTCATACATGAGTACGTTAAGGTGGGTCAAATATATAAACGGCTTCGTTCAGCAAAAAATAGATTTGTTAGCATAAACGAGCTTTTAGTGTTAACAGACAATATAAAACATCAATTTTGTAGGAGAAACTACCTAAGACGTGGAAATTTGTGGTAAGTATAGGAAAGTGATTAATGGTCGTTCATATATTTCTCCAGTCCAAGGGTGATTTCTAGCAGCTATTGCCCATATTTTTTTTTTGTATTTTTCGGTATTTTTATATGGGAGTCCCCTTAAGGGTTGGAGATAGAGTGTAAGTATGCTTGGAGGAAATATTGATGGCGAAAAATTAATGGTGGTTAGTCATACATTTTGTACCTATAGAAGCGATTCCTCTTCAATTATGGAGTTATATATTGATTTCCATCAGTTTTTTCGATCTTACTGTATGAAAGTTCCCTTAAATTATTGAGATAGAGGGGAAGTATGTTTGAGAGAAATATTGATGAAGAAAAATGGGTATCAGTCATACATTAAGAGTGTTCTCGTACGCAATAGTTTGTGATAATTATTACAAACTATCACGTTTTGGCGTTCTCGTACCCAAAAAAAAACTTGCAAAGTTGGGGAAATTGAGAGAGCGAAATGACATTTCATTTTGAGGGGAAGTTGCAAATTGTTACTGGACAAATTGAAGCCAGTAAAGACTTGCAAGTATGAAAAACAGCTGATCGTAAGCAAAAGAAACTAACAAGCAAACGAACAATTGGACAAACGAACTTAGTGGAATATCAGCTGTTCGTGAAACTTGAAGGTTTTTACTGGTTTTGCGTTCTTGTACTTTTTGGCATATTTTTCTCTTTGAGAGCGAATGCTGTCAAATTCTCAGAAATTTGTTTACTGGATAATTGCTACTGGAAAAGTGCGAAAACACACCTATTTTATCACTCTAGAAGCGATTCAGGGACAACTCTTGTCGGTTTTCAGGTGCGTTCTTGACCTATTTCATGGTAATCACATCAAAGGCAAGTGATAGAGAATAAATATGTTTAGAGAAAATACTGTGGAGAAAGAACTGGTCTAGTGGCGATTCTTATTCAATTATGAGGATATTTGTCAAATTTCAGATATTTTTCAGTCATTTTATATGGGCCTTACCCTTAAGGGGTAAAGGTCAGGGAAGGGGAGGAAATTTCGACGAGAAAAAATTTATGTTGGGCAGTCATATCGTTCATCAACCTAAAGGTGACCCATGGGGTTTTATTCGATTTTCGAAATAACTGAAAAACGACAAATAACCGCGTAGCTACCCAGAAATTACTCATAGAACAGTGAAATGTGAAATTATTTTTAGGTTCCCAACATTTTCTGTGATAATACTGTACCCCAATATCTATCCGTTAAGGGGACTCCCATACAACATGACCGAAAAATCGTTGGAAAATCAACAAATAACCCCTTAATTAAACAGCAATTGTCTCTAAATGACGAAATATATGACCGAACATATATACCCTCTATCTCCACCCCTTAAGCGGACTCCCATACTAAATGAATCCAAAGATCCATCGAAAATTGACAATAGCTGTCCAGGAATCGCCACTGTAGCGGTGAAATACATTACAGAGGACTATTAATTTTTCCTCCATAGCATTGACTTCGAACGAATTTCTTTGAAAGGGACCTTTACAAAATTAATGCTCTTGTTGAAAACTGAAAAAGTAGGTCAAATTATAGATATTTTTTAGTGAGCGATGCAGTCAAAATGTGCCGCTCCATATAATTTAACCCACCTTAATGTACATAAATATGAGCATACGTATATACAAGCATATTGTACATATGTAAATATGATAAATATCAGTAGCAACAATAACAATAATCACAAAGACAAATATTCTTTTATACAATATATTTGTCATTAGAAAACCGCGCACACACACACACACACACACACACACACACACACACACACACACACTCTCACGCTCAGACAAAAATCCCACAAAACCATAGGAACGCTCTAGCATGCTCATTCATACCGTGCGATAAATTTTGTAGTCTAATCTGAATTTATATTAGTGCCTTTGTCCAAAATATATACTATCGTTTTAATATATTCCGTTAAAATATTTACTTTTATTTTTATAAATTCAATTGAAAAGAAAAACCAGAAAGCTGATTTTATTTTTACAATATTTCGATATTGTAAAAGTACTCCCTACCCTCTGGCAATATCATCTTAATTATATTATTTGACAAAACTTGAAAAAATTTTGATAAATTTTTTTTCAATTTTAACACCATATTAGGTTAAACAAATATAATTGTCAAAGCTTAAGTGTCAAATAATATGTCGTAAAATTTAACGAAATGTATTACATTGTTTAATCAAATTAATTCTTAAAATTTGGTCAAATGTTTGATGTTTTGTCAAATAGAACATAATAATAGTTTTTAAAAATCTCTCAAAGTTTATAATTGTACAAGTACAATTGAAGCATTATTGTATACACCAAACCGTTCCACCTTTTTATAACAAGAACAAGACACCAAGAATGACGATAACTCTTTTTGTTGCCCATTTTTTCTGATTTCATAAAGCATTCCCTCGAAAAGCTGATGTCGCGTAGCTCAGCAACCCCAAATTACTCTAGAATTTAAAATTGGGAACTTCATCATTTTACCCACAGGGTATTAGCACAAATGCACACACCTAAGTATATGTGAGAATATAAAATAAAAAAATTAAATTGTTTTAGAATTAATGTAAAAGTTTTAAAAATGTCTGATTTAATTTATGCGTCTGTGTTATATGCGATTACATTTGTTCAAAAAATAATCGATTATAAAAATCATGACTCGTAATTATTATCGTAATTTAATATCGGTTTTTTGGCAGATTTTTTCTATTGGAAATATATCAAACAAATCGATACCAAATTTATGTTGGATCTTAATTTTGAATATAACCACGGGCTTATGTATTTTATTGTCTTCATGTGTGTTTGATTAGACTGAGATTCAAACGAATGATCTCAGGGATAATTGAAATTTATAAACTCTACTGCAACAGTTCTTATTAAAATATGTAACCCTAAGGGAGGCTAAAGATCTTAGTATGGAAAAGAAAGGAATTCGTAAACAAAAGAATTGTTCATTGAGCTTCAAAACTCTGCTCAAGCAGTTCTCATTAAAACGAAATTAAGTAAAGAATTCCCCGAGACAAAATATACAAAAGGAAGCAGCTGCAGGTGAAGGCAGACAAACATCTATGGGACCGTCACTTCGGGTTTCAAATGACTACGAGAAAAAGTCAACAGAATTATCCAAGTAGATAAAAGTTGCCACCTCGAAGTGTACACTTAGGTCAGCAAACCTTAGGTCTACATTTTCGCAACAACTACAACCAATTTGAGCTCAATATGGAGATCCAAGTAGCGTAGCTCAATTGGTTAGAACGTTTGTGCATTCGAATGGAAATTTAACAAAAAATAATTCAATATTTATTTTTTCAAACGGCGCCCACCTGTCCGAAAGCAATTCACTATTATTCGGACAGAAACAATACGTCTTGAACAATTTTTCTGAATGAGCTCCGTAACAAAGCATAGACAAAGTAGGATCAAACGAGTTCAAACAATCTATGTAATTAGGTCTCTTTTGCCTACTATCCAAATTGAACGCGTGCCGTAGTACTGGAAGTAGGGAAGCTCGGCCAAAGGGCTCTTCAGAGCTTATAAGGTCCAACTAAAAATATAAATACATAAATGATATGTGTAATATATTTTAAAGTGGAATTGTATAGGTTTTAAACTATCTAAAGTGTGAAACACGGTACGCCTCAAAAATAAGCCTAAAGTTATACCTGTGATAAAAACAAGACTTTCGCATCAAAAAAGATCAACAGTTTGCTTGAAATTGCATGAATTTACCCAAAAATGTATACAATTTGCGAGCTCGTTAGTGTCCACAACTACTAGGCAACTTAAGCAGCACAAATAGTTGAAAATAATACAGCCCAAAAAAAAAAGGAAACAGGATGTCCGATGGACCAGAGTAGTTACACTTTGGAGTTGAATTTTAAGCGTAAATATTTGTATTGATCTTAGTGAAATTCTATCATTTCAAATATTCTTACTCTAAAACAAATGTAGGGTAATAGGGGACCATATAGTAACATTTCCTACTAACACAGTTCTATCCCATATCTGCCTGAATTCTTCCAGCTTCGTTAAATACCCTCCACGATCAGATGCTGCCCATTGTTACTCTCGTGCTGATCGGCATAGATTGACTGCCGCGTGGTTCCGTCGGATGTCTTCTGTGTCGTTTTTTTCCTATGCATCTTTTCCTGGTAACTGGTAGTTCCACAGCTACGCAGCTCCGTTCTGTATTATGTCTGCCACGTGAGATTCTCGATTTGGATGTCATTTAGTTGATTCTCAGAACGTGAGGTCGGTTTTTTACGACCTCACGTTATTGAATGTTGATACCACCATGAAGGGCACGTGCATAGAAGATTACTGGTTGTGATGTGGTCCACATTTATCGGACTACCAATGGTACCATTACTTGGCCTAAGTTGTCTTTTGTGTTACAACATACGGATTTCACATAAACACTGTGTTAGGTGTAACTATTGATAGTTGTGGCTGCGTTCGGGTCATCAAACTCGGGGCTCAAGCTTAAAAAGGTGGCTGGTTTGACCTGGTGCGTCCACAAGGAAGAAGGAACGAGAGGAATGAGCTTTGCTGGGCATATAAATAGATGTCTGGTGTCATGTGGGCAGCAGTCAGAATGAGGGCAGAGATCTGACATGTTGTGCAGTTGAATTTCTCACTCCATTCTAATCGTAGCTAAGAAAGCGCAGCTCTGCTACTCCTGGAGTGGCTCAGTTCAGCGGTGGCAATGGGCGGGGGGCGGTCATTGAGAACAATATTGTTGGTGTGCTTTGCAATGGCAGACGGAACAGCATTTTTGTGTACGCTGATTAGTGCCACTATTCGAGATGTGCGGCCAAGGCTTGCGACCTGTTGTTTAATATGTCCGTTAAACGATCGCATCATGTTCCTGACGTTACGTGGCAATTTTCCCATGGCAATCGGGTCTACGTCCCGGAACATACCCTTGTTATTACATTCCATTGGTTAAGGATTGCCTCACTCAGCACTACAATACAATATTTCCCCTAAGCGTTAGTCGTTGATAGAGCTGAGGAATTAGCATCATACGCAGTGCGACTGAATATCTCCAAGCAGAGAAGATTATACCCAGATATTTCCACTATTCAAACCTCTTCAATACTGGCATTATGCGACCGTTGATCTTGACCGATGAGCTTTTTGCGGTCAATCAACATCTGCAAAAACCACCAGATTGTTAGCATAAGCTTTGGTATTGATCTTCACTGACATTATGTAACAATCAGCTTTCTTTGGTGGACTCTTAAGCAGACGATCGATGACGATATTAAATATCACCTGCGAGAGAATCACATTGCTTTCATGCTAAAATAAAATAAAAGGATGCTAATAAGAAAAGGCAGAAAGGAGGCTTTAGACTATACAAATGAATATTAGAAATTATATGCAAAAGAAAAAAACTTGAATAAAAACAATAATCTGGATCTTACACAAAAGATTTTATTAATTAACAAAAGATTTGAAACAAAAAATAAAAACAAAAAAATATTAATTTTTTAAAATAGTTTTATATGCCTAACAAGCAAATGCATGCATTAATATTTACTTGTATACGAGTGTCTACTATAACCGTATGTTAAATGTATGTGTATATAGCGTGTACGTCGTAATGCATATTTATTTGTTTTGTATAAAATGTTTGCAAATAATTTTTCTTTCAAACCAAAATACTGAAAATATAAATGATTTCCAAATGAGTTTCAGTACATGTGTGTGCATGTGTATGATATGCAAGAGAAACAAGAGGGAAAGAGTAGTGAGATTTGAAATGATCAAAAATATATATATAAAAAAAAAACAAATACAATTTAATACATATACTTTATATGTGATTAAATTCTATCCAATAGCAGTAGAAAGGGAGAAGGTGAAAACCACTAAAAATGGTGAAATTTATATTTACAAACAAATTAGAAGTTAATCTTAAATATGGATAATTTTCATGTATGCATCATGTGTGCACGCATGTTTGTAAGTTTATGTATCTCCATGCGTGTGTGTGTGTGTGTATGAGTCGTCGTCGTCGTAACGTTGAATATTAATTAACTAATGTGGCATCTGTTGATCAAAGTTTAATAATTAAAGAAGATTGTGTTACACACAGCTACTAAAGGCTAATCAATAATTTTTCGTATTTTAAAATCAAGCAAATCCTCCTGCGGCAACAGACGGAGATTCAAATCGTTTGCCAAATGTAAAACGGAATAAAACGCAATGGAAGGTGACAGCGATTCGGCCATTGCTTGTGTGAGTACACTAGGCAGTTCTTTGTAGATTTCTTGGAAACTTGCAATGCCCGGTGCATAGTTTTCCTTCCTCACTTTAGGTAGCTTAGCGATATCAGGCTCGGCGACGGAACGTTTTAGTTGTTTGGAAATCAATTGAGTACAGCAACGCTTCAAGTTCTTCATATCGATCACTTTGGCTCGCTTTGCAAAAGGTACAATAATTTTCGTGACCTAAAATCAATATAATGAATCGTGTGTTAATGTATGAATAGGCGAAAAACATTTGCAATACCAACCTGACTTGGTGCACCCTCATAATCGGTCGCAATCTCAAGCACTGTTGTATTGGGAGCATTATCAACACCATCAATTGATTCTGATTCTCGCAGCGTTTGATTAGCCATTGAATTGTCTATTTGATCGGTGGAGGATACATTCATAAAATTACCATCATCGGCATCGGCGAAATGATCATCGAAATGATGTTCCGCCGGCAATGATTCAGACGTGGCATCACCTTCATTGTGTTGCAAATCGACATCAATATTAGACGTCACCGTATGCTGTTCGTCTACATATTTCACTGGTATACCGGGCGCAAATGCATATTTATTGAACATTTCCGGATCCATTTGCAAATCGGTGGGCAATTTTAGTTTCCTTTGATCCCATTTCTTTTGAACGTTAATCTTACGTGTCTTATATTTATCGTCCAATTTGATAAACAGATCATCGTGTATTTCATCAAAATTAAGTTTTGAACGTTTTTTCGATTGCAAAATTTGTGCACGTCTGCCCCGCGGCTGTTGTAAGGCACGACCAACACCGACGCTCTGATCATCAGCGGTCGAAATTGTCGATGGACGATTATGAACACGCCGGAATTTCCAATGTGATGGGCCAGCCCAAAATTGTGATATTTTATCTAATGGTCGATAAGAATACTCAAGTTTTGAGCTGGCATCGACTGGTCGTAAATCTTCAATTATGACTGGCGCTTTTCGCAATCCACGGCAGTTGTTAATTGCAGTACGTTCATCTACGGGCGAAATAAAGGTGGTAGCATTAACTTTAGGAAATTGTATTTGTTCATCAAATTTTCAAATACACACAGATTTTTAAGTAATTTGGTGCATAAACAAACATAGACCCCATACAAAATATTTGAAAGGAAAATCGCCAACAGTTAGTATGAAGGTTAGCATTATTTTTTGGGAAACTTATTTTTTCACCCCCACAGAATTTAAAGTAATTTCGTGACGAAATAAACCTAGTTCCCATACAAAATGTTTAGATTTTTAAACAAAAAATCCAAATCCTTTCAAAGCACCAGTCTGAAACTTCCGAGAAGTCATTTTTTCAATAAATTTGTACGCCACAAAGAATTTCAAATAGTTTCATGTAGAAATAAACATATTTCCCATACAAAATTTTTAAATATTTAATAAAAAATATGCAAATTTTATTTATTCAACAAATTTATACTCCACACAAATTTTGAGGTAATTCCGTGCATAAATAAAGCCAGTTCCCAAAAAAAAAAATGTTCAACGTTTCAATGAAAAAACCTAAAAACTGCTCAAAATATCATTTTTAAACTTCGGAAAACTTATTTCTCGCCAAATTTGCACTCAACACAGAATTTAGAGAAATTTAGTGCAAAAATAAAACTAGTTCGCACACAAAATGTTTAGATTTTTACACAAAACAACAAAATTTGTTCAAAGCATCACTGTGAAACTTCGGAAAATCAATTTGTTCATCTAATTTGTACTCCACACAAAATTTCAAGTCATATCGTAAGTAAATTAACACAGTCCTCATACAAAATGTTCAAACAAAACCTCAAGATTTATTCAAAACATCATTCTAAAACTGCAGCAGTTATTTTGTTCATCAAATTTGTACTTCAGATAAAATTTTAAGACATTTTGTGCATAAACAAATATAGTTCCCATACAAAAAATTTAGTTCCTTACACAAAAATATTTGAACTTCATACCTAATTTGAGGTAAGTTCGGGCAAAAACAAATACATATATTCCCCATACAAAATGTTTAGTTTTTTAAATAAAAACGCAAAAAAACATCAAAAGTTCTATCTCCACCTTTGATATTCATTTTTTCACCTAATTTATACTTCATGTGCCCATACAAAAATTCGAACATTTTCATTAATATATTTTTTCACCAAATTTGCATCACAGCAGTGTCTTTATACATATAAAAAATATATTTACCTGTGGTCAAATCATCGAAATCACCGAAATCGACATCAACAACTGGCATTTGTTCGCTGAGCATTGGTACTGGTTCACATTCAGCATTGATATCAAATGCCATGGACATTTCGTTTGGATTGTGGAAATTTGAAGAACCACCATCACCACCATCACCTCCTCCGGCACTGCCACCCCCACCACCATCATCTGCATCAAAATTCGAATCCATACTAAAACGACGTTGATCCTTGTCCTCTGGTATAACCTCAGGCATATCAGAAATAATGTAGCCACCATGCAGTGGTCGTAAGTGCAACTCGCCATATCGTTCTAAATTCAAGAGTCGATCACAAGGCAAAATATCTGGCGACTCTTCTGTATACTCCTCTGTGTAGTCACGTTTCTCTAACGTAGTCGCATCCCAAAAACGAAAATTTGTACGCAATCGCAATTCGGAATCGGTAGTCAACAATATATTATTCATCAGACGATTTGACGAATTGGTTGAGCCAACGATTGTATTTAATTTTCCAAAGACAGGATCTTGCAGCGGCACCGTATCCAGGCGAGCATTTAATGTCTCCTTATTTTTAGTTATCGTTGAGACGATTCTACGTTGTCGTTTCGGTTTCACCTTTTGTGTTTTTTGTTGTTTTTCACCAGCAAATTCGGTCTCACCGCCAGCTGATGAATTTGGATTGGCGTTACCTTCACCACCCGTTGCGACTCCATCATCATCATCATCATCCTGCAAATTGGTCTCGGTGAATTTTTGTGCATTTAAACCTGCCGACATTCGTAGGACATCTGTATGTACAGAATCGACACGTAGGCCATATACTTTAGAAGATGCCTCCAATGAGGAGCCTGCCACCTAAAAAGCATACAGCAACAAAATCTGTGATTCAAAATATATTGGTTTTTGAATACCACTGCTTACCTTAAAATTGTTTAATGACTTGTGATGTCGGTCTAACAGTGTGGAGAGTGTATCGATCAAAGATAGAGACCAAGCATTATCCCGACTTAATTTATTACCATTGTAGATCTCAAGGCATTTCTTCAGAGTTTCACTTTCTTCAATTGTACTGGAATCGGTTACAGTCGATGATAGCAAAGTACGTCGGCGTGCCTGGCGTCTCTCCTCCTCATCGTCATTGACCGTAACACTTTGTGCAACATCACGAAATACACCCACCTCAGAACGTCTCAATGGTGTTTCCGTTGTGGTTGGAGTCATTTTCATTGATTTCACTATTCACGAAAATGTTTGTTTGGTCGCTTGTTTTTTTTTATGCGTCGCTTCACATCCGCGTCTTTTATTGTTTTCGTTTCTATTCGAGCAATGCCTGTACTTTTTTTTAATTATTTTTGTTATATATCTTAAACCACTTCATCAAAAATAAATTCCCACCTTTAACACTTCCACTCAATACATAACTGTATATTTGGAAAATAATCGTCAAATTGGTAATGGATTTCAATCTCTTCGTTTTTTTTTTATTTTATTTACTTCTCACACTTTTATTCTCTTGGAAAATTACGTTTTTTTAAACTAAATTTACAACGCCAAATAAAATTACGTTTCGGTTTGGCATTTGCAGAGTACGTTCGCATCCATACTAGCTGTAGTATAGGGCGATACAAATATAAAAAATATTCAAATTATTAATCATGTATAATTATTGTGTGAAATCCAATTGTAATTTTTATAAATATATAACTGTTAATGCAATGCCTATAATTCATTTATATATTTTTAAACTCTATGTACACATATGAACATCTGACAAATTATTAATAATTTTTATGAGTGCGTTCTTATCATCAAGGTTATAGCACAATTTTTTAATTCCTGAATATGGATTAATAATGTGTTAGCACTAAAAACTGGCTGTAGAAAACAGAAAACATTTTATTTCAATAGCGATATGCCCATATTGCACATAATATTTTACGGCCAATGTTTTTCTGCCTTTACTCCCTCGTCAATATTTTAATTGATACAATATTTCAAGTTAAAATTTCTGCAACAAAGAACGCCGATTTCTTTTACGTGATGAAGATTCATTTCGTCAGCACAGAAAACTTTGAAGTGAAATTTTTCAATACAACAACAAAAACTACGTTGGTTTAACAGTAAAACATTGAAAATATAAAATGATCAATATCAGTGACATTTCTATTTTAATTTTCCATTAGAAAGTTGGAAAATTAAATGCAATCAAAAATAATATTCATTAAGACAATTTCAAATTCTTTTGATTTTTTCGCAGGATGAAAATTCAAATTTCAACCAGTTTTCAACGTAAATTAAATTTTTTGCAAAATTAGGCGAAAAAACGCTTCAATGTACACGTAGTTGAAGTTCAGGTTGAAAAGTACATGCTAAGTAATTTTTATACAAAGTTTTGGTAGCAAATTTGAAATTCTTGCAAACTAACCTTAAGCGATTTGTAACATATTTTCTTTGTAAAATAGAAAACGAAAAAAAAATGTTTTGCTATTATTTAACGTACAAAAATACAACTACTATAAAAACAACTTATTCGAAAAATTGCGATTTTCTTGTAAGTTCCTCCCTAGACGTAGTACTAAATTTCTTCACAACAGCAAATATTGTATTTTAAAAAAATATAAATAATACTCTAGTAACAATTTATAAAAACGGAGAACGGATCTAATATCGGTAGAAAAAAGGAAGCAGTATGGAAAAAGGTGGAGTAGGATTTCAATTCTCTTTACAGCCGCTGAAAAGAAATACTTGTATGCTCAAAGCTGGTCGCAACAAAATCTCTCTGGCCGTACAATTAAAAAAATTGGGACGTTCTCGAATTAACAATACAATAATATTTATTACTTACTAGTTTTCCAAGACACTGTCTTCATCATTACTCCAATCAAAGTCCTTGTTTAAACATCCTTTCACAAAAAAAGGTAAGTTGAACTTATGTTTTGCTAATAAAATAGTTGGTGAAACGCAAAATCTTAAACTAGACTTAAGGTTACCTTAAAAATGTATTGTGATACTGGTCCTATAGCTCGTAGTTATGTATATTCAAAATTCCGACAAATTTAATATTTGTCCTTTTTCACACAAAAAACAAATATTGTGCACCTCAACAACCCTTTCTCAAAAAACAAAATAGTAATGGTAACACTGTAGAAGCGGGAAATAAAAACATAAACAAACAGTCGTGATGAGTAGAATTTATAAAATTATTGAAAAGGAATTTCCTTGTCGTAATGAAATACTAAGGAAACTGTGTGAACTTATATCCAATCCCGAGGAAGCATTTCCTGCGGCAATTTATTTATATGGTCATTCTGGTACGGGAAAAACTGCAATAGTCAAAGAATTATTACGACAATGTATGCGGTATACGCCGGGTGTTATACGCACCGTACATGTTAACTGTGTGGAATGTTATACGACGCGAATCTTATTGGAAAATATTATGGATGAACTCTTGCTTACAAATGATCAAGAAAATAAGAGTTTAGGGTGTGAAAATTTGAATGATTTCGTTGTGGAATTGCGAAAATTGCCAACTACATGCAGCTACATAATTGCACTTGACAATGCCGAACGTTTGCGTGATATGGATGCAAATGTCTTGCCGTCATTGCTGCGTCTACAACAGATGAGTGGTGTTAACATTTGCGTTGTGCTTATTTCACAATTGCCATTCGAAAAATATCACTGCAAAACAGGTCTCACGGAGGTACTACCCATATACTGCACTCAGTACACAAAATCGGACACATTAAGAATCCTCAGCACTGATTTTGAGCACACACAAAATCTGCTGCGCCAACGTTTATGGTCGGATACAAGGGATGAACTGATGAAGGAGCATAAACTTGCTATTGTCGATTCTATAACCGAGGAATTTCATAATAATTATCTGAATTTATTTTTGAGTGTTTTCTATAAAGCATGTCGTGATATACCGGAGCTGAAAATAACAGCTCGCAAATGTTTTCTCATCTATATGCAGCCCGTGTTGGATGGTACTATTGAGGTTGGTGATGTATCACGCCTCTGGCGTAATATATCCGGACCACTGAAAGCAGCCTTGGCACAAGTATATATGCGCATTGATCATACGCCCATGGCAACAGCCACAGATCAGCAGCACAATGCACTGATGACGGGTGCAGTGGATGAGAACTCACTATTGGATCAGAGCATACGTAAATTGGCACAATCACTTGAATTGCCTTATTATGGCAAGTATTTGCTAATAGCCGCATTTCTCGCTAGTCACAATTCAGCCAAAGAGGATAAAAGATTGTTCGTCAAATATCATGGAAAGCAACGTAAACGTATGCAAACGGTTAATGCAAAAGCAAAGGTTTGTACATGTATGCGCTTATTTATTAAGTTACAAACTAACAATAACACAAAAATAGAATAATGTCTGCATATTTCAACTTCTGTTCGAAGGTCAGTGAAAAGATGTCAACATCATTGGGCCCCAAATCATTTAGTATAGATCGTTTACTGGCTATTTTCTATGCCATTTTGGAAGAAAAAGTCGGTCTCACTTGCAATCTACTCTCACAAATATCATCATTGGTCCATTTGAAGCTGCTCAGTTTTGTATCGGGTGAAAATAATGTAATGGAAGGTTCCGCTCGCCTGCAATGTAATATCAGCTTGGAATTTGTGCTCTACATTGGAAAAGTGGTTGGCTTCAATGTGCGCCAGTATTTATGTGACTTTATGTAATGTACCCTGGCATCCCTAACTGTTAAATATTTTTAATAAATATTCGGGTATATCACTTATATGTATAGTTTCCTTCAAGGTTGTATCACGAGATCGTAGCTGAATTAGACCATTTTGTAGAGTATCGTCGGTCAATACTAACGCATAAGGAATACCCATACTATCACCGATCTGTAACTCAGTAGTAAGAGTATTGCTAGAATTTGTCACTATATTATGCTCATCAAAGACACGCAAACCAGCACTGCGTAAAACTTGTGAAATGTGGTGGTATAAATCATGCAAGTCGTCGAAATATATATCTGAAATGTATGAACGAGTAGAAAGACTACGATTTATGTTAATTTATATAATCAATATTACCAGCAGTATGAAAAATAGCTATAGTACATTGATAAGGTGCCATTTTTCCATTAATCAATAGTGACTGCGATCGTCCATGGTCATAGCCATCCAACAACATTGCTGTGGGTGATAATTAAATAAATTTGTTATTCCCAAAAATAATACGTACTGCACGTACCACAAGTAGCAACACTTAAATCGATCACTGAATGTATTACTGCTGATCGTATCGGCTTATTCGTTGCTCCATCAATTAATTTCTCATTTAAACGAGTCAATGTAATATTCTCCAGATCAAATGTACCAAATGGAAAACGAGATTTTATTGCAATCGATTGCGGCTTAATCTTGGGAATCGTAGCTGCTTTTCTATCCATAGCTAAGTCACGTGACTCCAAAAGATAACGACTTGGATTGGCTGAAAAACGCATCCACCATATTTTACGTTCACGCTGTATATTGTAAAAATGTGTTAACGAATTTGCCTGATGACAAAAATAATCAGTAACAAGATGAGTAATTCCATTACAAGCTAAGGATGATGATGAAAATTGTAATGCACTTTTCGCATCCACCAGTGGAGATGCTTTCATCAGGAATTTGCTTTTAATAATCGTAGAACTCTGCAAAGCAAATATATGGGATAAATCATGACGCGTTTTAAATAAATGCACTTACATTTTTGCTGAAACCACATTTATTAACTAAACCGATATTTGCACGAAAAACTGGTGAATTGAGGAATCCTAAAATTGAGCTATGATCGTACGTCTCCTCAATGACATCGTCAACAATATGAGTTGTCTGACTGTTGGTAACTGGATTCTGTTGCCACTGTAGTAGAAACTGTTTAGAATAACGTTGTCCATTTGGTAATAATTCAATATTCGTGATATTTCCATTTTCTTTTACAGTACCAAGCAAAAATTGTTTGGTCTCCAATGAACGTAAGATGGTGGCAAGAGATTTCATAATGTACGCAGAATGCTTCTTAATTAACGTGCAACTTCATAATTAAATACGGAAAATATGTGAAAAAAAAAATGCTCCCTCTCTTAAGAATCATTCAAATGCTTTTTTTCCTCCACTTCCAATGGGATATTGCCCGGTGGTGATACAAAATAATCTTCGTCCGTCACTTTTGCGTTACGTAAAATATCTTCGCGACAATTGCCTTCGGTTACTCGATCTTCCCTTAAACGCAATGGTTGCGACTCCAGCACAGTGTATAATGGTTCAATACCACTCGTATCGATATGAGCAATTTTATTTGCAAATTGTATACTACTCTTGAGTGTGTCTAATGCTTCCTTGTCACTTAAATCCACTAATGATAATCGCTCCAGTAATTGTATTGTTTTCGAGTCAATTTCTGGAATACTCTCTTGTGCTTGTTTCTCTCCGAAATCCGAAATAATTGGTTGTGCCGGTATTTTGGTTGGATGTTTTAGTTGCTTGAAATTAATAGGCTGCACTTTTTCACAGCAATCTCTGTAAATGCTTTTTTGGCTTTTGATAATACTACAATAATAACGTAACTCCTTGATGAAACGTGACATGATCCCACAAGAGTAGACGTTTTTCCACCGCAGCAGAAATTAGACCTTTACAAACTGCAGTTAGCAGGGATGCCAAGTTCTTCTTTTTGGAAATTTCAGGTAAAGAAAAAGCATACAAAGCCCAAAGCACGGTTATTATTATTTAGCATCATTTCGATCTAATTTGGTGTCGGGAATTGTATGGAAATAAGAGCTTAGTTAGGTTTGAACCTGCCTTCCTACAAAATATATCAAGCCATTCCGTTCATATTTAAAAATAATCCCCTTATTAAATTGACTTTTAAAAAATGTACAAATTTTTGTAATTGCTAGAATTATTATTTTTTCACCAAAGTGGTACATACAATTTAAAAAAAAAAAAAAAACAAATTATTAACTTAGTTAAACATGATCTCGTCACAGAACCTTCATATCGGTATTAAATTATTTGAAAACGCAACCCTGTACTAAATTAATTTTTATATAACCGATAACTCACGTCAATGTTCTCCTGTTTTACTCTCCCTTTATGGAAACGTCACTAGAGCAGAACCGAAGATATAAGGTGTGTTTGTTGACAGAAAATTGGTACAAATTATCATCATTTTTTGTCAAATGGTGTTTGGTAACGCTAAAAAACTTGCAACGATAGAGAAAATGAGAGCGTAAAATGTCAGTTCGCTGAGAGAGAACTTACAAGTTTTTACGAGATATATTTTTACTTGTAAGATTTTGGAAGCAAGAAAAACATATGATTCAAACACATATGACAACGGCAAAATATTATTGAATTGTGCATAAATTTAGAATTATAAGAAGATATCAAATTACCAATGGATTAGCTTTTAAGTCTTATTAGTTAATTGAAGTCCTTTGAACTAGTATTCAGCAAAAAAAACTATGCGTTCTTAAGGCAAGTTGCTTGGAATCGCTTCCTCTTGATATTGATTTGATGTTGAAATAGATATTCGCAATCAGTTGTTTCTGTTAACTTTCAAGTTTTTGCAAATTGTTGTTTGTTTTCTTTTTTTTTTTATATATTTTTCTGTTTGAAAGCGAATTCTTTTTTACTTTCGTTGCTGGATAATTCTTACCTATAATAATGCATCAATTAAAGTATTGAGTAAAAGAAAAAGAACATCGTACGCAAACATTGATAGAGTAATAGCCCAGCTACTGGATTTATGGAAGCTCAATTAAGCTGATATACTGCCCAACTTGATATAAAATTGAATTCGATTTGAGGGAAAATCGGATCAATTCGTTAGGTAAAAACTTAGATGAGATTGTGTTTATTTCCCAATACAACAATTATTTCAGTAGTTTCAAAATAGACTATTGCAGATATTTTATTATCAATGTCTACAATCAATGTTTTTAGTTTTTTACTCTCGTGTCAATTTCGTTATTCTTGTTGTCGCTGCTGCTCCTTTCTACAATGCATATCTTTGACTCCTTACAAGCAAGTTCATTTTTTTAAACGATAATAGTTCTTTTAGTAATAATTCCTCAGCATAACAACTATGTCTTAAATTTGACAGCAAACATTGACAGTGAAATATCGGTAATTGATTGCGATTTCACAATTAAATACAATCGATTATCGAAATCGATTAGTTGTCGTTGTTGGTGTAGCAGTAAGAATAGAGAAATGCTTTGTTTTCGATTAGTATGTGTTGATTGCTCGTTGCAGTAGACTTTATTCAGCCGGTGCTTTCAATATTGCAAATTCATTTATATAAATCTGTGAAAAATGCCTTTTGCTAATCAACCATCTGTTCAAATAACAGAATTAACTGATGATAATGTTAAATTTGTGCTCGAGGACACGGAACTTAGTGTGGCCAACAGTTTACGCAGAGTTTTTATTGCCGAGACGCCAACGCTTGCAATTGATTGGGTACAATTGGAAGCCAACTCTACTGTACTGTCTGATGAATTCTTAGCTCATCGCATTGGCTTGATACCACTTATATCGGATGAAGTCGTGGAGCGACTACAATATACACGTGATTGCATTTGTTTGGATTTTTGTCCAGATTGCAGTGTTGAATTTACACTCGATGTTAAGTGTGCGGAGGAGCAAACACGACATGTCACAACGGCTGATTTAAAATCTAGTAATCCGAAAGTACTTCCCGTAACGTCACGTCATCAAAATGAAGAAGATAATGAGTATGGAGAGAGTACAGATGAGATTCTTATTATAAAATTGCGTAAAGGACAGGAATTAAAATTGCGTGCATACGCAAAGAAAGGTTTCGGCAAAGAGCATGCCAAATGGAATCCAACTGCTGGTGTTTGCTTTGAATACGATCCAGATAATGCAATGCGTCACACTCTGTATCCAAAACCGGACGAATGGCCAAAAAGTGAACATACCGAATTGGAAGACGACCAGTATGAGGCCCCATATAATTGGGAGGCAAAACCGAATAAATTTTTCTACAATGTCGAAAGTTCGGGTGCTCTAAAACCGGAAAATATCGTTATAATGGGTGTGCAAGTGTTGAAGAATAAATTGTCAAATTTGCAAACGCAACTTAGCCATGAGACACAAAATGATGCACTTGCTGTATGAGTTAATCTTGTATTATTTTTATTCAATAATAAAATTTTTCTTTTATTCTTTGAATAAGTTTTGTATATCAATTGAATTGGGTTTTTTTGAAATAGAATTTTTCTGCGCTTCCGCCTCTTTGAAGTCATGCATAAGATTTGTTCTATTTTTTTTGTTTGCAATTTTCGTGTCGGTATCCTCTGATGATTCTGAACGTGTTTGCAGCCTTTTCTCAGCTAACAAATCTAAAGCGGTAGCAAAAATTTGCTCATCGTCCAATGCACCTTGTTCTTTAAGGTTTTTGTAGATAGCAATGAATTGTTGTGTTTGTGTTTCTCGTTTTGTATCTTCCATGTTTATAAATTCTTGGTACTTGATGCTTTTATGAAATTTTCTACAATACAAAAATTCAATGCAATAAGTTGGAATATAATACCGTATTATACTATACATACGCCCTGATTATATCCTCTTCATAGAAAATTTTTCGAATTGGTATATTTGGAGCAGGTCGATCAAAACGTGGTTCTAATTTGGGTGGAAATGCCGCATACACATCATACCAAAGCGGTTTATCCTCTACTTTCATTGCACCGGCTCGTAGTAAACCAGATACTCTGCAAAGTAAGATTTGTCATATTAACGCTTATAGTATTTCCAATTTATTGAATAATACCTTGAGAAAATTGTACCAATTTTCTCCAATCGACTTTGTGCCATGTTAAAAATGTGAGAAAGACTATTCTGTTTATGTTACGAAATATTCAATTTCAATTTATTGCATACAAATCATCTGTTTAACATGCCTTCCTTCGATAAACTAAATGTTATAGTCGATAATAATTAGAATATAATCCAAAAAAGTTGGTGTTACTGAGTCATCTGCTTTAGATAGCAATTGTTTGTATGCGGTTTTTTTTTTGTCTCAGTTTCCATGCACTCAAATTTTGTTTGCTTCGCAAGCGCCATCTCGATTGAATTGTTTAAATTTAACTATTAGGTGCATTTAGTCCGTTTTCATGTAAAGTAATATTAAATTTAAAATCAACTTATATGACATAATTCCCATGTAAGACTGTCAAAAACAGATAACTTTACACAGTAGTTTTCATAACGTTGTCGTTGCTGTTGCAGTAACATCACTTTGTAAATACAACCATGACTCCCTCGTTGAGTGCAATACCATCTGTTGTTGTTTTGAATTGGAATTTATTTCAATTACCTATTGTAATGTTATTTCATCATCAAAATGCGCATAATACGATGTTACTATGCAAAAGTGGGACGTGAATATTATCCCAGTAGTTCCGTAAAGATTTATCGTAAAGTACAACCAAAATCATCAGCACAAAAACCTTCACAACAACTACCAGCAAGCGAATCAGTTCAACTGCGGCAACATGAACAGCATCACTCAAAAATGCCTGCTACCACAAGTATTTCCCAATCATCACCAGTATCGGGTGAGTATGCTGAAAATTTGGTTAAAATACAAATGATTTCAAAAAATTTGCATGAGCAAATTTTTAGGCAGAAACCAAGGCAATTGGGTTCATCTGAAGAGAATACAAAAGCAAACCGCTATATAGCTGAATTACAAAGGCATGGGGTTAACACTGAAAGCACCGAACGACTGGCAGATGTATGTTTACGATTGCCACCTTTACATGGTGGGAATATCGAAGAGCATTTCCATGCAATAGCCAAAGAGCAGGTAGAACCATATGAACAGCTACTGTTGCCATTGGTGCAATGCGAAAAGTTACCATTGCGTCCTTCTCGTTGGTCACTATCTGAAGGTTGGACAGCATATGATGCGGACACAGGGCGAGCAACTGCTTGCGATTATCCCACAGACAATGGTATTGTATTTGATATTGAAGTATGTGTTAACGAAGGACAAGCACCTACAATGGCAACAGCTGTGAGCACACGCTGCTGGTATTCTTGGGTTAGTCCTCAATTAATGAAAATAAAGACAAAGCCGCAATCGCCAAACACTTCGCTGCTCAAGTGTACAATTGAGGATTTAATACCACTTGGTAGACACGGTCCAAAAATCATTGTCGGCCATAATGTCTCCTATGATCGTGCTCGCCTGCGTGAACAGTACCTCATCGAAGATACTGGGGCACGCTTCATCGACACCATGTCATTGCATGTGTGCGTCAGCGGTATAACCAGTTATCAGCGTGCTATGCTAAAATCGAAAAAGGAGCCTTCAATGGAAGACACCGATTGGATGGCGCAAAGTTCCTTGAACAGTTTGGCTGAAGTACATCGCCTGTATTGTGGCGGAGAGACGGTGTCCAAAGAGCCCCGAAATGTTTTCTTGGAGGGGTCCCTAAACGATATTCGCAATGATTTCCAAAATTTAATGACATATTGTGCCAATGATGTCGCAGCTACCCATCGTGTGCTGCGTATATTGTATCCATTGTTTAAAGAGCGCTTTTCAAATCCCGTCACATTGGCTGGTATGCTAGAAATTGGCTCCGCTTACCTACCTGTTAACTCCAATTGGCTGCGTTATATCAATGAATCGAATTTGGCCTATGAAGATCTTTCGATTGAGGCCAAATATCATTTGGCACAGCGTGCTAATGAAGCATGTGCATTGCTAAACGGGGAAAAATACCGTCAACACTTGTGGCTATGGGATGAAGATTGGAGCGTGCAAGAGTTGAAGATGAAACAGCCAAAAGTCAGAGTGAGAAGAGCACAAGTGTCCCCTACAACCAAAGATAAAGCCGAAAAATCCAACGAGAATAGTTTACAAAAGAAATTCCAACATCTGTATGACATGAGGGCATTGCTGCCTGCACGTCGTCCCCTATTGCCCGGCTACCCTGCCTGGTATCGTAAATTATGTGAGAAACCAACTCGTTCCGGTGCCAGCATTGCAGAATGGAGGCCAGGACCGACCGCAATAAGTACGGGAATGCAAATTGCACCAAAATTACTTTCCCTCTGCTGGGAGGGATATCCGTTGCACTACCACAAGGAACATGGTTGGGGTTTTTTAGTACCATTCCGTGTGGAACACACATCTGCAGATGATATAGACAATTCTGCGCCACTTATACCCATCGATGAATTAGTTAAACGTTGTCCAATTCCAGAATTTGCCCGTGCCGCCGCTACTGCAGCAGAAAGTGAATATGCATTCGGTGCGCTGCATGGAGAATTGGAAGTGCAACTGGGAAAACGAGAATTCTATTCCAAAGCTAAAAAGGATCATACTGCTGGCCAGTATACTGGTTCAGGTGTATGGTGTAATCAAGTATTGCAGCAGTGTTGCTATTTTATCAAATTGCCTCACAAGAATGGCAATTCATTTCGTGTGGGCAATCCACTTTCTAAAGATTTCCTGAATAAATTCTCCGAAAATGTCCTCAGCAGTGGTGAGGATGCTGAAAATGGTGGCGGCTCAGCATCGCGTGTTATTGAAATTGCGCGCATGATGTCGTATTGGCGTAATAATCGTGATCGAATCATGGGTCAAATGGTTGTATGGCTACCTAAACATTATTTACCAAAGCGTGTTACAATGCAACACGATGGTGAAACGACTGATGGTGACGATGATGATGATGATGACAATTCGTTACTTGATTATGGTGCCATCTGTCCACAAATTGTAGCTTGTGGCACATTGACACGACGTGCTATGGAGCCTACTTGGCTGACAGCATCAAATTCTCAACGTGAACGTATCGGTTCCGAATTACGTGCTATGGTACAAGCACCGCCATCTTATAAGATTGTCGGAGCTGATGTAGATTCACAAGAACTGTGGATTGCGTCCGTCTTGGGCGATGCATCCGCGTATGGCATACATGGGGCAACGCCACTGGGTTGGATGACACTATCTGGCTCCAAATCAAATGGCAGTGATATGCATTCGGTAACAGCGAAAGCAGTTGGCATCTCACGAGATCATGCCAAAGTTATTAACTATGCTCGCATATATGGAGCTGGTCAAAATTTCGCTGAAAGTTTGCTGAAACAATTCAATCCCACCTTTTCGGCGACGGAAGCTAAAAGCAAGGCGATGAAAATGTTCTCCATCACAAAAGGCAAGCGTATATTTAAGCTGCGCGAGGAATTTCTGGATCAGTTGGACGATAGAAAGTAAGAAAGATTTCTTTATGTACTGGCAGATTGAATTTAATGATGCTTTTCTCTTACAGTTATACTAGTTATGAGGTTTTTAAAATTGCTGCATCCTACAATCGTCCAATCAACGAAATATTTTATCCGTCTCGTTGGCAAGGCGGCACCGAGAGTGCTATGTTTAATCGACTGGAGGAGATTGCCATGCAAGATAAGCCACACACGCCATTTCTCAATTGCCGACTCAGTCGTGCACTCGAATCAAATCATGCCAATGAGAATCGTTTTTTGCCAACACGTATAAATTGGGTCGTTCAAAGTGGTGCTGTTGATTTTTTGCATTTAATGTTGGTCTCAATGCGTTGGTTAATGGGTCCAAATGCACGTTTTTGCTTGAGCTTTCACGATGAGTTACGTTATCTCGTTAAGGAGGAGCAGGCATATAAAGCGGCATTGGCAATGCATGTAACGAATTTACTAACACGTTCTTTCTGTTCATCACGCATTGGACTCACCGATTTGCCAATGTCGATTGCATTTTTCTCATCGGTGGAAGTAGATAGTGTGCTGCGTAAAGAATGTACAATGGATTGTAAGACACCGTCAAATCCACATGGGCTACAGGTCGGCTATGGCATTGAACCGGGAGAGAGTTTAAACATTTACGAGACCATCAAAAAAGCTGGTGGTAATGACCTAAGGCAATGGGAATGGCTTAAATGAATTTGCCGCAACAAAAATGTTGTGTAACCCAATAAATAACGTTTTCTGTTATTAAAACACTTGTATTATACACAAAACAGAATAAAATAAAAGAAATAAATTTTTATATTATAAAATATTAATTTAAAAAATCAACATGGTTAAAATTTTTATTTAATACAATCAGAATTATATTTAATTTTTATCAATTAACAGGCAGGTGTCCTCTCCCCTCTTCTATGGAACTTAATAGTCAACGAACTACTAAAGGGAATAGAAAGGAAAGGGTTCAGAGTGATAGCCTATGCTGATGACGTCGTATTGATGGCAGCCGGTAGATTTCTGGAGGTTCTCAGGGCCGTAATCCAGCTAAAACTCACTACTCTATTAAGATGGGCGTAAGTAAGGAGTTTGAATAGGATCCCGCAAAAAGCGGAACTTGTCTTGATCTGCGAAAATCACAAAACGTCGACAATAACTGCACCCAGTTTGGTGGGTGTTTGACTTGCTCTGAGCGTGGAGATTTGCTTTCTAGGAGTAATCACAGACCAAAAACTAAACTTGAAGGAGAATATTTTCCATAGGGTTGAAAAAGCTTCGAAAGCGCATTACGCTTGTAAGAGGGCGATGGGGAAAATATGGGGCTGAATCCGACATCAACCAGCTGGGGCTATACAAGGCTGTCATAAGACCGATACTCCTTTACGGCGTATTATCTTGGTGGACTGCGCTGTCCAAATCTTCACACCTTCAATCAATCAAAAGAGAGCCTGAGTTGGAGCAAGGACATAAAATCTTTGTTCATCAAGTGGACGACACGAAACCAGGCCGAAGTCTGTTAGAGGGCATCAGCCCTATGGCTGATACCTCTGAGGACCAACCACAAGTGTTACGGGCACTGCAACCAAACGAAATCTTTTGTACCCAAGCCCGTCTACGACACTAGAATCTCCTCTATCTTTGTAATGAAAGATAGAATTGATCTTGTTGAACTTTTGATGATTGAAGCTGGTGTTGGGAAACTCAGCTGAAAGTGTTTGAGGCAAAGCCTGGCCAAGGCCGGGAATCCGCATAAGATGTGGATCGATGTTTCATCCTCCTCCAGACAGAGTCTACACTCCGTGTCAGAGGATAGACCCATTTTGTGGAGGTGGTATTTTAACCAGTTATGTCCTAAGGGATAAACGGTTATCAGGCGTAAATTTTTTCTGCTAAGACTAATTCTGTCAAAAGCTTCATAGAAGCTGATGAGGGTTTTCGCTTAGCGGAGACCTGTCGAATTTGTCCATTGTAGTGGGTATTTGTCGTGATAATGTTTTTCTATCGTAGCTTTGGCCGATGCCCAGCTTATACTGCAGAAAATTTCTGGGCAGAAAGGTAGTAAGCATTCGGTGACTAGTTTTGAGGAGAACTCCCATGAGGATAGAGATTTGATGGCAACTTGGCTGTCTGAGTAGAAAAGAATGCGCTCTCCTTTTAGCCCTTTGACATGTGAGCGACGCGCACGAGTAGTCTGGAAGTAGAAGTCGCCCTTGGTAGAGCCAGATTGCCAAAGGAAGCCTAGCTTAAAACAGGTATTCTGAGTTCGCATATCCTGTTCCACCTTATGTTTGTGTTTTTGACTAAGGTAGCCTCGTGATTGTCACACACGTCACCTTCTTATGGAGGATGCCCTACGTCCAACATTCACACCTTTTTAGAGCAATTACACTGCATTAGCTCGCATCAAGCAGAACAATATCTCTTGTAGAGAGATTTATATTCTGAAAGGTAGCCAGGCTGAAATAAGCGTCCATGACATAATCCCCTTGAAATCGACGTCCGCCATTGACTGCCGCATATGTCCTAAAGAGATAGCAGAGCAGTACAACATACTGCTATATTAGGTACCCAGGTGTGAAGGAAAACTGCAAAGCATATGAAGTCGCGAGAGAAAGCACAAAAGCTGTGTCGAGCGCGATTATAGGAATCCCTCCTCTGTCTTCCATAGAAATGGTCTGAATCTGTAGGACGAATAAATTGCTGTGGTCCCAACTTAGTAAGAAACGCTCCAGTTTGCAGTTATTTATTTTTATGAAATTTTTATAAATAAATCCAAATGGTTCAGCTAGGGATTGAAGTGGAAATATCCGCGTGGTATCACAACGGACCTTCTTGGAATAAGTGTGCTGTCTCATAAACTTGTTTTGTCGTCTTCTCTCCATTTCAATATCAGTACTCCAACGATTTGCTCTCTTTTTTCAATTACGACAAATTAAGTGGTTTTGCATAGCGACAATTTTGAGTAAATTAAAATATTTCCTAGCGCAATGAAAAACCTAAACCTATAAAATGCCAAACAAATTAAATAATAATTTCCTACTTCATTTAATTTAAAAAAAAATCCAACTTCACAAAATTTATATGCTTTGGAACGCCCTATGATTTCTATCACCTTGTACTCTACTGTCAATTCGATAATCAAGGAAATGCCATCTCTAGAGTTGTCGTTGACATTCATTGATGACGTTTTTTTCGTTCCTTCGTGTGCATTGTGATAATTTTTTTTTTCATATGCTCGATTTCTCTTATATTTTGCAATTTTAGTTCTTTCAATCAAAGTAATATGAACATTATTGTGCAAAATGCATTCCCTGGTGCATACGATACAATATACGCAGCAATCTAGTGTAAAAAGTTATTAAGACGTGGTCGTGGTCGTGGCATTAATTGGTCGTGGTCGTGGTGGTGGTAGTGCTGATTTTGGAGTCTCAAAAGTGGTATTGCTAATGCAATAGCTACGATTGAACTACTCATAATCCGCGTTTTACAACGCACTCACACACACACAAACATAAGCAAAAAGGATCTTGACAAATATGCAAAGTTATCCCACAAAGACTAAAGAAATGTTTATAGTGCGTGCATTAGAGAAAATCCTTGCGGACAAGGACATAAGACGTTCTCATCATTCACAGCTTAAGAAATCATGTGACTCGGCATTGGAACAGATACGAGCTGAACTAATCAGCGCTGGTCAGATAGCAGAGGGTAATGAATTGCCATGTGCAGCATTGCCATTACCCAAAAATGATGCAGCAAGCATAATAAATGCAGAAACATATTTTCTACCATTCGAATTGGCGTGTAAAAGTCGTTCGCCACGTATTGTTGTCACTGCATTGGATTGTTTACAAAAGCTCATAGCATATGGTCATCTAACAGGTGCCATACAAGATTCTGCCAATCCGGGACATCAATTAATCGATCGTATTGTCAATACCATATGCGGTTGTTTCAATGGACCTCAAACTGATGAGGGTGTACAATTGCAGATTATCAAAGCATTATTGACAGTCGTTACTTCTCAACATGTTGAAATACATGAAGGTACTGTGCTACAAGCAGTACGCACCTGCTACGATATATATTTATCAAGTAAAAATTTGGTCAACCAGACAACAGCACGTGCGACTCTGACGCAAATGTTAAATGTAATATTTGCTCGCATGGAAAATCAAGTCTATGAAGTGGCTGCCACAAATGCTGCTAATGAGGCTTCCACTATATCTGGTGCAGGGGAAGAAGACACGGCAGAACAAATGGCAACTGCAGTGTTGGAGGACATAATCAATTGTAAGTAGCATGTGTGGGTGTGGTTGGTTTCTTTATTGTACTCATGTAATAATCAAATGTCATTACAGCTGCCTTTACTGAAGCTTTGAAGGAGGATGGTCTTACATCAAATAATGAAGAGACAACAACAGCAGCAACAACAACAACAACAACAGACGTACCACTAACAGATGGTGGTGATATTGCACACGCACATTCTGAAGAGAGTGTCGAAATGCAGAGTGAGAACGATTCAGTGGTTACAGCCAAATTTACACATGTCCTACAGAAGGATGCATTTTTGGTATTCCGTGCTTTGTGCAAGCTTTCAATGAAACCATTGCCCGAAGGTCATCCCGATCCAAAATCACATGAGCTACGCTCTAAAGTGCTCTCATTACACTTGCTGCTGTCGATACTACAGAATGCAGGACCGGTATTCCGGTCAAATGAAATGTTCATCATGGCCATAAAGCAATATCTGTGTGTGGCACTCTCTAAGAATGGTGTCAGCCTAGTTCCCGAGGTTTTTGAGCTATCCCTATCAATATTTGTGGCATTGTTATCGAATTTTAAAATCCACCTAAAGAAGCAAATTGAAGTTTTCTTCAAAGAAATATTCCTCAATATTCTCGAGGCGACATCGAGTTCATTCGAACACAAATGGATGGTTATACAGGCGCTAACGCGGATATGTGCCGATGCCCAATCGGTTGTAGATATCTATGTGAACTATGATTGTGATTTTCAAGCGGCAAATCTCTTTGAGCGACTCGTTAATGATCTTTCGAAAATCGCCCAAGGACGACAGGCATTGGAATTGGGTGCCAATCCCATGCAGGAAAAATCGATGCGAATACGTGGTCTCGAGTGTTTGGTATCAATCCTGAAATGCATGGTCGAATGGAGTCAGGATTTGTACGTCAATCCAAATATGCCATCACTGAATGCACATGAAGGCACTGCACATGCACACAAATCGATAGCGGAGCAACATCAGGCTTCAGCCGATAATGCGGATGCCATATCTCAGACGAATGGCAGTCGTTCTGCCTATGGCGGCTCTAGTCATAGCCTTAACTCGTATGGCAGTGTTAAGAATACAGAGGTACTTGATCTGCCCGAGGCACTGGAGGAACGTAAAATGCGTAAAGAGGTCATGGAGACGGGCATTGAGCTATTCAATCGCAAACCGAAGAAGGGTGTGCAATTCTTGCAGGAGAAAAAACTACTGGAGACAACAGCAAAAGGCATTGCCATCTGGCTGCACAAAGACGCACGTCTCGATAAGACGGTCATTGGAAATTATCTGGGTGAAAATGATGATCACTCCAAGGAGGTAATGTGCGCCTATATTGACGCATTCGATTTTCATCATATGGAAGTTGTCGCAGCGCTGCGTTTATTGCTCGAAGAATTCCGTTTGCCGGGGGAAGCGCAAAAGATCGATCGCCTAATGGAGAAATTCGCCAGTCGCTACTGTGAATGTAACCCCAATAATCAGCTGTTTCAAAGTGCTGACACCGTTTACGTGCTCGCTTTCTCCATTATTATGCTGACGACCGATTTGCATTCGCCACAGGTGAAGAACAAAATGACCAAGGAGCAATATATCAAAATGAATCGTGGCATTAGTGACAGCAAAGATGATCTACCCGAGGAGTACCTGTCGTCAATCTACGATGAGATTGCTGGACATGAGATTAAGATGAAAAATACCGTAGTCAATAAGCCGGGCAAACAAATCATAGCCAATGAGAAGCGTCGCAAGCTCCTATGGAATATGGAAATGGAGGCGATATCGGCTACGGCTAAGAATTTAATGGAATCAGTATCGCATGTAAAATCTCCATTCACCTCGGCTAAGCATTTGGAACATGTACGTCCAATGTTTAAAATGGCATGGACACCATTTCTAGCGGCCTTTGCAGTCGGTCTACAGGACTGTGATGATCCGGAGATTGCGTGTCTCTGTTTGGATGGCATTCGTTGTGCAATACGAATCGCCTGTATATTCCATATGACCCTCGAACGTGATGCCTACGTACAGGCATTGGCTCGCTTCACCCTACTCACCGCCAATTCGCCGATCAATGAGATGAAAGCAAAAAATATCGACACAATAAAGACATTGATAATGGTCGCTCACACAGATGGCAATTATTTGGGTAGCAGTTGGTTGGACATTGTCAAATGTATTAGTCAATTGGAATTGGCACAACTTATCGGTACCGGCGTACGACCACAATTTCTTTCGGGCGCTCAGACAACGCTTAAGGATTCATTGAATCCCAGCGTGAAAGAGCACATCGGTGAGACAAGTAGTCAAAGTGTGGTGGTTGCTGTTGATCGTATTTTCACCGGCTCGATACGTTTGGACGGTGATGCTATTGTCGATTTTGTCAAGGCCCTTTGTCAGGTTAGTTGTTAAATACATTCATACGCATTGGCTTAATGAGAAATTACCCTGTTCGATAAGAAATTTGCATTTGTGCGAAGTATTTCTATAAAATGAACCTCAAAATGTGAATTCCTAAATTGTAACGTATTTTAAAGATATGCTGAAAATAAGTGCAATATAAAATCGAATCCTGGATTCCTCATATCCAAGAAATTTTAAATTAATAATTATCTCGTTTAAAAATAGCATAGCGCCATCTAGAGTCGATTTTAGAATAATATAAACAGAGTTTGGATTTTCTGTATCAAAATATCTTAAAATGACAAGTTCCCCGATTCGATTTAATCTGAATTGCCAGCCATTTCTGTTCTTCACTAGCTGGCATCAGTTAGAAATTCCAGTGCTGATAGATTATCCAGTACTTTCCACTGGAGGTTGGGTCTTCCTTGAGTTTAACTAACAATATTTTAAACCTGAGAGCACCACCGGCTTGCCATTAGTTAACCAACTGCAGAATCCACAGATTTCAAAGTGTTGTCATACTTTCCTCTTGGTTAACTAAACCATAGGTAATGCAAAACATTAGTTAAAACCATTACGAATCCAACATTCGTCCCATTTTCGAAGTTTTTAGCGCCATTGGGAGAAGTTGGGGACTAAGTTTTCTTTGGCCTAAGTTAGACATTTGTGGTGACTAACTTATAATAGGTTACCAGTCGATAGTTACAAAGAAGTTTGCTTGGAAGTAGTACATCTTCCATTTTTCCCACCCTACTCTCTCCCTCACTCTTCCCGCGATACGAGTATGCTGATAAGGCCGAGTTCTAAAGTTAGTACGTTCAAAATGCCCACATCAATGAGTTTTTGAAAATGCTTGATGAAAGGTTTTTTTTTACCCCAAAAAGACAAAAAAAATTGTTGAAAAAGGCTCAAGAAATCATTCATGAAAATATCCCAAAATATTCCAGTTCATTAGAAATGCTTTGTAGGGGTCCCTATGCCCCTAAGGATGCAGCAAACGGGGATCATAAAACACTCAAAATGTCTTCTAAATTTAACAAGGAGAATGAAGGCCGAGTTACAAAGTTAGTACTTTCAAAATTCCCACATCGATGAGTTTTTGAAAATGTTTGATGAAAGGTGTGCAAAAACACGCTTGAATTTTATAATGTTTTTTTTTTACCACAAAAAGACACAACAATTTAATGAAAAAAGCTCAAGAAACATCCCAAAATATTCCAGTTCATTAGAAATGCTTTGTAGGGGTCTCTATGCCCTTAAGGGTGCCGCAAACGGGGAACATAAAAGACTTAAAATGTCTTCTAAATTTGTATCGAATAATTATCATAAAACATGGAGAATGCATTCGAATTGAAAGTCTTTTGGGAGTCACATAGAGGATTATTTTTAGTGAGGTTTCGTTGAAGGCAAAAATCTATTTTAAGATATCCAAACCAGCGTAGTTTGCAGGGTTTTGAATAAAATTTGAAATGTGTGAATTGTGTCTTGCGTAACGCTTTCTGAAACACAGCTCCCTTTTCCTCTCCAACACCGCAATAAAACCTTCCTTTAGTAATTGAATTTTATTTTATATTATTTCAGGTCTCCGTAGATGAGCTCCAGAACGTACAGCCGCGAATGTTTTCACTGCAGAAAATTGTCGAAATATCATATTACAATATGGAACGTATTCGTTTACAATGGTCACGCATATGGCAAGTGTTGGGTGAACATTTCAATACGGTCGGTTGTAATACCAACGAGGAGATAGCATTTTTTGCACTTGACTCACTGCGACAGCTCTCAATGAAATTCATGGAGAAGGGAGAGTTTGCCAATTTCCGATTTCAAAAGGACTTCCTACGTCCGTTCGAGCATATAATGAAAAAGAATCAATCACCGGCCATACGTGATATGGTTGTCCGCTGTATTGCACAGATGGTCAATTCACAGGCACGCAATATTAAATCGGGTTGGAAGAATATCTTTTCGATATTCCATTTGGCGGCCGGCGACCATGAGGAGGCCATTGTTGAATTGGCATTCCAGACGACGGGTAAAATTATCGGTGAATTGTATCAGAAACAATTTGCCATTATGGTGGACTCATTTCAAGACGCCGTCAAGTGCCTATCAGAATTTGCATGCAATGCCCGCTTCCCAGACACCAGTATGGAGGCGATACGTTTGGTGCGCACATGTGCCCTCTGTGTACATGATGCCCCACAGCTGTTTGCCGAACATGCTGGCATGGAGAATGACATTTCGGTAGCGGAAGAAGATCGGGTTTGGGTACGCGGATGGTTTCCGATGTTGTTCTCGCTCTCGTGTGTGGTGAATCGTTGCAAATTGGATGTGCGTACTCGAGGTCTGACCGTACTGTTTGAAATTGTCAAAACCCACGGCGACAGTTTCAAACCGAATTGGTGGAAGGACTTGTTCAATGTCATCTTTCGCATATTCGACAATATGAAGTTGCCCGAACATGTCACAGAGAAATCGGAATGGATGACGACAACATGCAATCATGCACTGTATGCAATAATCGATGTGTTCACACAGTACTTTGATGTTTTGGGTCATCTGCTGCTCGAAGATCTCTTTGCACAGCTGCATTGGTGTGTGCAGCAGAGCAATGAACAATTGGCACGTTCCGGTACAAATTGCTTAGAGAATTTGGTCATTTCCAATGGTTTTAAATTTAATGAAGCCACCTGGGATAAGACTTGCCAATGTATATTGGATATTTTCAATGCAACGCTGCCCAGAGAGCTCTTAACGTGGCGACCCTCAACGGGGAATCCACAACAGCAGCAACAGCAGCAGCAGCATCAGCAACAACAGCAGCATGGTATGAGAAAAAATTCCTTTGTTGATAAATCGAACAAAATGAGTCGTAGTCAATCGCAACATTCCGTCTATAGTGTAGTAGATGACACTGATGTCGTCGCCACCACGACGACCACAGCAGCTCTAACAACACAGACAGCCACAAATGGTGCCTATCATCATCATAATCAAGTGATGCAATATAATTCGCTATTCGAGAATTTGCTAATCAAATGTGTTGTCCAGCTGGAGCTCATTCAGACAATGGATAATATTGTCTTCTTTCCGGCAACATCACGCAAAGAGGATGCCGAGACATTGGCGCAAGCTGCCGCCGATCTAACAGGCAGTAGTGCGGCCAGCAATATTCTTGATTGCCAACGCGAAGAGCAAGGCATGTACAGCTATTTGCGTACACGGCAGCTGTTGACGTTGGCCGATTGTCTAATGCAATCCCATCGTTTTGCGAAACGTTTCAATGCCGATCACGATCAGCGTAACAATCTGTGGCGTGCCGGTTTTAAGGGTTCGATTAAACCGAATCTCCTAAAACAGGAAACCGCATCGTTGGCATGTGTCCTGCGTATTTTCTTCAAAATGTACGGTGATGAAAATCGTCGTAGCGATTGGCCGGGCATTGAACAGGAGCTGGTGCAGGTTTGCATAGAGGCTCTCTCATATTTTCTCAGTCTACAAAGTGAAGCACATCGTGATGCATGGACTTCATTGCTATTGTTAATATTGACGCGTCTCCTGAAGATGGCCGATGATAGGGTATGTATGATATATCATAGAAAACATGCATAAAGGTTCAAGTTGAGTTAAAAAGGCATTGAATTATAAGATCTGAGTTTAAGATTTTCTGGGTAAGAAAATAGAACCAGTTAATCATTTCTGAATTAATCTGAGTTATTGTTTACAATACTTATGACGGTGTTTTTGTTGTTTGCAATTAGATTCAAACATATTCTGTAAACATATTTAGTAAAAAGTGCCTCTGAAGAGCTTGATAAAAAAGCTACGAAATGTCGGGTGAGATTATGGATTAATTTGGTTTTAATCGCAGCTTAATAATTTTGACCTTAAATCCTGAAAGCAAGGGATTGTTGTATATAGATTTGTGATAATTTTGGAAAATTTTCAATTTGTCCCGCTTTCCGGGAGTAGTCACGGTTGAAGTATTCATAATATCGACTTGAGATTTTACACATTTTTACCACAGATATAAACAGTATTTTTACGCAGAGATTGCTCGACATAAGCTCTCCAAGAAATATGACAATAAAAATAAATATAATTAAAAATAAAAGAATCCTTTTACCTAATCGACCCTGAAATCGTGAGTTATGAGAATAAAGTTTTGGAATTGAAAAATAAAAGCACCATTTAATAATAAAAGTACTCCATATAAAGTTCTCATTTTAAAATGAAAATTTTAAAATAAAAATCGTAAATTTTGGGAATCTTTTTCTTTTTTGTGTACAAATAAACATAGTCTGCATACAAAATTTTGGTTTTTTAAACAAATTTGTATGGAAGGTACCATTATTTTTCAAACTGTTATTCTGTAAAATGTGATTTTTTTTTTTACTAAAACCATACTCCACACAGAATTTGAAGTAATTTTGGGCACAAATAGACACAGTCCCTATACAAAATTTTAATTTTTTAAACATATTTGTATGGAATGTGCCACTATTTTCAATGTATCATATTGAAACTTTGAAATTCTTGTTTTTTTTTCACAAAAACAATACTACACACAAAATTTGAAGTAATTTCGTACAGAAATGAAAATATTCCCATACAAAATTTGATATTTTTAGACAAATGTTGTCAAATTTGTATGGAAGGTACCATTATTTTTGAATACATCAATTATATAACTTTAGGAGTAATTTTTTTTTTAATGAAATTTGTAGTCCACATAGGATTTGAAATAATTTCGTGCAGAATTTAACATAGTACCCATACAAAACTCTAGTTTGTTTATCTTGTATCTATGCATAAATTTGTATGGCAGATACCATTGTTTCTCAATGCATTACTATGAATTTTTGGAGATTTCGTTTCAAACAAAATCGAAAACTTGTTCAAAGAATCATTCTAGTAACTTTTTCAATTTTATTTTTCACCAAATTTATACTTTCCACAGAATTTAAAGTGATTTAGAAACAGAAATAAACATAACCTCCATACAAAATTTAAGGATTTCTAAACAAAAACTCAAAAATTGTTCAAAACATCATTCCAAAAACTTTGTTAATCATATTTTTTCGCCAAATTTGCACTTAATGCACTTGAAATTGTCAAATTTTTTAAACAAAAATAGATAAATTCATTATGTTGGAGGAAAATAGAAGATTCGCAAAGATTTTTGAAGCTAAAACCAGTTCGAAAATTTCTGTGTGACGTCACGACCTATCCTTGCAAAATTAGTAAAGGTCTGTCGTCTCGCAGAAAATTTCGCTGTTGCATTGCTGCTCAACTCATTTTATATATGTATTTTTATACAATTATACTAAATGATGACCTCTTTTATTACAGTTTGCTACTCACGTGTCCAATTACTATACACTGCTTTGTGAAATTATGTGCTTTGATCTAAAGCCTGAACTAAGAAGTGTCCTTAGGCGTGTGTTTCTGCGTATCGGTCCAGTATTTAATATTGTGAAATAATAACCATCGATATAATTATGTAAACGCATACTTATATGACTATACGATAAACAATATACATATATTATATATATATATATATATATATATAGAGAAAAAAATGTATATGATTTAATACGAGTACATACATATTTACATAGTTATATAGAAACGCTAACTCCATTTAAATAATTTTAATGTGATTTGGGAGTAGTAATTCAAATTATATATGAATGCGTACATATACTATACCTATATATATATAACATATATATTTATTATTAAACTAGATGCATACATACACACATGTGTGCGTCTAAAACTTTTTGCTAATAATTAACTGTTGTTATTGTAATGAAAAATAACAAGTGCATAACAATATATAATAATAATATACCTACATACATTCTTCTACATATATGTATAATATATAAATGCATAGTAGTTATAATTAGTGACTGGTTAAATGTCAAATTTATTTTGGGTATCAACAAGAAAACATGAAATTCTTCATATAAATACATATAGATATATATATATATATATATATATATATATATATATATATATATATATATATATATTTAGTATAAAATTGATTAAAATGTTTGTTTATGTAATAATTTATGTGTTGTATCGGTACATATGGTACACGAGTACGATATTCATAAGTAGAAATGTGCTCTGTAAAATATGCTGTAATAAAACTGTTAAACTGTTATACACTGTACAAAGTACCAGAACTCTTTAACAGTAGCAGCAGTAGCAAAGAACTGCATACATATTGTAAATTCATTTTTTTTTTTTCTATAAATTTACTTTTAATTTTATGATTATTTTATAAAATGGTTTAATTTTTTTTTTTTTTTGGATTGGTTTGAATATTTAATTTTTATCTACATAACTACATATGCTTTTCTAGCACCATATAATTATGCAATTATGCATATATACATATATATATAAAGACGTATAGTATATACTTACATACTTGCAAATATAATATCTGCAAGCTATTACGCTTAATAATTGAAACTGATGATAAGCAAACATTCACAACACAATCACGGTTTTATGGCACTTGACAATTTATTGAATGAAATTTATGCTATACTTATAGATTTGTTTAATTCTATACGATTACGAATACGACGATCCGAATACAAATGAATACAAATGTGTAACGAGTATGCATGTAATGCATCAATTGAAGTGAAAAGGAAAATAATAATAAATCAAATAAAAAGCGTAACGAGTAATGAGTATATGTAAATGTATATTAATAATTAAAAATTAGTAAATAAACATTTATTAAAACATACTATGATTATTATTATTATTATTATTATTATTATTACCATTATTGCTATTAACTACATACATAAATAAAATTAAATATATTTGAAGGACAAAAGTACAAAAATTCGAACTTAAATTCATTTATACAACATTATTGAAAAGGGGATTTGAGAAATACCACCGATTACAATAATGTCTAGGCTTAAGAAGCACTGCATAAATAACTAAAAAACTATGGGTTTTCAGCTTTTGAGTTTAGAAGCAAACCTGAAGCTGATTTTCGATATCTAACCATGAATTAGAATGCTATATATTTGGGATCGCCGAATCCGAATCGGCACTCAGTTTCTTTGGGTCGCTGAATCGAAATTTATTGTAGTATATCATCACCACTACCTCTAAAAAAAAAACTTGCAAAAAATTGCCGAAGAAACGATTTTTTTTTTTTGATGTTAGAAAGAAACCTGAGTGTGATGGCGGAAATTCGACCATGGATTTGAATTTAACTCCTTTGCTCGGTTCCACCGAACCCTGTAGTAATGAAGCAAAGAATTTGTAATCTTCTTGAAAAATGTTCACTCTACTTAGTGAACACCCTATTATGCAGAATAAGAAAACTACTTTGGGGACCTAGTCCCACTCTTAAAGGCTGAAATAGGAAATTTGTTGAAATTCATAAACCAACTCGGTTGGTTTAACGAGGTGTCAGGGTAGGAAGCAAATCGCAGGGATCTTCATAATTTTCTTTATGAATTCAAGAATTTTGGGTTGAGGTTTGGCACAGATTTCACTCTTGCACATAACATTAACACCCAGCAAAGGTCGGATACTGATTCATAGTGTCCATATCTTTGAGACAAGATTGACAAGTCGGGTCTGTGATGGCATAGTGATAATGTTTCGAGTTCAGTCCACCTTCTTTTATTGATGGAACCCCCAAAGTTGTTGACCCATCACCATATGATCTTGCCTTGTATTATGCAGAAGCAGAAAGCAATTTCTGTCGGTCGGTTCAGCGAGTAAACTGAGGATTGCGTTGAAACCACTTATAGATGAGGAGGCCACTCCAAATGCCTACCCCTATATCGTTCAAAATCGGCCGATAAAATGGCATTAGCCGTGTTCCGAACGGCAGAACTTTTGCGACATCACTTTTTCTGAGTTTTGTCACAGAGTTTTTTCCATGGCAAATTGTTACTCCCACTATGTACATCTAAATGAGTTTATGAGCTCCCTAACAATGGATCCTCCATCTCATCATTCATTCTGCTTCAGCTCGTTGGAGTCCAGAATATTGTTATATAAACTATGGCTGCCTAGGATCTCTGAATTTGTTCCACTATATTTATTTAAATTTAACTTTTTCCAATTTTTTTAAATTTTTCCATTCTCTCGCTCGATCTTCTTGTTTCTACTCCCCTGAGTTCAGAGCATTGTCAGGCTAACTGCCTATACAAGTGCATATGCTAATACATATAAGGACGTCCTGGGAGCTCAATATTTGTTCTGCATTTGTTCTTAGGGTTTATGCCAGCATCCAGTAAAGCGCTCTGTTCTTTTATCGCAGCACTAAAACGAGTATATTCCAATATAACATTGGCATTAGCCGAAGCAATTGTGCGTCTTGGATATAAAGGGGAACCATTGTGAGCTTCTATTAAAAACTCTCTTAATTCACAATTTTCTAACGTAGTGATTTTTTTCTGGGCGATGTTTCACTTACTGAGGCAAGTGATGTCCATTTTGATGCCGCATGTGAACGGCCCCATTTGTTAAAAACCAACCTGAGCTTTGAGTGAAGAGTAGACTGTTCCCTAGCTGGTAGTAAGTCAACTCGGTGCGATCGTGCATGAAAGTGACTGTCAGAGCCAACGCCCGATACGCACACAGCAGCTGAGTGATGGGCTCCGGTTCTTGCTCGTCAAGAGTTATATACCGCATTTGACAACTCTAGTAGTATCAGTACCGCCTGAAGCTCGTGTGTTGTTTAAAAATTTGCGACAGGAGCCCTGCGTGCTATATTATTATAGATATGTACACACATTAAGTACAACACTTTGAATGAAAATATGTTGACGAAACACTTTCGTCTCATATAAGAATCGTCAAGGCAATCAAAATGATCTTCATATATGTACATGCACATCTTACACACAGACAGTAAGTATATTAAAATATGTAAATAATTTAACGCGAGAATCATACTATAGTTACATACATACAATACGCAATACGCCTTATTACCAATTGACATCAAAGGGCATAAAATAATTTAGCAGTAATTTTCCAAATGAGTTTAACAACATTTTACTTGTCATGCATTGGAGTAATTTTCTATAAGTACGCAGACGCATTTATTATATGTACCTCTAGTAAGTCTGTAGGAAATTATTTAAAGTCGGAGTTGAAGGCCTAAGTTGTGAATCAGCTATTAGCTGTCCTCGAATGAGGCAAATGTGAAACTTATAGGAGATTGATATTCAGATCAAAATAAAAACCTCTAGGTTATGCGTAAGCTAGGCTTACGCATATCATCTGCCAGTTATTTTTCTGTCGTATCCTTGTTATTTGGTACCTGACCTTCAAATATGGCCTTAAAAAACCAATAATATTTTAGTCAACATTTCTATATGTTTCTTAAATGAGTCGATAGCCTAGGTCAGGTCATGACCTATCACTTTCTAAGCACTTTCTACCGTATACTTATATAAATTTTGAATCTATGTATGTATATATATATCTTGAAGTTGAAAACTAGGTAGGCACATTAAAAAATATTCATAATACGTCATAACTACGTACATACTCTGTAGATTAAGTTTAGTCATCATCATAAAATAATAACAAAAACGCGGAAAATTTTTTCCCAATATTTATTGTATGTACAATAAATTTACTTGGTATGTAGTTTCGTACTTTTTATGTGATAATTTTTTATTTAACAAATCTATAAATGTGAATACGTAGAAGTTTATCATTCGCATCATACATAGATGTCCGAGGTAAAAGTTCTCAGAGCCAAGAAAGAATAAGAGCAAAAAGAAGAAGAACAACAACAGAAAGAGAAACATCTATAAAGCTATTTATGACTGGATGATACATATTATTTTAATACACCGCATCTTTAATAAAAAAAGAGATGTAATTTAAAATCTTAATTAAGTAACTTAGTGAAAAGGTTAAATTCAGTGAAATCGAAACCCCAATGTGACAAAAAATGGCGGAGATAGATAACTCTGAATCTCTTTGATTGCGTTTTCCCACACAACTTAAGGGGGTCCACCTGTGTGAGCGCGGTATTTCGAACGCTTTTTTGGTAATTTTCGTTAGGAGAACTAATTCGAAAATAAGAATAAGTTTTACGTTATTTTGAAGGTTTGTGCTTATATTTCAATAGTAAATTTTTCCAATAGTGTAATCCGAAGGCTTGAATTTATTAAGGGCGTTCAAAGTGACCCCTTCAAAATGAAATACCGAAATTGTGGGCAAGATTCCGCTCGAACCAGTTATCTAAAACGCAAAAAGTAAAAAAAATCTTATTTCTGTTTATATCGTTGAGGTACTGACGTAGGATTTTGACGAAATTTTAAAGTTAAGTAGATTTTTATAATCCTGCCCACAAAATTCAATAATATGGTTTCGAGAAAAATGCTTTCAAAGTTTGGAAACACAACAAAACTTTGTATTATAGACTCACATTTAATCTGCAATACCAGGACCATAAACTTCCCCTTCCTCATCCTGTAGAATCTCTCGTTAAAGATGCGAAAAATGTATAAAAAAAAAAACGATTTTTCGAAAATTTTACACAGGTGGACCCCCTTAATGTTTGAATTAATTCTCTTTATTATTAAATGTGCGACATGAAGTCAGAAGTCTTCCTAAAAACAGTAAGAAGAAAGTAAGTGTAGAAAAAATATAATGGAACAATCTGATTAATCAAAATTCTGATTAATCAATTATTCGATTAATGGAAATTTTTGTGAATAAAAACAATAATATATTCTAGTATATTCTATCGGTCAGGGGCAAGCCTTTTGAATTGATCGTTACCCACCAGAGGCTCTATTACATCAAATTTGCAAGACATCGATTTTCACAATTTTCCACCTTTTTTTTCACGCAATATAATGATATGGCAATCAAACGAAAGAGAAAATTCGTGGTAGTTGAGAAAAAAAACTACTTCAAAAATTTTGTGAAGAAAAAATCACAAAAAATAAATATTAAAATTTATCCTTGAATAGGCTTGAGAGAAAACTAAATGTTTTGTCAAAAAATTAATTTCATTTTTCATTTCGGTCAGATGTTTGTAAGCAATTGAAGGAATCTCCGGAGATATATATTATATATTCCAGATCAGCGTTGCCTAAATAGTTGATTTAACGATGTCCGACCAAATATTGAGCTATTTTGACGATCCAAGGGTAGTGATGTCAGTGATAATGGGCATGTGGCCGTTGGTCGATCACGGAGCAATTAAAGCGACTAACGTTGGAATATTTAAAATGTTTAACTTGCTATAACTTACTTAATATATCGTCTAGGACAACAAAATTTGACACATAGAGTTATGTTATAAAAAAAAAAAATAAAAAAACAAATAAATATGTGGCACTTATAGGCCCCGCCGAGCTTTTCTTCGAGTACTATTGTGTGTGTCAAATTTTGGTCAGTATTGGACCTATTGATATTAGCCGGTTCCGAACGGCAGAACCCTTGTGACATCACTTTTTCTTAGCTTTGTCACAGAGCTCTTTTATAAGCTTTTTCATGGCCGGAAAAATTGCTAATTGCATGCCGTTCGAAGGAAAAGTATCTCCCATACAAAATGCCTGAATTTCTTTTAAATATAAATAGCTATAACTTTGGCTATCTTCTGTATAGAATAACCATATTTACCGCTTAGGTTAATATTGTAGTCGAAAATAAGCTGGCATGAAATCACTTCTTAATATAGCTCCCATACAAAGTTGCGAACTTATCTTAAACTTTAAATACCCCATAATTTACAAAATACTTCGTCTAGGACAACCATATTTCATTTGCTCATTAGTATTACAAGCAGAAATTATTCCTCTAAAAATTGGTGAGTCACACCTACTACTTAATGTAGCTCCCATAGAATCGATTCGATCGATTTTTCGATCGATTGAATTTTGTGGGTGTTGTAAAGAGCCACGTGCGCCACGCTTAAGCTGCTGACTAGGCATTGCTGATGAATATGCATATATGTACAATACATTATACCATATTAGATTGTTGTTTTTGATTATTTGTTGTTATCGCTCACTAGTCCAACGTACTCTTTACCCCCACATCATTTGACATTGATGCGCAAACAAACAAATTTTGATATATTGTATGTAGTAAACAAAAAAACAGGTGAGAGAGTAATTGCAAGAAATTATATAGAAATATGCATTTATGAAATTATTTATATAAAATATTAACTTATTAGCGATGCTTCAATTATTTAAATCATTATTTATCATTTTCTAATTTATGTCATTTAGCACAAAAATGAATTCAAATGAATGAATGAATAGAAAAAAAAAAATAAAGAAAAAAAGCCGATCATAAATTAAATCAACAATCATTCAAAAGTGCACTTGTGCTCTATGCAATAAAACACAAACGATTTTGATTAATATGATGATTGGCTTGAAAAGTGACATCTCAATTGTGCTTCCTCTTTATTTGTGGCCTCCCCCCTCTTTAGTTATCTTTCAATTACCTACTATGTATTCAATTCAAAACAATTGATAGATATATTGTCGAGTGTATATGCTCATAGATAGTGTTTTTTTAATTAATTAAAAGTACTTTTGAACGATATACGTGGAGACATAGATATACTATGTGAACATACTCGATTTAGTATGATGATTAATTGCTTCAATTGTGCGAACGACTAAGTACCTATCCAATGAAAAAAAAAAAATGTATTAAGAAGCTCTTCAACTCTTTTTTTTTCTCTCCACTAGTATGTTTACAAGTGCATTATCTATAGGAGTAATAAGCCAAAGAAGTATAGGTGCAAATATAATTTATATTATGTAGAATTAATTTTGCATCTTGTGTTGAAGATGACTTTCACACGCGTAGCAGTGGCATATTTTCGCAAAAAAACAATCATAAATAAACGTTTTGAGAAAAATATGAAAATTCCAAATGAAATACATTTTTTTTTTGTAATTTTTTTAAAAATAAATATTATATTTTTAAACTCGATTAAATAAAAGTCACCGCGTTGTCATCATATGCTTTTAAAATGTGCAAAAAGAAAAAATAATAAATTTATTCAACATTATACTCGTATATATATTCCTATTTTTATAACAAATTAACAGATAGTGACACAAAAAACAGAAAACAATTCAAATAATGTGAATGATCCGAGAACGTCAAATATTTTTATAGCACATTTTTATAAGTGGTGGCATATTAGGGTGCGTAAAATTCTTTGAAAATCTTTTGTTGAACAAGAGTAACCCCCACGCCCTTTTAAATATTGAGATTGAACATTTTAGGTCATTTAAAAATTAGGATTGCCACATTTAAAATTGACATTTGTCGAGAATGTGGTTTCTCAATATGGCAACCACAAACATTTTTGTAAAAATTCCGTTGGCTCAAATGAAAAACCGAAAAAGAAGTTCCAAATTCAAATAGCGAACAATCTTTCTTGAAAAATAGCACCCTTATGTCTATTTAAGTGTTAACGAATTTATATTTGAGGTCAGAGAATCCAAAATGAAGATCCTGCTTTGGGAAAACTGAAAAGTAATAGTGGGTGCCGTAGCACAGTGGTTAGTGTGTTCGCCTTCTGATCTGTAGGTCGTGGTTCAATCCCCGGCTGATACATAACAAATTTTATAACGATTAAATTTTTCTTTCGAATGGTATCCACCTGTCGGCAAGCAATTGGCAATTCTTCCGACAGTAACAAGTTGCCATGAAAAAGCTTCTAAAAGATCTCTGTGACAAAGCTCAGAAAAAGTGATGTCACAAGTGTTCTGCCGTTCGGAACCGGCTAAAATAAGTAGGTCCCTTCTAATATTGTCCAAATTTAAGACGCACAACAGTAATGGAAGAGAAGCTCGGCCAATGAGCCCTTTGGGGCTTTAAGTGCCACATATTTATTTATTTTTTTTAATAGTGAGAGGCTTTTTGGGCTCAAAATTTCAAATTTGAGATATAAAACGTAAGAAAAATTGACATTACGTTCTCGAAAAGTAGTAGTGTGGTTGTTTTCGCTTTTACGTAATTAAAATTTGAGGTGAAAATCGGAAAAAATTTAATGACTGCACCAAAATTAGGGTAACTGCTTTGAAGAAACCGATATTTCGTTAAAAAAAATAGTAGTGAGTGGGGTTTTGGAGTAAAGAATGAAATGCCCAAAACAAATTAGCGGGCCTTCTTTGGAAAAACCGACCCGAGCAGTTGTATTGAGGTCAGGGAATTCTAATTTGATGTCAAAATCGTATGAAATTAAATTACCATTACTAAATGGCGAACTTGTAATGCGTGTCTTCAGTTTCCAGCTTGGGTGACGCTCAGTCAGCCAGGGTTTGCACAAGCGAGCAGCGTAAAAAAACTCTTGTTTGTGGGAGGAGGACCAAATTTCCCACGATTGCTTTATTGACAATCAGTTCACCGACACTAGAAGAGTTTTTTTACGCTGCTCTCTTGTTCAAACCCTGGCTGACTGAGCGTCACCCCATCTGGAGCCTAAACTGGCACGAGTTACAATGGCGCCCGAACAGGGACAAACTTCACGAACGTTCACGAAAAATAATAGTGAGGCGATTGTGGAGTCAAGGAATTCTAGTTTGAGTTTTAAATTGTAAAAAATTAAATGGACATCCCGAAATGGCGGAAGTACTTTGAAAAAACTGATATTAGTTCCACGACAATTAGTAGAGAGAGGGTTTTCGGGGTCAAGAAATTCAAATTTGAAGTCGAAATCGTAAAAAATTAAATGCCCACCAGAAAATAGCGGACCTATTTTGGTAAAACTAACATTACGTTTGTGAAAAGTAATAGTGAGTAAATCTGAGGGCGAAGTCATAAAAAACGTCTTCGAAAAGTAATAGTGAGCGGAGGTCAAGGAATCTAATATATGTTCTAGATTGTAAAAAATTAAATGGCCATCCCGAAATGGCGGACGTTCTTTGGAAAAATTGATATTACGTTCACGAAAAGTAGAAGAAAGGCGGTTTTCAGTGTAAGAAACCAATATAAGGAATTAAAATTTGAGATAAAAATCGTAAAAATCATGGGTTTGTAAATGTGTTTGAATTTCAAGTCGCAGATTCTAAATTGTTTGAATCAGTGATCCAGTAACAATTTGCCATAAAAAATGCTTCTTAAAGAGCTCTGTGACAAAGCTCAGAAAAAGTAATGTCATAATGTTTCTGCCATTCGGAACCGGCTATCCATTTGTGAGTCCCTTCTAATATTGTCTAAATTTAATACGCACAACAATAGTGGAAGAGAAGCTCGTTGGTATCACATTGGACCTGTATGGCCTAAGTGTATCCTCTCAGAGACAGAGAGAGAGAGAGAGAGATAGAGAGAGCTACCACAATAACTTAACCTATTACTACAGAATTTGATGAAAACTATACTACAAAGTACCCATGTAGAAAGTATCAATATCTCGAATATCTATTTATATGATCGATTATTCCAAAATAGTTTGTTGCTATTTATATTGTTTGGTTATTTGTTTATAATTTTCAAATAAAAATATACTATAACAAAAGTTAAACAAAAGTAAAGGGTAATAACAATATGTGACCAAATCAAAACTATTTGATTCAATTTGATTCAATTTAATTTACGCTCGCTCATTCATTAGCTACTAAATAGGTATATGAATTTGTGAGAGTGGCTGGTCAAGTGTTGATTGAACATCAACAATACTAGAAATAACCCCCTATTATACTATATATCGTATATACGTACATATATGAGTGGAGAAAATAACACAGCAAGTCTGCCAATTGACAATTGTCAAACAGCGGTTAGTTAAGTCATTTTGTAGTATATTGCAAAAATAAAAATAAACTGAAACCTTTTTTATGTACTTGTATATGTTGACTAGGTAATGTTTATGTTGATGTAAGTGCAATTCATTAAATTACTGTCCAGTTACATGTAAGTACGATATATGTAAACATTTTTGCAAATTTGTTTATCATACATCGTTTTCATTATTATCAATTAAATGATCTATCTCTTTGATTTGAATTGATATATGTATGTAGCATATGTAATGAGTATTAAGTAATTTAAATGGAACTCATCACTTTAGTCGTTTGTCCACTATAGCGAACATTTATTTCTCTGATACCCAATGAGATTGTAAATTTCAAATAATATTTCTAGAACTATGGGGGTTCATTTATATGACATAATAATGATTATGGCAATGGATAAAGTAACTTTTCTCTATAAATGCTGATCATTAAAAAGTGTGCATTTAAAAGAATACAAATATAAATAAATAAATGAATAAATAAATAAATAAGTAAATAAATAAATAAATAAATAAATGAATAAATAAATATTTAAAATATGATGATTGTGTTGTTAATTAGTTCGTTCAAGAAAAAGTTCGGAAATAAATATCTCACAATTCATTTTGATCGCTTATTCTCAATGGTCGTATAGCGATGTTGATGATGATAATGACGATGATGATGATGATGATGATCAATGCCGATGATGATCTTCATCATTGAATTCAATTCAATATCATGACAATGATCACTATCTAATGAACGTGATCATGAATAATGAATACGATAATGAGTATCACAACGTACTGTAATGATGCAAACAAAAATTGCAATCATCAATAAGCAATATGATAAAATATCTAAATTTAATCACTATTTTGCGATACTAACTTTTGCGATCAATGATAGTAGTTTTTTTTTCAATTTTGTGTTAAAATTGTCAAGCGCAAAAAATTGATTTTTTTTCTTAAAAAAACTAAATATTTTCACATAAATTTTGTTGCTCAGAAATAATCATTTTCGTTTGATTTTTAAAATATTTTCTCGGAATCGTACTTAAAATTGTTTCAATTTTTAAGAATGTAGAAGTAAAGGATAGGTGTTAGTCCTAGAGTCCCTAAAAGAGAGGCACATCAATAAATTTGATACGTCTCCTTTAATGACCCAGGCAGTCGCAGAAAATGTGTTTCGGCGTTTTTTACTCCTCCCCATCACTAGAGCTCCAGCAAGCTCCATATTAGACTCCTACAAAAGTTCGGAGATCTTATCTTATCTTTCTTAATTTAGTGCGGAATACATACTTCGAGATTTTTAACATCTAGTGATTGAATCCAACCTAATGTATACCTGATCCCATTGATAGAGTCTCAATTTCATTTTATATTTCCTAAAATCGTATAAAAATTTCCAATTCATATTGCTCCTCTAATTATTTCAATCCATTGCTAGCACATTAGTCGTTCTTTTCATTACCGGGTATACCTCGTTGACTGGTAACCCCGCTGAACTCTATTCTGTATTATTACATTGAAGACAGCTACTCTCTGCAATGATAAATGTACTTTGATTTCACAGCTTTAGCGTTTAGTGTCTTGATCGATGTTTGTGAATAGTCGATTTGATTTATATGGTACATTCATCATCTCTACCATTTTGACCTACGACCTACCTAGGTTTGACCTACGACAATAGTAATCTATGGAGTAATCTTCCCTGCAACTGAGCCCGGTAAACTTTGTTCACTTGTTTTCACTGATGGTTCCAGAATCGAACATGTTTCTGGTTTTGGGGTTTTTGTGAAAGCATGCATAGCCCATTTGTACTTTGCACTTGGTTCACATGCCTGGTTTTTAAACAGACGAATATGCGATACAAAATGCTATTATATCGTGGAGAGGAGGATGAAGGATTTGTCTATCTACATCTGCGTGGCAACTAAGTAGCATTGGTGGCCCTGGATAATCCTGTCACCTTTTCTAAAATTGTTGGATTCTGCAAATCCAGACTAAACTATATCGGAAGATATAATAGTGTGACGTTAATGTTGGTTCCAATGATACCTCCAACATACAAGCAAAGAAGGGCTCTGAGGCTGATTTCATAAGTTGAATTAGTAGGCCGAGAGATGCTGCGGTTGGTCTAAAACTATGCTACCTCACATTTCTGCTAGGTAGATACTTTGCAGAGAGGACTGCAGATTGTTAGTCGGCCTGGTAATGGGTCACTTCTTACGGCTCGTTATATGGGATGAATAGAACTAGTGTTCACTCCAGACTAAACTATATCGGAAGATATAATAGTGTGACGTTAATGTTGGTTCCAATGATACCTCCAACATACAAGCAAAGAAGGGCTCTGAGGCTGATTTTATCGGTCATGAGCCCGCTTTTCCACTTTCCACTGGAGGCATTAAGGCCACTTTTAACGAGTGGACTCTTCATAAGTTGAATTAGTAGGCCGAGGGATGCTGCGGTTGGTCTAAAACTATGCTACCTCACATTTCTGCTAGGTAGATACTTTGCAGAGAGGACTGCAGATTGTTATTCGGCCTGGTAATGGGTCACTTCTTACGGCTCGTTATATGGGATGAATAGAACTAGTGTTCACTCCAGACTAAACTATGTCGAAAGATATAATAGTGTGACGTTAATGTTGGTTCCAATGATACCTCCAACATACAAGCAAAGAAGGGCTCTGAGGCTGGTTTTATCGGTCATGAGCCCGCTTTTGCACTTTCCACTGGAGGTATTAAGGCCACTTTTAACGAGTGGACTCTTCATAAGTTGAATTAGTAGGCCGAGGGATGCTGCGGTTGGTCTAAAACTATGCTACCTCACATTTCTGCTAGGTAGATACTTTGCAGAGAGGACTGCAGATTGTTAGTCGGCCTGGTAATGGATCACTTCGTACGGCTCGTTATATGGGATGAATAGAACTAGTGTTCAATCTACCTGGTCTGTTCGGAGAGTGATGAAATAGCGAACCACTTCTTGCGTGTATACCTTGCTTTCTACCGAATCATGTTTGAAATAATTAACACTAGAAAATATTATCCTGCTTATACTATGTTACATGAATGAGATATACTGTCACTTCGAGCCAAATGATGGGTCTACATGGTGATCCTTAAATCCTAAAAGAAATTATCACTAAGATTCTAAGAAGCAGACACATATGAGAAAAAGGAGACATCGAGGCATAGTGTAGTAGTGATATTCTACAGAACAGGCACAGAGATCAAAGGCAGTAACAACACTGTGTAACAAATTAAAAATGTTGATCTTATCTATTAAAAAATCAGAATTTGTCCTAATTAAAATTTATGTATGAAATGAAAAAATTGAACTACTTTATATAAAAAATAAGCAATTTTGTCGTTTTCTTCGTACAAAAATAGCGTATTGTCGAATAAAACAAGACAACATTTAACATTTTAAGACTTTTTTTAGGGATATACCAGAAACTTTCATTGAAACACGTTCATTTTAAGGTTTAAAATATATTGCGAATATACTCTGCCATCAGTTTGAGCCCATGCTTTAGTTGTAAGATCCTGAAGAAAGAATTTTGTAATTTATGGTGGTTTCTTTTCTCGAAAAAAATGTCACACATATTCCGCCCCATACGAGTGTTTATTTTTATGTTCTTTTGTATATTAATGTGCAACCTTTCAAACGCATGGCATGTTTTTTTCTAAAAATGTCGCACTTTAAAATACCTTTACTGCAAAAAAAAAATATTTTTTTTGCCAAATATTTTTTTTGCTGTGAAGTCGTATCGTATAACATAAAAATGGCATAGAATTGCTCAGCTCTCAGTGTTCTTATTTCATTAAATCAACTTTTAAGTGAATTAATTGATACATCATCGATTGTTCTTTTCTCGCACTAAAAATGCAGCCTTTTGTCAGGGCTGAGGGCAACACTGGAAAACTGTTGCCATATAAGAGGGCAACATTCCTTTTGAGCAATGAAATCGCCTTTACTTCCTTAGATTTCGCTGTTAATACACTGTCTGTTAACATTACATTTCGCTGTAACATTTAATAAATATCCACCATCGCAGAGGGTTATCCAATTTTGTTGCATAATGTAATTTCTTCTCACGAGTTAATAATGATGATGATGACGTTTGTAAGAGAAGTAACATTTCTAATGATCAGAATGATCGCGATGTTAGTATTAATAATAATGATTACGTGTTTTTTTTTTTTTTTAATAATGATAATTCAATTGTTGTTGCGTGTTGTGCGTGTCTTATGCTGTGTTCACTGCTCAATTAATCAACATGATTTCAAATTATTTTCATCAATATTGACATTGCTGATTTAAGAATATAAGAGGCGTGTAAGCGTGTGCGAGTGAAAGAGGGAAATTAGAGAAAGGGAGAAAAAAAAGAAGAAATTAGCAATAATAACAATTTATATTGCGTTGTGTTGTGTAATGTTGACATTACAAAGGAAAGCCATATTATTAATATGAGCACGATTCTGACAATTTGTGCAAAAAAGCATGTGCAAAAAACATAAATTAAAATTCATTGGGGCTACGGTACGATATAGTGAGCAGCAAGTAGTAAGTACACATAATACGTAATTGACCACTAACGAGATTTAGATGGGCCACTTGTAACTAGTAGTACATACATATGTGCATAGTTTAGAAATACATAATAGTGGCACCAATACAACAACAACAACAACAACAGCACGCAAATATTTAGAAAAGGCACAAACGACTAATCCTCGGGGTGGCGGAAATAACAAAATAGTCAGTCGCATGTTCTATATGTATATATGTATGTATAGGTATAGGTTCATACATATATATTGTATTTACAAAGTCGTAATTCACGCCTCCCCCATGATAAAAAAAAAACAAAAATAAGATAGTCAATTTTCACATATGTGTATGGATAGATATTCAACCCCAAATGACAGTAACCGATTGTGAGTATGGATGGATATGTTTCTACGTAAATACATACATATGTGTATGTATTCGTAATTGTATTGATATGTAATTCTCTATGTGCTTGAACTTTATTTGCCGGCAAATTGACACACGAAACCGAAACGTGCACGACGACGAAGACGACGACGAAAAATAACGACAAAAGCTATATTTACTAGTTGCTTTTAGTATTAAATAGTCAAGAATAGTAAAAAAATATAAATAAAAATAATGAAGCTATTTGTAAATGTATGTGTTCATATGCTTACTATGGCTTATTTGTCAAATTTAGCAAGCCAAAATTATTTTAAAGGCTTAAAAGTTACTAATGATAGTTTTATATTGACTAATCGTATTTTAAAGAGTATTAGCTAGAATTTTTTGAAATAAGAAGCAAATATACCTACAAACCCTACAAGGGGTTAAGGAATCATATACAAAATATCAGAAGGAAATTATGATAATGTATGAATTTCAATTGTCACTTACACTTTTGCCCGTATTAGAGAGATTCTGCTTGTATTAGTCAATTCCTAATGGCAAAACCTTTGTGGCATCACTTTTCCTGAACTTTCTCACACAGCTTTTTTAGAAGCTTTTCCATGGCAAATTGTTACTGCCGGAAGAATTGCTAATTGCTTGTCGACAAGTGGGCAGCGTTTGTAAGAAAACATCTTTTTCAACATTAAAGTTGCCTCAGTCCGGATTCGAATGTACGACCTTCGACTCAGAAGACCAACAATATAACCATTGACCTACGGCACCCAGACGGCGCACACACCATAAACCTCCTAAATTTTATTAAGCAAAAATAGTTAATTAAAATATTAAATAATATTAAATGGACTTATCCCACTTTAAGTAATAATATTGTAAATCATTTTGGAAATATTTAGTCGTCTTCATATATTGAGATTTTCCAGAGTTTGCGTTTGAGTCAAATTAAAAATATTTCCTAACGTAATTGCTTTACAAATGATGTTTTTATACTCTGTATGAGTGCATGGTATATTCATTACGGTCAGATGTTTGTAACCACTTGAAGAAATCTCCGGAGATATAGAAAAGTTTACATATCAGCGTCGCCAAAGTAGTCGATTTAACGATGTTCGTCAGTCCGGCTGACTGTCTTGACTGGTTCGCACGATAACTTGAGCAAATTTTAAGCTACTTTGACGAAATGTAACCTATGATTCAAGAGAATGGATGGGGGTGCACCCACGTAGAGCAATCAATGTGACTAACCTCGGAATTTTTCAAATGTTTAACATACTATAACTTATATAATATACAATATAGAAGAACAATATTTGGCTCGTAGAATTATGTTATACTTCTACATAATGTTGCCATCAATGGTCGAGCCACGCCTACTGTTTAAATAGTAGCTCACATACAAAGTGCCGGAATTTTTTTTTTTTAATTTAAGCGGCTGTAAGTTTTGTAAATCAGTATGCCGTGTCCACTTCTTAATGTGGCTCCCATATAAAGTCGCAGAATTATCTGAAGCTTTAAACACACCATAACTTACAAAATACTAACACAACGATATTGATTCGTGAAAGTCACCAATAAGAGTGGACGTGTTTGATAGAGTCGGAAAAGTTATTGTTTTCGGTATAAAAAAAAAAAAAAAATTTTAATATTTTGCGAAAAGACGCTAAGAAACTCAAGGAGTTATTTCGGTGATTTGTTTTTTTTTTAGAAAAAAAATTAAATAATATCGTTTGCAAACAATTTGTTTATAATATGAGTGTTCAGCGCTCTCCTCCCCGGCAACGGCAATCGCCTGTTAATGTGTGTGTAAACAATAATTTGCAATCACCCGCGCAAACCCCCCCGATTAGTGCACTATCAAAAAAAACAGTTGATACACACTGCACAAGTGAAAGTAACAGTGTTAATCTTTTGCCTGTACATATTCCTCACTCTAACACTACATCAAAATTTGCAACAACAATAAATACAGACAAAAAAAATAGTTTGTTCTCTCGTGATATACTATCTCCCTCTATACCGTGGAGTGTACAATGCGCTTCTCCTGCTGTAACACCAACAGCTACAACATCAAAGCAAACAAATAACGGCCTTTCTACTGAAGTGCATGACCCAGTAGTTAAAGCAACTGGTGCGATGACTAATAAAGAACCAGTTGCTGTTCAAACTGGAATTGATCGCTACATTACTGTAGTAAAGCGAAAAAGAAGTCCCCAAAATTCAAAACAAATGAATTCAACAAAAATTCAAAAGCAGAACACTGCCCCTATCAGTTCGGAAAATAGATACGCTTTGCTTTCAGGTGATGAAAGTGACGAAAATATTATCTCCAAGAAAAATTTCAAACCCCCACCCATTTTCTTAAGAGAACGCAACTCAGATAAGTTGATTTCTAGAATTACAAGTCTTATAGGACCAAAGAATTTCCACGTTGTTCCTATTCGCAAAGGCCAAATTGAGGAAACGAAAGTGCAAATCTACAGCGAAACTCATTATCGCAAAGTAATTGCGGAATTTGATGCTGTAAAAAAGAATTACTACACATATCAGCTAAAAAGTAGTAAGGGCTTAATCGTTGTACTCAAAGGCGTCGAACCCAACGTTGACATTAACGAAATCAAACTTGCCCTTCAGGAAGAAGGGTTTCAAGCCAAAACAGTATTCAACATTCTCAACAAGAGCAATATACCTCAACCGTTATATCGTATTGAGCTTCAGCCTGAAACAAAACCCCTGAAAAAAGGTGAAGTACACCCCATATATAAAATTCGATATTTATTGCATCGCAAAATCACAATCGAAGAACCCCATAAGAGAACTGGACCTCCTCAGTGCAGTAACTGCCAAGAATATGGACATACTAAGACATATTGTACCCTGCCAGCTGTTTGTGTGATTTGTGGAGATCTCCATAAATCAAACATATGCCCAAAATCTAAAGGCGATGCTAGCATGAAAAAATGCAGCAATTGTGGAGGTAATCACACCGCAAATTATAGAGGTTGCCCAGTATATACAACCCTAAAGCTAAATTTCTCCGCTAGCAATCAACCTCTAAAACAAGTTGAGCAAACTCAGATAGCCAACTCAAGTAAGAGACAAAATATTGATGCAACACAATTCTTCTCTGCAATCCCAAACAAGAATCAAACCAATTCATACGCTAGCGTGTTAAAACAAAACACACACCAACAAAGCAATGTAAATAATGAGCAGAAACACTCACTGCCCACCCAACAGCCAAGTACCCTTGAACATTTGCTTCAAACATTAATTCAGAATATGAACCAATTCATGAACTCAATGCAAACAATGATGCAAGAAATGATGAAAAATCAATCGATGTTACTCCAAACATTGCTATCCAGACCATGAGTTGTCTCAAGATATGCCACTGGAACGCCAACGGCTTAAGCCAGCACCGTTTGGAGCTAATTCAATTCCTTGCATCCAACCAAATCGACATAATGATGATATCTGAGACCCATTTCACTGACAAAAATTGCTACCAAATACCATATTACAAACTGTACACCACAAATCATCCGCATGGTAAGGCACGCGGAGGAACTGCCATATTGATAAAAAGCAGAATAAAACATCATGTTCTCGAAGATTTCAGTAGCGTCTACTTGCAAGCAACATCTATATGTCTGGAAGAATACATCTCTAAGCTAGTAATATCTGCGATATACTGTCCCCCAAGATACAGTATTACCGAACAGCAATATAAAGAATTTTTCTCAACTCTTGGTAGCAAATTCTTGGTTGCTGGCGATTTCAACGCCAAACACACTCACTGGGGCTCCCGCTTAATAACTCCAAAAGGCAGAAGACTATGTTCAATCATCACTAACCATGGCTACGATGTTATTTCAAATGGTCAACCGACATATTGGCCGACGGACAAGAGGAAAATACCCGATCTCATCGACTTTGGAGTCGCCAAAGGTTTGCAGATGGAAAATATCTCCACAGAGTGTAATTATGATCTATCATCTGACCACTCACCCACGGTAATATCTATAAAATCACCAAGCCCCCAAGGTAATTGCGTTAGAAAGAAAATAGACTGGTTAAAATTCAAGAAATATATAAATTCCCATCTTCCTCTGAGTACTGTATTAAGAAATGGACACGATGTAGACTCAGCACTCGAAAAATTCAACCAGCTGCTCTCATTAGCTCTCAGCTCAGCCACCTGCACAAAGGTATGCAAGCAATCAAACTATAGCCCATACACACCAGCCGATATTGAATTGCTAGTAAGACAGAAAAGAAGACTCCGAAGACAATGGCAAGAATTCAGATCACCGAATCTGAAAACACAGCTACAGCACTGCACTCGAAAGTTAAAGCAAGCCTTAAAAAATAAAAACAACAAAGAGTTAGAAGAGCACATAGCGAAATTAACACCTGGTGAAGCGTCAGACTACTCTTTGTGGAAATCAGCAAAAAACTCAAATCGGCCAATTCTCACTGATTCCCCCATCCGTTTGAGTGACGGTAATTGGGCTAGAAGCAACTGTGAGAAGGGTTTGGCTTTTGCAAACCACCTAAAAAGTGTGTTTACACCCAATCCACCCTCTTCACAGTCCTCATTACCAATATTAACTTCTCAACCTTGCTCAATAACGCTCAAAATTAAAAAAAAGGACATATTCAAAGCAATTTATAAAGATTTAAACCCAAAAAAATCACCTGGTCCAGATAAAATTACCGGTAAAATGATAAAAGAGCTACCTCCGGCTTCAGTAATTCATCTCATGCACATTTTCAATGCTATCCTTCGTATTAAACACTATCCCAAATGCTGGAAAACTTCAAAAATTATTATGATAGCAAAACCAGGGAAAGACCCTACAAAAGTTGCATCGTACAGACCTATCAGCCTCCTGCCTCTACTTTCTAAAGTATTCGAAAAGCTACTTGTCATGAATATAACTCCATTTATTAATCTCAACCAACTGATTCCTCAGCATCAGTTTGGATTTAGAAAACAGCACGGCACAATAGAACAAGTCCACCGCATTGTAACTCTGATAAGGAACACTTTTGAAGAAAAAAAGTATTGCTCAGCTGTCTTTCTTGATATCACTCAAGCTTTCGATAAAGTATGGCACGACGGCCTTATTTACAAACTCAAACTATTACTGCCTGCAAATGTCTCCTCATTGCTTAGTAGCTACCTCACGAAAAGACAATTTCTGGTACATCACAAGGATTACACAACAAATCCATTGGATATTCACGCTGGCGTTCCTCAAGGAAGCGTTTTGGGCCCCTTACTGTATCTCTTATACACTACAGATATGCCCAGCAATAATCATACATTTATATCGACCTTTGCAGATGATACGGCAATATTGTGCTCTCGCTCTAACCCCATAGAAGCTACTAAACTCCTGCAGACTCATATCGATTCTCTCGAAATCTGGCTAGCAAAATGGCGTATAAAAGTCAATGAATCAAAGAGCGTACATGTAACCTTCACGCTAAGGCCAGATACATGTCCCCCACTTAAAATTAATGGCCAATCAGTTCCACAATGTTCCTCAACAAAGTACTTGGGTATTCACCTCGACAGAAGGCTGACCTGGAAAAATCACATAGAGGCAAAGAAAACTCAGATCAAGCTTAAAATTAATCAGTTATGGTGGCTGTTACACAAAAAATCAAAGTTGAATCTCGAATACAAAGTGCTATTATATAAAGCAATCCTGAAGCCAATCTGGACTTATGGTATTCAGTTTTGGGGCACCGCATCTCCCTCAAATATCGAAAAATTGCAGCGAATACAATCCAAGTGTCTGCGAATTATTGTAAACGCGCCTTGGTATATGAGGAACGTTAACATCCATCGAGATTTAAATGTACCCACAATTTCTGAGGAAGTTGCAATGTCTTGCAGAAGCTACATTCAAAAATTACACAGTCATCCGAATCCCCTTGCTAGGCAATTGTTGCTGAGCACGGGGCATCGTCGATTAAAAAGAAAAGACACACTGAATATGCTGTGAAATTGCTATACCTCGTGAGTCAACAAATTGTGATGGAACGTTGGGAATATCACATAATTTTATTTAGTTTGTAAGATTTGATTACATATTGTTAGTTTCTAAGTAATTTTAGAAAGATTCAATAAAAAAGCTTGTAAAAAAAAAAAAAAAAAAAAAAAAAAAAACGATATTTCAGATGTAGATTAGTATTATAGGCAGAAAATATACCTCAAAAAATTGATGGATATGCGAGCCAACTTTTGTGTTGTTAAATTTTGGACAGTATTGAGAAGGGACCGTTTTATTTTAACCTGTTCCGAATGGCAGAACTCTTGCAACATCACTTCTTTTGAGCTTCGTCACAGAGTTCTTTTAGAAGTTTTTCCATGGCAAATTTTTACTGCCGGAAGAATTGCCAATTACTTGCCGACAGGTGGGTACCGTTCAAAACAAAAATCTCTTCCATATTTAATTTGTTATGCTTCAGCCGGGGATTGAGCCCACGACCTACAGTCGATTGCAGTTCGATTTGTACGATTGAAATTTAAGGGTCATGATTCCAGTCAGGAATCATTATATTTTTGTGTAATATTGTTTGGCATTTCATTATTAGACAGACTAAGCACGTCAGAGCACATAAAAATTATTCATTTGTATTACGAAAATTAGTGAGCAGGTAAACAGTTAATTTAGACAACTAGACAGTTAATTTCACGCTTCGAACCGATGAATCAGCCATCTAGATTATGGGGCTACGTCAGTACTAAAGTGTACATGGACAAATACAGCACCGATGGACGAACTGGAAATTAGTTCTTTCCAGTTCCCATTTCTGTCTTTGTCTGTTGAAAATAGTCGTTTCTAAAGGTTTAGAACATGCTCTTTGCACTTCGTATTTGTAAAAATATTGAAAATATTTTATATATTTTGTTGAGATATTTTTATTCTGATTAATTGAATAATTTAAATTTATTATTAATCTAAATTATGATCATTTATTATGAGATTATTTAAATTTTCAATTAATAATTATTCGATTAATCACATTGTTCGATTAAACGCACAGCATAGTGGCTAATATTAAATGAAAATGAGTCTTGCAATTCCAAAACTTTAATTGTATTAATTCTTTTATGATTTGAAAAAAATTGGTTTAATTTCTAAATGGGTTTACATTTATATATATATAAATATCGTATGCTTTGCAATCCGACTCCTACGGTTAATATGTATTACAAATGATTTGTTTCAAAACCGGTTTGCAGATCTAACTAAAACAATTGCACACTTAGAAATGATTAACTTGAATATGCAATCGATTATTTCAAGATGTGATGAAATAACGGGTAAATTTTTAAAATTTCATTTTTTTGTTATTCTTCTTGTTGTTTTATGTTTCTACACCACAGAAGGGTAAAACAAACTGAGAAATAACTCGATTATGTATTATATTATTTTTAAACTGTTCAACATATTCTAACGAATTTTGGTTTCCTAAATTCGAAAAATGCCCCAATGTGCGCCTGTTTAGAACAATAGAAATACAGTGACAGAAGTGGAAAAAAATACTCTCGTGCTTCGACACACACACACCCAGTATGGAACGACCACACTTATCTACAACAATGGTTTACATTGCCGTAACCGTTGTTGTTGTATTGCGTTCGTGTCGGCTAATCTATAGTATACCTATATCTTCATTACGAATAGATATATGCATATGTTTTGGTGATTCCATTCAGTGTAGTTCAGTTCAGTTCAGTGTCATCATCATCAACACGAGAGTCATAATCATAAAGATATAGTGAGAGAATGTGTGAGAGAGAGAGAGAAAAAGAAATATCACGAGAGGATAGATGATTTCTCCAAACAACGCATCGCATTAATAACAATTTTAAACAATTCAATTTTCAGTTCAGTTCATTTCAGTTAAACATACAGTTCGGTTCATTTTTTATGGGTTGATTGAAAATTTCGGAAAAAATATACAAGAACAAAACAAAAGAAGAAAAACCGAAATATACATAATTATAAAAATTATATGAAAGCAATTTTTCATACTTAAGAACAACAAGAACAAACAGATCAATTGATGTGATCACAAAAGTATTTATATTTAGAAAAATATATATAAAAAAAGACAAATTTATTTATACCAAATAAGGAGCAATCGTTGATCACCATCCGTATCAAAAAAGTTAACGACAATAAAGAACTTTCCAACGACTTCTTCGGCTTTGTCATCATCTTCAATTTGTTTACTTTTTTTTTTTTTGTTTGTTTTTGGTTTTGGTACATTATCATACACAGACACATTAAAAATCTACAAACAAGCACACCTATAAATTTTGAGTGATCTTACTACTAACTTGTTGCCTTCTTACATACTCTGCTCCATACTTGTTGTTACTTATTAGTAAACGACCACAGTCTGGTTGTAGTTTTGTTATATATATAAAAAAAAGAAAAGCAACAGCATAAATATCTCGTGCTTCATTTTGATTGTGTACATACATATATACGAACATCGTGTGTAGAAACGAGATTTAAACGTAAATAAAAAATTTTAAAAAACCACAACTACAACAACAACGAATACATAATGAGCGCTCTTTGGGGTTATACTGCAGAAAATGGTAAGTTTCGCACATGTACGCACATATATGCATATATGTATGTAGGAACGTGAATATATTTATTCATACAAGTGTACGCATCTGTATTGAACCGAATATATGACTATGTACGTGCTTGCGTATGAGTATAGGTGATTTTGTTTTTGATAGAAACAAACGAAATTGGACGACACCTTATAGGATTGACCTATTTTGGCTTCATTTTTTTCTATGGAATATTTTTCTACTTTTTTTTTGATCTTGCGACTAGACGATTCCACCTTTTATGGAATTTTTATTTATTTCACAATATATATTTTCGTAATATATATGAACCCGTTGCTTATAAATGTGGTTAAAGTCCATTTTTTGAAAGAAATAAAATTTATTAACGCTAGTTTTTTTATTATTCTCACTTGTATTATGGTAATTTTATTTTTAAATTATTATTAAATAATTTTATTCAAAAAATATACAAATTGTCATAAATAAATATAACATTTTATTTTGAAAATGTTCTAAATCAATTTTCATAATAGTCAAAATCAATTTGGTACCCATTTTTATTTAAAAAATTTTAACATTTTTAATATGCAATTTATTTTAAAAAAATATAAAAATTGATTTTTACAATGGTCAAAATCGATTTTGTATATTTATGTCTAAAATTTTAATGTTGTTATATAAAAACTGATAAAACATTCAAAAATTGACTTATATCATTTTCAATTGCAACATCTCATATGCATGTATATATTTATTTTTAAAATTGGTATATTATAAATATGCAAATTTTATATTTTCGTACAACTGTAGGTAGACAGTTATTAGTGATGTGGAACTTATACACAAAATTAGTAACCGACAATAGAGATTAATTAAAAAAAGTTCATAAAATTGATGGCGATATTTCGAATCATTAAACAAATTTGATTTTTTTTTACACATAATCATTTAAAATGGCTTAATTTATTTATTTAAATTAATTCTTATTTGATATATTTGAACAGAATTTATTGATCTATTTTTTAAAAATTGAACATATTCTATACGAGCAATGCGAAATGACTTCAATTCTCGTGTGAAGTATTAATTTTTGGTATAAGATTCACAAAATTATAGAATATTGTATTGTAAATTAGTTTTCCAAAGTTTATTGAATGGTTTATTGAAACATAACACATAATTGTCGATTTTTGTTTAGGAAATTAAAAACATTATATGGAATCTATGTTTATTTAAGGATGGGAAAACTTTAAATTTTATGTGGGGTATTATTTTGATGGGAAAATGAGATTCAAACAATGAAAAACAATACAAATTTTTGTTTTAGAATTTTTTAATTTTTTATGTGAACAATATTTATTTAAGAACGAAATGTCTTAAATTTTAATATCGAGTCTTAAAGATTTTTCACTGAGCTTTGACCACTTTTGTTAAAAAATATTATTTTTCTATGGGGGCTATAGTTATTTATGAACAAAATATTTTGAAATCGCTTGTGGGATAATATTTTGGTTAAAAAAAAATATGAATTCTAAAGTTTTAAAACTAAAAAATAAAATACAATAAGAAAAAAAAAATAATACCTTCCATATAGATTTGCCGAATTTTGCTTTAAAAAGTAAAATTTTTGTATAGCGGCTGTATTTATTTATGGACGAAATAACTTGAAATTTTGTATGGACAACTATTTTAGTGAAAAAAATAAGAATTCTGAAGTTTCAGAAGGATAAATAAATAATAAAAAAAATTGTCAAACAAATGAACATTTTGTATGGGAAGCATGTTTAATTATGATCGAAATAATTTAAATTTTTGGGGGAAATATCATTTTTACAAGAAAATAAGATTCCCAAAGTTTCAGAATAATGTGTTTAAAACTAACATAAAATTTGATATATCTCTTTAAAAACTTCTAAATTTTATGCGGAGTCTATATATTTGTTTATAAACAAAATAACGTAAATTTTTATGTGCTGTATTATTTTGTTAAAAAAAAAAATGAAATTCGCGTAGTTTCAGAATTATGAATTGAAAAATAATTATACCTTGCCTAAAAATTTTTTCAATTTTTTTTTAATTCAAATTTTATTTGGGAAATATATTTATTTATGAACAGAAGCACTAGAAATTTTGTATAAAGTATTATTTTACTAAAAAAATAAAAATGCAGAAATTTCAAAAAAATATTTAAAAAAAAAAAATTGTATCATTTATACAAAATTGTTGATTTTGATTTAAAAAAAAAAAAATGTAGTTACATCGAAACTATGCGTATTTATATACAAAATGACTTCAACTTTTGTATGAAGTACAATTTTAATATTTAAATAAGATGTTTCGTGAAGATTTCTTTTACCTCAATCAACTCCATCTCATCCCGTTCGTGTCAAATTTATATTGGGATAAATTATATATTATGTATGTAAAAGTGAATGAATTCAAAACCAACAACAACATTTTATAACCGCTAATGACATCATACTGAGTAAACAAGAGGCAAAATTGCGAAATCACACATTTTCCAAAAGTAGCTTGTAACAAAATTTATTAACCACGAAATCTTTAAAGTCATAATGACAAAGTAAATCAATCATGTAAATTTGTGTAAATACTGCAAAATAATGCACGTATAAATTAAATTAATACATGGGTACCTACTAAGATTTACCTATAATATTGTATATTATTATAATTATTATTGTTATAGGGGTTTGATGCACTGCACTGGCTGTTTATACTCTTTGTAAACGATATTTTACAATTTCCATATTTTCTATAAAGGAACTTTGATTTAAAGAATGTCCTTCTTAATTCAAATCACTTAATTGTGCAAAAAAGTAATTCTCGTACAAATAAGGTTCACTCTGACCTATATGAATATTTAGTGCATTCGCTTAAATTATCTGCATTATTATATTTGAGAAAAAAAAAACACACAATGTCTTATAGTTATCTTCCTCTTCCAGTTGCGCACATCTGTATGCTATGCCATACTTCAAGATCACTTAAAAGATCATGCTTATCACAAGATGCATTCGAAGAAAAAACAAAAATTAAAATTAAATTTAAAATAATCATTATTATTATAATTTTTTTTTTGCTATGAATCTCATTTAACATCGTTTGTGTGTTAATTTAATGCAAATTAATTTAAAAACATTCGATCATTCAAATAGATTAAAGTTGCACCAATACTACTATAACATTATTTATAGAGAAGCAATAAAAACAAAACGCAAAATCACAGCCGATTAGTCTCGTGACTAGAATAAGTGTATTATATGCGTTCTATATTTACAGATACCTATATATTTATACATACATATATGCCAGCTAACTACTACTACTCATATCAGACATACATATATAGTTGTTGACACTGAAGTAGTACTTTAACACTTTCTACATTATATTCTTATTTGTTGAATAGTGATAATCGTAATTATCATAAACTTAAATATACATGCATAGCTACATTTTGTTTTATAATGCCTCTCGGCCATATTGTACATAGCTGTTGTTGGTATAGTATATTGTATACTCATATGATATATACGAGTGTACACATTCATAATATGAATATGTATTTATGAATTATATGCAACAAGGGCAACTTCATGTCAAAATAAAAATGGCATAAATAAACAAAATAAATTGCATAAAAAATAAACGCTCAAGTTTCCATATAAATTTCCGTATTTAAAAGAATAAATAATTTATTTATACATTTGTTTTTATCATTTGCTGTGCTTTTGTTTTTTTTTTTTTTTTTTTAATTCTATGAACCTATTTATTCTACAATATTTATACTTATATATGTACAATATGGTTAATAGCTATGTATATTTTAAACGTTTTCTTTATTAAAGCGTCCAATATTTGATGCTTTGCATTGAAGAATTTGGAAGCAAACAAATTAAAATTAAAATATAAATAAATACAATGGCAAATACGATATATTGTATCTAAATTAGATTTTTAGTAGCACCTATCATTTGTAGACTTAATAAAAAATTTGGTCAATAATAACACTGTGCAACAAAAATAAAATCACATTGGTCACTCTTACGATATTACTGACAAAAAAAAAAGTTTACATCATATAGTATACATACATATGTACATTAAGGCTGGTGAATTTTGTGTTTCTCGGTCAATTTTGTACAGATGTCTGCTTAATGGATGGATGGTCAGCTATTGTCAATTTTCGGGTTTATTCGGTTTATTTGGCATGGGAAGGAAATTCAAAGAAATGTTGCAGAGAGAAAATTAAGGGAATCGGTCATCGATTTCATCGCTGTAGAGGCGATTTCGGTTCAATTATGGAGCTATTTGATATTCAGATATTTTTTGAAACATTTTGTATTGGAATCCCCTTGGGGTGGGGTGAACGAATGAGAGTTAGTTGTACATTCCATCGCTCTAGAAATGAGATCTGAGTTTCTTCGGTCATTATGCATACTACTTATCTTAAGGGTTCTCCCAATCTTCTTCCTCAACATTTCCTCTGAACATTCCTATCCCGTATATCCGACCTTTAAGGGGATTCCCATAAAAAATCAACGTAAAAATACCTGAAAATGGATCATGGCTTATGAAGAATCATCCCTAGAGATACGAAGTGTATGACCGATCTGTAGTAATTTCTCCTCCTCTGAACGTATTTATCCCATATTTGCACTTTAAGTGGGGCTTCCTTACAAATTAATAGTTTCGTAAGGTGAGTACAAATCAGGAATCCCTTTATGCTTTCTTGGAAAGAAATGTTTAAAATTACACAAGTTGTTTTTGCATACAATAACCCACCTCAATGTACATAAGTACGATTTAAACCACATGGAAGTTCGTACCTCAATATTTTGCTTTTTAGACAATACTGCGAAAAAATACAATTTTTTGACTTAAATTTTGTCGAACAAAGAAATATCAGTTTGAGGAAAAAGAAGTTCAAATAAAAAATTTCGACATTATTGCAAACATTTTTCGATATTTATCGTCCAATTCGTCAATAAAATTGTAACTTTCTGATAACTGTTGTTGTTGTTGTTGTTAAGTTTTGAAACCTTAAACCGATTACTGAATATAAAAAAATCGATATTACTGCTAGTATTTTTAGACAGTCATTCCTTTGGCATTAATACAGTAACTACCTACACCAGAAGTTCAACCAACAGATTTAATTTTTGAAAAATTTCCGTTTTAATACTTGACATTCATGTGTATAATTCTAAAACATCCCCTCAAAATTCACTTTGTTTAATTTTGGTATTTTGGGCTTGGCAATTAAAACGAAACTGGTTTTATTTTTTATATAGTATATCTAGATATAAGTATATATGTACATAATATATATATTTAAAAGGGTTTAAAAAATTTTACCACAATAAAAAATTGATTAAATTATTAATAATACCCTTTAGGGTGTGCTTAAAAAAACTTAGCAGTAGAAAAAAAGATTGATTTGTGGAAAAAACCATAATTTTTTAATCAACATCACCATCATGATTGACACGTGACTATAAATAAAGTTTTTGAAAAAATACCAAGCATCTGAAAAACTAGACACACTAATAGCATGTAAAATAATAATTATTTAATATAATTATTGATATTTTTATATTGTATAATTATGGATTTTATTAGTATTAATATGATCGTTTTTTCTGAGTTGATTTGTAATGTAAAAAATACTGAAAATATTTTTGCTAAGACAAAAATCATCAAGAGGGTCATTAAAAAAATCATAACAGCATACATTTGTGGTTAAATAAATTTTATCAGTAGGAAATGTTGTTATCCAATTTAAACACAGAATTTATTTGCCATAAAATTTAGAGAGATAAAATAATTGCATTTATTTTCAAATGGACGCTAACACAAAAATGCTAAAAATTTGTAAATATGATCGGGAATTTTAATTTCAAAGACATCATCAATTTTTTCAAATTTCCATATCGAAAATTCACGAAAAATACATGGCCCCCTAAACATCCCAGATCATAGTCATAACTCGACTTAAACGATTATTAATTGTTGTCACATATATACTCGTATAACTATAATAATCATAATGCCTATTGATCACATTATTGATCTGGTGGAGTCGGGCATGTTTCCTTCTGCATCAAGTAAAATATGTTGATATGCAAGTTTGCATATTTTTGTCATAATATATCGTTAATTTTTATGACTTTACAGTTTGTTAATAAATTTGCTGAGAATAATTATTTAACAAATTATTTAACAGCAAATTATATGTACGTGTGTTATATTACAGCTATGATTTTTAACAATCTGATATATACATGTGCATATATATACCCAAGGGGAAAGTAATGGCTATGGAAGAAGCAGTCCATAGTTTGAAGTTAGAACCATTTCTGCTTTATAAACGTCTACGTATTTTGATACTATATGTCTTACCTACTTACTTACACATATGGGACCATTAAAACCGAAAATCGATTTAGGCCAAATATAGCATTTAGCAGTTGTATTTTGAGCCGCCGGCTCCAACTCCAAACATTCTATCATCTGAGATAGAAGTTGCCCAAGTTTCGGCGCCATATGTAACTACAGGCATGATGAGGGCTCAACTTCTCAATTGCTTACTTAACCCAAAGTAGCACCTGTTGGTAAGAGTGATGCTTCGCAATATCTCCAGGCTGACGTCAAACGCAGTTATCAACAGTGACGTGCTGTCAAAGACGCCAGAATTATTTGTGGTTGACACTAAGTACTTCGTCTTGACCTCCCTTACATCTCGGTGGGAAAGTAAATCTCCAAGAACAGTTATATTGGTTGATACTCTATAGATGTTTTTATTTCCACTGGAATTTCACACACTCCGCTATTGTTGCATCTCCATTAACATATCGAGCGTTTTGTCAAAGCTCTTTTATAGCCATCGTACACAAATTTCTCTACTTTATGCATTTCTTTCATTGTCCAACTTCAATATTTTATGTCATTTATTTTTAAAATCAAAGTTCAGTGATGTGAGAAGAAATTTTGCAGGTACTTATCGATAAATTTAGTGCTCACACCAGTCTGGTATTCACAACTTGAAAAACTCAATTTTGTAGTTTATTATTTATTATTTTGCTCTTTTTTCTTCCCATTGGGTATTTTATTACATTTTACATATGCATATGCATGTATGCATATTGCTAAAAATAATATTTCATTAGTGTCTATTTCAGATTTATTTACGTGATAACTTAGCTACTATTTATTAAATAATAAACACGTCATTTAACCATTTTGTAATTTTTGAAGTCAATGCACGTACAATCTTACATATGAGGGCAGTTAGATCAATCAGCGGCTTTTTGAATAAAAGATTTTATTTTGGCAAATAAGCGTCTTATTTCTCAACATATTTACTTTAGCTTGATACATTTAGTGATCGTCCATCCAAATAATATTTCATCGACCTTTTACCGCAGAGCTATTTCCTCAAACACAGGCCTAGAAACACAAAATAATAGCAGAGGTGTAAATTTTGGAGAATATGCTGGATGGAGTAGTAGTTCGTAACCTAATACATGCAATTTTGCCATTGATACTGCAGTCTTGATCGCCATTGAATTGTTATTGTGGAAGGCAATTTTTTCTTCGCCAAATCTGTTCGTTTTTGCTTCAAATCAAAGCCGAATATATCCAACAGCTGTAACTAATATTCACCGCTGATTCAAGGATTCAAGGGACCCGACCACTTATAACTTTTACAATGAGTCTTTTGAAAAAAGACCAATAGTAACTGCAAAATCTGGACTTTTATTATTCTAGTCCAATAAAAACAGTTAAGTTTGGCCAAATCCTTTTTGTTTAAATTTTATTAAAAAAAATTTGTTTCTGTTTAATTGGTATAATTGGACAAGAAAAATAGAAATCCATATTTTCAGTTATTATTGACTTTTTTTCCAAAATGTTCGATAAATAAAAAAGATCCAGTCCTGAGGATAGCAGGGACTCCGGAAACTTTCTTCTACCGAAATATTTTGCTCCGGACTTTTTCGATCTCCTGCACAGCACCATAACTTTGTTGGCAAACAGACTAATCGTAGCTTTCTTTACCTTATTACCTTGGTATTTAATGTGTTTTGGTTGGAATTACGAAACGGCGCGCGCAAAAGCTCGTTCGGGTTGCGGTTGAACATTACCGCTCTTGATCGCAAGATTGAGTTTGTTGTCAATTGTGATAAACGCGAAAGCAATCTAGCGGATACTTTTTTATCCAAATATTCATGTAAAATGTAATGTACCATCTCAGTTAAGATGTCTATGGCCTCTGCCACCTCATGCACTTTCATTTTCCGATCATTCAATATCATTCTATGGATTTTATCAAAGATTTCTGGTGTGACGACCTTTTTCGAGCTACATAAACGTTCGCCGTCACTTCTGCTGGTTCGATAACAACAGAATTCAGTAAATCGTTTCTTTACCATTACAGTTAATGACGCAAAGTTTTCGTAGTATCAAGCGTTTCCTAAGAAATTCACTTTTTTTCATTTTCGTCGAAATTCACGAATTTGTCTGCCTTCAAAGGCTGTCAAACACACACCACAATAGATGGCGCTGCTTGCTTAAAATTTGACATTAGTCCACTTTCTAAATGAAGTTACGATTACATATAAATCCATTTTTTACGTCGAATTTTTTCATAAATTGTATGCAATATATTTATATAGCAACAATAATTTGTGACATTATTATTTTGGTTTGTGAGGCATTTTAGCTTTATGTTTATGAAAAAAAAAAAGAATTTACAAAGAAATTTAAGATATTTATCAATTTTTGTCCATGAAAAAATGACTTAATTTCAGAATTTTCCACTCATTATTTAATGAAATTTAAAATAAAAAAACAAGTTTACATTAATTGCAAAAAAGATGATAAGATCTTTTAAAATACACTAAGAATTTGTATTCATGAAGATGAATAGCACACAAAAGAAATAGAAAGAAATAATTTTGATCAAATTTGGAAAAATATCAAAATGAAATGTTCAATTTTTTTTTTTGTGTAATTTTTCAAACATTTTTTCCCATATCTGAAAAGTCCAAAAATTGGTTGCGAAAAATTGAAGAAATTGTGGTTTTTTGTTTAAAATTACCTATAAAAAGTATGTGATATATCATATTAGGCCTATGCAAACAGCAACATAACCTAAACTAGCAAGAACTAAAACAGAAACCTAATATACAGAAATCTAACATCACGTTAAAAAAAAATCATCATCGCAAACTCAAGTTACAGGAATTTGAAATATGTCTTCTAAATTATCCAGAATATGTGGACACTTGCATATACTCGTAAGAATGTTCAATTTATTTATAAAATGCATTTAAATTGTTCACCAATATTTGTATTGGATACAGTACCATATACGTGCCAATACAAATGTGTATGCATTTTGTAACAATTCAAATATTTCTTTACAAAATACTTTTTCAATTCAAAAACCATAATTTATAGTCATAAGTATTTGCATATGCTTATGCAATTCACGTCACAGGCCATATGCGTATTAAGAATTGCATACCAAATGGTCATCGTGATACTCATTCCATGCAAAAATCATATACATACATATGTATGTATGTGTGTATGTATGAACGTCAAAAGGATCAAACTCATTAGGTGATGTGCTATTTATGGCTTTATTTATTTTCTTTTAATTTTTTTTTTTTAAATTATTTCACACAATATTCCATTTATTATATAGTATGCATACAAATGGACGCTCATCCATTATTTATGTCAGTACTTCCTCCGTTTGCATCTGATTTTTTTTTTTTTCGTAATATTCATTCCATTTGCGCAATTTAAACGCTTCTTATGCAAGTGCGAATGCCTTGAACGACGTCGCTGTCACTAACGCAATTACAATGCACAAATATAGTTCTTAAAATATTTATTTTTATTAAAATTTCATATAATTAACTATAAAAATATTTCGAAATCAAATCGATTTATTTTTGCGCACATCCCTATCCAATTAATATGTATGCTAAGTATAATAATTAGTGTTAAATTAGTGTTGCCAATAACAATGGTATATTTACTCATATTGATTTTCTCTACAACATATTACACATGTAGTGGTATTTGAAAATAGAAAGATTATGCCATAAGACTCTGGCTTACATGTCTGACACTGCACAATAATCGACAAATTTTACGCGGCATAAACATGAAATGACGCCTTTAGTGGTCAGTAGTAAATATATGTATATTATCTACTCTGATGATTGGAATGCCCAATCTCAAGTCAGAGCTTTGAGTTCAGTTTCCTAGTAACTACAATACTAAGTGAGGCTATATTAAACTATTTTATAAATAGTTGTGGGCGAAAAAAGGGAAGAGCAAAAGAAATTTGTGAACAAAAAAAAAAAAATCGTTGATTAAAAAAAGACGATTTCTTTAAAAATAAGAAAATCATTATTATTTAATGCTTCACAAAATATGGCAATATTTAGCAGAGAATTTTGAGATTGTTGATGAGCTTTATCCGGATCCGAATACGAACTCAGTAATTTTAATCTGAACGTAGAATATACTCCAGGGTTTTTTGTTACATATATATTTATAATTAAGTTCCGGATGTAACTTTAGAGATTGCCATCAGAAAGAAAAATATACCACAGAATTTTGCTACATAAGCCAGTTTTTTTGGCTAGACGATTGACTCAATTGATTAAGATGCTTGACAAATGGAGCAACAGCAAGTGAAGACTTTGAGCGATAAGGATTTCAATTATCAATTCAATTAGCGATTCTTCAAAGAAACGAGTTAGATAAGTCATAGCCTCTTTGAATCTCCCACGTAGAACGTTTAAATGCAACCCTTCTTCTGTCAACTACCGCCTGTTAATATACCACCATCAAATTTTCAGCAAGTCATTTAGTTTATGTTTAACTATTTTTTGCCTAAAACAACCATTACCGAAATCAAGGGGATAGGCTTGGTAAACACCATGGATCCGACCAATTATAACTTTTAAAATAAAAATCTTTTGAAAAAAGTTTCGGAATTTTTGGAAAAAAGTGCAATAATAATTGAATATTTTAAATAAATTTGCTTAAACAGAATTAGCGGTTTGTTTATTATTGGCTAACTTTTATTTGGACTTACATATATTTAGGCAAAGTTTAACTGTTATTATTGGACTGGAAAAATAAAAGCCCGCATTTTTCAGTTATTATTGGATTTTTTTCCAAACATCCAGGTTGCCCAAAAAAGAGGCAATCGATGAGAAAACCGCCTAATTTGATTACTTTGAGGAAACCAATTACTTGGAAGGAGCTAAAAAGAGACTACGTTCAGAAATAAAACGCTCTTTTCCCGAAAAAATCTTTCTCATTCAAAACACTTACCTATTTGTCATCATAAGCATTTCTCCAATCCGTTTGCAAATAGTGAAAATCCAATTTTCGTTACCTCTCCGCCGATATAGTCGTTACAATTGCAGAATAAGTACAATTACTTTTATTTATAGCAAACAATAATAAGAAAAATTCATAATTGCATACTAAATAAACAAGCAAATGAATGAGCATTTTTTCCATCTACTTAACCTGTGTAAAATTCGATTTTAAACCGTATATACTATTAACAAACTTATACGCAAATACTCGTATTTGTGTTTTATGTGTTTATGCATGCAGTTAGATTTACATTTATTTGTACGCGTGTGTTTCTATAACTATAAGCCTTTGCCGTTAGAAATTCTTCGAAAAATGTTTAGCAATTAATTTCTATAATTCTATTCTCACATGGAATTTTCCTTAATTTCATTTATATTAAAAACGAAGTAACTAAACGTTTTCGTTAGCGATACACATAATCAACATACTCGTATATCATCCCTAACTGTAGAAAACAGTAGCTGTCTCTGGTAGTGCCACTATATGATCGGTAATCATCGGTTACATCAGACAATTGTTATACGGTTATTATTTCTACTATTGTTATTTTATACACACGTTATATTTTACAATTTATTGTCAATTGGAAAATAGAGAAGTACCTATACAATATATGATTATTTTTCTATTAATTACTCGTATTCTGCTACTTATGAAGGTACATACAGATGCATTTATATAATTCATTCATAATCAGCAGGTTATACAGTATAAATATTCATGCATACAGTGTACATATTCTTTATTTGATGTAAATTATTGAGTATTTCAAATTATTATACGGTAGCCGGAAAGGTTCTGATGAGTTAAAGTCTCACATTGAATGTGCTATGGCCCTAGGTCTCATGAGACTGTTATGTCGTATACTTTAAAGAAAGTTCCAACTCAAATTTACTTAATTCCACCTCTTCAATAAATATTTGTTTGGGAAATCTGTAAAATACTTATACTATTTTTAGTTCGAACGTATTTCTGTCCATTTTGTTTACCACAAATATAAAACAAAATTAGGCGCTAAAATCAAAATTGAAATCTAATTATTACAGAATAAATATTCTTAGGCTTTTTGTATCAGAAATTTGTAATATATCGATACTATTTTCCAATGTGAACTTAATTTTGATGGAGAATTTGTAAACGTGATCGCGCGTAAAATAAAACAAAAATTTGCAAATTTTTAATTATTGCAGGTTTTTGTGATCCTATTGTCTTGCAAAAATCCCAAAAAAAACTTTTATCGCCGTTTTACCGAATGAACCGAAAAACCATGTATACCAGCTTTCAATATATTTTATACATATTGGCATAAAAATTTTTAGAAAAAATAATCGATACACTTTATAAATTTCTTTTAACAAAAAATCTGACAATTATAAGCGAAATTAAGTACATTTATCGTGATTCATGGTAGAAAATACTACGAAAACTCGTTAACAACTGTTAATATATGTCAAATCTCTCTCTTGGTGTGACCAGATGCAACCCTTGGCTAATTCAGTGTTAGTCTTAGTTTATGATTTGATTTCGAACGTATTTCTGTCCATTTTGTTTACCACAAATATAAAACAAAATTAGGCGCTAAAATCAAAATTGAAATCTAATTATTACAGAATAAATATTCTTAGGCTTTTTGTATCAGAAATTTGTAATATATCGATACTATTTTCCAATGTGAACTTAATTTTGATGGAGAATTTGTAAACGTGATCGCGCGTAAAATAAAACAAAAATTTGCAAATTTTTAATTATTGCAGGTTTTTGTGATCCTATTGTCTTGCAAAAATCCCAAAAAAAACTTTTATCGCCGTTTTACCGAATGAACCGAAAAACTATGTATACCAGCTTTCAATATATTTTATACATATTGGCATAAAAATTTTTAGAAAAAATAATCGATACACTTTATAAATTTCTTTTAACAAAAAATCTGACAATTATAAGCGAAATTAAGTACATTTACCATGATTGACGATAGAAAATACAACGAAAACTCGTTAACAACTGTTAATATATGTCAAATCTCTCTCTTGGTGTGACCAGATGCAACCCTTGGCTAATTCAATGTTAGTCTTAGTTTATGATTTGTAAAGTGAAAACATGAATTCCGAGTTTTTCGAACAACGCTTTGAATCAGTGTTCTTAATTTGTCACCATCGTATCCCAATATTTTAACTTTTTGGTTTTCAAATACCGAATTAAGCTTATATCGGAATACAAATTTATCGAACTAATTCTGCACCTCACTGGCTGCATACAGTCGGTTTGGTCTTTCGCAATATAATTATTTCTTAAGCAAAAAACTTAAAAAAAAATTACTATAAAGTAAATTGTCAGTTTGTGGCTCTCAAACGTTCAAAAATACAAATTTTATGTATGTAGGTTGGCATACAAATTTGTAAAAAAAATTATCGATACATTTATTAAGTTTCTCTTTTTACCAAATATTTTACAATTTTAAGCGAAATTTAAAAGAACTCTATGACAAAGCTCAGAAAAAGTGATATCACAAGGGTTCTGCCGTACGAAACCGGCGAGTATAAGTAGGTAGTAACAGTACTGGAAGAGAAGTCCAGCCAAAAAACCCTTCGGGTCTTATAAGTGCCATATATTTATTTTTCTTTTTTAATATGCTGCAATATTGGTATAGTTCCGTTCATTTCCATATTAGTATCCCTTGTAAGGCAATATAAGTAAATGAAAATGTTTACAAGTGGCTTTCCTTGAGAATTTCCATTCAGTTACAATCAAGATATTAATATATCTTGATTGTATCTTGATTGATATGAACAACATAAATCCTTACTATCTAAATACATTAAACATTTCATAAATTTATTGCATTTTTTTAAATGTAAAATGTAATAAATAATAAGATTTAAATGCACTGTATTTATCATTGTTGCATTGTATTTACTTTTTAATCATATAAATATGTGTAAATATAAAATTATATAGAAATGTAGTATGTAGATATGTGAAAATGCACTTGTATTAATACCGCACATTTCCGTTTGTAAATCCTACTAAAGTAGGCAAGGTACACACATGCCAGAAATTACCCTACAATGCGGCTAGTAGCCACATGATGCATTCGATTGGCTTGTGATGGCATTTTGCGTTGATTGATTTATTATGCATAGCTTTGCAAGTAATTCTTCTTAGTGTTGCTCAATTTTTGTATTGTTTGCTATTATTTATTTCTTTTTTTTTTTGTATGCAACTGTTAATACCTAAATCAACAAACTTAACGAAAACAGTAGTTAGAAACTCGTAATATTCCCAATACGTAATATCATGAATCGATTGATCGATCATTCATTTTGTTTGTTTGCTCATTGTCTGAAAAGAAAATAATGTTTATCGGTTTCATATGTCATGTGAATATCGATTATGAATTAATACCAATTTTTGCTTTGTTTTTTTTTTTTTAATCTAATTATTATTTTTTTTTATATCTAAGTGAATTTAAGTTCCTTTATTGCTATGTGTGTTGTTGTTCAATTTTTGCACTGCAATAATTAATACATTTATCAATTAGAGGCATAATACGAAGAAAGTAAACAAAAGCAAAACAATTATCACAAATTAAATTATATTACGTGTAGTAGGTTGCCAATACATAAAGGTTCATTTTAAGCCGTCGCTTAATTGATGTCATCGTCGTCGCTAAGTTTTGCAAACACATGACTCTGGGTGCGGTGCATTTACATTGTCATTTGAATTAAATTTAGATCAATTTGCAATGTGTTGTTATTTTCCGTTTTCATTTTTTATATTTTTATTATCTTATTCATTATCACCATTATTCACACCAATATTATAATTATTTTTCATTATCACTGATTATTTTGAAAAAAAATAAAATTATTCCACACAAAATAAAGCTGAGATGTCATTATGTTTGTACTACATATTATAATCGTGTGAATATTTAATTAAGAAAAATATTATTTTTCCGTGGTTTTGTTGTTGTTGTTGTAGCATTCTTTTTGTGAAATAATAATCAAATTTGGCCACGTGATTTTGAAGTTATCTGCGTTGGCCTGAGTTTGCTAAATATTGCGTATTCGCGTATTCTTTGTGCATACGTTGACGTCATTCAAATGCCAGCTCTGTGGCACCTTATTCGGCAAAACTTTGTAACCTGTGACCTCTTAAATATCTTACTGTCTATGCAAACACAGGTACTTCAATCCAATTTACCATAAAGAACTGCGAAACAAAGTAATTTTAACCTCGATTAGCATTTGAGTTCCTAAAATTCTATAATTCAGCTAAGACCACAAACTCTCAAATGGTACTGGTTGCATTTGGAGCACAGAGAGCATTGTGAGGAAGTTTTGCTTTCGGAAGCATTCGCAGTGCTCAAGTTGGCTTGTTGAATTATCGAGCAAAAGTAATGTGTGTCAATAACTTTGCGGATTCCATCCACAAACGGAAGTGGTATGATACTCGAATCATGCAGGTTGGCAATTATGCAACTTTGTGAAAGAACCTGCGATGGGCCAATAATTTTTTGGGGTCCATCCATAAAAGGAGGTGGTATGGTACTCGGATCATAAGGATTGGCGATCATTCAGCTTTGTAAAAGACAGGAGTCTGGTAAGATTTCTCCTACCAATCAGAAAGCAGACTGATTAGGTTATTACTCTGTGTTATCACAGGTATATGGGTACTGTGGGTATCATTACAGACCCGTTTTATCAATTTTGACTCAAGAATGTGTACAGTAAGGAGCATTTTTTCTGCCAGTGTCCAGTCTTTTCGAGAACAAAGTTCATATTGTTAATTTTACATGAGTAAAATTCTCGCTAACCAAACTTTTGGGATTCATCAAGAAAATCAAGAAGTTCGTGGCATATTTTTTTTTTTCTTAAACAACTTATTTTTCATTATTTACTACTAACCCACTACTAACGATTTTGGCCGAGTGCGAACATTTTGGCAATCGCACCTTGTCTTCACTCGTTGACTCACAGATAGTTTTTCTACTACCTGATCATTCCACCTTATGCTTCAGTATCGCATTTCGCAGTCGTGTAATTCACTTGATGAAACCGATTCAGCAAAATTGCAGGATTTTAATTCGTTTAACTGCAAGTAACTGCAAGTTGTTTGATTAATATTCAGAATTTCAAATAACTTTTTGCTAAATTTGAATAATTTTTTTTTTTAATTCTTTAATTTGGCAAGTTTTCCGTACTCAGGTTTGTTGTTAGTTAAATTTTATATGGGAATTTTTATGACAATTATGCATAATTGACTGCAGTGACTGTCTGCTGATATTTATTTGAGCAGATAAAGCTCCCTATCGAAACTCTAGGATTGGCTTTTATGACAGCAGCTACATCCGAACTGATGGATCTCGACGGTAAGGCGTCTTATGATTCATGAGCCTCCTTATAGTCCATCTGCTAAGAGGAGTACCGCCAAACATGATAGCACCTTTCATCAGCCACCCAATATAACAATACGATACCCATTTTATATCGGCGTTGTTTTTTTTCTTCTTTATTTCGACGGGGACTGACTCAAAAGTCAAGGATTGGGGTTGTTTTTAATACTTTTCTCCAAAGCAAGTAGCTCTAAAGAGTTTTTCTATGGAAAACTCCAAGAAATGGAAATGGTTTGTCTTTCAGTCAATGTTGTGCAAACTGAAGTGGGACGATTCTGGAAAAGATATTCCTATATTAGCTGATTTCGAACTACAGAATTTTTGTGATATAATTTTTTGTCATTCTTATCGAAGATATCATCCTTAAAAACATAAAAAAAAACTTGCAATATAGCCAAAAACGATGTTTTATATGGTTATAAGGAAACCTAGGGAAACTGGCGGAAATATGACCACATTCTATGTGTTTCCTTTTTTATTTTGATGCTGTGCCTACTTTCCAACCAATAAATGGCGAAGTTATGAAAGATTTCGTAGAACACAATTGCAGATTTTGACATTCTCCTATGGCACTATTAGACATTAATTTTTTTTATTTTGGCCTCGCACAAAACCATCCGCAAGGCCACGAGTTAACTCTCAAAGAATGAATTGCCCATTACGCTTAATTTGGAATTAACAATTAATTAAATTCACTACGACAAATCTTACAGAATACACTTTGTATCATAAAATTCTTCATAAACGATTTCACTTTCCTATTTGCTTAAAACAATTGAAATAGATCATAAAAATTATATTACTCTTTTCATATGCATATACATACATCTACATCCATATATTAACAAATAATGAATAGAGAATTTTCTCATACTCATAATCTTATTTGATTACATATTAATTTGCAAATTTTTATTACTCGTATTATTGCATTAAACCGTATGCATATTATTTTTCATTACCATCTTACGAGCATGAGTTCTTTCTTCTTCTTCATATGGTCGTATGTATATCACATGATATTTCTTTGTAGCACGTGATAATTGTTGTTTCATCTGTTGACTATTCTATTGCATACTAGTGTTTATCTAATGAATTAATTCACACATATTCTCGTACATATACACACCCACACAATACATACACATACATGCAATAATAATTAAATGAAACAAATAAGACAAATATGAATGTAAATAAACATACTTTCAGCAAGCGAAGAAAACTAACTTCATAAAATATACTCGTGCATAGCAAGACCACTATTTGTATTTTAAATATGTACATAGTACCTACATACTTATTCGTATGTATGATGGTTATATTTAATACCAGTATCATGTTATAGGAATGTGAGACGATGTTCTGTAGACGTTACTTATTCATACACAACCAACAACAACAACTATACAAAAACAAAACTTGATCAACGGTATCTTAGATAACAATTCAAAAAATACGTTATCGTTATTTTTTTTGTTTTTCATATTTCTTTTTTCTACAGCCCTAAAAATTGCCCACTGTTTTCAAAAGTGACTCAGATTTCTTCTTGGTACCGATGTATGTATATATTAAAAGAGGATAGAGAGAGAGAGAGAGAGAGAGAATGGTAAATAGTGATCGCACTAGTGATAAGTATTGCTAAACATTTACTATTAAAATTTGTCAATTACACAACCCGGCAAAATTTTCATTTTGGTGAGTACCTCTATTGCTGAAAAAGAAACTTGCCTTCATTTATTTCTCCAAAGAAACGTTTTCGAGATATTCGCGAACAACGCGTTTTTATACATTTGAACATCGTTGGAAAGGTATGCTTTTCTTCTTTTCGACGATGTATCGCTTGTGTGGATCGGATCCAATCGTATGAAATGCACGCCAACCTCCCATATTTCAATTTACCTATCTTCACTTAATGTTTGCTAATTTTGACATTCCTAATTTGATATTAGCAAAATTATACTTAAAATGTTCACTTAGATGATTTATACTTATTAAAGGACAAGTGATACAACTCTGGCAGAACCCAATATTGTTCAGGTGTAATCTGTCCATCTTCGTTTTCTATAGAAAGCACGTAGTTCCGTACGTAACCCCTTCCGAACTACTTTGAGAATTTACCCTCTTCTGCTCCAAGAATAGGCCTCTTTTAGACATAATAAATGTCATTTCATCGGAGCAAGAACCAGGAATAACCACTAGGCGCTAGGCACCTCTTTGAGAGGACACATTTAGGACAGAAATACCCATTGGGATATCACCGAGTTTCTGTTTCAGTACTGTTGTGCGTGTTAAATTTGGACACTATTAGAAGGGACTTACTTATATTATACGATTCCGAATGGCAGAATCCTTGTGACATCACTTTTTCTGAGCTTTGTAACAGAGTTCTTTAAGAAGCATTTTTCATGCAAATTGTTACTGCCGGAAAATGTGCCAATTACTTATTAATAGGTGAACACCGTGCGAAAGAAAAGTATTTCCGATATTGAAGTCGCCTCAGCTGAGGATTGAACCCACGGCCTACGGATCAGAAAGCCAACCCACTAATCACTGCAGCACCCACTTCAGTATCCATTAATATATGCAGGTTTCAGCCACTAAATAAAAACAATGTTAGCTCAATTAGGCCATAGAATGTCGTAATGTGATACCGTGCATCTATGGTGCTATTAACTATCCAGGTTTTGGCCATTAGATAAAAATAATGGGAGCATATTTAGGCCAGAGTATGACACATTGTGATACCGTTCATCTGAGATGCTATTAACTCTCACATATCTGGTCTCTACCCCTTAAATAAAATCATGGGGATTTTTTTTTATGAGAAATGCAATGTCCTATTCGAAGAGCTTATTAGAACAGTCGTGGATAGTCTCATCTTAATCATTGTTCATTTCTATATATTAACCGTAGTAGTAGTAGTAGTTCAACTGAAAAGAAATCGAGTTGACAGCGAAATTTTTTTCACTTTTTTTCAGATTCCTGAGTTTATTAAAAATTACGTTTATTAAAAAAATAAATATGTGGCACTTAAAGCCCCAAAGGGCTCATTGGCCGAGCTTCTCTTCCATTACTGTTGTGCGTCTTAAATTTTGGACAGTATTAGAATGGACCTACTTATTTTAGCTGGTTCCGAACGGCAGAACACTTGTGACATCACTTTTTCTGAGCTTTGTCACAGAGTTCTTTTTAGAAGCTTTTTCATGGCAAGTTGTTGCTGTCGGAAGAATTGCCAATTGCTTGCCGACAGGTGGGTACCGTTCGAAAGAAAAATCTTATCGATATTAAATTTGTTATGCATCAGCCGGGTATTGAACCACGACCTACAGATCAGAAGGCGAACACACTAACCACTGAGCTACGTTTATTACGAATGGATTATTTTGGGTTGCTGAATCCGTTGTCGGGTTTTCGCTATCAACTCCAGATTTCTTGCTAAGCTCTTCTATTGAGGTTAGAAAGAAACTTGAGGGTGGAAATATGATCAGTGATTCGGATTGAGCTAACCAAAATCCATGATATGTGACTACTCTGGACTACTGGCCGTACATCCTAATTACATTTTCTGAGGGAGCTGTATAATTTAAATAGATAAAAATATGCTCTAAGAAGGTTGCCCGTTTATCTTTTTCTGTAGTATTGTTGTGTCTGTTAAATTTTGAGAAGTATTATGAAGAAAGTTTGTCCAAAAGAAAGCTTTTTCAGAAGAGTTCTCATGGCACACTAATCTGCTGGTGTTAATTTGTAACTACACGTTTTTTAAAAATCAAGTTTTATGTTTTACATTATCACCGTATAGGTTCTTCAATAATGGATATCACTTAAGTTGCTTCATTTGATTTATAATTACTGCAAGTGAGTGCTTTTGAAATAAATTTCCACAAATTACAGCCACTTTATTGGTATCAAGCATTCAATGATGATTTTATGATTCAAAGGGTGCAGTTTTTCTTCTAGATAAGTCTGATACAAATATTTGAAGAAGTAGCAAAAAAAGAATGGCAACATTGCGTAGTAAGTACAACAGATAAAAAATAAAAGACATTGTACGACCCTGGCCATCATAGCACACTTACCTATTTGAAATTTACTTCTATAAACAATTTATAATTTCTTTATATTATCTACTTAATTCGTGTATTATTTTTATCTATCATTTACATTTCTACTAACATTTGATATGATTGATATGATGAACGTGTTCTCAAGATGTGAATTTGTTAAAAAAAACCATCAGATTAACCTTTCAGTCAAGTTATGTTATAAAAGAATATACTAGCGATTGTTTGCTTAATGAAAATAAAAGGATTTGCTATATACGATATTCTTTTTATGATTTATATTTTCTACTATTATCATGATTATTTTAATGTCTTTTTATATTTATTTAATAATGTACTTGGTTAACTCACGGTAGGTTAACATTGTGTATTAAGAAATTGTGTTAAAGAGCAATTCTGTTAATGTAAACTGTTAAATGTCAAAATGTTAGGTTATTCTTGTTACTTTCATTGAATGAGATGCATATTTTTGCTTCTGTTTATAGTTTTAGCGGAATTTCGATTTCATATAAGCACGTTCACTATTGCCAACAATATTACAAATATTTGTATTATTTGAACAACAAAAAAAGTACAATGCAATTTTGAATATTTAAACAAATATGTGGAAATTTTTACACTGAGCTTAGTGTTATTGTACCTATTTTATATATTTTTATTAATGGGGAATTGATTTGATTGAAATTACAGGACCAGCTCATTGGGCCAAACAATATCCTCAAGCATCTGGACATAGACAATCACCTGTTGATATCACAACATCAAGTGCCAAGCGTGGAAGTGACTTGAAAGTATCCGCTTTAAAATGGAAATATGTACCTGAACATACTAAAAGTCTTATTAATCCTGGTAAATAAATACAATTTGACTTAAAGTGTCTATATGCAATATGTTTCTAAATATATTTAATCAATTTCTTAGGATATTGTTGGCGTGTAGATGTTAATGGTAACGAATCCGAATTAACCGGTGGACCATTGGGTGATAATATTTATAAACTTGAGCAATTTCATTGCCATTGGGGTTGCACTGATGTCAGAGGTTCAGAACACACTGTTGATGGTGTCTCATATGCTGGAGAATTGCATTTAGTACATTGGAATACCACAAAGTATAGCAGTTTTGGAGAAGCTGCACTTAAACCAGACGGTTTGGCTGTATTGGGTGTATTCTTAAAGGTACATTACTTGCTTTATTTATATAACATACATGAATGTGTTTGAAGAGATTGTGAGGCTAAATTTTTAGATTTTTTTTTTCACTGAATTTTCAATATGGCGTCCAATATTCAATAATTTTACTTTTACTGTCTAAAATGTCTTGAAAACTGAGAACAAATAAAAAATATAAACCAAAATAATATATTTCGCGGTAATAGAAGAAAAAATATCACAATACGCAGAACAAAGCGGAAATGTGCTCTTTTCAAATTTTGAACAATGATTTAGTAATTCACAATGGCCGACACTTCCGATTTCCTCTTCCGATTATTTTGCATTTTATTAGAAATCGTCATCGTAATTCGATTAATAATTAAGGAATGACCAAGATCTTGTCAAACACACAAAAAATTAGTACCAAAAGTGACTGCATAAAAATTTTATATTATTTATTTATTTAATTTCCTACGCTATATTAGGCTGGCAATTATCATGATGAAATGGAGAAAGTCTCTAGTCTGTTGAAATTCGTTGTTCACAAGGGTGATCGTATCACACTACCCCATGGCTGTGATCCAGCAAAGTTACTACCGGAGACAACAACATATTGGACATATGAGGGTTCATTAACAACACCACCCTGCTCTGAATCGGTAATATGGATTGTTTTCAAAACACCCATTGAAGTGTCACATGAGCAATTGGATGCAATGCGTAATCTTAATTGCTATGACGTCAAAGAGGAATGTCCCTGCAATGAAGTCAACGGTAAAGTGATTAACAATTTTCGGCCACCATTGCCATTAGGTAATCGCGAATTGCGTGAAATTGGCGAACATTAGTGATGTCACGAATGTTGTAGATCTCTACAAGCATAATATTTACTACCTACTTATTTCCTAATGCTGTTGTTGTATATTTTTATTATTATTTTTATTTGGAAAATCTTAAATTTCATTTGAATTGTATGGAAACAAAGCTGAGCGTTCGGAAATATGATTACATTTTAAGTTCGATTACTGAACTAGAAGTAGGTGTTTTCTTGAAGACGTTTAGGATTGAAAATTGAAATAGAGACCACAAGTATTAGTTAAGTCAGAAATTTGAAGAATTTGAGGTCGTATGTCACGAATGGTGAGCATTATGTTGATTTCCAAAGCTGCAATAGATGTTGGCTTGTTCGCGTAGATCCAATACTTCAAATAGACCCACAAAAAATAGTGCAGAGACACCAAATCAAATGATTTTGGTACCGCACACTTACTTTCATAAAACGTGCAGTAAGGCATATGGTACCGTCCATCTAAAACAATATCCAAAAATTATTGAGCATCAGTCATATTTCATATTAACACAGCCAATGAGCCAGAAATGAGCCTCATCACTGAAAACATATTCAATAATCTTGTTGGTAAGCAAACTTACGCAAAATTTTCCAAAAAGTGGATGAGCTTAGGTCAAGCCCTTGCACACGAGGACTAATCGATGGATTTTTATCATCCTCAACACTGCACTCAACGATGGCAATATTTTATTCAGTGCACATTCTATGCAAACTCATTGGTAGTTTAATGATTTGTGAATAGTCATCTTAGTTCGTATTCCGTTAATTCAGCAAAGCGCTCTTTGAACATTTTTCACTGAACACTGATGCAGAAAATCAATTTATACAACTTCTAAACGCTGCTCGGTCTATTACATGATGAAATGAGAAACAATACTGAATAAAATGTACTTTTATAATGTTAGAGTTTTTCCGATTGAAAGAATGGTCTTACTAAACACATAAGATTTATGAATTGTCATTTGTGGATGGAACAGCATTAGAGCTATTTAAAAATAGTTTTAGAAAAGCATAACTAATTGTAATCTAAATACGCAGAAGTTATTCCAGACATTTGTAACTCGGAACAATAAAATGAGGTGCAATATCAGTAATCGTACTCGTTACGTTGTTTAATTAAGTAACAAAAGTAATCAATAATGCTCAGCTTTGTATGGAACTCATCATAAAAAGGTTTTAAATCCATAAATTAGCATTATGGAAAATTTTTTAAGTCAAAAAATTCATTTATTTATTCATTTAAATTTTATCAAGTGTGCGGAATATTTTTTTTTTTGTAGCCCAGTGTATAATTACCAAATATTATTCATATATTGTAATATATATTAAAATTTTTTTTTATTACAATATATTTTATGGATTCACAAGGTATCATAACATTTCATATTATTATTGTGAGTGCCTTAGACAATAATCGATAAATTTTATTTTTAACATCACTGACTATTAACATCACTCTTTATTTGTTCAGTAAGAAAATAAGACAAAGTTATGAAAATAATACATGAAACAGCCAATTCATTAAATTTAATAATTAACATAATATTTGTATAACATCTAAGTGATGAAATATCAAATAAACAGTAAAACAACAGAGCGTAATGCTATAAAATGTTATATTTGTTCAAAATGAATTTATTGTTGACTTAGATTCAAAGAAGACTTAGCGAAATACAACTCTGCATGATATATACTTGGAACTATGGCACACATATAATTTTGTGAGACTTTGTGAATTACCTAATAATGTATGTATGGATATGTACTATATAAATTGATCTTCTTTTAATAAAATAAAACACATGATATAGTTTTATTAAAAACAAAACATCTCTTTTTTGTTGTTCTTTTATTTATTTTTATTTTTTGTTGGTTTTTATTGAATTATATGTATTTAAATTTTTATTAATTAATATAATAATAATTATCATAATATAATAATAATAATAATAATAATAATAATAATAATTGTTGTTGTTTTCTTGTTTTCTTTATTCTTTTTTCATGTTTTTTTTGTAATATTGTGATGGAAATAGAAATTCTTACAATTAAAAATTGTTAAAAATTGTGGCCCCTAAGCATGAAAAAGACTGTTTGGTTGCTCTGTTTGTTGATTTTTCGTTAGTTTGTTGTTTTTTTTTCATTTCTTTTTGTTTTTGTTTTTTTGTCACACCATTTCAAAAATAAATTATATTATGTATACATATGTATGTATATATGTAAGAGTATATATAGTGACTATTATTCAAAAAAAAAAAATATATATATATATATAATAATCATTCACAATAGTAATAATCGATAATAATAATAATCATATTAATAATAATAATGATAATTAATTTTAATAATTCATAATAATAATGATAATAGTCATTATAATAATACAATTTTAATTTATTATTTATATTTTATTTCTTATTTTTCGTTCTTTTTGCTTTAAAGTCTTACACAGAAATGTGAATGTATTGCGAGTCAAATTGTTTGCTCACAAATCGTATAGTAAAAAAATGAATTACCGATGATTTTTAGTATATTTTTCCAAAACTACTTTTAGATTCATAATTTCACGGCAAATTTAAACACTTAGCATCATCGGTAGTTTCTTTTTTTTTTTGCTTTATTCACATTCATAATTTAACCCGCCCTAATGTAAGTACATAAATAGTTTTTCCGTTACTTGTTTTTTATCCTTTTGCCTTTTAAATGTTGTTTGCTTGTTTGTTTGAAGGTATAAAAATATGCCATATGCTTATAATATGCATAATAATAATAATAATAATAATAATAACTTTCACATTTATCAATTACTTAAAATTTTTTTTGTAATTTTTTCTTTTAGTTTCTTTAATTTTTTTTTGCATATTTTTTATTAATTTTTTTTTCTTTTGAATAAAAACTATATTTATTATGTAGTGTATATGTATGAATGAATGGATGTATGAGAATGTATGCATATGAATGTACTATGTATAAATGCAAAATATGCTTGATTATTATTACAATATAATATTATGATTAGCTTTGTAGTTAATTATATTTTAATAATTGCTCATATTCAATGTTAATATTATTATAATGTTTTAAATTTCATTTCTTTCAATAATTATGTATGTATGCATTGATTTTAAACATAAACATTTATTGTTATACGTACATATCTAATATATATATTTCTTTTGTTGACAAAATACCAACATATTGTATTGCTTGGTATTTCTATATGGGGCGGGAGCAAGATATTTTTGCTTTTTTTTTTGTCTTTACTACTTTACATATAAGAAATATAAAATATAGTGATGATATCTATTAATCGACTTAGAAACAACATATGTATGCAGGGTGTTTTAAATGAATGAAAAAACACAATTTTTTGTAATTTCACAGTTAACAATAGTAGTAAAAGAGATCATATGTAAGTAATAGAGAATATAAAATAAACAAAAATTAATACAATCAATTATAAAGTACATCAATGCACATTAGAATGATTCAAATTTAGATGGAAAACACTTTTTGGTTGCTCCCATTTTGGTTGATTTCATTTGATACAATTTCAATTGAGCATATTCTTGTAATAGAAAAGGATCTTATGTAGTATAGCTATTTTTTTGTTTAATTCATTTTGAAATTGAAATGTTTGACATTATAATTTGAGCAATGGACAGCTGAATCCAAATCTATTATTTATCTTTATTTTTGTGTGATCCTGTAGTCGTAGTCGACTTTAACAAAATAATGTCGAGTTTTTAGATAAATTTTAAGAAAAGTGTCCAAAATCTGAATACTATTTTTAAAGTCGACTTTATTTTTATTATGATGCTATTATGCGCCATTAAAGTGACTTTATGTAATGGAAAATGCCACTAAACTATACACCATAATCTAGGATTTTCTCCAAATCCCGATAACTTTGTTAGATTTTCCTCTATGCAACTCTGTTTTTGATCGATTATTTCGTGAAGAATGGAGTAAAATCAAAATTGGCGTTGATTTGGCGTTGGATTTTGACAGCTAACAATACCTTTGGAAATGAATCTTACTATGTAAACGGGTAGATAGATTTTCGTAATCTATTTGTGGTAAGCACTATGTGTAGACATTTTTTATATCAATTTCACACCAGAAATCTATCAAAAACGTCGTATATTTACTTCAATATAACGGATACACTTACTCTTATCAAGTTATACCTATCCGAAATCGAAGACAACCAATGAATTTATGAGGTAATGCATTACAGAAACAGAAGTAGGAGAAGATTATGATATTTCATTTGACAGTTCGTACCATCCCCTTATTCATTATTGTTTGACATTTTATCACGCAAAAACGTGCATGGCAGTAGCGTTTGTAAATTGGGGAAATTTATTTCCAAAATCAGATTCCAGTAAGAAATGTTCATAAAGCACTTAGCACAATTTTTAGCCAATTTATCATCGGCCAACTGAGACGACTCACGACTCACAGCACTCAGTTTATTCAGTGGGCTCTGAAGATAATATTCACGCCAAATTTGTCTATTCGTCACTTTGAGGAAAAGTCTTGTTTTACAAGACTCAATTGGTGCAAGAATTGAAACTAAAGGATTATCACTTTTGACGTGATCTCAATAATTGAACGCTTAAATAGATGGAAGTGGATCTACTGTTTTACCGCCAAATTGTGTTCAGTAATGCGTGATGCGTGGCTCAGTGGTCTTGTGAATAAACTAAATTGTAGCAATATAATAATCCACTCTATTTGTGCCAATTTTAAAAAGTTGCTAAAATCACACAAAAACCTAATTCTATTCTACTATACAATCATTTCCACGATATGGATGATTCTGCTTATTTAAATCAAACTGAAACTCTTACTATCCAGAACTTGAAAATCGGAGCAACGTTAAATTGTTCTAAACCACTCTAATGTACATCTATATTCAGCCTTTATTAATATAGTTGCAAAATATATATATTTTTAAGTAGGTGGGTGTGTGAGTAAGTAATGTAGTGTTTCACTTTTTTTTTCGTAATTTCCTTTTTTTAAATGATTAGAGAATCAAGTACAAGTATATATGATATAATAAACTTAACAATTTGCTTTTTGGTTTTTCTTTACTTTTTTTATCATAAATATATTTTGATAGAGATTTTTATAATTAAACAAGAATTACTTTGTGTATTCTCCATTTCTTTTGTAAGTTTCTTCAATATAATCAATTTAATTTGTAAAAAAATGCATAGTTATTATTAGAACACATGATTTTGATGTAACTGTTATACGCTGTTATACACTCAATATGTTATGTTTAACAAAGCAAAGTAAATAGCAATAAAATAACGAATTCATATGAGAGTGAGTAATACGAGAAAAAGCCTTATAAATATGTGTATTTATTTATTAATGAACACCCTGTATAAATTGTTGCAATTGTTACAATTGTATATGTATTGTATGTATTTACTTATATTGTAGTTTAATTCTGTGTATATAGAAATATAGAAATATAGTCTAATATTAGGTATTCCTTTATTTATTGATTTATTTAATATGATGGTTTTAGAATTAGAACGCAAATAACATAAATTACAAATATAAGTGGTAGCTATATATAAAACTTAAATTTTATAATATAAAAATGACTAGAAAATATTTGCTTCTTTTTCTATAAGCGAAAAAGAATTATGTACTTACGAGTAATCGTATAAGTATTGTATTGTAAGAATAGTATTTAAGTGTTTTTCAGTACATAGATGGAGAAGAAATTAAATAATAGATAATAAATTCTTGGTTTTGTTTTTTTTTTGTTTCTTTAGAAAAAATTTAAATTCAATTTAAAACGGTTTTACCGTCAATTTACCCAAAAGAAAAAGAAAATTCCTTAATGTTAAGAAAGTTTGAAATAAGTGTCATACAAAAATTCATCCCTGCATATTGATTTGGGGAATATTTTTCCATCATTTTCTTTTGGGTAAAGAAATTAATTTAGTTTTTATTTAGGTATTTATTTATTTAATTAAATTTTCAAATTTTCTTATATTTATTTAACTTGGTTTTCATTTTCGTTTGTTTCCTTTTTCATAAAGTAATAAAATTTTCCATTGAATTGACCATTTGTATATGAAATTATTATTGCAAGACATTTTTCTTCTTCTTCTTCTTTTGCATTTTACTTTTTGCAATATTGTGATGATTTTAGTATGCCAATTAAAGAAAATTGATAAATAATATGATAATAATGAGAAATAAAATGATAAAATTGCATTGATCATATGTAAAAAATGTATGTGTGTACTTGCAAGTGAATAATGAATGCATGTAACTTTTGTCGACAGAAAATTACGCTGGTATATTTTCCCCCTTCTCTTACCAAATTTTTAATCAGTTCATCGATTTCTGTAACACGAACTCTGAAGGTTACACAATCATATCGTATCGCTTTGTATCGTAACAACAGTCATGTATAAATCTATGTATTTATTATACGAGCACTGCATGTAAATGATTGCCCAAATCGTATTTGTAAATGATTTACAATTTACAAGATGTTGAAACTTAAAAAAAAAAAAATTATGATATTTAACAGCATTAAAGCTTTTTTTTTTTTGTTGTGAAACTTGCACCTACCTACTGTAGCTGTAGTTACGTGATTATGGTGTTTACTATAATTGGTAGCATTCTTTTGAGAAAAAATCAATTTCTCCACTCAACGATGGCTTATTTTTAGGGAAAATATCACCAAAAAAGTTGATTTTTTATTAACTTATACAAAGTATCAAGTAAGTAAGTATCAAGGACATGATTTTAAGCAATGCTTCAAAATCGGTAAGAAGAATAAATTTAGATCTTGTTGCATGCGACACATCAAATATCGCAACCTTGTATTATTTGTCGACGAATTAGGAATGCCCCTATTACGAATGACAACTCTACCTAGTTGCCTTGTCTGAGACTGAACTACTAATTAGCAGTTGTCTTCGCGCATTCAAATTAAATCAGCCGGTAGTATGAGTTTGATGTTACAACTGCTTTACTGGCAACTCAACTTGTTTGAGGCATTAATTACAGAAAAAAGCTTATCGTTTGCACTTTTTCCCTGATTCTGCATAAACATTACACATCAAAAAAAGAGGCTCGTCACTTGATTAATGAGTTTAAAAAATAAATATGTGGCACTTAAAGCCCCGAAGGGCTCATCGGCCGAGCTTCTCTTCCATTACTGTTGTGCGTCTTAAATTTGGACAGTATTAGAAGGGACCTACTTATTTTAGCCGGTCCCGAACGGCAGAACACTTGTGACATCACTTTTTCTGAGCTTTGTCACAGAATTCTTTTAGAAGCTTTTTCATGGCAAGTTGTTACTGTCGGAAGAATTGCCAATTGCTTGCCGACAGGTGGGTACCATTCGAAAGAAAAATCTTATCGATATTAAATTTGTTATGCATCAGCCGGGGATTGAACCACGACCTACAGATCAGAAGACGAACACACTAACCACTGAGCTACGGCACCCACTCTAGCTACGGCACCCACTCTATGAGTTTAAAGTATTTATATTATACAAGCAAGTTGTATAATATCATAAAAAACGACTTTTTATCGATAATTGCTGGATTGTTTTTTTTTTTTTTTTTTTGCAAACATTTTGTCAAACCAGTTCTAATTTGTTTGATACAGAAAAATAAGTACTTAAAAAAGAGGCTCGTCGTGCGATTCATGATTTGTTTGTACTAAAATTTGTACACATGCATACTTTGTGAGAAAAATCTATATGTAAAAGTTGTAAAATGCAATATCTATTTGATAAAAAAAATAAATGAAAGAAAAGAAAACAAGAAATACCTGTTAATAAACGAAATAAAAGTTCACAACTACAAGCTCAGAATATGCTTTTATTTCGGCGAATATTTTCCACCTTTCATCAATAGTGAATATCCGGTGCAAGAAATACCAACTTCATAAGAGGCAGAAAATATACTTATCCCACTCCTCCTTCTTAGCTTTCTGATCAATTTTGTGTGCTCTAAAAGAGCTCTAAAAAGCTTCAGAAAGTGACTTTGTTGAGTCATAAAAAGAACACTCCACAGATAAGCACTATGAGGAGCCTTTTCTGAATTACAACATTCTCCCAAATAATTCTGTCGAAGTGTAAACCGTTATGCCTTCAAAAAAGCGATTAAAAATAAGCGTTTTCCAGTTGTTCAGAATGCTACTAAAAATCTCGTACTTTTGAGTGTTTTCAGAGTTATCTACCCAAGCAGTCTTTTTAGGAGTACTCTGAAAATGTCCTCTAGTTTCACACTTTGATTAATCTTTTTTCTGAGAGCTTATATTTTGATTTGTAGGAATGTGAACACTCCATCATAATTGTATGTACTAAATATTTTAATACACAACAGTTACCAGAAGGTAGAAACATAACATGCAGAGTTGCATTTTACTAAGTCGCTTTTGTATGAGAAAATTTCTACAGCAATATTTTATAACACTATGAGATCGTGTGAATCACTGAACTAATGAAAAAAAAATACGAAATTCTACAAAAAAGCTAAGCACAAATTACACAAAATAAAAATAGTCTAAAATAAAAACACAATGTATGATATTTATTTGAACAAAAATTTCAAATCTTTACTTTTGCAATAATAATAATAATAATAATAATGAAAATTACAATCATATTTATTATAAGAGTATATAACAAAAACAATTAATAATTAAATATGAAATAATAATAATAATAATAATAATAATATATAAAAAAACCAACTTCAACTATTATAATAGATTTTTCTCATTTTAGTTTTTGCATTTTTTTTATTCATCTTTTTGAGAAGAAAAGCAACTTTTTTATATGATATACGCCACATACATTTTTAACATATTTCAATAAGAAAAACAAAAGAATCAAAATACTATGAAAATTTTGCAAATATTTATGGGCAAATATAAATACATCAAAAAAAAGCAAAACAAAAAATATTTTAAAAATTCAATAAGAAATTGTCATAAAAAATTTTAAAAATAGCATAACTAGTAATTTTTTTCCATTTTACCTCTTCCCTCTCCTTATTTTCTTCTCTCTTTCAAATACAATGACAATAATAATAATAACATGTGTTACATTAAATAACAATAATATAATTAATAATTAATAATCATAATAATGATAATAATAATAATATGTAATTATGAATTACGAGTAATACGCTTGGTAGGTAGTGATTTCGGTTACATTTTCTGTTTCTTGTAGTTATTATTCGGTTTTATGAATTTATATTTAAAAAAAAAAAAAATACAATAAAATAAACACTAAATGTTATTTTGAAATGTTTAAAAATTCTTCAATATATATTAGATATATTAATTCTGTGATTATGTATGCTTTTACTTTTAATATTAGGTATTCATTTTATTATAATTACAAGCGCTGAGAGACAGTAATACATGTTGATTTTATATATATATTTTTGCATTCAATATACATATATTGTATATATTTTCATGTATGCATGTATGTATAGGATATTAAAGGAGTTTTCATTATTCTTCACAATTATTCATAATTCAATAAAAAATAAATTCAATATTTGAAAAAAAGTGTATAAATTCATTAAATAAATTATAAAAAATAAATGTTTCAAATATCCATCGCATAACTGAAAGCTTAAATTGAGAGCAATTTGTCATAATTTCGAAAAAATTGTTTTTTTTTTTTTTGGTAACCCTTAATGATTTTTATAACCAATACTCAAAGAGACAAAAGCATATTGAATTCGTTCTTCGATACGTTTGCAATTACACACTATCGAATGAAAACCACGCCTATTTATATTACAAACATTTTTTTCGAAGCTTGTATGTCAATCTATAAGATGTAGGATGGTGTCTAACTTTTGGTATTACCAAAGTTAACTTTTTCAAAAAATTTTCTCATAATTTAAACTTTTGATGGTCGCGATTTGTTGAAATTCTGCATCGTTTTTAAAGTTATATTCACTAAAACATTGAGCTACTGAATACTGAGTCAGAAAAATGCATATAATGCTTATTTCAACTCTATATAATTTCTGCAAATATACCATAAAAGATGAAAATTATAATAAAATCATATTTTGAATGCCCTAAAGGTGGTTCCAAAGAATTTTTTTTCCCCCAATTAGTGGCGAGTTACGTTCAAGATAAGCTACCAATTAAGTTGGTTGAACATTTGAAATACTTTTTCCATTGACCCTTTAAAATACATGCACAAATGTAGTAAAATTAAAATTAATTATGAGCATAAATAAAAAGAATTAACATTATCCTTTTTTTTTTTTTCTTTTTTACTATAATCGTTCAACTTATATTAAATATGTAGTTGTAAAAACACTAAGAACTAATTAAAAACAAGTAGATATAGAAAAAAAAAACATGACAATGACGATCTCATAATTAGGTTACATCGAATTGTATATTAATTCACTTCTTCTTCTTCTTCTTCTTGTTCCTATTACTCGATTATTGTTCATATTAAATTAACACACACACTTAAGATCAATAATAATTATGAAATATATTATATTATAAAAAAAAAAGAAGAAAAATGAAGAAAAAAAAAAACAGAGCAAAAATCCGTGATAAAAAAATATTATAATCTACTACAATTAACGTACAACAAGTTACTACGATACGATGACGACAAAGCCTATGTAGTATGTATTAATTTCAGCAGAAGTTTTATCTCTACAAAAAATATGTATTTATAGACAATACATTTATTATTAATATTTTTTTTTCTTTTTTCATTTCAATGCATTTATAACTATTTATATATATAGTTTATATCAATGTAAAATTTTATGTTTTTCAAATGTATTTATATACTATATATTATTATATGGTATGTGTGTGTATATAAGAATTATATATTGTATGTATATATATATATGGATATAAAAAAGCCAACAACGATTATCATTTAAATTTATAATTTTTTATATTTTGTTTTGTCTCTTTGAATACGTGCTACGATAGAGTTTTCACTTCATTTTTATTATTATATATTAAATTTAATATTTAATTTTCATTAATTTTGAGCTAGTATAAAAATTGCAAGCAATAAGCAGTGATTAGAAACTTAGAATAGAATATAGACTACATAAAATTAAAAATATAAGGAAATACATATACTATTTTTGAATTTATCATCATTATCTTCTTCATCCATCATCATCATGATCATGTGATTTTGTAAGTGTGAATGTATGTGTGTGTGTGTGCGTGTGTGTGTGCTATTAACTGTGTGATTTATTGCACATCTACAAAAACTATTGTGAATTCAGTATTGTATACTGACATGTTGTGCAATTCACTTTCGATCGAAATCGATTTGAGCAGCTTATCACAAAAAAAAGCAAATAAAATTATGTGTGGCCCTAGAATAAGAATTGAACTGAAATTTTATTTATAGAATATATGGAATTGATCGATTTCACGTGTAAGGTCAGTCAGCGAGGTACGCAATTCGAATAACAATAGCGATTTGAAAACAATTACTCTTGTAATTTGTTCGCATCACGATCAGTTTTTCCAAATATACATTTTCCTTCATTTTTGATTAATATAAACACAATTGTGTAAGTTTCAATGTCAAATTACAGACTAAAACCTATTCGAAATCGAATAAATCCGATTATATTTTTATGAATTTATAATAATTATATGTTTCCGTTAATTTGCTTCATATAAATACCACTATGTAAGTCCCAAGATCGAATTGGAGACTAAACTTATTTGAATTCGAAATTGGAATATGTCAGATTCTTTGACAGTTTCTATTCTATGACAAAATTCGACTATGGTAATTTGTTTGCATCACTAATAGTCTTGCCAATTATATATTTCCATCGATTTTTGCTTAATAAAAGTATCACTGTGTGAATACATAGCTCGAATTGAAGATTACAAATTATTCGAAATTGAATAAATTTTGATTTTTCAAGAGAATTACAAAGTTAAAAACGAGATTTATTAACTCATTTGAATATTAAACTATGAAATATGTAGGATTCTATGCCATTAAGAAATTCTTAATAAAAATCTTGGATAATATCAAGCTTTCGATTTTTATTGAAAATTAGGTTTTTTGAATTTTTCACGGTGTAGAATTACTACAAATAGAATTGTACTACGCCAGTCGTAAATGCTTCAATTGAAAAATGTAACTAAAGCGTTCGGCTTTTTTGAGAGCAAGCTGATCGAATTGATTTCGATTGTGAAGTGAAATTCAGAACATGCACCAAATGCCAGATAATAGTACGCTCATACCTTGCTTTACGGCGTAGTTATGCCACATTAAATTTGGTCGTAAATCGAACAATTTATTTTCGACATTACTATAGTACACCGGTCTAACAGCACATTATTTGGACCCAACAACGAAACTTTGTTGCTCATAAATCGAGAGGATCATAAGTAAAGAAGCCATTATAGCGAAATATTTATAAAAAGCGGCCGTAAAGCGAGGTATAGCTCTATAATGATTCAGTAATGTACTTTGGAAAATCGAGAAGGCGAAAATTTAAGTTTGCAATATTCTCAAAATCATTTTCGATCGAAATTCGAAATAGAAAATGCCCAACTTCCTCTTTTCGGTTATGCAAATATACCAAGCAAAGTCAAACATTTCAATATTCAAAAATTTTAAAAATTTATCATGTTAATTTCGATCGAAAGTGATATTCCTTTTTGTAAGTGTTTACGCAAGCGCGTGTGTATGTGTGCCAGTGTGTATGTGCAAGTGTATGTAAAAAAGTTTTCGAGCTAGAAAATTCCCTAAACAAGTCGCATTTTCACATGTTTAACACATTTTCATCGTCAGATTTCTTTTTTTTTCTATTTTCAATTTTTTTTATAAAAATTTTCCTTTTTGTTGTTTCACATATATGTATATATTTCCTCATAAAAGGTTGTATAGTTGTTGTTGTTGTTTTTAAGCAGTCTAGATAAGTTGTACCAACACATTTGCATGTGCAAGCTTGTGTGTATGTGTATGTATGAATGAGTTTATTCATTTATTATTATTTTTTTTTTATAAATTATAGAATATAAAATGCAAATACAAACAAATAGGAAAAAAAAATCAAAATGTTAATAAAAATGAACAATTTTTGTCATAAAAAATATGCATAAACATCATAGATGCATACGAAGGTATATGATATCGCTAAGTTCGAAACTAGGATCCTATATTTTCCCACATGTAACGAAAATTTCATACAAATGAAGAAATATGTACACTCTTGGCCACCCTTTTCGGTTGGGCAGAACGATATCTTCGAATTAAGTCAATTCGACACTTTCGTTATATTTTCGTAACAGATTGATCTGTCAAAGTTTGGTCATATATTTTATCAATCGAATCAAATCGAAACGAAGAAAGTGTCAAGACTGCTTAATTCGTAGTGTTACACTGCTTTTAGTATACTCGAATTTCGATGCACGCTGTGATAGGAGTGAATATTAGTGATATGAATATAATATTAAGTGATATATATATTTTGCCGATTTTTGAGACACATTTTTTTAAATACAATTGTACGTTTTACTTTCATAAAATTTTCAATTCAATTCAATTTTTTTTTTTTTTTTGCTTCAGTTTGAAACAATTTTTGAAATTCGAAAATTTTTTGCGATATGTAGGAAAAAATCATCAGCAATTTCCCCATATAATAGATTTATAATGTTCATATATTTTTCTTTTTTTATGTCCAAAAATATTTAAAATATTAGACTGTTCAAAGTCATTACAAAAATCGGCACAAAATTCTATTGGAATATGAAAAATGTAAAATTTTAATTAAATTCAAATATTTTCATTAAATTTGAAATAATTTGCTGAAGTTTGAAAAATTTTTGTTACATGTAGAAAAAAATCTTCAAAATTTGTTCCCATATACAATCTCCAATGTATCTATGATGTTCAAATATTTTTTTTTAAATGTCAAAAAATATGTAATAGGTACTATTAGACTGTTCCAAAATGCGATTTCAATTAACTCGAAATTCAGATTCAATTCAAATGTGACAAAATTATTACAAAAATCGACACAAAATTCTATTGTAATATGAAAAATGTAAATTTTGTTAAGAGAAAGTGGAGTAAAACAAACTGTTTTTCATTTGAAACCAATGTTAAGACTGAATGTTATGAATTGAAAATCGAATAGTTTGTTTAAATATTCCCCAAACTTCAAAATCACATTTTAGAACACAATTTTTGACAAAAAGTTTAAAACAACAAATTTATATAGCAAATTTCAACAATTGAAACATTTCCATCGAAAGTGATATTGACACATATTCTGAATTTCACCTTCAATCGAAATGGATACGATTAAAATTGAAATGTGCTAATAATAAATTATATATAAACAGATATTTAAGACACACATACACACACTTAATTGAAAGATACATCATCATCATCACTCACACTAGTCTATTAAAAAGTAAAAACAAATGAGTTCAAAAGTACAAAATTAAGTAAACAGTTTAGACAATAATATGATAATAAGAGACTTGTAAGTTGGTATGTATTTCCTAAGTATTATTAAAATAAATATAAATGAGAAAGCATAAAAAGGAAAAAATTACGTAGATAATTTTTGTTGTTGTTCTTCTTCTTGTTTCATAATTAGAATATATGTATTAATACATGTATAGATTATACACATATATGAATTTCTATTTAATAGCAACATTACATTAATATATAATTTATTAAATATATATATATATAATAGTATATATATATAAAAAATCAGTCATAGTAGTTTGAATATATGGATGTATGTTTATCTATTACATACATATAAATATACGTTTTAGTTTCGTTTTTTAAAAATTAATTTAATCGGGGTTTTTTCTCCATTTCTTCAAGTTCTTCAAAAAAAAAAAAAAATATATATATATATAATAAATAAGAACGTAAGATAGCTCATACTTATTATGGAATATACAATATGATAGAATTGAATTATATTATTATGCTAAATACATACACATTTTATGAAAAATTTATCATAAAATTGAAGAAAAAACAAAAAACATTTATTGAGAAAAAAAAAAACAACATAATTTAATAAAAAGAAAATGGACATATTTTTCAGTCATATTCTGAAAATCACGTTCAATTGATTTTAATAATAGGATTAATTTATGTGAACTCAAAAATGCCTCGAAAAACTCGAAATTCTTCATTTACGAAAATGAACTGTCAAGAATTGTACGACACACTTTTTGCGAAATTTTTATAGATATGCATATGACAATGAGTAGTAAATCTCAATAAATTATAGAAAGTGCGAAATATTGTCACTTGATCGAATTTCTATAAACTCGGAAATGTTTCGTAAATCTTGAAATTCTTTCAATCTCGCTCAGGAATTGTCAAAAATTCTATTGTAGACACTTTTCGATTGTTTATTGATAAAAATTGTTAAGATTTGAATTCCTGTAAACTCGAAAATGCCTCAAAATCGTTCAAAAACTCGAAATACTTCAATTTTCAAAAATGAACTGTCAAAAAAGTTCACGAATCTACACAAACGACTGCTGCAAAATTTTCCAATTTCAATGCTTGTTTTATGCTAAAGTCTATAACATTTTCGTTTTTCGAAATTTTAAAATTGTAAAAATCTGCGTTATTACAAATATTCGACATTTTTAAGTTTTCCGAATTTTCATATTTGAAGTGCTACGAAAATCTTGAAAACCACAAAATTCGTTCAATTTCGCAATTCGAACTACACATTTCGTTTCTATTAAAATATATCAAATTAACAATTTTCGCAACTGATTATAAAGTTATAAGAATGGAACATTCCCGAAATATTTAAAAATTTTGAGTTTTTACAGTTCGAAATTCATATTTTTCGCGAAATTCATATTTTTCTCGAATGTACACAAATTCCAGCGATTCTTTTACGCTAAAATATATCAAATGGAAGTTTTCAATTTATTTGAGTTGTTCGAATTTTTGCATTAAAGAAATACCATCATTTTTTATATTCCGTATTCGTATTAGTACAGGTTAGTAAAAGTCAATTTCGATGGAAAGTGATAGTCAGAATATGCCAGATGATTAAGAAGTTTTAAGATTTAATTTCATTTTAAATGCTTATATAATTAATTTAATTGGTTCCACATACATATCTCTATGTATGTCATATATTTATTATGCTACCTTAGATAGACGACAATGCACAAAGAAACGAAAACAATTTAATGCAATTTCATATTTTCATTTTTGCTGCTTTTGTTATTGATATTATCATCGTAACAATTATAAAATGGCTTTTGTACGAATAGTACAAGATTGCGATAAAAAACACGCTCTACAGTATAGTTCTAATATATATATATATACATATACCACAATACAGATATAAATATATATATATTCGATTTTAGTTTTTATTATTATAATTTTTTTTTTTTTGGTAAAATCTACAAAAAAAACTTCATGATTTCATATGAAAGAACAACAATGTGATTTTTTTTTTGGGTTTTTGTAGTTTATAAACCGGATTTTTATAAAATTTAAAATATATATTGTATTATGGTCTCATAATAATTATGTATGCGTTTTTTGTTTTTCTTTCAATATTATATTAAATCTTATTAGGAGGACGAGGTGGCGGAGGAGGAGGAGGAGGAGAAGAGAATGCCATTTAACACGATGCGTAATGTTCAATCAACACGCTCAACTACTCTACTCTACACAACTATTATTACAATACTCAAGAGAGATACGAAAAGCAGTAGCCATAATATGATGCAATATTTTAATCAATTTATTTTTTTACACTACTACTTTTTCTTTTTTTTTTTTTTTTTTTTTGAAGTAATTTATTAAATATGCTTCTTTTTTTACTCACTAGTTTTAAAAAATTTGGTTAAATTTTAATATATATATATATATGATTGCAATTACTTATACAACATATGTATGCATTATTATTATCTGATCTGATTTGTGGATAAAACCAGTGAAACAAAGAAAAACATTGTAAATAATGAGGGGAAAAAATGGAAATCTCTATGTAATATAAATTTTTGTCGATACGCTCAAATGCAGACGGATATATTTGAAATGTTCATAACACGTATTTATATTCTTATTTTATACATACATATAAATAGATTGCTGTTGTTGCTTTTTCATCTTTCGAATGCAAATGCAAAAAATGATTTTTTAGTCTTTTGCAAATTCAATTTCCATCGAAAGTGAAATGTAAAATATATCGCATATAATTTTATATGAAACGATGTTGAGCCACTACTGTTAATAACATTAACAGAGACAGAGTGTGAATACGAGAAATATATGTTGTTTTACATTGTGAACAGCAGTGTATAGATAGCAGCATTACATGACATTAACATTGTGACTAACATGTATGCAATTTTCATAACATTCATTTTATTGTGCTGTCATAATATTGCTCAACTTGTAAATTTAAATTGTTTGTGGTTTTCCTTCTAATTTTAAACTATTTTAAGACCATTTTATGTTTCTTTTTTGTTGCTTTTTTTGCATATAAGAACAAACGAAAAATAAAATGAATTGCTTTTATATATTACGTACAATTACAAATAACAATAGCATTTCTTCTTCTTCTTCTTCTTATTTTCATATGAACTTTTCATTTAACTTCTTCTTTTTTTTAACGATTATTGTTCTATTATCGTTTCCATATTTTCCATTAAATAAATCGTTATATTTAGCAAACCTACGCTTGTGTGTGTGTGTCTGTGTGTGTGTGTGTGTGTGTGTGTGTGTGTGTGCGGGGGATTGTGGTTAATAACATTTATCAAAAATATAAACTACATAAAAACTTTATATATTCTTTACCTTTTTTGTGTTATCTTTTGTTTCACACTTGTATATTTCATTTCGCTTTTGCATGCATTTTTTTTTTCATCATATCGCAACATTTTTTTTTTTTGTTTGTTTAATTTACTTTTTTGTGCATTTTTATTTTTCGTTTCAACGGTTTTTTTTTCTTTTTTGTTTTCTCTATTTTCAACTGTTATACAATACAATATGTCTCACAATACATTAAACCAACAACAATTCTAATTTTTTTTTTTTCAATTCATAATTCATATTTCAACTAGTAGTAGAGTATGTATGTATATGTATGTGTACGTGTATGATGTATAGTATGGAACAGTAAATTTATTTTTGCTTAAGCATTCTTGTAATATTTTTCTTCTCCTTCTGTTCTGTATTAAAAAGTGTATTTTTTTTTTTTTTGTAATAATACAATAAATAATACAAAAACAAACAAAAAATATTGAATAGAAAAGGGTACAATAGTAACATTCATAGCCTAACAACAGTAATTGTAAGAGTATGCATGTGTATGTATGATTTAATACGATAAAAAGTCAGAAAAACAGTATTTATACATGTTATTGAAGAACTCGGTTCTGGTGGTGGTGTTTGTTGTCGTTTTTGTGATTTTATTTTTGTATTTATTATAAATTTGCATCTCAGCATTTGCACAGTGGGAAAATGTGAGTAAACATTGCTTTGACATACAAAAGAAAAATATATTATCTGTGATTGCCAGATAGTGGTGAAATGTGTCAAACTATATGCATTTCATCGAAGGGATCCTTAAACTGATTGGCAATACATTATGCACACTTCCCCATTGAGATCTACTGTAATGCTTATTGTGTTATGTTACATTCTCTGATGTTAATGTTCTGTTATATTGTATCATGTTATACTGTATTATGTTATGTTGTGTGTTTTGTGCGTTTAATTAAGTGTATTGATGTATGTTGATTATTGTTGTCTACCATTGCAGTAGTTTCAAGCAATGTACTGTTATTTGTAACGTTATTGTTGCTATAATTATATTTTTTTTTTTTAGTTAATAAAATGTTAATCCGCCCCTTATCATATCTATGAAATTACACAGAGCTATTGCTAATCATATATTATTTGTTATGTTAACTCACTGTAATGTATGTTATATCAATTAGGTATGTTAAAATGGATTACATACTGCAATGGTCGCGTTTTTTCATCATCATCATCATCATATCAATAATAAAACATTAAATTACATCAACTTTATATAAACTATGTATGCACTATGTAAGTATGTCAATATTAATATATATGTATGGATGTATATTGTAATTTCATCAATCTTGCATTAATCTTTATATATGTATATGCATGTATGTATGTAGGTATGTAAGTATATAAAATAGCGTTATAAAGTGTTGTTCTTAAAAACAAAATAATTTAAAATATACAATATTTTTATGTATGTATATGTATATATATATATATGTAAGTATATATTTAGAGAGTGTAAAAAAAGAGAGCACACAATTTTTGCTGCACAGTCTAAAAGGATCGTTTCACATATTTATGTATGTATGTATTTTTTGCTTGTTTGTTTTTCTTTCTCTGCTTCAATATACATCTACTTTTCAGTTTTCTCTTGGTTCTCATACGTATGTATTTGTTGAGTTGTGTTTTACACATGCTTGTATGATGCTTATTAATGGCGCAAATACCTATACAAATATATATTTTTTTATATAATATAAATATATGTATATAAATATACTTATATATATATGTATATGTATATACATATACCAATTATAGTCATTTAATATGTAGGTAAATATGTAGACTTAAAAAACCAGAAATTCCATAAGTACATTGAATTCGTTAATATACTCATAAAATTTCTATATAATCTCATATAGATGTGTATGCGTGTGTGTGTGTGTGTGTGTTTTGTTTGAGATGGAATTTATTAAGCAGTATTTAATAATTTTTTCCATTGTAAATACTATTATTATGTGTATTTTTATTTACTATGATACTTGTTGAATGTAAGCATATTGAAATTTATTTGTATTTGTATTTCACGATATGAGGAATGATTCTTACAAAAACAACAAAAAAATCCTTAATATTTTAATACAAAAATATTACAAAAATAAAAATAATTAGCAAAAATTATGAAGTCTGTCTCTCTGCTGTAAACTAAATATTTTTTTAATGTTAATGTTGTGTTATGCAATGCAACTGTTATACGTACTCGTATGTAAAACAACAGCCGCTGCTTTTTACTATTCTCTCTTTCTCTCTTGATTGTACATTTTACAAAGAGAGAGAGTAACATAGCGCAGTTGCAAGTGAAGTGAATGGAGTAGTACGAACTTCATGTTTCGAATTTCACTTTTGATTGAAATCGAAATTACTATTTGGTCAAAAATTCAAAGCGCTATTAGAACGATGTTCTGCATCGCTACATTTAGAAAACTTGCGAAATCGATTTCAAAAACAATATTGTTGATTTCACTTTTAAAATATTTGCCAAACCGATTTCAATCGAAAGTAAAATCTATATAATCACATATAAACCCAAATTTAGGGTAACTGCTTCCGATTTTAATCGAAAGTGAAACTCTTGCTAAATTGCTTTCAAACGAAAGTCAAATTCAAACACGTCATTCAATAGTTCAAAAGTTCTAAATTATGGATAAATCGCTTTTTTTTCTGTCCTCAACTTATTTTTGTATTTTCAAAATTACAAAGCGAATTATATGTTTTTTATGCAAATCACTTAATTAAAATCGAAAGCGAAATATAGGTTTCACGTCAGAGTGACTCATTTTTATTTACTATTTTTAATTATATCATCGATCGCTTTTGAAATTTGCTCACAAAATGCAAAACACTATTAAGTGTTTTGCAAGACGGTGCAAGACAGATTCTATATTTCACTTTCTAGTGAAAATGAAATGAAATTAGTCACTTTAATTTTTACGTAGTTGTAATGTAGTGCGAATTCATTGGAAAAAATGATATACCAAAGTAAAATCGAATATGCAAATGTCTAAATTTCTAATTTTAAAATTGAACTTTTCAATTGATGTAATACAAAAATAAGTACAAGACAGATTCTACATTTCACTTCCGAGTGAGGTTAAGTGAATTTAATCACTTTAATTTTTGTCCCTATTACGCATGGCAACTAGGTATGGTTCTTGAGAGGCAACAAGTTACCCGTTCAGTTGCCTTTGCACATTCAAATCAAACTGACTAATTTCTTCGGTTGCCATCGATAACACGAATTACATTCAAGCGACTCACTTTCAATTCAACTAATTTCAAAATGAAGTTCGAAATTTTATTTGACCCAGATACAAATTCACTTTCATTCGGCTTCTAGAAATTGCCAGTGTGAGTTTTCAGCAATTCCTAAAAAGAATTTCGATTAAAAATGAACTTTAGAATACCACCTCTGTACTTATATATGTATTTAGAAATATGCTTACATGCAGTGAAAAGTAAAATGTATGTACAATTTTCACGTTTTCTTTATTTTTTCGGCCATCATTCAAATAAAACCAACAAATTAATATCAAAAAAATGTAGTGTATATTTATGATAAAACAGCAAGAGAGAGCAGAACATATGAAATGTTCAAATAGCAGATAGATGTACATAAATATATGAATTGAATTTAGTTGTATATATATATATATAGGACATATTCTGAATCTCACTTTCGATCAAAATGTTTTCGAAACATTTCCACAATTTAAATACAGCTTGTACAGAGGTCGTGCAAGAATACGAAATTGGATTTTGTAATGTCGAAAACAGATGTTTGAATGGAATTTCTTACCAGATTCGAACATAAAATCGACATAAACGACAATTCTATCGAACTTAAATCCAATTCCAACGACGAATTTTGAACTAGTTGCTTCAAATGTCGAATCACAAAAATGAAATACAGAACATATCAGATAATTACATATAGAGCCAAATAAAATACACAGCACACGCAATACAAAGAAAATAAGATTACAGAAAATAAGAAAAATTTAAAACAAAGCGCCTAAATTAAATTTACGTACATATACATCAAAATAGAACAAACAAAAACAAACAATATAATTAAATTCGTAATATTTTCTAACTTCTTTTTTCATTTTCTCTTCTCTCTCTCTCTCTCTCTCTCCGTCAATCTCATCGATTTTCTTTTCTTTTAGCTTAACATATAATAATCTCAATAACAAAAACAAATTCAAGCACAATACTAAAATAAATATTTGAAAAAACGAAATAGCAAAAATATTCAAAACACAAAAATCAAGTAGAACGCGAGCGACTGAGTGATTATAAATGCAATGTTAAATTATATATAGCAATAAACAACAGCAATAATAACAGTATGTATGTACTATGTTAATGCTATTGCTCTGTTATGTTGTGGTCAATGTATGTTACTTCTTGTTACTGTTACTGATTATTTTGTTTGTAAAAGCAAAAAACCAAAATATTTAAACAAAAAAAAAAAAACAAACAAAAACACATTAAAATTCATAAAATATACATATATAAAAACGGTGGCAATTTACACAATTCTTAACATTTCTTTTACATTAATTAATTATTTTTACTCTTTTCCCAGTTACTTTTTCCATACATAATTCAAGCAAATGTAAAAAAAATTCAATTACTACTACTACTATAAGCATTCGATTAAAGAAAACGATAAACAATATGCGTATATATTGTTTTGTTGTTGTTTTCGTTATTTTTCTCTCTCTCTCTCTCTCTCTTCTCCGTCAATTTGTTTAGATTTATAACACGAGTTTATAACTATTCCCTACACAATTCTATATAAATATCGATTTAATTAAATACAAATACACACACACAAATTTATATAGATATATGTATGTATATGTATGATCAATCATAATAATAATAATATTTTTGTAGTTGTTGTTTACATGTATTGTATGCTTTTCTATCCAAATTTAAAACATCCTTTAAATGAAATGGTCTTGTCTTGTTTGCCTATAAATAACACACCAAGTAAACCAAAAACACATACATATGTACCTACATAGAAGCATCAGAAATTCTATATAAGTATATATGCATGCATGTATGCTTACATGTATGCATATACATACATATGTATAAAGTATTTCGCTTTGTTTTTGCTTATTAGTATAACAAAATTGCCAAACTACTATTAATTCATATTGTTCTTCTTAATTCTACGTTACAAATACACATATGGTATGTGTATATATATATGAGGGTTGCCATATATATTCAATTATGTATACTTTTTTAATGCAAGAAAACAAAAAACAAAACAAAATAAAAACATAGTCTTGGCATAGGCTTAGAATCATTTTGAATGTGTTTGCATATGTATTTACTAAAAATTTTAATCATTTTTAAAAAATTATACGATGCGACACCTCTCCATAATTCAGCGAACCACTCATATGAGAGGATAGCACACTTGATAGCATATTAAAAATATTTTTTAATTTCATCATCATTTGACGGTGGTCAATATCTCGCAAAATAGTTGGTAATTTTTCCAATATTGTCCTTCAACAAAATGTAGCCCAAGACAAAACTAAACATTCCAACAATACTATGAAAATGTCTTAAAATTGCTTTTTTTTGTGCAAGTTTTCTAGACGCAGTCGCATATTTGGTAAATGTTTGAAAATTTCTAATTGCGTTCTTCACCGTCTAGTCAAAAATCTAACTGAAAAAGTCATTTGAAGTCATTTCCATCCACCTTGCTTGAATAGCGCTAGCAAGTATATAAAATAGAGAAATTATTCCTTTGAAACTATCAGACGACCTTTTCTTATATTTTGCACATGAAATTTTCAACAATTTCCAAAATATAGAAGAGGATTTTTTGAAATTGAAGTACAATGAAAATATTCAACAATTTTTCTGTCGTCCAAAATACAATTAATAGAGTTTTTACATGATGAGAAATTTTCCGACGTATTCGATATTTTGACCTGGCTTACATTTCATTTCAAGCAAATATAAAGAAATTTCCCAACCATTTTTAAAATATTGACTATGAAATAGATGTTCAATATCTCAAAAACGATTGTATTAGATTTAGAAATTAATTCCCAAATTCGTCTTCGTTTCAGGCATACTATCGACGGATGGATGTGGTTGTTCTTGAAATACCGCTAATCGTACCATCTTACTAAATATATTTAAATAAAAAATCCTGTATTGTTTATATATATATATACATATGTATATATAAATATATATGTATATGTGTGTGTGTGTGTTTGTGTGTAACAGCACACATGTTAAATTAAATATATAAAACAAAACGTAATAAAAAATAAATAAAAGCAAACAAATGCACAATTTGAAATTCATTTGTGATTCACGTTGATTTCAAAATTAAAAATTCATATACTTATATAAAAATTACAAAATACAATGAATTATCATTAAGATCATTAAAAAGTTTTGAGATTTAAGTTAACATATTTTGTTTGTTTGTTTGTTTAAGTCTTTGCTGATTGCCAAAAAGTTTATATTCATCATATAGATTTTTTTTTCATTGTTATTTTTTTCTTTTTCTTTCTACTTTTCATTTCACTCTTGATAACGCTTATCAATGTTACATCTTAATTACAAATAGTTACACATAAAACTTGATCCAAAAATTATATTTAGAAAATAAAAAGAATAAAAAAATTACAAAAATCAACAATATTTATTTTTAGTTCTTTTGTTTTTAACTAAATATATTCTTTTATATAGAATAAAAAAAAAAAAAAGAACAACACAACATTATATATTCTTCAGTTCAAATAGTTGCATAGAAAAGTTAAAATTACACAATATTTTTTTTTTGTTTGTTTTGTTTTTTTTTCTTTCGACAGAGAGCACATATCATAATACATAAAATATAGATAATAGATTTCAATAAAAATAAATAGCGTAAATTTGAATACAAAGAATACATGTAAATATTCACACTAATACAAAAAAAAAAAATGAAAAAAAAACAAATGCATTATTTAAACAATTTACAAGTTATATTATTGAAGAGAAAAGTTTTCCCAAAAATATAAAATCATATAGAGATATAAAACGAAAATCAAATCCTCGCGACAAATAATACAGGCAATTATCGCATACAATTTTATGAAAATATAGCAAAAATAAGAAAAAAAAACAAAAGTAAAATGCTTCGAAAATATATGTGGATGCATGTATATAATAAAATCATCAATTATCATTAATGTTATGTTACATACATCATACAATATTAACGCATTCATTTATGTATCTCGTAATATGGATAAAAACATTATAAAAATATATAATTCGGTACTAAAAAAAATATAGGTACATATAAAATAAAAATAAACAAAATAAAATACACAAGTAAAAATATATAAACTAATATAAACAAAGCAACAGCAAATATCAACTAGTCAGACATTTTGTGTTATATATATATATATATATATATATATATATATATATATATATATATATATATATATAGGTAGGTAAAATATATATGTATGTATGTAGTAGTTGCTGCTGGCTGTTGTTCTTTTTCTTTTTTCTCATTTTCAACATCATTTATCATTTTTCTTTGTCCACATAATTTCACATTAATTATGTGTTGTTAGTTTTTTGTTTTTGTTTTTGCTTCTATTCTAACATTATCATTATTACATATATGTAGTATTACTTGTTAGAAGACAAATCCAATCAGTCGTCCTGTAGTGCAGCAGGCAACATGCAATAAAAAAATTAATTTATTAATATATCAAATAAACATAAGCACATAGTAATAGTAAATAGTTTCATCCTTCCGAACCGAGTGTTACACTATTCTTCTGAAAAGTGTCAATATCCTAATTCAATATCAATAGCCTAATTTTAAAAAATTGTCAAAAGTCAACTATAAAAGATAATTCGGCAAATTTCAACTAGTCAAAAATAAACCGTAAACAATATTCGAAAAGTAAAACTAACAAAAGATTCTCATATTATTTAACCTCAAAACTATTTTGCTTGATTTCAAACTCTATTCACCTGAAAGAAGGTAACCTAAAAGGGCACATTAAGACTCTAGACGTAGTGTGGAATTCACCGGGCTCAGCTCACGGTCTTTGACAGGATGGATAAAAAATGTATATTCTCCAAACTCTTCGACGTGATCATTCATGATCGCTCAGCGTGGAGAAACAACGAAATATTTCTAGATCAAGGCTCACAGTTATGGTACACTGATGGGTCCAAAATGGAAGATGGCAGTGCTGGAGCGGGAATTGTAGGGCCAAATTTCCGGAAGGCAATTGCAATGGGAAAAATAGCTACCATTTTTCAGGCGGAGGTCCACGACTTAGAGCTATCTGTCAGAGAATGCCTACGTAGGGGCACTCGAGGAACCAACATATGCATTCTATTCTATCGGACAGTCAGGCAGTCACTAATGAATTTCTCGTTCCAATCTAAGCTGGTTTGGGAATGCTTTGAAGACATTAAACTGTACACTGAACTACTAACAGGTCATTGTAAACTTAATTATCACATGATGAAAATGGGTGTGGAAAACAACGAGCTCTGTCGACTCTGTCTTGAAGAGCAGGAAACAGCAGAACACGTTTTTTGCAATTGCCCAGCTGTGGCTAGACGCAGACTATACTACCTAGGCAACGGATTCATAGTTCCCAGGACCCTAGTTAAAATCAATCCCACAGCAGTGACAAGATTTATAAATAGACTTGAGATCTGCTGGTCAGGGAATAGGCTGCACAAAAGATCTTCAGGTCGCGGTGCATCATAGCCTTAATAGATAGATAGATAGATATGTGGCACTTAAAGCCCCAAAGGGCTCATTGGCGGAGCTTCTCTTCCATTACTGTTGTGCGTCTTAAATTTTAGACAGTATTAGAATGGACCTACTTATTTTAGCCGGTTCCGAACGGCAAAACACTTGTAACATCACTTTTTCTGAGCTTTGTCACAGAGTTCTTTTTAGAAGCTCTTTCATGGCAAGTTGTTACTGTCGGAAGAATTGCCAATTGCTTGCCGACAGGTGGGTACCGTTCGAAAGAAAAATCTTTTCGATATTAAATTTGTTATGCATCAGCCGGGTATTGAACCATGACCTACAGATCAGAAGGCGAACACACTAACCACTGAGCTACGGCACCCACTAGCCTTAATAATAATAATAAAAATTTTACTTGAACAAGAGACCCATAGGGAAGTACACTGAAAAACAATATTTTTCTTAATATTGTAAAATTGTCGATAAAAAAAAAATAAACAATCAAAAATAGTTGAAAATTAAAAAATGACAAATGAATCTAATATTCCTCAGCTCAAAAGACCTTTAATAAGAACTATTTTGTGTATCAGCAGATCGCGAGAGAATTAGAGAAGGTACACTGAACAAACGTATTTTTTCTTAGTGTTTAAATTCAGTTTCAACTTCTGAAAAATTGTCAAAAATATACGACAAAAAATATTTATAAAGCAAAAATGACAAATAAATCTAACATTATTTAGCTTCAAAATTATTTACAATAATAGAACAGATATATAAAAAATTATTTAAATATAAACTAAAAAAAATTTTTTTAAATTAATAAGAATTTTTTTTTTGTAGGAATTTATTTCAATAACCTAAACAAATTCTTTTTTAATTATCTAAAAAAATTATATCTTCAGGGCCTTACAGGGGATTTATTTCGAAAACGTTTGCCTTCAAGAGGCTTAGATCTGAATTTGGAAAAATCTTATGATATGCCTATTTTGTACTATAGCACAAGCAGCTGTGTTTCTCGGTTCGAAAGGGTTAAAGTAATTACATGATTCCAACAAATATACGTACAATGTGTATACCTACAGTGAGTTTACGTAAATTCGCAGTGAATGAGTGCATAAGTAAGTGAGTGATGATTGAATGTGGTGGGTGTTGTCTGAGCTTACATTTATATACTGAATATAATAATCCTCATCGCTAAATGATACATCGATATGAGTGAAAATACATCTCACTCACTTTTGCGCTCTGGCTTGCTGTCAATTCTCTATTTACATCACCACCGGTGGCACTTGCACATATCGATAGATATATAGGCGATAATCTTTGCTAGCCAACACCACACTGCCATCGTCCATGAGTGCAACATCAAAACATTGTGCATGCTTAACTTTCGATTCGAGAGCAGATACTAGTTGACCGTCTTGTGTGAAAATTGTCAAATTGAAATTATTATGATTGTCTGCGATCAATATTTCGCCATTCGCATTAATGCCCACACCGATGGGATAATTGGTGATGCCTTCGCCGCCGATCTGTCGCAAATACTGTCCCTCATAGTTGAACACCTTGACACAGTGTGCACGATTGTCACTGATGAAAATCTCCTGTTTATCGTTGACGACAACACCATTGGGAAATTCAAGATGTTTACTGCAACCGAATTTATGCAATACATTGCCATTCTGATCGAAAATGATCACACGCATAACTTTGCATTCGACAACGATGATTCGGCCCTTATTATCGACAGTGACGCCGCGTGGATGTTGCAATATATTGGCGCCGAATTTTCGCACAAATTGACCATATTGATTGTAGATCTGTATCTGGTGTGTCGGTGAACGTTCCGTGACAATTATATCGCCGGATTTGCGCACCACGGCAACACGATTCGGATACAATAGCTGCGAATCGCGTTTGCCACACTCGCCGAATTGAAATTTAAAACGTCCCTCCTTGTCGAATATCTGGATGCGATGATTATTCGTATCGGCAACAATGATATCATTCTGTGCATTGACTGCGACGCCGCTTGGCTCAGTGAACTGTCCCTCCAAGACGCCAAATTCGCCAAACTTGCAGTGGTAGATCATTTTTTGACGTTTAATTTGCGACTTTGGCGGGTAACTGGACGCAGAGAGCAATTTCGAATTAAGATCCATCAGCGAGTCGGACGAACCACTGCAACTGGCGACATTGAGAGCACTCAAAGCATTGCCGCCGCCTCCGCCACCACCTGCAGACAAATTTGTTGAAGCCGTAAGCGAATTGAGCATCTGAGCACTGGAGAATGGATCTGCCGCTGCCGAAAATATATTATCGGAGCCGCCATTACTCCACTTCTCATAGGGATTAACAGCGCTTACGCCAACAAATGGAGCGACAACGTTCGAAGCAGCAGCTGCATTATTGCCTTGATAACGCTTTGGTAATAGATCGTCGAAAACACCAACTACTCCTCCTCCTCCTCCAGCAGCAACTGTGCCAGCAGAAACAATGCCACCATTTCCCAAGTGATGGTTGCCGCCATTACGCCCCAAGTAACCACCGCCCACACCGCCGCCACTACCATTAATTGCACTCGCACTGACAAATGTATTGTCCAACAGGTTCGCAGACAGTCCCAAACCTCCGGGTAAATGTGTAGCGCCGACGCCGTTGACACCACCGCTGCCAGCACCAATGCAGCCGCCATTAACACTGCTATTGCTGCTATTCGATGAACTCTGTGTCGGCCTTGCAATGGGCGGTTGTTTGCCATGTCCCACCGCAATAGCGCCGCTACCACCCGTCAGGTCGTTGCTGGTTGAACGTATATAGCCGAATGTATTGCGAACACCCGCCTGTATGGACTGGTAGTTGGATACAAATTCCACATCGAATGGCAACTGCATATCGTGCAGTACACTTTGTACCTGCATCTCGAGTGATTTGCGCAGCATTAATACTTCAGCAGCACTGTGTGCCTTGGGGGTGCGTTCAATGGCCTCACACGATTGTACGGCCTTCTCAATCATTTCCTTGGATCGTTGCAACAGAACACCATTCGATGACAGTTTGGCATTGTACAGGTTCTCCAATTCCCTGTGTAGATCCTGCTTGCGCTCATCCAGCATAGAGCAGAAGAATTGGTGCGTCTCATTCACGTCGTTGTGAGCCTTTTGGTACTGCGCCTTGATCTTGCCAACGCCGTTGTCGGAGCTATTCACCAACGCAACGATGTCGTTAATTTTGCCGCGCAAATCTGCCAACACTGTCTGCAGCATCGCTTCCGATGTGTGCTGTGCGTTCAGCAACGACACACTGCCGGTGGCCGCTGATAATGCATGCTCCTGGACATGTTCAACCTCATGTAGGCCAGCGGAATGCTCCAAAACGACACATTCTTTGCAGACAAGTGTGCAACAAGTACGACAACTGAATTTGAGCAGTTCATGCTTGTGACGATGACAGAATAGCTGTGCGGACCGCATAGGCGGCGGCAATAAGCTGGACGATGAGAAGAGATCATCAGCGGCGGTACCAGCACCGCAGCGTTGATCATGATGTTGTTGTTCAGTGTCGTTGTTAAAGATTGATGCTGCTGCTGCTGCAGCTGCAGCGGCGGCTGCTGCTGTAGATGCCGCATGGGAATTCAAGACAATTTTTGACAGCTGCGACAATGGTTGTTGATGCGGCGGCTGGTGATGGTGCTGCTGCTGCTGCTGCGGATGGTGATGCTTCTGCAATTGTTGTTGTTGATGATGCTGCTGTTGCTGCTGCTGCTGCTGCTGTTGTTGTTGATGTTGCTGGTGTTGGTGTTGCTGCTGTTGCAGCATCATAGTCAACGCACTGGCAAATTTGTAATCGTTCTCAATTGGAGGAGAACAGCTGATGTTAGCTGCCGCCGTCGCCGCAGAAGTAATACCACCAACCAATGTACTATTGCTGCTGCTGCTTGTTGTGGGCACCAATAACATGCCACCGTTGCCGCCACCGCCGCCACCAACGTCCGTATCAAAGCCTTTGATCAAACAAACGTTGTGACCATTAAAACAATGCATAAATTCGTGTGCAGTCACACAATTGGCACACAAGAAACTGATGCACTCAAAACACTTGGCCACTGCGTCCGATTGCTTACTCTTACAAGCTGTGCAACGTGGCGCACTGGCGCCATTTGTCGTTTTCACACTGATAATGCTGCTGTTATTGCCTGGACTGCCGCTTGTCAAGAGACTGCCACCGTTGCATGGGGGATTGCTGTTGCCTTTGCCACTGGTGGCGTTTGCGGAATTATGCAAATTACTGCCAATAACACCAGGACCGCCAGTGGACGTATTGGAATTGCCACCGCCGCTGCCCGTACCACAATTACTGCTGACGGCGCTGCTTGTGCTGCCGCAGCCACTGAGACCACTGCTCGACGAGGATGAGGACGACGATGATGAGGACGAGGATGATGCAGATGATGCCGATGATGAGACCGTCGTCAAGGTCGGATGATGTTGATTGCCGGTTCTGTTGGTGTTGGTGCCACTGCTAACGGTTGTAAATTCGTCACAAATTGCTGAATCGCTTACGGGTGGCGACGAGCCACTTAATGTGAGCGGCGAATCGGATAAATAGCCGTTATGTTCACCGTACGATTCAATGGAATTGGTGCCACGAATGGAATCCAAAGAGGGTGTGGGAGAGCTGGCCATTTTTAAATGCGGGTAGCGCCGTTGTTGTTGCGAGTACTAAGACTGATGCTACTTCTAAATAGATTATATGAAAAAAAAAGTTTTATTTTGATTACACACACACACACACACGCATAAACACCTTCAAGCAGACTTACCTACACGATTATTATTGCGATGATTGTTGTTGTTGTTGTTGTTGATAATTTTTATTTGAATTCCCTCGTGTATAATAGTTATATAGTTGAATACAATCAATTCCTTTTTCTTGCTTGAATTGAATTTTATTTATTAATGTATAGTTTTAGGCGCTGCTTTAATAAACGGCTGCTACTGTTGCTGTTGAATTCATTTTTTTTCTCAACATAACCTTCAATTGAGATGTATATTCTGTTGCTGTAATGTGAAAGAAAGAGAGCGAGAGAACGGTTGAGTTAGAAAATAATGTTATAAAAATTACCGCTACATTTGCATTTAATATAAATTTTGTCATTTAACTTTGAATACAATTTATTTAAAAAGTTCAATTAAATGTTGATACACAAAACAGCAGCTCGCGCAATAATAATATCCAATAAATAATAACAAAACCACGTACATGTGTAGGTACTAACTACACACTGTCTGTGTAACTGTTTATGCGAATCGCACACGTTCATACAAGAGCCATCCTCGACACAACAAAACAACGAACCTCCTGCTTACAAGCAGCCCCCTGCAAAACTAACTATGCGCATTATGCAGCGACCCGGGTAAAGCTGAAAGTTGAGTTGAGTTCAAACTTGAGAAAATTCCTTGTTGCCACTGCTACTACTGTTGCTGCTGCTGCTGCAGGAATGCAAAATGCTGCCACATACTGTTTATTATACATATTTGTTGTGTGCATACACAGCACAACAACAACAACAACAGCAAACCATAATATCAAATGCGAAAAAAAAAACGAAACAATAAAAGTACAACAAGCTGCTGCTGTTGCTGTAATAACGCCGACAATGGGAACAACAACATGAACGGCAGTAGTAGCGTCTTCTCTTATTCTAGTCGTGTGGCGGCCTCACCATATTGAAATATGTACAACAACAATAAATTCAAAGTACAATAACGCCACAGCACAGTGGTTCAAAATAGACTTCTAACACACAGCAAAAAAAAAAAAAAAAAAAAAAAAAAAAAAGAGGAAGCTGGACGGACTAGAGTAGTCGCATTCTATGGATTTTGGGGCACTGAATTCGAATCCATCACCCTTAGATTTCTTTGTAACTTTATAAAACATCGCTTGTTGGCTACTTTTGCAGATTGCTTGAGTTTAGAAGAAAGACACCCGAGGATGATGGTGGAAAGTCGACCACGGCTTGGACCCAAAATTCCACTCAAACTTCCTTCGAAGTGGGTGCCGTAGAAAAACTCTGTGACAAAAAGCTCAGAAAAAGTGATGTCACAAGGGTTCTAACGTTCGGAACCTGCTAAAATAAGAGGTCTCTGTCCAAAATTTAACATGAACAACAGTATAGGAAGATAAGCTCGGTCATCACATATATATTTATTTACTTATTTCGTCATTTGTTATTTTTTTGTGGGGTTGTGTTATTCTCATATACCCGCATGTATCCAAATCCTCTGCGTTTATAGTACCCCGTTAG